>JARHVA010002346.1:502500-1702500 GCA_037957365.1 Torreya grandis | reverse complement strand
GGAAGGTGAATCCATATAACGAGTATGAGCACCTTATAGATTTGATCAATAAAAAAATGAGAAAAAGGTTCTCAGACTTGCCAAAGAAAATAGAACAATAAAAAAGACTAGGTACAACATTCTTAAAGAAAGGAAGGAAATAAGTTATATTAAAATCAACAAGTGATTAAAATAGGTCAATGTGACTAGAAAGTCCATTCAGTGACATATAAAAATACTAGGATAAAGGAGTGTGCCAGCAATTCTGTTAAACTTTTCTTGAGCATTTGCAGGCAAATGAGGCCAAGTGCAAATCTTAGGTAATTTCATTGAAATAAACAACCCTTGACTGCAACATCCAAGCCGAAGGAATGTTTTCTAAGTAAGGAAATACTGCAGTTTATTAAAAGGATTTACAACATAACCTAATTGGCATACAAACCATGCCCGCTCTCATGAATCCACCTACCAACCAAGCCAATCACACCCTCAATTGCATGCATCTCCCAAGCCTATCATCAAAATTATGTGGCATGCACTGACACGAGTGTGCGTAAATCTAGCCATTTTTTCATTTCTTAAAATTTGGGGAAAAAAACTATGTTCCTTTCTGTACTTCAGATATGCTACATTATTTTGCAAATTCAGAAAAAATAATTAAGACAATAGTACTACAAAATTTCATCTAATGCAAGCGGCAATATTGATATTTATTTCTCATCATCTAGCTTCTTAAAAGAGCTCAATTTCAACAAGTTCTTCAACAATTGTAAGGATATGTTCATATATGAATGACAAGTAATATCACAATTTAACAGCATTCTAGAATACAAAACTAAGAACCTCAGCATATTATCCAAAAATAAATAAATATTAAACTCTCCTACCTGCAAAAATAAAAACACATACAGCATTGCCAAATCACAGCAAAGATATACAGGAAAATACCATACAAGAATCACTGTTAAAACATTATTGTTCCACCGCCCATTAGGGCTCTGATAATAATGTCTAATAGCATATAATACATATAAACGCCTCCAAAGGCTGACCATGATATTTTCCATCAGAGTAATGGAGCCAAAATTAAAAAAATAGAATAAATTTACTCTACTGTTTTAACATACCTGGAACAAAATCCACATTAAACATGTTCTAAACCTCCTCCTTTGCTTCCAGATTATTGATCACATCCCTGGTCTCCGTGTCATTATGGAGGAAGCACGCACAAACACTTGTTCATGTCAATCTAGCCATCCATCATCTTTACACTACTTTTCCGAAGGTTGTGTTACTAGTGTATCAAAGACCCTCATAACTACTATCTTGAGACTTTGGGAGACAATCGTTGGCCAATTTCGGACAACCCATTGCATATTCAACTCTTTCAAGAGTACCATATATGTCAAATGAGGATGTCCTTTGCCATTGACTAGTTTTTGGGATTTACATTGATGAGCTTGAGGACTTTGCTTGGCAGTCTATTCATGTTGATGATAGTTGTATACAGCATCACGTTCTAATTAATATTCTCTTGTTTGTCAATGATGTGGTCCCTTCTAATTCCTTTAATGGTTTTCAAAGACAATGAAATGCCCTCACTCACCCCTATGATCTTCACCAGCTGGAGGTGAACCTTGGTAAAACTAAGTGAACCTTGATTAAACTGAGGTTATGATTTTCAAAACCTGCGAGGAGGCTCTTTCCAAATATCAAGCGCTCTTTTAAAGGAGAGCTAACGCATTAATATAAGTATCTAAGAGTACATTGTACCAGCTCATTTCTTAGTCTAGATCCTTCCTCTTAATCGCATCTTTCCAAGGGTATGCCTCCCTCTATGATCTGCAATGTCAGTCTTTTGGATACATCTCCAAGATATCCCTTCAATGATGTACCTCTTCAATATTATCACTCAACCCAAACTTCTTTGTGGGTCAAAGATTCAGGGCCCTAGCTTAGGGTTCTTGGATCAGGCACATATTGATAATATTAATATTCAAACAATAATGCTTCAGTGTATAATCCATTTCAAACGAACCGTTCCACAATGCATTATGCAAGCCTAGTTCGTTGCTTAGGCCTTCCATTTTGAGAATATCTTCAAGCTCAGTTACTTTCATCACAAACTTAGATATCTAGGTGGCTCAATGATTCGCCATGTGAAATGCCCCTGCTTGGCACAGTTCATTTACTAGTTTCAACAAATTGCAAAACAATGTGACCATGCAAAGACACGTTGTGTGAGAGAAAATGGTGGTTTGGTTGAACATGGGGAAAGCAACTAGAACAAACACGAGGGTGAGTCCATATAGAGCCATCCTATGACCAAATGCCACCATGCATCAAAAACATGTCAACCTTCCCTAGTTGGGATAATGACTTCAACCACACCCAAACAGAAGAATCAATCAATAGAGATAGCCAAGACCAAAGGCAAAAACCAATAAAAGCTGAGCAAACAAAAAAGATGAGTGTTGGATATTGGACTGCTACTTGTTGAGACAACAATTCAAAACTGAAGCAACTCATGAATGCTTTGCACAATTAAAGGAGGAAGGGGTTTTACAACTCATTGATATGCCAATGATGCATATTAACCTCATATCGTATGAGAATATAGCAAGTGACTATGATCAAACAAATCGTTCACCATTGTACCAAGGTGAAGAGCTTAAATTCACTACAGAATTGTTGAATATAATTTTTGGTCTACCAATGGAGGTGTTGAGTATCCTAAATCAGCCATTGCCAAAATCAAAAAGCAAATTTCCCAAGAGAGTTGTTTGGGGGATCCAACAACTACGACTAAAGATCATGGTGTATACATGGATGTCATCACTTTTAAGTTCTTAAAGTAGTAGTGAAGTTTTCCTTAGCAAGATTATTTGTAAGAAAGCAGATTTATTAGATTCCATTCATGTGTCTGTGATATATTCAAGGCATTGCACGACAAGTAAAATACAATTAGGCAGAATTCATAGCAGTTAAGATATATACGCAGCTGGCAAGGTGTATACAAAACCCAACTAGTGAATTTCATTCCTCAATAAACACAAATCATACTCAATATATTCCCTAATCATCACTACGAGGTGGAGTCATTACCATCAATGGACTGAGTTAGGGATTTGGGGCAAAGGCCACCTGAATTAATTGTAGCATATAGATCCCGCAAAAGTATAAAAGAAAACACATATTTAAAGAGCAATTTTAAAGGAGGGTCTCAGTCTGCAAAAGAGGTAGTTTCTATGAAGAGAAAGGATTACAACATCAACACCAATAGCAACATCCAAGGCCATGTCCCTGCCTTCAGCAAAATCATCTTGTGAAGTTCCTACTAGAAGCAAAGCTGAAACATCATCACAAATCAAATATAAACCTTTTAGCATAATGGGGTATGATATCTTTAAGGAATCCAAGCCTATACCAGTTCCTACGCGCATGGTTAATGCAGAAGAGAGGAAAAGATATATTAAAACTTTAGGCAATTAGGAAGACAACATGGAGGCCCAAGGACCATCACAAACTGAGGCAAATGAATTTGCATACAAAGAAGAGATTGATGATGACTTTGAAAATAGCATACCTTCATTTAAACGACTACTACTTGATGAGGTAGAGTGTGATTATGCCGCACCACCATTTCTAATAGCAGAGAACATCCCACCATTGTAGCAACCAGCGAATGATATAGTGCATTCAGGGGTGTGGTTGAAATCCATTGTAGAAGGAAATTTTGATAAACAAACTGAGTTGATTAAGTAAATTTGTGGACCAAACCGTGCAAGATCAGGGAACAAGAAACAAAGTGTTCAAAAAGAAGCTAGCAGTTCTGACTCTTTCAATTGCAAAACAGATACAAGGTACTCTGGTGATTGCACCACCACTATAGGAAAATGAGGATGTACATCAAATTTATCAAAACATTTATTCTTTGTTTAATAAGGCTGGTCAAAATTATGGATTGCATGAAATGATATAAAGTGACAGAGGAGAAAAAGGCAAAGGATGATGTAACTAATGCTAATATTCTGGTGGGATTGGAGCTTGAGAAGGTCAAGCAAAATTTGGCAGAGATCCAAGGTGCCAAATCTGAAGCAGATAAGAAGATTGCACAATAGCATGAGCTGCTAAAGAGAGCTTAAAACTACCATAACATTCATATAAATATGGGATCAAGGATTTACATTCTTGATAGACTGAGGATTTAGTCAAGAATAATTAGCTTGGATTTCTGGTAGGAATTCAGTAATCAGATTTAATTAAGATAAGGCGATCAAGTGTCACAATTGTAACAAGCTTTCAAGCGAAGCTTGAATGTGAAGTAAGAAGTGGTGGGTCTAACCCACTTCTGTCATGAAAGTGAAAACACTTGGTGAAACAAATTTTGTTGATGCAATCAATAAGACAAACCTCATCAATGAGACGATGCGAACATGAATTGGTAAGCATACTGCAGCAAGTGGTTAACTTCCATATGCTGTGACAAACGCTTACTAAGGGATAAAAAACAAAAATAATATGAATTCCTTATTTTTGGGTTCTTACAGTTAGCAATGGTGGTAAACGGACAGGCACATTCTAGAAATTCAAGACCAGCACATTCGGGATAGCACACTTCCAGCCCAGTGCAACAACGAATTGAAAGACAGGAGTCTGTCTAATTCTTTTGGGCGGGATAGCGTAGGCAGCTAAAAGGGTAATCGGGTTAGAGTAGTTAATGCTGAGTAACCTTGCTATGATAATGCTGCCAAAGATGTATTTCTAATATAGTAATTGTTATCATTATAAAAAGGAATTTCGAAGCATAACCTTAGATTCGTACTTATGTTCACTCTTTTTGGTATTAAAAACATCATCATTTGCTTGCTAATCATTGCTGCAATTCCATACATAGCTGAGTAATTAATGCTATTATATTTTTGTATTGTACTTTCCAGCTAAGCTGTAAGAACACACTAGGCTGAATGCATCTTATCAACCACAGACATTGAACAAGGAGAAACAATACATATAATTAGGCAACCTTCTACTGACCTCTCGAAGATGTTAAAATACATACCCCAACTGGTCCAGTGAGCAGTAAAATGTTTTTCAGACCATCTTCCCCATCCTTGCCAAGAGTCTCTTCCTCATCCTGGAAACACCCCCAATCCTCATCTTGAATGCTATTGTCATTTTCTTTGGTCCGATCTTTATCAGAACCAAAAACACATCCATGCCAGCAGCGTAGCCAATCATTTAGAAACGTTACTGACTGAGAATTTCCACAAACCTGCATAAGAAAATATTGTGTGATTTTTGTATAATGATTTAGAAAGAAAAATTAAATTAAATAAGCTATCCAAAAATCTAAAAACGTGATATTATTCCTTATTATAATCTTTCCTTTAAAGCATTTCTAGGACCATGCACACTGTTGGATTAATGAAGATGAAATACAACTTTGTACGGTGAGAAAACGTACCTCGTTAGAAGTTTCTGGTTGATATTTGTCAGTCCACAAGTTGTTCATACCACTACTACGATGGAAATGATATGAGATAAACCTGCATGACTCAACAGCATAAAATGTTAAAAGCAATATCATTTTCTAAGAGATTAATCCGAATAAGAACTCTTAGTCCGAAAGGTTACTTGTGAATATTTGGATAACTTTATAACCAAAAACATTACAAAAGATCTTGTGAAAATACAATCATTCAGAATCTATAATGCCAGATTTTGGTTTTCCTAGTCCATAATGTTGAATGAAACTGACAGTTCAAAAATATCTAGTCCCCATGAGGACGGACATGCTTGAACACCATTGTGGGATCCAGCATACCTAGAAGGTTGTTTAATATCTTGTATTTTGAATTATAACCAACTCATATAGCAAAACTAATGGTTCTTGTTCTCTCCAAATCTTGCACCCTAAAAGAGAGTGTTCAGTCCTCTCCCCGATTTGGGCAACGTTGGAACATTTCCAGGCCTGTGGGTATGCCTATGGAGGAAATGGACCTCTAGATTGAAAGGGCTAGCTCCCTGTATATGTCTCTGCAAGACAATCTCTGCTAAACCAACTTGTTTAAAGGGAAAAGAGTTAGAAATTTACAAAAAAGGAAATCATATTCTAAGAGTGGTGCTACACCAAAACTATTTTCCACATGAATGTCAGATTCTAGTGCACAATACAGCAAAAGCACAAACCATTCCCAAACTCTAAAGATTCTAACAATATTTCAACACACATATGAGATGTGTAAAAAATGACACAAGGTAAATGAGTTGAAAGACAAACTTTGCACATTCAAGACAATAATACACATGCAGAAATTCAATACACTTGAATACACACTATGTGACCAGTTAGACTAAGAACTCTTGTTCAGGTATGAAGGATAAAGTGGGCAGAAAGATGGAAAATCATCACATGCTGCCACTATACATCTCTTGCACACTCAGACTAAAAACCTTGAAAAAGCTTGAAGGAAACAGATTAATGCTAAATGCTTAAAGGCAAAACTTGAATCATTTCAGCAAGGGTTCGCCATACACTGCATGGTCTCTTTTTCTCTAGCCAAGGGGTTGTATATATAGCAAGAAGGAGAGAGAGAAAAAAAGCTTTTGGCGCCAAGGAGAGGAATCAATTCTGTTGGAAGTCTCCATCTTCAGCTGCAACTGACTTTGCCAATGATGCTCATTAGGACATTCTGATTGATCCATGTCACCCTCTTGAACGCCCTTGGCTTGCCCTCTTGAAGATGTTTTTTCAACAATTGCTCAACCCAATCGAGATATTTGGAGATGGCGTTAAAATGGTTGTTGTCAATGGAACCACCTATTAGAAATCTGTTTCGGCACCCAACCGCTTCTCCTTGGCTTGTCACGATGCACACTGGCGTGGAAAAGAGTCACTTTCATTCGGTTTTGCCTTGGAGAGGCATTGTTGGGAATCCGTGTGCTCATTGATTGATCTTTCCATTGGCCATTCAGAATGACCCGGATCATTGATTTGCATCATCGATCTGCCTGTCGTGGATCAGCCATTGGATCAAGCTTTATAAGTTAAGTAGTCTTGAAAACTCGATTTGCACTGTGAAGACCTTTTCGGGTTTTCCAAGCTCTTCTACTTCGGTTTTTTCAAGCTTGATGACTTCGGGTTCTTCCAGCTTTAAGTCTTCGAGCTTTTCAAGCTTAACAACTTCGGGTTCTTCCAGCTTTAAGTCGAAGGCTTTGGAAAGTAACCCTTCAGAAAAATTCAGAAGGGCACTTGGAGAGAAAAGTGACCCTTCGAAAAAATTCTGAAGGGCACTTTGGAGAGAGAAAGAACCCTTCGAAAAAATTCCGAGGGGTAATCTTTCGAGAAAAGACAGGGCAACTACCTTCGGACTTTTTGTCCAAGACAAAAAAGCTCGAGACAAAGGATTCCTTCGGGAAAAGGCAAAGAGACAATTATTTCGAACTTTTTGTCTGAGACAAAAAGTCTGAAAGAATTCCTAGGCTTGGACAAAAAACCCAAAACAAAGGAAACCTTCCAAATGAGATAATGTATAGGCAAAAGGGGTGAAAAAAACATTCGAACAAGGCTGAAACAAAGCTTCCGAAGAAGAGAAAACAATTGGTTCTTCACGAGTCCACAATTGGATTGAAAACAAACAAGAGATGCTGAACTTAGCCAAAGGAAATCTCAAAAATAAGGCTAACAAATTTCACTAACATTCTTGGTAATTCCCAAGGGAGGCATGCCTGCTATGCCAAAGACCAGTCGCCTAAATCCTTCCATTAGGCATGGAGTCACGCATATAGGCACTTTAAAGAGAACTAAACAAGCTTTGGCTCAAAAACATACTAGCTAGGTTGATCACACACACAAGAAAGAGACACACATCAAACAAAAGGAAGGAAAACACACCTGTGCTAAAAAGCACTTAGGGAACACAACAGCGAACAAAAGGAAACACACACATCTTAAACTAGTATTTACAAAAGGGACAAGTAAGGGCAAACACTTCCTCCTGGATCAAAGGGGTAGCTTGAAACCTTGACTTCATGACATAGAGGAATGGATGAGGCATGCAACCTTTTGATCTTTGGCATCAATGCCTCCATATTCTTCATGGTGTTTAACAAGAACCAAGCAGCTCCAAATAGGTTAGCCAAAGAAATGAACTTCTCTTGCAGCTCAACTTCAAGTTTCTCACAAGATTCTTCAACTTTGACCTCCAATGGTTATGCAACAAGGCTTGCATTCTTAGTTTCCATGGTATTCGCAATGAGATTGGGCTTCTCTTCAGCTGCAAGTCCTTCAAGCTCACTAAGGAGCTCTGCATAGTCTGCCCAATCTTGGTCATTGTGTTCCATGGGAAAACTTTTCTCTACCTTGTCATGTACTTGTCTCTCAACTTGGCAAAGGTTTTCAAGCTCTTGAAAGAGCTCCATTTGCTGTTGCCAATCATCTTTGTCCTCCTTGTCATCTTGGATCATTACCTCTTCTCTCTTTTCTTCTTGACATATGAGATCATCAAGCTGATGCTCTTCATGTTTCGATGCATTTGAGAGTGATTCAAAATCAAAAAGAGGTATTGAGTCATCTTCAAGCACTATGTCTTCTACCTTGATCTCATGAGACTCTTTTACGACTGCAACTTCTTGAGGAGTGCCTTGACTGCTCTCCTTGATAGTGCACTCAACTTCATGCTTGAGATGGTCATCTACGACTTAATGACCAAACATGGAGACTTCTCTAAATACCTCTCTCTAAGTCCAAGTACGGTGAGTTATGTTTGATAGCCCCAGGTGGAGCTCCAATGATAAATTTCTCTTCCTCCTCACTTGTGTCATCCTCTTGTTCTGCTGCAAACTGAATGCGTCCCTCCTTTGATGCTTCCCTTAAAAGAGTTTCTTCTTCAAGAATAGATGGCGTGTGAGGGTGGCAAATGGGTGAATGAACTGAAGAAGGGATGTAAGGTGTAGTGAGAGGCTCATGAATGGATACGGGAGAAAGAGAAAGCTCTCGAAATGACTCTTGGATAGCAACGAGGCTTTGTTGGGTTGAGGGCACATCACTTTCTTCCACAGCCACCTCATGATTTTCATCATCTTCTTGGACTTCACAATTTGGTCCCAAGTTGGAAGCTTCAAACTAGTAGGCTCTTTTGAGGATTGAATAGGTTCTTTTTCAAGGAGAGGAATGTTGGAAGAGAAATATATAGGTCTACGGGATGGGGATGGAGTGTGATGTTCATGAGTGGACATGGAGATGGGTGATACCTCTTGAATGGGCTCTTCAGGGAGGGGTAAGATAGGATGAGCAATAAGAAAGAGATCTTCATACAAGCTTTCATCACCCTTCTCATTTTCTTGAGGCTCTTCATAGCCTTTTGGAGATTCTTTTACAGCTGCAACTTGTTCCATAGCCTCTTGGGTTTCCCATCTCTCTAACCTATCAACCCACCATTGAAAAGCTTTGCTTGCCATAGACAATCCTTCACTAATGGCATATTGATTCTCTTCTTCAACATACCCCCACATGTCCATCAACAACCCAACTGAAACCCTTAACCAATCCACAAGACCACCAAGAGTTTCATCACAACACTTATTTAGCACACTCATATGCTCTTCCAATTCTAAAAACCTTGGCATAACTGCCCATACATTTTGAGAATGAGAGGTGTAGTAAGCTTGGACAAAGTGGCTGGGTTGTTTAACTTCTTCAAGCAGGGTTTTGAAAGCTTGATATTCTGCCCCCAAACTAATGTTGTTGCCTGACTCATCATGACAAGGCTAGGGTGAAGATGGGTCATATGGCTGGTCAACAACAACATACTCATTTGGAAAGGAACTAGGTTGACCGTAGGGCTGCCATGACTCATAGGGAGGATGGTATTCTTGATAGGACTGCTGAGAAGGGTAGAAAGGGTCATGAAAGGGTTGATAGGGAGGTGTATGGTCATTTTTTACACATCTCACCTCTGTGTTGAAATATTGTTGTTAGAATCTTTAGAGTTTGGGAATGGTTTGTGCTTTTGTTTTATTGTGCACTAGAATCTGACATTCATGTGGAAAATAGTTTTGGTGTATCACCACTCTTAGAGTAGGATTTCCTTTTTTGTAAATTTATAACGCTTTTCCCTTTAAACAAGTTGGTTTAGCAGAGATTGTCTTGCAAAGACATATACAGGGAGCCAGCCCTTTCAATCTAAATGTCTATTTCCTCCATAGACACACCCGTAGGTCTGAAAATGTTCCAATGTTTCCCAAATTTGGGAGAGGACTGAAACCTCTCTTCTAGGGTGCAAGATTTGGAGACAACAGTTTTGGCACTTGGAGAGAAAAGTGACACTTTGGAAAAATTCCGAAGGGCACTTGGAGAGGAAAGTGACCCTTTGGAAAAAATTCGAAGGGCACTTTGGAGAGAGAAAGAACCCTTCGAAAAAATTTCGAAGGGTAATCTTTTAGGAAAAGACGGGCCAAATACCTTCGGACTTTTTGTCCGAGAGAAAGGATTCCTTCGAGAAAAGGCAAAGAGACAATTCTTTCAAACTTTTTGTCCAAGACAGAAAGTCCGAAAGAATTCCTAGGCTTGGACAAAAAACCCGAAACAAAGGAAACCTTCCAAATGAGATAATGCCTAGGCAAAAGGGGTGAAAAAACATTTGAACAAGGCTGAAACAAAGCTTCCGAAGAAGAGAAAACAACTGGTTCTTCACGAGTCCTTCACAATTGGATTGAAAACAGACGAGATTTTGAACTTAGCCAAAAGAAATCTCAAAAATAAGGGTAACAAATTTGGCTAATAGTTCATAAGTATGTGCTTCCTGAGCTTACAAAAGGTTCAAGATAAAATCCTAGTTCTGTTACATCACCCATCCATGAACAAACTAAGCATGTTTTGTACAAAAATTCTTACTAATAAAGTCCAAAAAGGCAATAGGAATTATCATATACGCTCCAATTCGCAGCATTTATAGATAAGAATATTAGGATATAATGATAAACAAGAAAGCTTTTTCATCCCCATCATGATAAGAACACCAAACTGTGCTTTCTATGTGACTCATTAAAATACCTATAATTATTCTTCAACAAGCATTTCACTGATTGCCCATCCACACTCTAAATCGTATTTTTAAACCACAATGGGTATACGTGTATTTGAATAAATTCCAATCTAATTGATCTGTATTTCCACCAATAAACATCCCCAAGTGCTTCAAAAAATGACACCTGAAACGAGATTTGACTCAAGGTCTACGTCATCCAGAAAAAATAACATATATTTTAATGATACAAAGCACAACAAAAAATCATTCCTAAATTAAAATTAACAATCAAATGGATTGGAAACAAATATTTCAAAGCCTAATGCTAAAACAAATAGCATACTCTGCTTATTCAAGAGGTCATTGGCCTCCCACTGCATTAACCCCAGAAACCTAACCTCTTTTACAAAAGGGTGCTTCAATTTATAGCCTCGGCTTTAAAAATAAAATTTTGATTCTCTGTCCAAAAGAAAAAATATATATTTGCATAAATTTTACTCTCTTCTCCATTAGAATTAAGGATAGCTTTCCCAATCAGCACTACCAAATCAGGCTTTCCTCCCCAGATTTACAACATCCTCCCTGCTAAACACTGCATATTTTATAGGCCTCGCATGGAGATGACCTATCAGTCGTAAAACAAATTGAACTTTATTCTTCCATCTGAAGGTGAAAAGTGGCATTAAATGTCCACAATCATGCCTAGTCGGGGTTCTAAAATACAAAGCTCTATTAAATGCAACACAAACATAACACCTTAAAACTTTGAAACAAAAAGACAATAGTAATCAACTAAAGCAGTATGCACCATGCACATTTCACGTATTTTATCATATTTCTCATCTGAAACATCTTGTTGATCCAAATACCAAGAGTATATAGGGGACTAAAAGCTAGATTGTTGGAACTATGATGTGTTATAAGCAGAAGCAATTAATAAAACAACAAATGTAGCATAGCTAAAATTGCCAAGCTCAATGGACATTAGGAATGACTGGAGGGAGAGCCGTCCCACTCCTCCTGCCTCTTTTTCTTTTTGAATTTTCCACAAGTTTGAAGCTGAGATGGTGTCGATTCCTTCAATAGGCCTTTTGCTTCATGACTATCTAGTGGTTGGATTGCTTTATGCAAGTTTGTCCTTGTCTCCCTTCATTTTGTGCTTTGTTGGTTCAGGGGACCTTGGTTGTTGGGCAAGATTTCGTCTTTAGAAGAGAATCCGTCGAGCTAGTGAGGGTTGCATTCTTTGAACCCAGGTGAGGCTCCCCACCAAGTTAGAGTCTCCTACATAGCCCTGTTAGGGAAAATTGAACTCAAAGTGTCCATTTTGATGGTGGTTGCAAACAGAGTCTATATGATGGTTCTTGGAAGACAAGAGTCAAGAGTCTTATTGGAAGTGATGCCTTTATAGACTCTTGCTTGTGGGCTTTTGTTTTAAGTTGATACCTGTAGGATATGCATAAGGATCAAGTTGATGGCTGTGGAGATTCTTTGAAGATCTATGAAGGTTTAGCGCAATCAATTGTCTTATGTTTGAAGGCTATGTGGCTTAGAATCTTTGTTGTGGAGCTCACTGCATGTAGGTCTATTTCTTTTAGTGAGCTATTTCAAATTGTTTTTGGCTTCCCCCTTGGCGGTTGCGAGGTTGAAGCCAGATTAGGGTTAAACCCTGGTCTCTATTCTAATGGTGCTGGACAGAGCTGTTGTGGTGGTGGTTTGAGGTGAGAATCATGCTTCATTGGGGATCTGTCAGACTCCAGTTGTCCAATCCTATTGCTAGGTTGTTGTGTCAGTTGATTGTTTGTGGTTGGGCTATGATAGCCCTGCAAGCTTGTTGCTTGTAGCTAGGTCTTGTTTATTAACTCATGGCTTTTAATTCTTTGGACGAGGGTCGTTTGGCTAATGGTTAGTTGATGGCTCCCCTGTTTCAATCTAGACTATGGCTGGCCTTTTCTCAAGTTTGTTTCGACTGATGTTTTGAGTTGAAGCTTCGTTGAGTGGGTATGTATGCCCTAATTGTTTACGTTTGAGATATATCGAAAAAAATTGGTAACATGTAACAGGTTGGGGGACATTATCAAAACCATTTTTCCAATTTCGGATCTAGTCAAAATTCCCATTCTAGTTTGTTGACTCAAGTCGATAACTCCTATTTTGTGTGTTCAGTCGGGTTCACGCAAATTGAGGGATCCTCTCAAAATCCACCCCTTTATCCAGTTCATAACCCCAGTCAAAAGCATTCTTCTTGGAATTTATTGCTTATCTTTCGGATGGAGAGCAGGATTAAAGGGCTCGACCACTCAAAGTTCACCTCCCCTCCCCCTATGCTTTGTGCCTTTAGGGCCAAACTAGGTAGAGCCTTGTTTGAGACAGAAGTTGCATGTTCAAAGAAAGATTGGCAATTTTACATTGGTTTGTGACAATTTGTTGTTGGTGAGCTATTGTTTCATTGTTCGGGCTAGTTTTCCTTTGTTGTTGTCCACTTGCAAAGTTTGGAGCCCGACCCTTCCGACTAGAGACTATTTGATCTTATCACTTTCATACATCGCATACGGAGGTTTGTTGATTCTGCAAGTGGACATGACAAATACTCATACTTAGCATACTGTTCTTCAAAGAATCTTGCTCTTAGCTCCTTTGACACGTGGACGTTGTTGGTATACAAGAGTTTCTAATCTATTGGAGTCTGTGGGAATCAGGATGGACCGACTTCCTCCATTTATGTACTCCTTGGATGCACCAGCTCATCTTCTACTCACTAGACAGGAGTTGAACTGGATTATTAGGGATGATATTTACAAACAGTTTATCCATACTACTTGGGTAAACCCTCCTGGAGGGTTACACCCTAAGATGGCATTTTATGCAGAGCACTTCTTGGAGCTGAGTGACAAACTTATCATTCGTCTACAGTATACATTCCACCACTGGATGCGCTCTCTTTGCATCCCATTGGGACATTTTCGAGTGGGTCTCACAAGCTTAAGATTGAGACAGATCACCAGATAGATCCAGCAAACAGGATTTGTCAATTATGCAGCATCCAAGAGATGGAGTCCAAGGAACACTTCATCTTTCGTTGTCCCATCTACTATGAGATTAGAGGGAGGTTTTACTACCTATTTAGGAGGACACAGACTCTTTCTGACTTCTTCAAATATGAAGACCAGAGATGTTTGGCTTTATATATACAAGAAGCTCTTAAGCTTCGTGATCATTTTATTCAGAGACCCACTAGACCAAACTCCACTTAGTGGATTACTTCCTTTTTCACAATGCTACCTTCGAGGAGAGGCACTAAGCGACAAATTGACATTAGTACAGCCCCACATCCCAAATCAGTGAGGCCCAAAGACACTGTTCACAGTTCCTTGAGTTTTCATCAGCATATTCACCTCAGACACGACATTAGGAGACAAACTAGATCCACCAGACCTTCATAGAGGACTTTTCCTTATAAGCAAAGGATTGGAGGACAAACCAAGCATCATACCTCCCCTTCTTCAAGTCAGACTTCTATTCGGAGCTTCTTCTCGTTGGCCTTGGATGCTAAGAGAGTTGGATCGAACTCTTGATGGGTTCCCTCCTGGTTCTTCTTTCTTAGGGATCATCCTCGTGCTCCCGATGTTCATAGAAACTTGGAGATTGCTCATTTCTTTTGCTCCCTTCTTTGGACCTGAGCGTGGTTGGGTCCTTTGGTGGTTTGGTTCAGGGCGTTGTAACTCTTGGCCATGTTTTATACTATTTCTTTCAGCATTGTTTTTCTTGTTTTCAGAGACCTTTTTGGTTTCCCGCTTTTTCCTGACACATTTTTGTAATCTGCAATCCCTTTGGCTTACTTTTGTGGTCATTAGTTGGACATTCATATATTTATCTTATCTTATCTTATCTATTGTATATCTTCTAGAAAATTGTAACAGGGTAGAGGACCTATCAAAACCCTCTTATTCGGTTTAGCTCTGGTCAAAAGCGTTTACCCTTAGCCAAAAAAAAAATGCCAAGCTCAACTGTAAATGAATGAAGTACCTTGCCAAAGGCATAACTTCTTCGTTCTTGCTATGATTATCTACTCTAACCCCATTTCATAAATGGGAGCTAAGTGGTCATGATTTGAGCACATTTAGCACAATTTCACAGTCCAATGCAAACTACATTGGCAATTTGTACTCCACTATCATTATCGCACATGGGACGATCTTGTTTGCCCACTATGAATGACACTACAACTTCAAAATCCAATGCGAAGTCCACAATAGCATATTGAATCCCACTTGCTCTACAACACATTAACACAACACCAAAATAACAAACCTCAAGTAAATCAAAAAATGGTTAGGGAAACCAAGCTTGTGGGAACTAGTATAATTCAAGCAGCCTAACCATTTTAAAACTAGTCTAAGGGTTCTATAATTGTAATCCGCTCGATTCCCATCAGATAACACATTTTTCACAATTTGATCTAGTAATTACATCCTCACATCATACAATCCACCTCTTTATTTACTATTGTATAGTTTTATTTCTCTTTACATCATTGTAGTCATACATATTTTATCCTTTTTATTGTGAATAAAAGAGCTTTGATTTTTATATCTTATGTTTCTTTCAATGTATAATGGCACTTCCAAATTTATTTGCTTTTCCATTGCATGTTCATCCACAACTTGCGATAAAGTTGGTTAGATCCCTCTGCTAGTTAGTTTGTGAGTTGTCATTTGTGTCAGTACTGGGCTCAGCATGGATCACACCATGTTGTTGTAGCGTCAATTTTCACCCTTGGAGAGGATTCTTCAAGCTCTCTCCAATTGAGCTACACTATGGGAACAACCCCAGGCTATGTATGGGTCACCTATGATGGGGTTGAACCTCCGGAGAAGGCCGACTTCCTCTTGATGGATCACCTATACTAATGCTTGCACTAAGAAAATAGTTAGAAAGGGGGAAAAGGCTCCCAAAAAGGCTAAAAGGTGATGCACCAAATAAAAATGGGAAGCTCCCATAAGCTTGAACCCACACTAGATCAACACAAGACAATGCTATCTCACACAACCTCATAGACCAGCTGATTGCGTAAGTATTTCATTGGCTAGGTTCAAGAAGCAATGAATGCAAACAAAGAAGAGTTCTAAGACTCACTGAAAGCTTACATCAATGGCAGAAGGAACACTAATCCAGACCTGCAAACAACTTGCAAACACCCTAAAAGAGGTCAAAAAGGAGGGCAATGGATATGGAAGAATCTCCTTCACAATGCCATCATGCATAACTCACTCAACACAAATCCAAGGCAAGAGATAGGTAAAGAGAGTCTTTATTGCTTCAAGAGGTAGTTCTTATAAATGCTTGACAAGGTTTAGCCTAATCAAGATGAGCATATCTTGCAATATCTCAAAGAGTCCCCTGAGACTCCCAAAAAATGAGCATCCTTAAAATGAAAAAGAATGTGTGATATATAGAAAAGGGGAAGAGAGAAGAGGGGGAGCATGCATACAAAAATCAATCAATGCGTTGTCACCACCTTTGTTGAAATCTCCACCACATTTTAATCCAATCAAGACTGATCCTCATCAACAAGTTAACCTGCATTTGGCTCCAATAATCTTCAAGCTTTCTTATAGGCTGAGGAATCCACTAGAAGACAAGAATTTGTTTTGAATGATGAGTCATAGGCTTGCTGTTGGAGAAAATCTTTAAAGGCTCTAAAACATAAATGAATGCTCCAACTGCTTTCTCCAATCCCCAAATCCCTTTATTTTAATCTTCTACGCCATCTTCCCACTTGACCTGCTTGTGAAGACAAAATCTTCATCTCTTGAATCTAACAGAGCCATGCTTTGTCTGCTTTTAGCGGTTGCAGGTACCTGCTTGGTCGAGGATATAGCCATGTCGACAGACAAGACACTTCTCCACAATCACACATTTGCCCCTACTTCAATATCTAAGCATAGGTCTATATTATACATTGAAAACCAATCTCATTTATTGGTTTTCAAATAGCTATAATATCGATGCAAATCTGTAGGTTGCATACCCTGTTCTGGACTATATTAGGTTTAAACAAACCTATCATGGTTCTAATCTTTAACAGCAATAGAGCTTCACCATTAACAACCTTGACTATATGGCTATGTTTGCTTGATGGTGCTCGATCGAGCTCTAATGGCGACAGGATGATCCTTGCAGGACTTGCTTCTATTTTGACCTAGGTTGCAATTGTTCTTTATGAAGCCCTGGCTTTCGACTTTTAATATTGAACGTTGATCTCGATCTAGGCTTCTCCTATTGTGCCAAGCCCTCATTTGTTCCTCAAGATCCTGCTAACTCTTTCACCTCTCGTGCATTGTTGATCTTCCTTTGCACAAATCGAACACGTAATGTCGATTTACCTGGCAGTTGACGCGATCGCAACACTTGGCATCTCCTTATTCATTCTCAAGATTCATTGACTTGTTGACCTCTCGCTCATCGTCAATCTGCTTTTGTACGATTGATCGTGCACCGTCGATCTACTTGGACCCACTAACCTTGTCAGTCGTCGCACGTCGTTAGATCTTCGATGGGCACCCATGATCTTGCCACTTGTCATCCGCACGTTCAACTTGAGGATTCATTGACCTTTCGACTTGATGTTCACCGTTGATCTTTGATGCACGATTTAACGTGCACCCTCGATCTGTTTGGGCCCATTGACACTGTCATCACCCGCATTCCGTTAGATCTGATCCAAACATCCACAATTTGGACACTTGTCAGCTCCACGTTCAACCTTGGAACATTTGAATTCAAACGGCTATTTGCCGCAGCTTTAACTTGACGTCCTCGCGCATGTCCCATTCTGCAAGTCTAACTTTGAAGTTTTATATCTTGAGATAGCAAGCTCATCAAGACACCAAATTTGCAAAGGATGATCTTGGCACGAAAAACTTCATGTCCATGCAATCTTTTGGCCTTAGAGGCTCCCTAAGTGAACTTATTAAATGCACAATCAAGCTGACCCGTTCATTTATGCATGAGGTGCCATGACGATCTGGTTCATTAAAGCTTGTTTTTGCCATCTTTTGATCAATTATGGGTCAGGAATTCTGCTCAGCTTCTCTATCCACGCAGAAGCTTGGTATGTGGGCCTAAATTGGCCAACACTACCCAAAGTGGCAAACCCACTCCTACAATTCTATCCATTGTTGATGCTAGTCATAAGAGTCATGCTCTCACCTAGATTATCAGTTTTGTAATGCTAACCTCAATATGGCATAGCAAAGTTTTGATGGAAAAACTTCTACAAGGATTGTTAGAAAACGGTACATTCGTAGTCACATTGAACAATTATAAGGAAACAATGTTAATCTATTTGGCACCAAAACCAAAATCAAAACCAAAATGTAATTGGTTGCAGTTTCAAACCCAATAAAGAGCATCTAAGGTGGCTTGGGCTAAGCTAGTAGAAAGAATGTAAAGTTGCTATCATGCAATGAAAATAAAAAACGATTAGGTAAAGAAAACTACACCTATTTCTTTAAAAAATTGAAAACGCAAGGAAAATACACAAGTGACTTTGTGTCAAATAGATATAAGGTGATCGCAAGGACCCTCAGATTGGTCGACATCCTCACTAAATTGTCAATCATTGGCTTGGACTTCCTAAGATTTGGCTACAAGAAAGGGATGACCGCATTACGCTTCATGTGAAATTAAGGAAGAAAGCTCAAGTTTAGTCTTCAAGAACCAAGAGCTACACTTGCTCAAAATAAGGCAAGTCGCCACCTTTTTTACTAGAAGGGTTGAGGATAACTAGGAACTAACTAGTTAGCATGATTATTAATCAATGGTGCAGAATTGTCGTTACATCAATTAACTTGATCAATCTAGAATTGAATGGTGTAGGCTTATTGCATGACTCTATCTAAAATCAATTTAGTACTGCCTAATTGAGTCTCTTCCCATTAAAATAATCACCTAGCTATGCAACTCACATGTTCATTGAAGTTGTTTGTTTGTCATTTTCAAGAATTGTATAACTATCAATGTTGGCATAGTCTCTAAGTTACAAGTTCTAGTTTGGGCTCGAAGAATTGGGTTCGCCGATATGGCAAAAAGCTTTTGCCTTAGGTACGGCTTGGGTACGACCATAGTAGCTGAACATGTGAATTAAACACAATTAATCGCTATACTTGGCCTAAAACACTTTTTCAACCCGATTTTTTAGCCTTTTTTCAACAAATCAATCTACAAAGCCTCGTATGATGGGGCAATTTGAAATTTTGTCTATAGATTTTTAAAAACTTAAAAACACCCAAAACTTTAATAAACCTAAACCTAACCCTAAACAATATCCCTAACCCTCCAATGTGGTAGGTGTTATATTTGACATCCGTTGAAACATATTTAATATTTTTAACCATGAAATATAGTGGAAATATTTCTCATTATAACTTTATAATAATCTACCCTTGGATCAATACCTTATGGGCCAACCACAGACAAGAAAAGCATCCATGCCTTCTTTAATCGTCGCACTACACATGGAGCGCAAACCACGTTAGAGAGTACAAGTTAGAAAAATACCGTTCACGCACAAGCTAATAAGACAATCTCCAGCTTTTGGTACTACCCTAGCTTGTTGTTTAATGTGGCCAAATCTTCATATTGGCAAAGTATGGTGGATGCAATTGCAATTGCAAGTTTTGGGTTCACTGCCCCATCATAGGAGGCTTTGCAGACTGATTTGTTGAAAGATGTTGTAGAAGATGTGAGTGATGTTCTTGCAAAACATTGCAAGAAATGGCAAAAATCAAGATGCACTATCATGTTAGATAAATTGACAGATGGAGTCGCACACTCGTCAACTTCCTTGTGTCATGTGACAATTGCACATTTTTTCTTAAAAGTGTTGATGCATCTGAGACAACAAAATCGAGTGAGACACTATTTCATCTATTTAATGACGTGATTGAAGTGGGGCCACAAAATGTGGTCCAATTCATTATAGATAATATTGTTGCATTTGTGGTTGTTGGGAGGCTTTTTATGGACAAATATGAAAATAGGTTTTGAATTCTATGTGCGGCACATTGTCTAAATTTGAACTTGGATGATATAGGCAAAATCCCATAGGTGATAGAGGTTTTGCAAAAGCTCTGCACAATCACTAGAGTCATATACAATTACACAAAGGTGTTCAGTATAATGTGCATATTCATAGATGGCAAAGAACTTCTTTAGCCAAGGATGACAAGGTTTACAACCCACTTCCTTGTATTGCAAACTCTTTGCCAACAACAAATGAATTTAATACGAATGTTCATTTCAACTAAGTAGTGGAAGCTTTCTTTGTGAAACATATGGAGGGCAAAATGGTCATTGATTATGTTTTCTCGCCGTCTTTTGAAGAAAAGGCAAACAAAATTGTGTTATTCTGAGCCTCTAGTTTGAGTTTTGAGACTTGCCAATGGAGATAAATCCCCCATGGCTTATTTATATGAGGCAATTGATATGGCCATAGATGTTATTAGCAGCAAATTGGAGAATAACATAGCCAAAAACATGCCATTATGGGAGATAGTTGATAAAAGATGGGATCGACAAATGCATTCTCCCATCCATGCAATCGGATATTTCTTGAATTCAATGTTTTTTAACAGCTCATTTCGAGATGATGCAAAAGTCACAAAGCACTTCCTTAAGTGCATGGAGAGTGTTTCCAAGGGACCTTTTGAGGCAATTATGGAAGAGCTTCTGATGTCATGTCCATCGTTCGCTTTATCATGTATGATAGTTGGATGATGGGGAAATGGGTTCCTTCTCTAGTAAGCCAACCATCACAAAAAAGAAAACCTTCAAACCAGATAGACAAAAAATTTAAATACGTTAAATTTTTACTGAATTGTGCATGTTACAATGTTGACAAAATCTATTTTTGCAACACTATGGTCAGATTTTTTTGTCAACGAAACCAAACACCTTGGATGGATGGCAATGCGCATTTTGGGCCAGCCATGCAAAGAACCCACTTGCAAGCGTAATTGGAGTGTGTTTAGGCATATACATTCCAAAAAATGCAATTCACTCACTCAAGAACAAAATAATGATTTGGTGTTTGTCCACCACAATATTCGTCTGAGCTTTTATGGAAAGTTGATTTATATTCTTGTAAATTATTATCCGCCAAAGTCACTAACTAACATATGCATTTTATTTGATAATGTTAGGTGTTGTCGAAGAAGATCAAGCGATTGACCTTGACAAGATCGATCTAGAATTTGAATGGCTCAAAAATAATGATGAGACTATTTATGATGAAACTTTGACTTGTTGGAGAAAGTTGAATACAACACCGAGGTTGCCTTTCAAATTAGGAGAGGCTCTAACACTGAAGCTTCAACATCTAGACCTGTTGATCCCTAGTCTACCTTGTTGCCATTGGCTCCCTCTCATTTTTGTTTCTTTGTAAACGACAATAGTATGCATTTCAAAATGCAAATTGAATAGTCTAGCAATTAATGAAAGAAAACAATTGGCTAATTTTGATGGCATAAAATCTCATTTATCTTTCCTCTCTTAATCTATATCTATTCTCTATGCAAGTGAAATTCGAATATGTATCTCTATGCAATGAAAATGCCTTTAAATTTAAAAATAAACTTTTTCTCCCTTTAAACATTTTTTCAATGATTTTATGTTTTTTCAATTTTTTTCCAATTAATCGCGATTTTTTTAAAAACCTGTACACTTTTGAAAAAAACAATTCTTTCCCCAAATTATTTTTTGCTACTATGGATACAACAATACAAAAAATATAGAAACTCTAACCTAATAAGTAGCTTGATTAAGCTTAAACCCTAGATCGACAAGGGAAGGTAAATATGCAATGAGAAAATGAGAGGTAAGTGCTTTTGCTTTTGTGTTTTGTGTTCTTTATCTTATGTTTTTGTGTTTTACTTAAATTTTTAGGGTTGGCAGTGTTTTTTTATCATTTTTTATTGTTGCTTTATGTATAATTTTGAAAAAAAAAAACGTTTTAGACCTCGCATTCTGACAAAATATGGAGCAGGACAGAGTTCTTTTGCATAACTCTTAATTTATGTTTTAAAAAAGGGATGAAAGAAAACACGTTTTCATGCATTCCTTTGATTTACCTTTTAAAAAAAACTTTTAATCAATTTCCAATGTCTCAAATGCGGTATTTAGCATCCTATATGGTCACATGGGGAGTAAAGGTTCTATGTAGGCTTTATTGAGCGTAATTTGAAGGATGTGGGTGTTTCAAATGTTCATCTAAAGGGCATAATTGTCATATCGCCAAATCATGCTCACAATTTTGACTATTAAATTGAATAACTTGTTTATTGTTAAACATTTGGGCCATGTTTTGCCATGGTGGCAACTTACACTTTATTACTAATTTATTTAATATTGTTGTGTTTGGCACTTTTACATTGATATTACCATGTGTGGGTTGTGATTTTAATTCTGCATTTTCCTTATGATCAGTATTATATTCAGAATAGCTATAATATTTTAATAGAGTTCTGTTGTTGATGATGGAATTTTGTATATGCAAGGCCTACAAGATTGGCAGCCTGAAGTTGGCTTCGTACCCAAATCTTATCCCAGCATGCATAATGATTACAACTATCATATTGGGAAAATGTATATGTGAGCATTTATTATTATTTTATCTACTAATTTTAATTCGATTTGAATTTGTTTAATTATTAGGAGACATTATGATTGTTATGTCGATAATGTGGATAGCCAAAGCTTATCACATTACCAACATATGACAATCTATGGGCTTAGTGGTCTCTAATTTGCAACCAACACCCATGGAGGCATTAGCATTCAACCACCAATGTCGTTGTTGATGTCGATTTTGCCTTTCACAGACTTATTGCTTACGTAATTAAGCATTGGCAAATGAGATTTCGACAAAAGTTATAGCACTTGCATTCTTTTACAAAAGCCTTGAAGGGTAGGACACGGGATATTGTCATTTTAATGACATTGCAACATTTCTTATACCATTGAGGCATTGCACTTTAAGTTTTAGTGGGAAGTGGTAAGCAAGTTTAGTATGCCTTAAAGAATTGTTATTATTCATTTTTCTTTAGTGGCTAAGCCACATAGCATATCTTGAACCTTGGATTGACCAAAAACTTGCTTGGGGAAAACCTTGGATTGTGGCATTCACCACCAATAATTAGGACCCGACCAAATATTAATAAAAGCTTATTGCATTTTGAATTTCATAAGGGCAAGTTAGTGGGGAGTTAAAGAGAAGTTAAGGTTTGGACGGCAAAATGTATTTATGTTTTACTCATTTGAGCCATCATTGCAAGAGGAGGCCGACCAGGGCATGGCAAAGCCCTCCTGGATTGATGAGTCTTTGCATGAGATTTCTTGCATGATTGGAGGCAAGTAGCCCATGCAACGTTGATGATCTTAGATTTGATTTCTTGCATGATTGAGGGCTTGGATTTGAAGGGCATCACTGCATGGAGATTGTGAAAGATGAGTAGGGCGTAATCAATAGGTTGATTGAGTTTTGTTGGCAATCTTTCATTGGCTTAAGCAGGTGTATTCTCTTTGTTATCTGAGTGTGAATAACATATTTTTAATGTGCATTCATATCAATACATCCATTCAGTTTTTGATTTGGTTTTCACTTCTCTAACTTCAATTAGAAACGGTTGTTTCATGTCATATTTGTGGACGATTTTATTGGCCATAAGACCTATAAGGTGGGTACCCTTTTGGGTGTGAGGCATGGGCTTTTTGGAAAAGGCTAGGAAATCTAGGAGGGTTTTCGAGAAATTTTCCATGGCTGTACTTTCCTTGTGGAAACACTTTAAGGGACTCAACCCTAGGACCTCATTTGACCTACACACTCAAGGAAGGTCTTGGGCTCTTGCATTTTATTCCATACTCTTTTTTTATTTTGAGGGTTAGTCCATGCTTTTTTTAATTTGAAAATGTGGTTGGATTTTCATGCTAGAAATAATGCAAATGTGGTTGGATCTTCATGTTTAGTGGCATGGCTAGTGGCATACTCAATTGATGTCGTCTCAAAGGTATGACACTAACTATGCATCTTGGTCACAATTCTCCCATTCCAGTCGACTTTACAGCTGGTACAAATTTGCACAAATGACCGCCTCTTGGGCATTTTCTTCACAATCATTTGGGGAAAAACTCGTACTCAATTGTTGTCATCTCAATTGTTATTGGCCATAAGACCTATACGGTGGCTGCCCTTTTGGCATGGGGCATGGGCTTCTTGGAAAAGACGAGGAAATCTTGAAGAGTTTTCAAGAAATTTTCTGTGGCTGTACTTTCCTTGTGGAACCACTTTAAGGGACTCAGCCCTAGGACCTCAATTGACCTACACATTCAAGGAAGGTCTTCGGCTCTTGCATTTTATTCCATACTCTTTTTTTCTTTCCATGCCATTTTTTGATATGAAAATGTGGTTGGATTTTCATGCTAGAAATAATGCAAATGTGGTTGGATCTTCATGGTTAGTGGCATACTCAATTGTTGTCGTCTCAAAGGTATGACACTAACCATGCATCATGGTCACAATTCTCCCATTTCAGTCGGCTTTAGATCTGGTACAAATTTGAACAAATGACCGCCTCTTGGGCATTTCCTTCACAATCATTTGGGGCTAAACTTGTACTCAATTGTTGTCATCTCAATTGTTATTGGCCATAAGACCTATAAGGTGGCTGCCCTTTTGGGCATGGGACGTGCGGCATGGGCTTTTTGGAAAAGATTGGGAAAACTTGGAGGGCTTTCGAGAAATTTTCCATGGCTGTACTTTCCTTGTGGAAACACTTTTAAGGGACTCAACCCTAGGACCTCATTTGACCTACACATTCAGTGAAGGTCTTAAGCTCTTGCATTTTATTCCATACTCTTTTTCTTTTATGAGCATTAATCCATGCCTTTTTTTGATATGAAAATGTGGTTGGATTTTCATGCTAGAAATAATGCAAATGTGGTTGGACCTTCATGGTTATTGGCATACTCAATTGTTGTCGTCTCAAAGGTATGACACTAACCATGCATCATGGTCGTAATTCTCCCATTTCAGTCGACTTTAGAGCTGGTACAAATTTGCACAAATGACCGCCTCTCAGGCATTTTCTTCACAATCATTTGGGGCTAAACTCGTACTCAATTGTTGTCATCTCAAATGTATGCCACTACCCATGCATCATGGTCACAATTCTCCCATACCAGTTCGGCTTTAGAGATGGTACAAATCTGCAGTGCTTCAGAATAAAACTTAACTTATTTATATATAGGATATGCAAAATGTTGTTTGCCTTACCTTGGCACAATTTAAACGATGGCAAAGTAGGAAAAACGTGTTGTCTTTTGTGTAATGGAGCCTCCCTCAATTCCGTAACTAACACCTTTTGCGAGTTTTAACACCTAATCCACACAACTTATTTCAGTCTAGCCATGTTAGGTTGAGGGTCTTGACCTTGTCGACCCACTTTATTTCTGATATGAAATAAAACTTTTGAAGCTTAGGAATGTTGAGGTTCAACAACTACTCAAAGCATTAAAACAATTTCCTAGATACACAACCACCCAACAATTTGGTTAATCTCAAATTTCTCGATGCAAACACACCAAAAAAATAACAAATGTTCAGTTAGTAATTTTCATAGTTACATAAGCATTCGGGATGGGGTTTCTAGGACGGCAGAAAATTTCTCCAATTTAAGGGATGGTGAGGGAATGGTTGGGGGGCAGCTATTAAAGTATTAAATAATATATAATAAATTAAAAACTAATTAATCTTTGGTGATCCAGAAGAGAAAGATGGAGTTCAATGATGTCCAACCTTTGTCTGAGACTTCCAATCAAGGGATCCAGCACAGTGCACCCAATATTATCTAAAGTTTTAAGATACATAAGCTGAAGAATTTTTTGTAAGATTTGGGTAAGGGAATCAGGGAACAAAAATTGGAGGTATGGCCTAATGATGCCGCCACGCCTTTTGATCAACGACTCTGTTAGAGAATTCATTGAATTCTTGAGACACAACCACGCAAATCAAACAAAATTTAAAGCACCCCCTTTCCTATTTCTTATTCTCAACAAAAAAAAAAATTAATTAGCAATTGAATTTAAAACGCTAAAAATCAAATAACTTTATGATATATTGCCGCTGCTACCACCTTTCCTATTTCTTATTCTCAACAAATATTTTTTTTAATTAGCAATTGAATTTAAAACATTAAAAAATAGATAATTTTTGGATATACGGCTGCTGCTCCTATACATATAAATTAGAAAATTAAACGTCCCCAAAAAAAGGGGACGTTCTTCATGTTTAGGAGATGTTGCCCCTTTTTGGGGGGGCAGTTTTGGTACTTCTAGGGATGTTACTCCCTGTCCCCAAAAAATTTCGGACATCAAAGATGGCTACAAGATGGAGGAGACATGTCCTGGCATAACAATGGCAATTTTAAGTCCGTTCATTGCCCAACTAATAAAAAAGGAATTCAAAGAAACTCTCTTGGTATGATAAACCTTCCATTAGGAGAATGGTTGCGGTTTAGATGACCGCCATAGAATTTTAGTTCACTTGCATGCCAACTTCAACTTACCTTCCTTATCCATTTTGGTGGAAATTTCACAAATTTTGTAATTACATTATCAAATAAAAGAATTATCTTTCCCTTCTGATAAAAACTCGGAGATTTGCATCTCAAATTGTTACAAGACAGTCTCATATTTGAATATTTTATGGCAATCCATATCACATACAAAATCACAGTAGCCTGGACATTTTTCCTTGCCATTCTAACGTCCATAGAGAACATTTATGAAGTTAAATGAAAACATCATCATCACCTTTACCACAATAATTTAGAATGTATAGCACCATTGTATGTTGTGTCTTTCAACTAAAGCAAACAATAGCTGAAAATGTCCTCTAAAGTCTAAAGCAATTTCGTGGGGACTGTCCTTATTCGAAAGACTTAAAAATGGCACAATGGAAAGTCTTTTTACAACTGTCTTTTAATCAGACATAAGTTCGCCTTTGCTAGACTATTGAGTAAATGATAGGATGTAAACAACCCCACAAAGTGGTGGCAGAGGCATTAGTCCATTTTAAAAACAAGATACTCTATTGAACACAAAGACTTGGATTGTCTATTTCTTCACCAACAGCCAGTTGTCAAAAACCATTCGTGTTAAACTGTTATTACAAATATCTGTGCATTTGGTGAGTGAGAGAAGAAAGTTTTTAGTGTTTTATGGAGACGTTCAGTTTCAAAGATGCTTTGGACCAGGCTGTAGACTGAATTCAGCATTATCTTTACCGATCCTCTCTCATGGGAGGAGAGAACAATCAGGCATAGCTGCAAAACTCTATGGAAGACAAGTTGCTTATGTGTTAAGTAATTGAAAGCTTCCACGAGCAATTTAACTAGATTATTATTTTTTGTGGGATATTACTCGTGTGTTTAAGTCATCACAAGATGAAATCCATGATTAGTCATTATCCTGATGCCATTTTCCTTGTGTATTTTTGGTATGTAAAATATGTCATTTGCCCTCCTAAAACATTTTGATTATTGTTTTAAAAACTATGCAATAATGTTTGAAAATGATGGATAATGCTATTGCGATGACTTTGATCACATTTTAGATATGATTGTGATGATGACATTATTTCTTTATTTTGATTATATAAGATTAAATGAGACAGTAAATATTACTTGTTCATGTATATTTTCAAATGCTTATTATCACTTTATCATTCCCTCTGGGTATAGGTACAAGTGCAGGAGGGAGATGGTCTTGGACCAACTAGGTTGACACCTACACCAATAACACCACCGAGGGAGACATGAGAAATCTATGAGACAACTAGGGCTTAGGTGACATAGCATGGCCTAGTCGACTCATGGCTTTACCTTGTTCTTTTATTTTTAGTTTGTGATGGCACATTTGTTTGATGAGTGGTTTGATATCTAGTGGAAGGCAAATAGTTAGGTTTCCCGTCATGCATTTTGGTTTTGTGCTGGCTAAATGTTGTGCTAACTTGTTTTAAGGTGATGGTGGCATTTGCTTGAGTTGTACACCTCTATACTTTGATTTATGTCTCGGGTTGTTGTCATGGTTAGCAAGGTTTGTCTAATTGTTTTGATAAGCTATTATGTTATTATGTTAAGATCCACAAATTTTAATTTGAAAATAGATAGGAATGATTTGGGGTGGGCTTGATCCACACCGTCTTAGCACCAACGTCAAGTAAGCTTGGGAGACATGGTAATTAAGAAATTATATGGTTAAATTTTTGAGTAGGGGAATCATGTGACTTAACCACATGACTATTTTGACCATAGTTTCAAACATGGGCAGTTAGAGAGAAATGATGAGATAAAAAGTTAGAGCTTTTCATCCACAAGACATTCCCGTTGTTGAAACTGATAAGAAAATGATGAAGTGGAGAAGGAGAAGATTAGAGGGAACTGCATACCAGAAGGGTTTTGACCCGGGGTATTTAGCACTCAATGCCATGCACATCCAATTTTGTTGTTTTCAAACCATTATTTCTTTTAGAAATTATGGGGTTTCAATTGCAGTCTTTGAGGTTTTGGAACTTATAAATGAAAGTTGATAATGTGGAGTCAGGGCCAGGAGAAGGAGGAGAAAAGAGAAAGGAAGGACTGGAAATTTCTTACGTTATCTGGATTTATTTCAAAGGTTTCTTATTTAGTGGGTGAGTTTGTTAATTCAAAATCTTGAAAGGAAAACCTGTAGCAGTAGTGAAGTTTTTTCTTTGTTTACAGTACTATTTTCCTTGATGAACAAAATGGAAAAAGAATGAGAAAAGGGTTTTGATAGTTTGGGCTTCAAATTTTGAGTTATTGTTGTTATTCCTCTACGTGGTTGCCCTTGTTGGATCACCATATGTCTATTTTTAACTATGGGTTTTTGAGAAATGTGAAATAGGGTATGCCAAGGTAATGAGGGCCTAACATGGAATAAGAAAAATGATAAAATAATAAAAAACAAACCCTAAAACTTATAAAAATACACTCAAGGCAAACTTAAAACACACACTTAACATTTGTTGTTGTAAAAAAGAGCAAGGAGACAGCCATTGCAAAGAGGAGTTTGGAGGCAGCCATTGCAAAGAGGAGTTTGAAGGCACCCATTGCAAGGAGGAGTTTGGAGGCAGTTATTGCTGATTTTAACAGGTTTTCCTCATTTCTTTCAGATTTCTTTCTCATTTCATTTTCATTTAATTCCATTTTCTAGTTTATAAACTCCTAAATTATTTAAATCACAGATTTATCAAAATTTATTATTCATTGAACATTCTATTCTTGCTCTTTTTTTTTGTTTTTCAATTTTTTTAATAATATAATAACATTTAAAAATTTAAACACCCTAATTCCTAGGGTTTTATTTTCTTTATCTAAGTCTAAATTTTGTGTATGCTCTTCTCTTGCACATAATGCAATCTAGAGAAACAGAAACAAAGTTATCCACTATAAATTTAAAAAATTTACGTAAAGATTTTTAAAAAATCAAATTTATAATTATAATTTTATTTTTTTTGTTGTTTTTTAACATCCTAAAGTTGTATATGCTCTCACCTTGCACCATTTAGGCGATCTTGGTGATCAAAAATAGCATAGGCTAATAGGGTTTATTTTTATTTATGTAACTCTCATTCTATCATTCTAACTTCTGCATATGCTCTTCTCTTGCACATAACGCGATATAGAGAAACAAAAACAAGATTAGAAATTTAAGAGTTTTGCTTAAAGCTTTAAAAATTTATTCTTTCAAGTGTTGTTTGTTGTTTTTTAAACATCCTAACTTTGTGTATATTCTCACCTCGCATCGTTTAAGAGATCTTGGTGATCAAAAATAGATTAAGATACCCAAAGCATCAAGTTCAGCTTCAAGGAGAGGGCACAATAAAGCAAACCAGGAAGAAGACTCACACAAAAAAATTTCAATTTTCGTGAAATATGATCTTGTTTATCCTCTTTGGAGACATGTGAGAGTGTTCGAGAACATTGTTGGTGGTGGCTCTCGTGTTTGGGTAAGCCACACCTTAATCTGCAAATCATCCTTTCATTCAAACTCAAACAACCACTTGAAGCACCCTTGAATGATGAGACGGAGACCACCTCATGAAAAAAAAACAAAAGCAGCATTGAAAAAAGCATTCAATGTTGAAAAGAGGGGCATTGTTGATGAGTTGGTAGCTCGATGCATTTATGCATGTGGGTTGGCCTTCAGCGTTTTGATGCCACCTTATTGGCAACAAATGTTGAAAGTCGTCAATGAAGCTTCACAAGATTACAAATGCCTTAATTATGAGAAAGTTCGAACCACACTATTGGCGAAAGAAATGGAACGTATTCAAACTTCTTTGCAACCAATTAGATATTAGTGGAAGGATTCAAGAGTGTCTATTATCTAAAATGGATGGAAAGATAGGCTTTTGATAAATGTTGTTGCAGTATGCCCTAAAAAGCAACATTCCTAAAGGTTGTTGATTGAAGGCCAAGTGAATTATGCTTAGTTTATTGTTGACATTTTGATAGAGGCTATTGAGTCAGTGAGCTCCCAACATGTTGTCCAAGTCATCACAGACAACACAAACAATTGTAAAGCAATTGAGTTGATTGTAGAGGATGAATACAAGCATATATTTCGGACACCTTGTGTTGTCCACTCCCTCAATTTGATGTTACAAAAGATTGGCAAAAACTCATGGATAAAGCAAATTTCTACAGAGGTAGATGATATTCAGAGGTTTGTCACAAATCATTGCATGTCCTATGTCGACGTTAGAGTTGTTGAAGGCAAGAAAACAAATTCCAACTTTCGAAGTTCTAACTTTCTAGATTCTATAATTATTAATAAAATTTTGAATTTAATTGTTAAATTCTTCTTTTCTTTTTGTAGATTGTTGAGACGAGATTTGCCTCTTACACGCTCGTCTTGAAACAACTTGTGAAGGTAAGAGAAGCATTGACCAATATGGTAATTAGCAATGTTTGGACAATGTGAAGGCAAACAAGCTTCAAAAGAGCCCATAAAATAAAATCATTGATCCTTGATGATGAATGGTGGGCCAAGGTTGAGTACTTGCCAACTTTTACCAAACTCATTCTATCCATGATCTGATATGCAGATACAAAAACAGCATTTAAGATGGGATTGATTCCATGTTCAAATGTATGAGAGTGATCATACAAAAAAAAAAGAAATATCTTGAGGAAAAATTTTATAATGAAGTTAAGTGTGTGGTCATGAAAAGGTGGAATAAAATGACCATCCCATTGCATCTCCTTGCTTATGCTCTCAATCCACAAAGTATTATAGCAGTGAAATATTTCAGCTATCTAATAGGCAACCACCATACGATGATTCAGAAGTTGCAAATGGATCTAGGGCAGCATTCAAGAGATTTTTTCTTGATCCATCTATGGCTAGTGTGGTCCGCAATGAAACAGGAGTGTTTGTAGCTTCAAAAGGTAGCATGGGAGAAATAGAGGCTCTTTTTGACAAGTGCAACATGATTCCAATCATGTGTTGGCATGTACATGGCCATAATGCTAAGTACCTACAACCTATCATGATCAAAAATCTCTCATAAATAAAAAATTAAAACGTATATTTTATTAAGTTATTAACATCTATTTTTATACAGGTGGCTAGTAATTCTTCAGTAGGGCGGAATTGGAGTACGTATGGCTTTATCCACTTTGGTGAACAAAACAAGTTGGCATCTAAAAAGGCTGAGAATTTGGTATTTTTACATTTCAATTTGTGCCTCCTTTCACACAAGTTGGAGGACTATATCTGAGGGCATAACAAACTTTGGGGTATGCATCCATAGACTATAGACCTGGATGCTTTTGCATCTACTATTGCCCAACTTTCACTACTTGGTGTTGATGATAACAATCGAGGGAGTTCTACATGAGGGGTGGAGAGTGGAGCTAGTGGTGTTAATGATGACAATCAAGGGAGTTCTACACGAGGGGTGGAGCTAGCGATTCAAATATTGACCTCAAGCTTGCAGCTGTTATTGATCTATATTATTGACACATTTATGGATGTTGCTAGCTTATGGCAATGCAGATAATGTATCTGTCATATGTAGCATACCCAAAACTTGTACTAGGAATCTCTAATGAATCTAAGTCTTGACGTGTTTTGTGAACTATGTTTATTATAAACTAAATGACAGCTGACATTACTATAGGGCTCTATGCCTGCACTTTGGAGTAAAATTAGTTCACTATATTTAATCTCTAATGAGTCTAAGTCTTGACTTGTTTTGTGAACTATGGATATTATGAACTAAATGACAACTGATATTATTATAGGACTTCATGCGTGCACTTTTGAGTAAAATTAGTTCACTAAATTAAGGAAAAATACCTTGATTACTTTTTCTCTATTTGGATAAAGAAAACAGGCTCAACATGATGTTTGTTTTGCATATGGAACTCTGGGAGAACTGCCTTGATAAACCTCTAGACAGAATTATGAAACAGGAAAGTAATTGGTATCTTTTTGTGAAATACAGTCTGATACAACTCTGAACTCACTGAGCATTTTCAGTTTGTTTTTTGTTGGGATCATGTTGTGCAAGTTTTAGAAATGATCATGAACATATTTGTTGTGTCTACTCCTTAGCTGGGTTAAGTAAAGGAATATGTATTTTAATAAGTGTCTATGTTTGATAGGGTCACTCATCAAGGTAACCATTTAGTACTCTTGGGAAAAGACTGCAGCTTTGAACTAAGATGAATATGTTCTTCATTTCGTAATTACCCTTTGATCCTTTTGGGGAAATCATGTGTATGAAGTAAATATGTTGGTTTACAATTTAAATACTAAAGGCTTTGAACTAAGATGAATATGTTCTTCATTTCGTAATTACTCTTTGATCCTTTTGTGGAAATCAGGTGTGTATCAAGTAAATATGTTGGCTTACAGTTTAAATACTAAAGACATTTGTCATATAGTGAACTGATTATTGCCAATAAAAGAAACATCGTGGCTGTGTTGCATGAAGCTTAGACTTGCAAACTGGATTAGGGAAAAGTACTGATAGAAAACTAGAACCCTCTGTTGTTTGATGTGGAAATGCAATCATGATCATGCTCAGATGACTGTTAGAGAACTTAAAAGAGTGAAAAGGAAATCTGTACCTATGTTATGCTATTGATGTTATATGGACTTCTAAATTCTGATATTGCAATTAGGATATCTGTGGGTGAGTGTCAACTATTATACATATTAGCAAATAGGATTTGAATACCAATGCTTGGTTTGAAGTGGGGAAAATGAGTAGATTCTTTGTTTACCATTCATTGTGAATGAACCTTATGAGTTGACTATTGCAATAACTGACCTCTGTTTTATTTCTAAGTTAAAGCAATAAACACTACATGTAGTAGTGACATCATTTATGACTTGATATTTTGTGCTTCCAAAGAGGAAGAAGTTACGTGCATACCTGTGAAATAGATAACCTTAAAAACATTGAAATGAATGAAATTGTTATTGAGGAGAAACTTATTGGTCAAAATGATTAGTCTCTTTATGAATTGTGGCTGAGCATGCGTAGTGGTAATGATTTCAATTCAGTCTCTTAAGATCTTCTTTATATTGCAATCATAGATTACTCTTTACTTTTCACAATCTTTGACCTCAAGGTTTAACCCCCTACAGGATGCATAAGCAGTGTAACATGGAGGATATTAAACCAATAAATACGATATCTTATCTTGCTCAAACTAAGTTTATTAAAACTACAAAGCTGATTTAAGATTTGGCAAGGGATGAATATTAAACTTATACATTAACGTATGGACAAATGGACATAAAAGAAGGATTGATATCGAATTATTAGTTGTTATCTTAGATTGATTTAGATAGGCTTAGTAAAGAACAAAAAATGTATCAAACTGAGTAAAGAAACCTTGGTGGTCTCGAACAAACACTTGGTTGTATCAAGTGATCCCAAGGGTAAACTTGTCACCATTGTATGGTAGAGGATAGGGCATTTGCCTTCTTTGTATGACTTAAACAATTTGAGATGACATTAGAGATAACTTTAAGGCAGTATTCATGGTCAAACTAGAATAGTTTTGCAACAAAATATTCTCTCAAATGTTACCGATAACATGAAAGGTTGATTCTAGAAAAGAGAAGTGATGAGTTTATATTCTTGTTAAGGGGTGTCAATGTTCTCTTATTTTTTAGGTTTTGATGTCTCTTTATACATTTTTTGTATTTAGGTTTTTCCCTCATTAAATGGCAATAATCACAAGGCAAGGGGATCCACTTAGCACAGAAGCACCATAAACAATTGTTAGTAAGGGAGAGGAACTTTCAAGAATTCAATTATCAGCTTTCTTAAATATACTTATTTAAAACTTCTAAATTTGGAACCTGGAGATTGTTGAAGAATACAAATAATAATGTTATGAAAGCATTATTCTTAACTATCCATTACCTATTGTAGATATAGAGTTTACAGGCAAATTAGATAAGGTTAATATAGTCACAATCTAGGGAAAAGAGAACCAAATCAGAAAAAATCCAAGGACAAATGTCAATGCCTAGGTAAGGTCTGAACTCTCTATGTGCTCTTCCATGAGCTGGCAATACATCGCACAACAAAAAGCAAAGATACGTGTCAAAATAGGCTTGGTTCCTTGGACAGCAATGTACATTGGTTCATGTGGGATCTTGATTGGGTTCTTACCTATAAACTGAGTCCTAAGATTGTTCATTTCATCATTCCACCATTTGAAATTTCATCAATTACAGCAAATGTACATTCCATTTCTTGATATACATTAAAATTGCGAAGGACAATTAAACAACACAATAACACATATCTTCTAAGAATGATGATTGAATCTCTTCCCTTGTGAGCTTCAGAACTCCAGATGAACCAAATTTAGTGTAGACTCGGCAATCACTCACCTATAAGCTATAGGAACCCGGCTTTTGTGTAAAGCACTTTGGCATTCCTAGTTAGTGGTGTTAATTGTAGAGCACAGACAGCTGAAACTACCTGGCTACATGGCCATTTCAGCGAGAGGCATTTATTTGCAAGGCCTAAACCTATGTCACGTGATCTGTAGATATTATTATGCTAGCATTAATATGAAGGCTTGGTGAGTGAAGCAAGTTCCAGTATCTTATAACAGATTAGTACAATGCATTGTTAGCTTTAGTCTCGATTTTCTCATTATTGATATTTATGTTCTCAAAAGTCTGTCCCCTTTAATGTTTGATAAAATGCCTCCTATCTACTAAAATTAAGAGAAAAAAAACAATAACGTGTGACTATGTTACATAGTTTATACTTACAATCAATATTTAGTATAATGACGGCAGAGAATTTTCAAAATTACCCTACTAAGAAAGAAAATGGAAAAGTGGAAAGCATTCTACCTTTGTTCAAGGTCTTTTAGAGATAACGTGGTCCAGGAATCTTTCATTGGATAGGCAGAAACAGTGGGTTCCACAACTTTTCTCCGGTTCTGCAATATTCCATGAATAGATAATGGCATACACCAAGGTAAAAGAAATTTTTATTCCAACTTTTCAAAAAAAATCTCAAAGCATCTATGTTTTGATGATACGTGGTTGCTCAAAGCTGTACATACTAAATCCATACATTTCACAGAACATCACCTCTAAGTAGGAAAATAGTTTCTCAATTTGCTTTTTCTTCCTGTCTAAACCTCCTGAATGTTCCAACAGTTCATCCAAGGACTGAACATTCTGAAGAGGGTGGTTTTCTTTAGCATCCAATGAATCTTTCCTGGCGTCCAGGAGAGAACCAAAACCCCCGGATTTGAAGAGTTCTATGCCCTCTTCTGGAATTACTTGGAAGGCTTCTTTCAAAACCTTGGAATCATCCTGTTGCCAAAGATTACTTTCTTCAAACTCCCAACCTTCCCAATCCAAAGCTGCAACCTTCACCTGCAATGATAATAAAGTCATATAAAGCATGAAAGCATTAGCAAATCTTAAGCGCCTAAGATAAATAAAGTATATAATTTCTTTATTCTCATCTTTTATAAACCATCCAAATGTTCAGTAGTTTTAATTTCCTCACAAAATAAACTTGAAAGTAGTACTATGCCTGCTCATTTTGTGTAATGTGAAAAGGTGGAGATGGTGCTACAATTGTCTCTGAGAGTCTCAAAATCTGGAGATTAGCTTCAAATTGAGTGTCGGGAACATTTGCAACTCTCGTCTGTAGAGTTCTTTTCTGCATAAAGAATGGATGTGTTTCTTTTCCAGCATTAAGACGTGCATTTTCCTGCAGCCACAAGAAAACCATCAATCAATGGAGCATCTAACATAACACCTATAAACTTAAAAGCAACATAAACTTAATGCCGTATTTAATATATCGACTATACCTTATATCCCAAACCATAAATGCATAAATGGAGTATTAAAAGCTCCAAAACTTGACCATACATTCTTTTGGGGTAAGAAGTGCTAAAAGCCATTTAAAGCTAATCATAAAAGTTTGTCTCTAGAACGGGGATACAGAGAAGACAGTTACTTTTTCTATAGCCACTTGCATGTGGATTTGCATTGAAATAAACAGGAGTTCAGGTTTATCACAAGAGGTTCTTTTGGAATTCAAATAAAACCTATGAAGGCAGTCACTGAATTATGTGAACAACTTCAGGAATGATGACACATACTGGCTGATTGTCATTTTAAATTCCCATAAGAAAAGAAATAATAGCACGAAGCTGGGACATAAAATCCCAAAAACAAAAAAGAAGAGTTATCTTAATAATGATTCTATGACAAATTACAATACATGATGGAAACCAAAAGGTCTGTTAAAGGATCAAACTAACATCATCTCACATGACAAACACACAAATTTAACTTGCAGATGAAGTGGAATCAATCACAATACCTGTAAATGACTTTATATTGTACTTGCTGAAGACGGTTGGCAAGACACTGTCATCAGAATTATGTAATATATAGAAAGGTTATTTCAAAAGTTACAATGCTGTTACAAAAACCCTCATATCAGCACAGGAAACCTTAAACAAATAATAGTGGCAACTTTCAGCTTTTGCAAATGAATATTTGGAAAAACAGGAGGCTCAAAATAGCTCTGAAGTAAAATCAAAAGAAGAATCATTTTACTCTGATATCCCTCACTAGCTCTTGCAAGAATGTTCATTTGAGGCTAATGATCAAAGTGATTTGAAGAAAATTGACAGCTTTGGGCACTCAATCAGTAGAAAATCAATCAAGATAGTGAGGGTTCATGGGTAATGTTCAGTTCTAGTATGTCTTGGACACTCCTGACAGTAAACTGGAACTGAGAGACTATCAAAATTATCCCATCAAAAGCAATTACAGGTATTATCCCATCCCAACATCAATTTTTCAATATTTCAGATTTCTGTCCAGGTTTTATAATAAGGTGTGTAACCTCAGTATCAAGTCTTTTTATTGTAATTGGATGTATTCTTGAGTCCAATTGATCTACTTTTGGTCTTTCATGGACATTAATATAATTCTAAGACTATACAATATGTTAAACTTTCCAGAGAACTGTGAACCTAAACATCTGTTTAAAAATGCTGCCAGAACAAAACCAGCAAAAGTTGTCCTCTGACAGAGCCTAAACAGTAAGGAAACAGAATCAAAGAAATCATATACAAATCCAGCCATAGATCCCAGCCCTGCCTTCAAAGGAGTAACCACCCAAGTGCTCAAGGCAAGCATGCCTTCATGCAGCCCTTTGTCCTGATTTGCACTCGTGGAGGCCAAGCTGAGATAAAATCCAGCCGGCCTCAAAAAAATTGGTTGTATTACCATCATTCAGCTGACAATGTGTAGGAGATCAAAGAGATGCAGGGCATGTTAGAAATGTTTTCATATTATTAAACATTTTCCAAAAGCCAAATGTGAAACGGTGTCATAAGGCTAGCCCCACTAGCCTATTTTTCCTTGATAGTGCAGCCCCAAGAGAGTGATGTGGGAGCATATCTTGCGGAAGTCATAACTTTTGATCCAAGAACCCATTTCAACCCTTTTTTTACAAAGATCTCGAAGAGCTCCACACAGCCATAAGCTACGCTAGTTGCTTTTTCGACAATTTTTCAGGCCCAAAATTAGCCATCTAAAGGCCGAAATTTGCATTTTAATTTTATTTTCACTATTTTTAGAATTTCCCAATTTTCTTTTGGTAACTGGGCATGAACTTGCAGTTGCAAATCACCCTTGAATTTTATTTAGACATGTAAAGAACAAGAGACAGTTAGCTGGCCAATCCAAGATTGCATGCAAAAGTTATTAAAAATAGCAGCTTTCAAAAACTGCTAAAAAAAATCAATTAACTCTATGACTAGCTATTCTTTTCATAGGATTTTAGTTGTGCATGTCAAATCTATCTTCAAGTTCTGAATGATTGAAATACTCTATGTCATAGTATAAAAACTCATACTCGGCAATCACTCGGCAACCTTATTGCTACTCTAAAAATATATATAAATTCATAAAATAAATTGAAACACAAAATAATGAAATGAATGTAGAGAAATGATTGTAGAGAACATATAATTCAGAGTCATAAGTATGTTTTATATTAGTTTTTTAGCAAATAAGAGTACAATGTTTTATTTCAAACAAAAAAAAGAGTACAATGCTTATAGACTATCTTCAACTCCTCTGTTGCACTCTAGAAGTGGAAGGTAAATATTCCTCCGCTGGAACATGATCCACAAACACATCGACTAGATCCTCACCAACCCCTCGCAACACTTTTGCTTCCCCTGTCGCTATAGATTCTTTTGCTTCTATAATGTCCCCTCCTCAGGTTTAGAGCAATTGAAAACCCTTAGCCTATTTTCTTTTTTGTTTCCCATAGGCTAAAAGAAGTAATGAACAAGGAAAACTTGGTTCTTTGTTTAAGTTGCTAAAAAATAACATGTCAACAACTTCTTTCCAAATTGATTTGTAATAAAGGGGACTCCTCTAATTTGATTTAAGTCAGCCCTCAATTTAGAAAGTATATTGGAAGGAAAGGATATCAAAAGGGGAAAGAGGTTCATTTTGAAGGCTCGTGTTATGTTTATGAATTGAAATCACAAGTTTAAGCACGATTTGCTTGACTTCATCTATTGAAGTCGGAAACTTTGAATGGAACGCTGAGGTAAGAACGAAAACCCTTACCTATCAGTTGGGCAGCCTTGAATCAGAGGTTGTATTGGACAGCATTGGTCATTTTGAGGTGTGTAAACACCAATTTTAGTTTCAGCACAGCAGAAGGAGCTTCAAGGAATGTGGCAAGCAGGTTTGGGGGGTTGGCGAGTTGGTTAAGGAGCCCTATACAGGTAGCGAACTACCTAGGGTGGGCTGCGAACCTCTTTGGAGGGCAGCAAACCCCCTCTTAAGGTTGGGTGTGGCACTTTTAAGGCTGATTTCAAACCTATTTGTTGTTTGAAGGCAACAAAAAATTTTGGTATTTTTTATCATATTTTTCCAGCCATATAATTGGGCTAAAAATCAGATTTCAATGGATAATGATTGGCTGTAATATTTCCTAATTTTGGTAATTATTTGAAGAATTAAATATTGTTTTCATGCCCTAAATTGGCATTTTCAGAATTTCTGCAATTTTCATGTGCTTAGGGTTTGAAAAGAAATTCAAAAATTTGTATGTATTGTTAGTGTTTGTTGGGAAACCCCCTTTGGTTCTAATTATGCCCTAAAGGGGACAATACAACTTCCCTCTCTAAATTTACGACATCCTCCTCAATAAACATGGGCTCTTGTTGCACATCCTCAAACTCAATGATCCAATCTGAGTATGGATCAATATCATCCAAATCAAATGCCTCGTGACTATCTTGCCCTTTCACTGTCTCACACAAAGATAAAGATTGTACCACACAAAAACAATGTCATTGAAGCGTTGTGATGTTAGCCTATTGCGCTTCTTTGTGTGAATGGCCTCAAACATGCTCCAATTTATTTCACACCCAGAAGCACTACATGGCTGGGACAAAATGAAAATGGCTAATTTCTAAAGATTTTGTGCTATGAACTGCTCTGTATTAAGACCCAAGAAGCTGTTAATGGTTCAATGGTTGTTATACTTAGAACTCCTCCATTATGCCCTCAACATGCCTCTCCACCAGACAGCAAGCAAACTCCGAGCTCAAACCTGTCCCTGAAGGCTGACACTATGACACAACGTACTCATTGCTAACCCTGCTAAACCTATCCCTGAATGTTTAAAATTGAAACCCTACTTGCTAAATGCACATGCCACAGCCCACAATTACAAACTTACAAACCATGCTCAAGTTACAAAACATGCTTGAGCCCTAAATGTTACGAACTGTCAAATCAAGTTTGAACTATTAATGGCAAAGTACACGCGGATTCCCTCCCTCACAAATCAAACCCTGCAGTTTATAGCAACAGGCAGACTGACAGAAAGGAAACAAAAATCGTTTAACTTCAAACCCAGATGCAAATTAAACCTTCACACAGTTCAACGAGCCAAAATCACGATCAAAAGGAAGCAAATGACATTTTTTTCACTTTTGGTATGTTAACAATTTGCCCAGGTCGATGCCGAGTAGATGCCCAAAACCCACAATTAACATCGAGGAGCAGCGGTTCATTACTTGTTGCTAATTGTGGGTTTTGGGCCCCTACCATGTAGCAGTTAATTGCAGTGGGTAACCGTTTGGCAAACATTTGCAGGTTTTCCACAAGTACCCAACAAATACCCACGGGTTTTGGGCCTCTACCCAGCAGTAATTTATTGCAGCAGGTAACCGTTTGACAAATATTTGCAAGTATTCCACAAGAACCCGGCAGGTACCCATGAGTTTTTATATAGACCTCTATGTATTGTTCTAGAAGAATAATGAAGAATTAGAATTCTCTTTGCTTCTCAATTTTATTCTCTATGATTTATATGTGTTTTGGAATTGCTGCGCATCCGGCCCCTATCAGGAAGAGAGGAGCCAGTGTGTAGCTTCAAAGTCAGTTTCATTGCCAAGGCTTGGTTAATCTGTGAAATATTCTTGATATCCGGCCCTCCAGTTGCTTTAGTCTTGGCCAGTTCTGCCCAGGAAATAAGTGGAAACTTAACATTTTCAAACACTCTCAGTCTGATAATTTTTTTGAATGTGGGTGAGATCCTTGCCAGGAAGACAGGACATGTGGGATACTATTATCACTTGCCTGAATTAGTTTTTACTCATCCAGGCAGCATTAACCACAGCGTGGTCCAGTGCGGGAGTTTTTCCAGAACTTTGGAAATAAGCCCTCCCAAAAGAGGCACGCTAAGGAACTGAAAAATGCAGAGGGAAACCAAAGCATACAGAGGGGAGTTGCATCTCCTTCAAGCCCGGAATGCGCAAGATTTCTTATTTGCATCACCCTGATGTGTTCAAGAAAAAGACCAATGACTTCTGAATTGTTATCTTGGCCAGATTCCTGTTGGTATTGTGGGAGAAGGCCTTAAAATTTGTGCATTTCTCTAACAACCAAGAATGAGAGGACAGTGTCATCCACAAAATGGAAGATGGTGTGTATTTGACACCAAGATTGTGGATCAGTCAGAATATGATTACAAACTTCACATAGAATGATCAAGAGAAAAGGCGACAACATACCCTGTTGCGATCCTCTGGAGGAGCAGAACTTAATCCCTGTAATCCCATTGATGGTGATCAAGAAGGGAGAAGTAATACAGCCAGCAATCCATTTTAACATCTTTGGGATGAATCCAAAAGCATACAATGTTTTGAGGAGAAGCATCCAGTTGCACCGGAAAAAGGGTTTCAACCTGTCCCAACTTGACAGCACCCAAAGTCTTGACTGCCCATGAAGGGAATGAATTATTTCCTGAGTTTTGTGCCTGAAACCAAAACACTTCTTTACTTTTTCCTTGGCTTTGTGGCCTCTGGTTGATGGGTGACCTTGGGCTTTCTTTGTGTGTACATTTTTTTTCCAGCACCTGTAACCTTTTGAACAAAATAGGTCTTTGTTTTAATCCTAAACATTATAACCTACTCAATCAGCATACCCTTGAGGACCTCGAGTTTGCCCCAGGCTAGCATACCCAATGCAATAGGATGAAAGGGAATAGTTACAGTTTGAAGAAGTTGGACTGCCCTCTCATATCCCCTCACTGGATCGATTCACAGAACAGCATCTTGAAAAGGGATTTGTATTCCACACTTTCTGATCACTTGCCTGATTATCTTATAACTGCTCAATAATCACATCCTAAACCAAGCTGTCTTAAATTTGACTATGTGTAGCACAAGCATCCACTATTCTGGGATTTAGTGCATAAATAGTGGCACGAATATCTACTTATCAAAGGGTTTGCTCTGAGAATACTTGCAGCAAAAATCAGATTTCTATAAGCTAAACTGTAGACATGGAATAGGAACCAAATTTAGTAAATCTTCCAACAATTCTCAGAAACTACATATCAGATGGAATAGCTTCAATATAAAATCAGAGAGCTTGAATTTTTTTTGGTAAGAAATGGCAATCAAAGAACAACAACTAATTTCACACCACTTCAACCTCCAGAAAAAAGAACATTGGTGGAGGCAAAAACCCAGGGTCATCTTGATCAAGAAGGGCAACAAACTCTAAATTTATTTTCATCCATCTGTGCTCAATAGAAAGCATATCAATTCAATCCTCAATATTAATCTGTCGAATGGCCGAATTCTTAATGACATCAACAAAATTGTCCCTGCTATAGCCCACCATTTCAGCTCTTTTCTTAGTGAACCTGAGGTCAACAGAAGCTTGAAGGCAGTATCCAACTGTGTACTTTTCTAGCTAAGTAATCCCAGCATTTATGTCCAACAGATGAATGAACTAATGAAGATTGAAGGCCAATTTTGTGTCAGAAGGGGTAGCATTGGGTGTAGAATGCATTAAAAGCGTGTTCTAGTAATTGAACTTTGGATATTAAAGTTAAACTTTAATATAATAAAGTTTATCATATAAAGTTAATTATTGCATGTCAAAGGACACTAGCATTAAGAAAAAATGTTGTTAGTAGCAGGCCTTTGGTGATTAGAACATGGACATTTTCTCTTGGAAGCATTTTGGCACGAGTTGGCATTAATACCTTCTCATAAAAGTTAATTTTCACCTTTTTATACGACCTGAACTGCTATTTAAATAATACTATATATCTGGTTTTTCCACTTTTAACACTGATACTATAAATAAGGTTATATTTTTAGTTAAAACTTCTACTTTTCCAGTCTTCAAAACAGGGAAAAACAAACTTTTCAGTGAGCCATCAGTACTTGTGTTTTTTCAGTTCAGTTTTAGATTGTTTCAGATCTAAAGTTTCTGCTACACAATTTACAACATGTATAACAGGTCTAAAGTTGTGCTCACAAGAGCATATTTTTAAAAATTACGAGTTTGTTTGTACATCATAAAGTAACCAATGAAATATAGTGGCCCTTCTTTAAGTCAAATAGGGTAGAATTACGTTCAATGTTAATCCAGCAATTAATTTAAAATTTGTGAATCCAATAGAAGAACTATTTATTAAGTACTATGTTAAATCAGTGGATTAAGTATACCGTTTCATATAAAATCTACATGTATTCTAGTCTTCTACATACAGTCTTCAGTTCATGGTACCTTACATTTGCAATCCAAGGATAGCTGTAAATAATTGAAATATATTTCCCTGGACTGAATGAGAAACTCATCTTAGGAGTTGTCACAGTATGCACCAATTGAAAAACAAAAGGCTGTGAAGATGTTCTGTAATGCAAACAGAATATACATAACAAGCCTCAATAGAGAATGTCTTCCAATTAAATACCAAGCAATTTCATTTATATTAGGTGAGTTTTGTAATATGTGCAATCCTCAAATATCCATGAAATATAATATTTCTAATAAAAAATGTAGAATAAGAATCAAAGAATTACAGTCACAAACACTGAATTGACACGCCGCATAACAAGTGATGGTATACCTCAAACAAAAAAGTAATTGCTATTTACTGAATCAAAGTGTGAAAGAAAACTGAATCTTTACAGGAGACCAATACCTCTGCTGCTTGTTTGGCTTCCATTCGCAAATCAAAACTAACATTTGATAGTTTAGCTCCATTTCCATCTATTAGAACATCCACTTCTGAATTTTCCAACAGTGGTTCTTTCCTCTTGGAAGGACGACCTTGTTTAGAAGAAACATTTTGTGAAGGATATCCTTTATCAACTTTCACCTCCTTTGCATGCTTGCGTCCTTTTGGAACTGAATAATTTCATGTGCTAAAGTTAAAGCATATTCTTCAAAAGTGATCAATAATTTGCATGAACCAAAAAATGATAAAGATTTCATTTGCATCATAGAAACAAATCCTTTTGTAATACTTAGAAATATAAAATATGCATATTTGACAATATTTAATTATTAGTTATTCGGGATGCCATAAGGAAAATTAGTTCCCATCTGGGGGGGAATCATGGTAGTGAATTTTCCACATTAAAACAAAGTTTTAAAACATGATGAAATTAAATCTAAAGAGCAGAATAGGGCATAAAGTCTCAATCTGGCTACCAAGATCAAATTAAAACTTGTACGAGAAAAAACAAACAAACTATCCACAACTATTTAGAAAGCATGACACATTTTGGAAAAAAAGGGCCATCTGCTAAGGCTTCCATTTGGCTGTATTTCCACATAAAATCCTAATGGGCAAGAAAAACAGCAGGTAAGGACAAAAACGTCCATGCCAATATTTTTTTTTTCAGGAATATAACGTTGAAATAAGATTTAAGCTTACAATAAATCTAAGTGATCTAGCACATACTGCTATGGGTTGAAAACTAGAGGTTATAGATTAGGTAGCCGCAAGAATAGAACAATGTTTGTACTAGTTAATAATTGCACTCTCATCTATAAAATCAGAGTGGCGTATGAATAGTTCTTCCTGTAAGCCAAAAGAAGAGATCATGACAGATACTGGGGCCTTACCATGACTATAAATTTTGAACGAAAACCATTAAACCGTGCCCCTATCAAGCAAGAACAAATCATTTCAAGAAAACGTGCCACAAAACATGCCCAAACAAAAGACATCACTGTGAAGATATTTTAGGCGCTGTATATTGTATTTGAAGACCTGTTTCGAAGGTGTTCTTCAGAATTTAAGATGACACCTATGTAATAATTCACAGTAATTTGATTCATCATTAGGAAAAACAGAAAAAAATTGTGTTTAAAAGTTTTGAGGCTATTACACTTATGAACCATCACAATTCGAAGGACGAGGGTTGTCTAAAAACATAAATTTTTCCAGTATCTTGCTAAGATAGATGCAGTTTATAGAGTACAGTAAAAGTTTCAGTTACTGTTGTTCTTATCCATTCATCTGAAGTCGTAAAAAAACATAAAATTGTACCTTAACTCTGAATGAAAGATCACTGTAGCATTTTGTATGACAAGTTCTACCTGTAACCGAAAAGGAACAAATCATGACAGATACTGAAGCCTTGCAGTGACAATAAATTGTGCACAAAAACCATTAAAACATGCACTAGCGAACCAAAACAAATCGTGCCAAGGGAAAACACCTAAAAACGTGTGCCCTATTAAAAAAGATAAAAACAACTAGAGGTATTTAGGTATTGCATTTGGTATTTGAAGACCCATTTAAAATGTGTTCTTCAGATTTTGTTATGAAACGTTAGAATAATTCCCAGTTGATTGATCCACCATTCAAAGAATGGCTGAAAATTTAAGTGTTAACATATTGTTGAGGCTATTTCCATTATGAAGTGATCCAAGCGGCAGTTCAGGGAACCTCACCTTAAGACATACACCTCCCCTTATGACGGCTACCTTGCTAGTGTCGCAATTTCTTTACAGGTGCTCAATATCCAAAGCGATAAACTGCATCGAAAAACATGAGATACTATCCCTTTATGCCCCTAGTTAGTCTATTGTCACCATATGTTATGAATGGTTATAATGTAGTTGTCAAGCATCACACGTGAAGTGCTATGGGCCAGTTTGGTACCCACGGTGATAAATAAGTATGTCCAAAAATTGCTGGTGAAGATAGGATCCTTGTCACTCACAATGATCTTTGGGGTTCCATGAAGCTAATGTACCTTATCTATGAAAGCTTTTGGTACTATGCTAGCATTGAATGGATGCGACAATCCACAAAAAGCATGTTTGATGAGTCAATCTCATGCCACCACAATAACAATCATACCTTCTGATTTGGGTAACCATGTAATGAAATCCAAAGAAACTTCTTCTCATTGCTACTTCAAATATCGCAATGGTTACAAAAAGCATGTTTGGTGAGTCAATCTCATGCCACCACGATAACAATCATACCTTCTGATTTGGGTAACCATGTAATGAAATCCAAAGAAACTTCTTCTCAATGCTACTTCAAATATCGCAATGGTTACAAAAAGCATGTTTGGTGAGTCAATCTCATGCCACCACGATAACAATCATACCTTCTGATTTGGGTAACCATGTAATGAAATCCAAAGAAACTTCTTCTCAATGCCACTAAAAATATCGCAATGGTTGTACTAGGCTTCAGGCTTAAACTATCTCTCCTTTATTCATCTAACGTATTAAACATTCTACTACAAATTCATGCACAACCACTTTCATTCCTTCTGATACAAGAGCATCCTACAATGACTAAGTACAGTTTTGTGAAGTAAGGGCACAAAGGCGCAGCAAGAATTAAGTGCAAAAGCTCACACATGAAAAAAAGGGAAAGCACGTGAAAGATGAATGAGGCAGGCAAAGTAAAGCAAAGAGTGGGTTTGCACACAATTGCACAAAGTTGACCATGTGCAGTTGTGCAAGGTCACACAACGCAAGGCATGATATGACGACTTTCACTCAGCAAGGACGCACATACTATATGCGCAAGTATTAGCATGCAAGCAAAGGAATGAGCACAAAAGAAGTCAATGCACAAATTAACTGATGTTGCCGAATAATAATGCATACAATTTGGCAATAGTATAAGACCGCCACATGAACCTACAACTAGCTAGCTAGACCTATTGGTGGACACACAAGGGACTAGAAGGCTCCCAGGCAATTGGAAGATTTGAATTTAATTGTCAAAAAACCAACCCACCAAACCTAGACTTAAATTTTAAAACATAGCAAGAACAGAGTCAACACTAATGGCAGACAATGGGCAAAGAATAATCCAAAATAGGGAAGAATTCAAAAAGCTCGAAGCTATATAAGGAACCTTAGGGTCAATTTCAAGCATCACGATCCAAAACACTAAGGAAACTCTACTAAAATTTCAAGCAAGCAAGCATGAGTCCGAGAGCTAGAGACCCGAAGCCATAAGTGTGTAAAGCGTCCAAAAGAGTAAGTCTATGTTTGTAATAAGCTTGCGTAGCCATGTTGATCTCGAGCTAAGCCTGTAGCTTTAGCCCTGAGTGTGTATATTGTAATTGGCTATTCATTATTAACATAAATTCCAATTTTTTGAGTTAAGTCTTGAGTTGTTTTTGGGTGTGTATTTCTAGCTACATGGTCTAAGGCAATTCTTAATTGAGCCACCAAACCACAACTACACCACCTTCCTGGAAGAGATACTTATGGGTCGGATGATAAGTTCTAAGTAACCCTAAATATCCTCCAATAGGTGATGCATGCATTTCTTCAAGAGTTTGATCCTTTAGTTGAGACTTAGGTCATAGGAAGAGCATGACCTTGTACCATAATGTATCTCCCCTCCATTTAAACTAATCAAATGCATTAAGATCTTATTATAATTGTATGATGATTCCTTGAGTCAAAGGATCCTGTCGCCACTCTACTTTTGTTGCTTTAATCCAATATGGCTAAAGCATATACATTGAATATAGGCCTCCCTCATCATTGTCTCACCCTGAAAGTGTATCCACCTTGCCCTTCTTGTAAATGACAACAAATGGTAAGGCAATCACAAGTGGAGGAAAATGCAACAATGTTCAATTACCTATTGGAAACTAACTAATGACTTCTGACATGTATGCCATGACATTAGGAGGAACAAACGGTGTTTTGGGAGTATTGCAATTGAAATAAGTGTGCACTCTATGCATGAGCTTTCATGATATGTCCTATTGTAGCTTGGAATTACACCTTTGTGAAGGAGTTCTTCAAGCTCTCTCACTTCCAACTACAAGCATGGGGACAACCTCAAGCTGTGGGTATCCTGTAGTGAGGTTGAACCTCTAAGCTTTTTAATGAGACTAGTTCCTCAGGTGCTTCACTTCAGCGCTTGATTCCCACACTCAAATCTACTGTTGGCTAAGGAAAAGGGATAAGAGGATAACATGAAAGGGAATCTAAGCTAAAAGAGGTGATGCACCAAAAGAAATGATCCACTTAGTCTGGGGAATGACAGTTATTCAACATAAGATGAATTTTACTTACACAACCTCACAACCAGTTAATTTGCATAAGTATTTCATAAACTAGGCTCACTGAACCATACATGAAGCAAAGAGGGATTTCGAAATCCACACCAAGCATCCATTAATGGTGAAAAGAGCTCAAGTCCAGACCTGCAACTAACTAAAAAACACCTTAAAATAAGCAAGAAAGGACAATGAGCTTGGAAGGACACTTCTTCACAACGCCATTGTGCACAAGCTTGCTTAACACAATTTTCAGACAAAGAGATAGGTAAAAAATTAATCTTTATTGCTTCAAAAGGTCTATTGCAAAGCGATTTTGGCAGAATAACTTTATCGCCAATTCAGAGATAATTTCTTGGCTCCAAGGCCTCTACTTATAACAAAAAAGGGGGAAGAGAAGATGGGAATGTGTGAGAAACTAGGAATGAAAACCATAAATTTCTGCAACCACCACCGTCATCCTCCTGGGTAGATTTTGAGAAGCCATGTCACAAGCAACTAGAACATCGCTTCTTGGCACGACTGTATTGATCTTTGTATTAAAGACGGCATGGCAACCTTCCCCTTTACGTGTCCTGTTGATAAGGTATGCAGGTCTCCGTGTGTTGAAAAAACTGGTCGAACCATGCCACTTTTACGTTGGACGGTCATTTGTCGGCAGCGAGCCATATTGAAGGACGAGAACCTTCATAAATTCCCTGCTACCAGCCACTTGGACTCCCCTTTGCGTTGATTGATCGTTGGAAACTGCCTTGGATCCTTGACCTGCGTCATGAATGCCTTTGTGCCACTTGTCAGCCTTTCATTTGTTCGATCACGACTCCCATGCACTGTCGATCCTTAGAAAATGCCATTGGACCGAACTTATTAAGTCAAACAACGTTGGAAACCCGATCTACTCTTTGTTGTGTAATTCGGGTTTTCAAAGCTACTTGACTTATAAAGCTTTTCAAGTTAAGTCATTGAAGAATCCCGATTTACTCTATGCAGAGTAACTCGAGCGTTTTGATCTCTCCAACTTCGGACTCTGTCTGCGAGCTCCTTTGTTCTTCGAGATCTATTTGTCTCGAGCAAATCTCTCGAAGGAATTCCTTGGGACAATTTGTCTGAAAGAATTCCTTCGGACTTTTGTCTGAAGCTTCCGTCTTGATCTCTTCCTTCGGAATTTGCCTTTCGGATTTTTCAAAATGGACTTTCCCAAAGGGTGAGAGACCCTTCGAGCTTCCTGTATGTCCCTTCGGACTTCCACAAATGATCCCCCTATCGAGAAAACTGCCCTTCGGCCTTTGAAAATGGTCCTCCCGAAGGGAAAAATACCTTTTGGGAATTTTGAAATGGTCCTTCCAAAGGGTAACATACCCTTCAGACTTTTGTTTTTTGTTCCTTTCCTTCGGAATTATTTTCTGCAGGCTTTTGTAAGGGCTCTCCCGAAGGGTAAGGGACCCTTCGGGCTTCTACAAATGGTCTTTTCCAAAGGGAAAAATACCCTTCGAAAAATTTGAAATGGTCCTCCCGAAGCTCAAAAGAGCCTTTGGCAAACTTGCAACTATCCACTTGGAGAAAGAAATGCCCTTCGGATTTGTCAGTGACCCTTGGAGTATTCTTTGGAGAAGACTTCTCCCTTGAAGAACCCGCGAAGCACTATTTTTCGAGACCAAATCGGGTTTGTCAAGCCGCTTTACTTATTTCAGACTTCTAACTGCTCACAACTTATGAAGTAATTAAGTAGTGCTCCTTGGAGAACCCGAAATACACTGTCCATGAGTAATTCGGGTTCGTAAACCCGAATTACTTCTACTTATAAAACATTTAGAAGTCAAGCACCGTTGGAAACCCGATCTGCACTGTGTCCTCAAAAACCCAAAGTCTTGCGACTTCGAAAGCTCGAAGACCTCTTCTTTAGAGAACCCGAGGTTGTCTGAACTTGCCACTTTTGCTTGAATGTCCACCTTCTCACACTTGGGCAAAATTTTGGTATGTGGGCCAAAAATGGCCAACATTTCTGGCAACTCCCAAGGAAGCATACCTAGTATGCTTGAGAACCCAACTCATTTGCTTCATTCGATCCATTGGGCATGGAGTCACTGCTTTTGTAAAACGTTGACTCTATCTGGGAATTTTCCTTGAAGCAACAAGAACAACCGAAACAAAACAAACTACGCCCAAGGCACTTAGGAGAGGGAAAACACTCAACTGAAACGAATGTGCACAAGGCACTTAGAGAGAAACATGAAAAGCTATACAAAATGCACAATAACATATACAACGGCTAAAAACCCTTAATAGCAAGGCTTCAGATGAATCCCATTGACTGAGATAGATAATACTTCTCCATCTAATTGGGTGAGCTGGAAGGCGTTATGTTGTTTGCATCCGTGGATCAAATAAGGGCCACTTCACAAGCTGTCAAACTTGGTATGGTTCCCTGGTTTGGCCTTATTTGAATCCCATTTGAGGAACAAGTCTCCCTCTTTGAAGTCCCTTGCCATGGCTCTCTTGTCAAAAGCTTTCTTGACCTAAGGCTAATGTGACTCTAGCGTCTTCATTGCAAGGTATCTGGTCTCCTCAAGTTCCGTGAGTGCTGCCAATCTCACATTCATGGGTTCATCTTCCAGCAGCTCCAACTGATGGGCTAGTTTTAACGCAGGCAGCTCAAGAGAAATGGGTAGCTTGGCCTCCCTTCCATATACTAAAACATATGGAGAATTGCCAACAACAGCTTTAGGAGTTACCCTGTCAGCCCACAAAGTTGTCTTTAAATTGGTGTGCCACATCCTCTGGTTCTCCTCCATAGTCTTCCTAATGATCCTCAGCAAATTTGTATTCATGGACTCAACCAACCCATTTCCTTGAGGATAATAATTGGAGGAAGTGTTGAGGTAGATGCCCATCTTGAGAGCCCATTCACTTGTTTTCAGACCAAAAAAAGCTAATGCATTATCAAAGATGATATTGGATGGAACACCAAACCTGGTCACGATGTTGTCATAGAAATCTAAGACTGCACTTTTGTTGGCTTCCTTCAATGCAATGGCTTCGACCCATCTGGGGAAGTAATCAATTGCAATAAGCACCCACTTATGCCCCACACTTGATGGAGGGTTGATCACTCCAATGAAATCCAAACCCCATTGCATGAATGGTTGCTCTACCTGAATCAAGTTGAGAGGAAACGCTCACAGTCTTTGCTTACCCGTAAAGAGAGCACATTTCTAGCACTTCCTCACCCATGCATAAGCATCTTTGAAGAGGTTGGGCCAGTAATAACCAACTCTCATTATCTTTGTTGTTGTAGTCCTAGATGCAAAATGACCTCCTGCAAGTCCATCATGGAAATGCCCCAAAAGCTTGGTTGCTTGGTCATTATCTATGGACCTTAAGAGCACTCCATTGAGGTCCTTTCTAAATAAAATCCCATCAACCAATGCATAAAGTATGGACTGAAGTCTGAAATACCTTCTTTTTGCTTTGTCCATACCTTGAGGGCACCACCTGTTAGCAGAAAATGCGTCATATCATGGAGCCAACTAATGTGAGGTGGAGGTGCATCTGTTTATGGGTTATGTTGGGTTACCAAGATGACCTCTTTGTCTTCATGAAGGTCATCGACCATATGCTCACACAAGCCATTGCCTCTTACTAGCTTAGTGACCTTGATCTCCACATCATACTCCATGACCTTGGTAATCCAACCAACTCTCTTTTCATTCAAGTCTTTGTTAAGAAGGAAGTCTCTCACTCTAGGATGAGACACCATAAGATAGATTTTACTATTGAAGAGCATTGGCCTGAACCTTTTGAGGCTTCTTACTGCTGCAAGGACTTGCTTTTCTACAAAAGTATACCTCACCTCATACCCCTCAAGCCCCTAACCAAAAAATGCTATTGGTTGCTCAAGACCTTTACCATTCTTTTGCATCAGCATGGTTGATATATTATCAATATTGACAAAAGCATACAATATGAACTCCCTTGACAAATCAGGATTCATGAGTGTGGGTGCTTGAGCAATGGCTTGCTTGATAGCCTCAAATGTTGATTTACCTTAATTTGACCAAGTGAACACTTGGTTCTTCTTCAGCATTGCAGTGATGGGCTTGACCAAGTTTGCAAAACCAAGTATAAATTTCCTCACAAAGTTTATTTTCCCAAGGAAACTTTGGAGTCCCGTTTATGCTTGGGTAAAAATAAAGACAAGATGGCACTTATTCTATCAGGATCAATGGACAGCCCTTCCTTTGAAATGACATGGCCCAACAACTTTCCTTCATGGACGGCAAACACGCACTTCTTGGGATTCAATGAGATCCCATACTCCCTGCATCTCTCAAAAATCAGCCTCAGGTGGTCCTTGTGTTCACTGGCATTCTTGGAGAAAACCGTGATGTCATACAAGTATACTAGCACCATTTGATTTAACAACCCTTGGAAAGCCATGTCCATGGCTCTTTGGAAAGTTGCGCCAACGTTTGACAAACCAAAAGGCATCTTTTGGTACGCATACGTGCCCCATTTGATGGTGAAGGCAGTCTTGTACCAATCCTCCTCTTTTACCCATACTTGGTTGTATCCTGAATATCCATCCAACAAAGAAAAACATTCTGAACTTGCAACTACTTGGAGAAGTTCCGTGGATGGTAGAGGGTAGTGATCTTTCCAAAAGACTTTGTTCAAAATCTTTGAAGTCAACACACAACCTAATCTCCCCACTCTTCTTCCTTACAAGCATCAAGTTGGCTACCCATGATGAGTGTTTGATAGGAAAGATGATCCTAGATTCGATCAACTTGGTTAGCTCTTTCCTCATAAGCTCTTCTATCTTGGAGTTGACAGGCCTTTGCTTTTGCCTTACATGCTTAGCGTCAGCCTCCAATTCTATGGTATGCTAGGCTAATTTTGGATCAAAACCTTTCAGGTCGCTGTACTCCCAAGCAAAAATGTTTGCGTATTCCTAGCAAAGTGTTATGAAAGCATGCCTCCTAGCCATGCTGCTTACCTTCTCGAGCTTGAGAAGCTTATCCTTGAAGATGAGGACTCTCTCATAGTTTTCTTCGTTGGTAGGCATAACTGCCTTTTCTTTTCTCATATGGCCCCCCTCACGAAAAAGGCCTTAAAGTGTAACCAACCTCTTAGGAAGTTTGTTCGACCTTAGTTGAACAATTTGATCCTCGTATTGATGATGCAATATACCTTGATTGGCAAAGAACTCTGCTTCCTACTGTAAGAAACAAGCAATTTGTTTGTCACTTTCGAAAACCTATCAGTGGGCTTCATTATCCGGCACTGATGGCCTCACCACCACCTTAGCGTGTGGTTGAACCTTGGCTTCTTTCAACTCACTTGGAATGTCAAACTAAGCTCCCACAACAACCAACCTGTTAGCATGTTGGTTCTGATTTCGTGGGACAGCTTGGATGTCAAAGGCTTCAAAATCTTCAATTAGGTCCCACACTCCGTTTTTGTAGAACCTCATCAAATTATTCTTTGTAACATTCAAGCCTCTGACTTGGTTCACAACGAGCTCGTTGTCTCCATATGCTTGCAACATTTTGATTCCTCTTTTATTGGCCCATTGAAGGCCACGGATCAAGTCTTCGTATTCTGTTGCATTTGAAGAGCAACTGAAATGGAACCTATAAGAAGAAAAAAGCTTATTCCCTGAAGGGAAAACCAACATTGCCCCAACACCTATGCCATTTTTGCTCTTTAAACTATCAAAGAACAACTTCCACATACCATTGGGGTCTTCTTTAGATCCAATGAGGTAAAGCATGAGTTGATTCTCTTCATGCAGCAAATAGACACCCATGTCTCTTTCCTCAACACCTTCCATAGGGTTGAGAAATTGATTATCTCCCCATAGCTCATCCAAAAACAAATCTGGAACCTCTTTAGGATGAGTGTTCAGCTCCTGACCAATTGTAAACTCATCCTCGTCAAGGATAGTACAATTGAGGTTTATGCTATCTGGCTAATGGGGTTCAATGTGGAATTGTGCTATGGGTTCAGTCTTGATTGAAACTTTAGTCCCGTACCTTGTTCTAAGTGCCATGTAAGACCAATCTGTTGCAAGATAACCCCCAATTTTGGCTGTGAATTCTCTAAAAAGACACAATGCAAAGCGGGCAGTGACATCAAGGATCAGCACGTCCTACACCACCAAAACACTAGGACAAGCATGCAAGATTAAGCTCAAATCCTTGATGATACCTGATGCCTTTGTGAAAGAACTGTCAAGCTACAGGACTCCCTTGATATATAGCTTATATTTAAGATGCAACTAATCATCTATAGACTTTGGCATGATTAAGGTGCTAGCCCCACTATCTACCAAGCAATTGTTCACCAAGGAATTGTCGATGATTAATGAAATGTAGAATGGAGGGGGCTTGGTCACACTACTTGACCTTTCTCCCAAAGGATCCTTGGCTGCATTAGTGAAGACCTCAGCTTCCTTGCTTGGTTGTTTACCTGCAACTGTCGTAACACTCATCTTGAACAAACCTTCCTGAAGGATGTCCACTTGGTCAGACATGGAAAGCATGTCCCACATTGGTACGCTCACGTTGGATTTCTTCATTTGCCCCACAATGTTGATTGACGTACCACCAACTTTTGCTTGGATTTTGGGAGCTATTGTTGTTGGCTTTGTCAATGAAGGAGCGATGACAAGAGGTTCTTTGAAAACTTCCTAATTGTCACCCATATTCCTTCTCTTGAATCTTGTGTTTGCTGAGATTGGGACGTGAGCCAAACTGGGGATGGCCTGTTGATTTGACGCATAGCACTCCTCTTGTTCACTGATGACCATTGTGGCCTCCGGCTTGTTTGACATCTGATCCGAGCCTTGTTCTTGTGGAAGCTGCTCCTGCTTTGTCATCGTGGGAACCTTCATGCCTTGGGCCATAAGAGCTTGGTTGTATCCATAAGCAACATCCTGCTGCCACTGGTCATTGAATGCATGGTTAGAGCCATTAGTCGGGACAATGGATTGCCCAAAAGAATGATTCCAAGGCATTGTCCCTTCAGCCTCTTGAGCCATATTGTTCTTAACCAAAACTAAAGAATTGGATGGGCCTGCAACATTTGGATTATAATTATGTTGTCTAGCGTAATTAGGATGCCCCTATCCCTTAAAATTTCCTTTGCAAGTTGACCTATTTGCTGGATAACAATGTTGTTCAGGTTGGTATGGAGCTTGATATGGCTTGTTGTAAGTTTGCTGCCTCTTGACATTGACCACATCACTCCCCAAAGATTGGAGCATGCTTTTCAGTTCTAAGTAATTATTTTGCTCTTGGGAGTCACTGAATCCACTAGTGGAGACCCCATCTTGCTTTGGTGAAGGCACAACAACAATCGTTGGAGTTGGAAGTATAACATCAAGTGGAAGAACGACTGCAAGAGGTGGTCTGATCTCAAGAAAAAGAGGCATTGGGGGTCTCAAAGTAAGCTTGCCCACCTGAACCAGGCAATTTTCTGCTTTAATGGCCACCTTGTATGCATCTGACAGTATGTCCCCTCCCATGGATTGGATCATTACAACTATGTAGTTGTTTAGAGCCTTTAAATAATATAAAAAAGCAAAGTTTGGGGACGGTCTAACAACGGTTGGAATTCTATCCCAAGCCTTCTGGAATCTCGTGTTGAAGTCTTGCATGACTTCATGGGGAGCTCTCTTGATTGTGGTCAACCGTTTTGCAAGTGACAGATGGTCACTCTTATCTGCAAACCTCTTACACAACGATGTTCCCAGCTGGTCCCATGATTGGATAGAGTTAGGAGCTAGACCCCTATACCAATCTACCGCCTTTCCCTTGAAGGATACATAACAGCAACGTTTTCTATTGTGACATTATGGATGTTGCAGAAATTGGTTGCCTGTTATGTGTTCAATAGGAGTTACAGCTTGGTTTCTTGTGTAATATGGAATACTTTTGAGACCTGCTATTGACATAAGATCATACTGTGGCAAGTTCAAAGGACTTTGGCCACTGAAACACACAAAAGCTCTTTGGGGAATCATGGTAGCAAGAGGGGTTAACAAGGATCTTCTCACGTAGGTATGCCTTATGATTGGTTTAGGAAAGTAGTTTCTTACATAAGGGTGAGTATGGGCGAACCTTAACCTTCTTGCTGAGTTTAAAGGTAATTCAACAAATTCAAAAGGAATACCTGCAGAAGTCGATCTTGTAGTCACCTTTGGCACGAAAAATAGCTACTGCTCTACCACCAGATAGCTGGGTGTTCCTCAGAGTTGCTAGATGCTGGAAGATGATAACTACCACTGCTGCAAATTGATCAAAACAGCATCAAACTTGACAAATCTTCCATAAAAATGGAAATGAAAATGGTAGTGAGTCCCATCGAACGTGCCAGAACTATTGTAGCTTGGAATTGCACCCTTGTGAGAGAGTTCTTTAGGCTCTCTCACTTCCAGCTACAAGCATGGGAACAACTTCACGTTGTGGGGATCTTGTAGTGAAGTTGAACCTCTAGGCTTTTTAATGAGGCTAGTTCCTCAGGTGCTTGACTTCAGCGTTTGATTCCCACACTAAAATCTATTGTTGGCTAAAGAAAAGGGATAGGAAGATAACATGAAAAAAAATCGAAGCTAAGGGAGGTGATGCACCAAAAAAAATGATCCACGTAGTCTGGGGAATGATACTTATTCAGCATAAGATAAATTTTACTTACACAACCTCACAACTAGTTAATTTGCATAAGTATTTCGTAAACTAGGCTCACTGAACCATACATGAAACAAAGAAGGATTTTGAAATTCACACCAAGCGTCCATTAATGGCAGAAAGAACTCAAGCCCAAACCTGTAACTAACTGAAAAACACTTAAAAATAAGCAAAAAAGGACAATGAGCTTGGAAGGACACTTCTTCACAACGCCATTGTGCACAAACTTGCTTAACACAAATTTCAGACGAAGAGATAGGTAAAAAATTAATCTTTATTGCTTCAAAAGGTCTATTACAAAGCGATTTTGGCAAAGTAACTTTATCGTCAATTCAGAGATAATTTCTTGGCTCCAAGGCCTCTATTTATAACAAAAAAGGGGGAAGAGAAGATGGGAATGCATGAGAACCTGGGAATGGAAACCATAAATTCCTGCAACCACCATCGCCGTCCTCCTGGGTAGATTTTGAGAAGCCACGTCACAGGCAACTAGAACGTCACTTCTTGGCACAACTGTATTGATCTTTGTATTAAAGATGGCATGGCAACCTTCCCCTTTACGTGTCCTGTTGAAAAGAGATACAGGTCTCCATGTGTTGAAAAAACTGGTCAGACCATGCCGCTTTTACACTAGACGGTCATTTGTCGAAAGCGAGCCATATTGAAGGCGAGAACCTTCATAAATTCCCAGCTACCAACCGCTTGGACTCCCATTTGCGTTGATTGGTCGTTGGAAACTGCCTTGGATCCTTGACCTGCATCATGCATGCCTTTGTGCCACTTGGCAACCTTTCATTTGTCCGATCATGACTCCCGTGCACTGTCAATCCTTAGAAAATGCCATTAGACCAAGCTTATTAAGTCAAACAACGTTGGAAACCCGATCTACTCTTTGTTGTGTATTTTGGGTTTTCAAAGCTACTTGACTTATAAAAGCTTTTCAAGTTAAGTCATTGAAGAATCCCGATTTACTCTATGCAAAGTAACTCGAGCTTTCTGATCTCTCCAACTTCGGACTCTGTCTGCAGACTCCTTTGTTCTTCGGAATCTATTTGTCTCGGGCAAATCTCCCGAAGGAATTCCTTGGGACAATTTGTTCGAAGGAATTCCTTTGGACTTTTGTCTGAAGCTTCCTTCTTGCTCTCTTCCTTCGAAATTTGCCTTTCAGATTTTTCAAAATGGACTTTCCCGAAGGGTGAGGGACCCTTCGAGCTTCCCATATGTCCCTTCAAACTTCCGCAAATGATCCTCCCGCCGATAAAAGTGCCCTTTGGCCTTTGAAAATGGTCCTCCCGAAGGGAAAGATACCCTTCATGAATTTTGAAATGATCCTTCCGAAGGGTAACATACCCTTCGGACTTTTGTTTTTTGTTCCTTTCGTTCGGTATTATTTTTCGCGGGCTTTTGTAAGGGCTCTCTCAAAAGGTAAGGGACCCTTTGGGCTTCTTCAAATGGTCTTTTCCGAAGGGAAATATACCCTTCGAAAAAATTGAAATGGTCCTCCCGAAGCTCAAAAAAGCCTTTGGCAAACTTGCAACTGTCCACTTGGAGAAGGAAATGCCCTTCGGATTTCTCAGTTACCCTTGGAGTATTCTTTGGAGAAGACTTGTCCCATGAAGAACCCAAAAAGCACTATTTTTCAAGACCAAATCAAGTTTGTCAAACCCCTTTACTTATTTCGGACTTCTGACTACTCACAACTTATGAAATAATTAAGTAGTGCTCCTTGGAGAACCCAAAATACATTGTCCATGAGTAATTCAGGTTCGTAAACCTGAATTACTTCTACTTATAAAACATTTGGAAGTCAAGCACCACTGGAAACCCGATTTGCAATGTGTCCTCAAAAATCCGAAGTCTTGCGACTTTGAAAGCCTGAAGACTTCTTCTTTGGAGAACCCGAGGTTGTCTGAACTTGCCACTTTTGCTTGAATGTCCACCTTCTCACACTTGGGCAAAATTTTGGTATGTGGGCCAAAAATGGCTAACATGTCCATAGGAATAATTGCAGGTGGAATGAATGAAAGATTTTAAAGAGATCCACAAGACCAAACAATGTATGGAGCAACTAAGCAATAACTAGGATGTAATATGCATAAATATACACTTAGGACAAGGGCCCTCCCCGTAGGCTTGTGATAATGAAATTTCTTTCTTGAAGTTGTATCTTCTACTATTAATCTTAATAAAAAATTCTGCCATTTTGGGCAAACTTGCTTCTACAAATATGGCAGGGAAAGCGTCAATCCTCACGTTGTCAATATAGTTGACTTGGATGATGTTGTGAGTGGGGCACTCTATGATGTAGTGCCACTCTATCTCCACCATCTTTGATGTGCAAAATACACACACATATTCTATCTTCCCATTCCTCCTTATGCATTGTCCATATACCGATTTCACACCTTACATGGTGTGAACTGGTTCTTAACTAGGCTATTAACAATTTCACCTTCCACTTTATTTTTGCCCTTATATAGGCTTTCTAATCATCCTCATATGAGGGGTTGAACTCATTGATATAGGACTCTTTATTTTTCCCAAGTTGCTTTGTCCACATGGTTTGACTGAACTTTTCTCACATATCTTTTTATTTCCTGATTGATGTTTAGACAGTCATGAAGCCTAATGCCCCATTTACTCATATATTTGTTGTTTTGTTTCATCCAAGTGCACTTCCTCTTACTTAAATCTTTCCCCTCTATCATTATGGACCAATGATGAATCTCCATTCTATTTGTCTTCTTTAGATAGCCAGTCATATGAAGCATAGCCATTGTCTCCAAAGGAAATGTCCTCGATTCAGCCAATAATATCTAATATGGAACCAAGCCTTAAGTTCTTTGTGCTTAAATGCTTTTGGATTCTCTCTATATTTCTCCATTTCAAATCCAACGTGTTACTACCCCATGCTTTGCATCTATAAAGAACCATTGACATGGCAAGCAACCCTAAAAAGGTTAGTGTTGTTTTCCAATCCCAAAAATCTACATTCTAGCACCTATTTTGTAATAAGTATAATACTTTCCATCCCAATGTATGATAAAACTATATTGAATAAACTTTGTTTAACAAGAAATGCCCTGAAACCATATTATTTTTTAACTCATGAAAAAATTATATCATTGAAGCACTTGCTTGTGATCCATCACCCACAACTTAAATAACCAAATACAACTTTTCTACAAGACCAAGTATCTCTGACCATATAATTGCCTGACCACCGACTTGCTTTAATTAACATTTCATTTCTTACTTGATTAATAAACGGGATGTCTCTAAGAGATGCATGCCCCATACATTTATTAACTACAACCTAAATATTATTTTATGATCAAACCTAACAACCCTCCTTGATCCAAAGGGGGCAACATATTTATGCTCAAGCAAACATCACTACCTAATGACTCTAATCAACTTGTGTTGACACATCTATTGTTCCCCTCACACCCTAACCTCTTGTGCCCTATGCCTACTACAGTCTTGCAACCTCCTGACACTGCCTAACAAGAACATGATGATGAGTGTTCAACACACAACATTGTCTTTTGATCCATGTACCTATACCCGTAGTATGGAACATCTATGGGATGTTCCAACCACAATGATCGCTACTACCTCGTTTGAACTTGTACATGTACTTTGGAACATCCATGGTATGCTCCAACTAAACCGACCACTATACATAGCCAATTCACTATTTATAACACCACTGTCAAACATGTACAAAAGTAACTGATTAATCCTACCCCATGAAGGACCATCAATATCAACAACATTAAGATTGATTTTCAACACCTTCCCCCCATTGGAGGAGAAATGGAAAGAACACCCAAGTCCATATCACCAACCTACTCGACATCATGATAATCTCATTCTAAAACAACAACAAAGTAACTATCTCCTAGCTAAAATTGGAACAAATCCAAAACTGCCAATAAACCATCATCCCAACCCTCGAGATGGTAGCAAACTCAAGATGGGTCTCTACAAGTCTCTCAAAAGATAGATTCATGGTCCTATGCACTTGGACCAAAAGCTTCCACAAAGCCAGTGTAATGTCCCCTTCTCGAATTTAGTTTGGTTTGAAGCCCTTAGCCGACTTATTTGGTTTCCCATTGGCTAAGGGAAGGTTTCAAAAAAAAGGGAAACTTGGTTCTTTTGTTCAAGTTGCTAAAAAGTAACTATGTCGGCAACTTTTAGTAATTTGAAAATTAATAAAAGGGGACTTCCTAATTTCATGTAAATCAGCCCTTAATGAGTTTTGAATAATTAGTTTCCCTCTGTTTTTGGAACACCACACTTGAGACAGATGGTTGGAGGGAAAAGTGATATAAAGGAAGGGGGGATTTCTAATTTTGGTATCAATTATCATTATTCAACCTATTTCTTGATGTAAAAACACGATTGCTTGTGCATTCAGCCATTGAGAACGAAAAGCCTCATTAGCTTCCAGATTTGGGGACGAAAACGCTCATCTCTTCTTGGTGACTCCATTAAGCGATCACAATTGGACAAAACAGCAGTATTTTCAGCTTCAAGGGTCTCTTAGAAGGTGGGCAAGCTAATTTGGGCAGTTGTGTGAAGGATCAAATCAGATTTGACAGCCTTGAAGGTGGAGCGAACCAGTTTGGGGACCTTGAGGGGTAGATGCAGCAGTGGACCAGCCATTTAAAGGTCAGTGTAGCCATTTCTAACCATTTGGAGTGTGGCGACTTGCTTGGGAAGCTTGCCCCCACAGTTTTAACATTGTTTTGTAAATGAAAAATTCTTCCGTCATTGGTTTGATAATAATTTCTAATAATTTTCAGGTCTGAATTTGATGTGAAAAATCAGACTTTTGGTGTCAAATAATATACTGCAATTCTGTAATTTTTATGAGGATTTATTGATGGGTGGAAATTCATTTTAATGCATAAATAGCTATTTTCAGAATTCTGAAATTTTCAGTTAGGGTTTGCTGTAATTTCCAGTTTCATTTAATTTGGTCCCTAGAGGGACATTACAGCCAGATGCTATTTGATCAAAAGAATTGTCATTAGAATCAGCAAACATAGTGTGTGACAGGTTTGTTAGAAGTATTGTCATTGATGTCAAAGGCTAATCGTGAATCTGATTGATGGCAAAGTATTTCGATAAAAGAATTAAATTAAATAAAGAATATTTAATTTGATTGAGGCAATTAATCGTGCAAATAACAGTCATATCTTTGCGTGGAATCGAAAATAAATTAACTATGTCTAACGGGCTTAAAGAGATAATTATGGCAAAGGTTTCAAGGCAGTTTTTAAGGCTAAAATGGTCCCCAACCTTGGCCGACCTGAGTTCTAAGAAGTCATCCCACCTTTGAGAGGAGTTGTGACCGTTTGAATGGACCTTTTCATTTGAAGAGTCACGCCTTAATTTGTGACTTTCCATGTGTTATAAATAAGTGCATAGCGAATAGCAAATTTATATATTTCGAAAATGGAAGATATAAAAGAAGGGCAGAAATATTTGAAAGTAGATTTTCGTGAAAATATTGAAAGAAAAAACCAACAAGTATAAGATAGAGCGTAGCAGCGAAAACACTCAAGTGTAGATCGAATCGAAAGGAGATAAAACAATGTTCTATCATCCATTGTGTTAACAACAAATCAGAGATAGAAGAGTGATTCTTGTGAGAAGGTTGGTGACTTCATTTTGACGAGAATGGTGTCTCTTGTTGAGTTGGTGCTTGACGAACGGAGTTGGTGCTCCTATAAGTTGGTGCCTACAAAATTATCTTTGGGGTTGGTGCTCTAATAGGTTGGTGCCTGTGAATATTAAAAAAGATTTCTCTATGGTTTTCTCCCAAAAAGGTTTCGACGTATATCTAATGTCACTTTGCATTGTGTTATCTTGTGTTGTGATTTGATTGCTTTGAATATCTTGATTGGAATAAGTGATTAAGTGTTAGAAAAGAAAAGAATATATAATACTGATTCCCTCCCCCCCTCAATATTAACCTGTGCTCAACAAGGTTTCTTTCTTCGGATAAATTTTTCTTGGAAGGGCATTCAATAGCATGTCCTAATAGACCACATTTGTAACATCGCAATTTTTTCTTTATTTTGAGAGGGGATTGGCTACTGGTACTGGAGTTAAGCTCATTAAAAACTATAGAAATCATCATGTCATCATCAATTTCTCCTCCCTTTGTACTATTTTCTTGCTTGCCATTTTTCAACTTGGAGATATACTCTGGGATATTCTCATCATCATTAATCTTGGTGTTAAGCAATTGAATCAAAAGATCAATCTTCTTTTATGGAAGATATAGTTATCATACAATTCCTTGATTGTTTTCCAAGATTTAGCAGCAATCTAGATCCATGGATACCCTTCTCAGACCGATCATTAATTAGTCCTGAAGTAAGAGGAATTTTGATTCCAAAGACACCAATGCCCCTAATTGTTTGTATCAATGGATTGCTCCTAGAACCCAACTTATCCTAAGAACCCAGCTTATCCTAAGAACCCAGCTTATCCTAACGCGCATTGGGTAGAACAAATCTCAAAATTAAAATCTGAACTAAAAATTGAAATCATAAATTTCTGAAGCTACTCTAAGATCTTAAATCTGAAAATATCTACAGAACCAAGAATTTAATAAAGCAAAAACTGATATCAGGAACCGTTGATAAAATATGAAACTATACTTTTATATCTTTTCTTCTTTTGAAAATTGAAAAGAGAACACAACTATAATATTGTTGAAATTCTAAATAGAAGCAAATAAATAAACAGCACACATATTGAAGGGTACACATCAGCAACATATACGAGATTCTTAAGGGATACTTTGACTATTTACCAGGAGTTGATATTGATCAAATGAAAACATTGAGCTAAGCCATAATTATATATTTTTGTATCGAATAGGAAATAATAATACTTCACTCGCTCTTGAGAGCATCAATATACTCTATCATTACTTCAATAGAGTTTGTGGATGGTACGTATGCTGGTAATAATAATTAAACACCAATGAATTGAGTGGTCTGAATTTTCTTCTACATGGCACTGAGAACAAAATAGTTTCTAAGATGAATAATGTCAAATTGGCAGTTTCTCTTAAAGCGTGATTACAATGCCCAGACTAGCTTATCAGTGTAATCTTGTATTGCTTTAATGAAATTTTCCATCAAAATAACCAGCTTCATCAAAACTGCTACATACAATGCATTCTTAAGAAAGAAAGATAGCAAGAAAGAAATTAAATTAACGTCTACAAACAATCAAATATAGTTCAATGGGACTCAAAAGTGCATTCAATTACAGTAGAACTTTATTTAAGTTAGAAGAACCCTAGGTTCTGAAATATCAGTGGAAAGAATGACAATATTCAAGCTTACTGTTTTCAGGAGCAGCTTCAGTGTTGGCAGCATTTTTATTCCTTACACCAGAATCTGGAGATTCACTTTTCAACTTTAGCTGCTTCAAAATGCATTTCTTTGAAGTTGGAGAGGAATATAAACCTGTAAAAGAAAATACGCAAGAGTCAGCTTTTGAAACTAAAACAAAAGTTACAAAATGTTGTTCATAAGGAATCGAGATATTATTCCATGCTTAACAAATAAAATAGCCTATGGTATATGAAGTGGAGAACTATTAAAGTCACTCTAATATGACATCAGCCTGCAAAAGTGAAGGGCACACGTGATATTAATACCAGCTTTGCCCGAAGGTTTAAAAGAGCATTCAACACTTGGTCCTAGAAGTGCTTCATCTCCAAGCCCTTGAACATTAGCTGAACAGTTGCATGCACCTGCACAATCCGTGCATTTGAGTTTTGCAGATTGAAATACTACTCCAACTCCATCTATCTGTAACCACATTACAGTAAAAAATTGCAAGAAAGGATTAGACATGCTCATATTAAGGTTGAGGATTAATTTTCTCATAAATACAAAACAAATAGCTATTAGTACTGAGTGAATCACTATATCCATGAGATGGTGAGGAGGGAGGGGGGGTTCTATAAAATGATTAATGAATAATTAAGAAATATGGAAAGATAAAAAAGAAACATCAAGTTGCAAAAATTGGGATATAAGACAATCAGGGCACCAAAAATAAAATAGAATGCAATAATAATTGCTTTATTGAGTAAGGAAAAGCTGCTATTGGACTCTATGGATGAGGCCAAGATACTTCAAAGACAATTTATTAAATTTACAACACTTAATGGCTCTTTGAATAAAATGGAATCAAGGGAAGAATCAATACTCTAAAGAGCCTAAAGCACAAGATAACACAAAGTGATAAGGGACAATGCATTGGGATGGAGCTCCAGAGCCTTGAAAACTAGCTCTCCGCCTCTTGTGCCAGTTTTGATCTGGCCCACATATAAAATTGTCCACTTTCTCAAGAGGAACAGACATACCTCTAGAAGAGCAAAAAGGCTAGTTGCAGTGCATAGTGCCTTGTGTCTTCGGTATTAAGAAACCCCTGAGCATTTGCATGGAGGATCAACACAATAGGATGTTGATACTGAAGATGCCATACATAGGTGATTAAAAGGTTAGCGTCAAACAACAAGAATTGTTGGGAGTGCATTTAAGCATTTTGATGATGTGTATTGAGATGATTCTGACAGTGCTGTTGCCGACTCTAATGCTAGTGCACAGAATCATGACACTAATGAAGCTAAAGCTTAAGCTAAATTGAGGCACATGGAGGAAGAAGACAAAGTACAAGATAAATAAACTCATTTTGTAATTTCTGTTGATTGCTAATAGCTAATGACTTCAGTCTTGATGTATCACTGCATTTCGTTTTGTTCTAACAATAATGAAAACTCATCTCAATTAATAAATCAATGATTTATTATAAGCTTTAGCAATTGCTTAGTTTATTCGTCTCAATAATGCCTTTCAGCTTAAATGAGTTGTAACAGCATCCCACTTGGTGTACTCTTCATGGGTAAGAGGAAAGGCACAAAATGAAGAACATCACTCTTTCATTGAGGAGGAGGATGCATGATCAGCTCCAACATCATGGGGATAGAATTGGGGTACCAAATCCACCAGTAGAAAATCATTATGGGACAACCATGAGTAAAGACATTTGAGGAAGAATTATAATGGAACCACAAGAACAACCAGATTTGCAGCTGGAAACAAAAGGTTGGAACAACTAACTCTATAAGAGGCAAGTCAGTTCCGTCTCACATGACGCGAAAGGAATAGAGCATCATTCTTTCATTGGAAGGAGATGCAACATCGTGGAGGATGTATTGGGAGATTCTACCAATAAAAGCATCATCTATCCATAACATGCATGATCAACCAAGAAGGCAAGATCAGCTCCAATGTCAATTAGAGAGCATCATTGATGAATTCCACCAATAAAAGACCATGAATGGAAACCACAACGGAAACATGGAGAATTCACACAAAACCAATCAGATTGCAAAAGCAAGTTGGAAATCAATTCATCTCTTGCATTGGGAGAGGAGAATCACACACCATCTCTTTCATAGGAGGAGAAAAGAGGTTAAAAGTTGCAAGTTCAAGTATGCTCTCTTGTGGGTATGCACAACCTATCCTTGAGATCAACTAAGGGGGAGGTGAGGAAAGATGTGTGGCAAGGGAAGTGCAAAGAAACCAGAGCAAAGGCCCAAGAAAATTGGACAGTTGTGGTCAAGGCAAAACACTAACAACCACACAGAAACTCCAAAGAAAGAGGGAAAGATTTTTCTATACCTTATAAGTAAGCAACCTTTTGTGGGACCAAAAGCCAACCAAGAAGTGATCGTATGATCCAGAAGGATCCATGAAATTCATCAAGAGCTCCATTGGAATCCAAAGGCATGTCAGGATCAACAATACAGGGAATAGTTGATGTATCAAAATAGAGGGAGAGATCTTTCTATACCTTATAAATAAGCAACCTTTTGTGGGACCAAAAACCACCCAAGAAGTGATGGTATGATCCATAAGGATCCATGAAATTCGTCAAGAGCTCCATTGGAATCAGAAGACATGTCAGGATCAACAAAACAGGGACAAGTTGATGTGTCACAATGTTGTGCATTGCTACGATTGATAAGACATTGTCTACCTCATGAAGGTGAAACATATAGTATTCTTCATCAAAACTCAAATGTGATGACATTTTTGAATTCCTTTCAATAATTTATACACTTCAAAAAAAAGGGCATGTGATTTCGAGTTCATATGCAAAAGATATGGCCTTAGAAGTTGAAGGATATTTTGCAATGACAAAATCGCCAGTTTGTATTAAGGGGCAGTTTCACCCCCCTTAAATGGCAATATCAAAACTGTCAGGGCAGTTTCGTAACCATCCGCTCTACATTAAGCAGTGGTTTCACTTGCATCAGCTAAAGAATCAAGCAAGGACAGAAATGGATTGGTCTTCTCATTCTAGGGTTTCTAAGGCTTGGTTCTTCAAAGGGGCATATCCAAAAGTGCATAAGAATGGTCATGAGAGAGGGAATGGACACCAGTGATCATGAATCACCGGTCTACGGAAGTGTGGGAGTGAATTGGTGAGTGTAGCAGCAAGTATACATGATTGTAACTATTCTATGCTATTGTCATTCTTCCATCACAGTAAGAGGAAGATAGGGGACAACAAAGAGAGTGAATCGTATGCTCTATGAGCTCTCTATATTGGCCTATTTCATTGAAGGGAAGAAAGGAAGATGCACAACTGCCACTTCCAGCCGGTTTTCCGCACATCGGGATTTCCAGATTAAATCCTTTGTGTTGTGCATGTTTGTTTCCATTCCTTAATAGTTGTGTATAGTTTGCAAGTATTTTATTCTTCTAATGCACACTCTAAAACCACTGCCATTTGATAAGTTCAAGTAGTTGTAGCATGGAAAGTAATATATCTGCATTTAATTTGCAACAAGGCATAATCCTTGAAGAAATTACAGATCAATAATGTATTCAAAAGAAGACAAAAAGAACTCACGAAGAGTATTTCTGCCAAATTAATCCCATTCTCATTGTATTGTGCCTTGGGGTTACCAACACACTAACTACCTCTACTAAGGGTGAGGTAGTGGCACCAGACATGTAAGCTAAAATTACAAAGACTGGTTTTTTTTATTTACAAAGCAGTCCATTAGATAGATCTGTTCAAATTAAGGATAGATTAATTTTTCAGTAATTTAAAATGTTTCTGTAAATCCTCAAAAAAAAAGATTCCGTTTTAGTGTAGAATATTGTGAAAAAAACTTATTTTCTATTTGTTTTAATGAGAACACAGACAGTTCTAAGAAGATTTAACATCCAAAAAACATGTAATATTGTCCTAAACTCGAAGGTTTACAAAAATTGATAAAATCAAAATGGAAGATGGCATTGACATATCGCTATTTTTGCCGACAGAATTTCCCCTGCTGTTATCGAACAGTTGCTTTTCGGGCAATCTTCTTCTGTCCAGATTGATAAACGTGTTTTCATGTCTGTCTGATGGTTAATTCATATGCAATATATGTAGTGTGTTTTAATCTATTTTCAGCATTGGCGTATATGACAGTAGACCCATTTAGAAGCTTACTTGATTGACTAGAGGTTTTCCCCAATCGAATTCCCCAAAAACTTCAGAATGTGGGATAATTTGCAACCTGCGGGGTATGCTTACCTATTTTTTTTATGATCCTACAGTAAGCATTCATTTTCTGTGTCCCTACACCAGTTAAAATTTGGGGTGACATTAAAGGACAGAATTCTGATACTTCACATTCAATCAAACTAAACCTTTATCTTCTGAACAGGCAACCATGATCAGCTTCTACCAAGCAGCAAGCAGGTTTTCACAACAGTAAGGCAAATGACATCAGTAGCAGAATGCTAAGCACTTGACATAAAACTGGTGATCAGAACCTATCAGCTGCATGTATGCTAAGCTTCAGTTTTGTTTATGTAAGCAGTTGTCAGCATAGTTATCATTAGCAGTAGCCATATTGTAGTCAGCCATGTACAAAGTACTTTGATGCATAAATGACTTGTTTATATATGTACAAGTGCATGTTTTTCAGATTTGCTTCTTCCTCTAATGGTGGGATTCTGCTGAAGGGTCCTATTGCTCCTGTCCTTATGCTGCAGGTGGTTTGAACCAAAAACCACTAGGCATTTCAATTTTTATGGGAGGATACAAACTAATAGGGGGCTAGTCAAAACTAGTAAAGAATGTTCTTTTTCAAGGCCAAGCCAAATAGAACTCCAATTTGTTTACCCATAAAAAATAATAATTCATTTTTTAAAAAGAAGAAAAACAAACCTTTTTAGAAGGAGAGTCTGCAGTCTTTTTACGCTTGCCCCTGCCTCCCTTTTTAAGGATCAACCCACTATTCCCATCCACAAACGCATCCTCCTCATTCTGCAAAAAAAAAAAAATTTATTATTTCTAACACTGAACAGAGAGAACTACAAGCAGCTATGAACATCTCTTAAACACAAATATTTAAAACAAAATAAAAAAACTCCAGCACTGTGTGCTTGTAATGAGGTGTTATCAACTCAAGTTGCTCTAATATATAATCCTTACACATCACTCATCTGACGATGTGCTAGTAATGGAGTTATCTGTGTAAGGAGCTCTAATATACAATCCTGATACATCACTCATCTGATGATGGATCACTAAGTGTGATCCAAAATGTCCTCTCAATAACAATTTAAAGAGTTAATTAACAAAATAAAATAACATTAAAAATTGCTAAAAAGTTTCCCAATAAAGGCGTGTGTTGCAATAAGAATCAGAAGAAGACTTTGGAATGGTCTCCTCCAAAGCCTAGCTTGATAAAATTGAACTTTCATGAGGCAGCCAAAGGAAACCCTGGTCCGGCTCAAAGTGAGGGAATATTTCAAGATTCCCGTGGGCAACCAATTCTGATACTCTCATTGGACATTGGAAAGGATACCAACAACAGAGCAGAGGCAAAGGCGCTGCTCAAAGGGGTTTGATTGGCAGTTCTCAAGGGTTGGAAACAGTTAATCATAAAAGGCAATTCGCAGATTATTATCAATGCTTTGAATGGGGTTGTAACTCATGCATGGAAAATAAATGAAATTATCAATGAGATAAAGTGGGTATGGTCCAAATTGAATTACACCATATTCAAGCATATAAGAAGATCCGGAAATCAAGCTGCTGACTGGGCAGCAAATGGATGTGTTAGCCTCAGAAATCATGGTCTTGCTCCAGATAAGGTATGGGAACCACCCTTTCCTAATGAATTACAGAGTATTTTAGTCAATTACATCTCCCATTGGGGGGGTTATTGATTTAAGGTATATCTAAATAGGAAAAAAGGGGATGCTGTATCACATTGATAGAATAGGAAGGCCTATATCCATCTTGTCGCCCCCACCTCTCAGTTTGATATGTGATATCAAGGGGATTCATTACCAAGACAATGCCAAGCATTAATATTGAGGCAATGTGAGCTGGCACCCCCTCTCCTTTTAATGATGAAGGGCTGCACTGAGATTATAAACAGCGCAATTGTATGGAAAGAAACATTTGAAAGCTGGTGTAGAGAGGCGAAGAGGCAGGAGACAACAAACAAAAGGTATGTAGTCGGTCTAAATCCACCCCCGATTCACTAAGGTATGGCAATTTTTTATACCTCTCCTCCTCATCTCAATAGTTTTTGAGAAAAGTGGTGTGGCAGTGGAAATGCAATCTGCATTTGGAATTTATGTTTGTTGTATGGTGAGGAATCGATAGTTTGAATTCAGATTGAGTGTTGTGGAATGGGAGAATAGTTGATTTTCGGCAATATTTCTGTTATCTTGAAGCAAAACCTGGGTTTTCTCTATCCTTCAACTTAATTCTTAAACCCACTCTTTGCTTCGCATGTCACCCGGCGATGAATTTGCCTTTTTAGTTTTGAGGTTTTGCATTTTTTGTTAACATAAAAATTAAAAAAAATGTGTATTGAACCTCCCTTGTGTAATATAATCTCTAAGCTAACCAAGGAATCGGGTTTAGAAATGGCATCATCTACAGGCAAGTAAAGCATTGAAAAGATAGAAGGGCCATCTTTGGCCTCTGAGCTTCATGCAAAGACAAGTAGGCAAAGAGGAGAGTGGGTGACTTGCGGATATCTTAGCAAGTAATTTGCAAATTATGTGGACCAAGAAATCAAGAATCCATATCTGAGATTGTGGATTCATCACATCGTGGGCAGCTAAAGAAATTGATGATGTTGAAATTGCTGGCATTGCCAGTCTTATGAAAGAAATGATTATAAACCCTGGTCAATCCATTGGTAGAAAGAATGTATTCAATGTTACCTTGCATGAGTATCAGCTGACATTGACTGTTCTGTCCAGATGATAGGAGATGAGATTATCCACCATCAGCACCCCATCTTGAAAGGATTGAAGGCCCTCAGCATTGGGCGATCTGTATTAGCCAAGAGGATGAGAGGGGAGTTTCTTTCTAAATCCACCTTCTCTCTTTCAGCTGTTAAATAATGTAAAGACTTAACTAAATATTCGTTAATGTCTAACTGATAACTGCTGTAACCATTTTTGGATTGCATAAATAAGATCAATGCACAGATGAAGACATCATGTGCTTCTCACAATCTCTTCAATCATTTGCTAACAGTGGTATTAGAGCCACCACTCGTGGAAGCCTTGAACGGTACGAGTGTTTTTCATTTGAGAAAACCCTGGTTTTAGGGTACGAAAGGGAGGAAGAGGGAGAGACAGTCGGCGAAGGAAGTCATTCACAATCGCGTAACCAACGAAAAGGGCACACACAATCCCGTGGAGAATTGTGGAAGCGTTTGAGGATCGTGGACAAGTTCAAGCAATCGAGTAAGGGCACAAGGAAACGTTGTAGGAAGTGTCAAGGTCACAAGTCACAATGAAGGACGCAGACAAAGTTGCATTTCACCATTGCAAAGTCGTGGAAGGGTCGTAGAGAAACGCAAAAGGGTCGGACAAGGTCACAGCAAAGGACACAAGAAGGGCACAAAATGACATGCAACGTTTTGCATCGACTAGGGAAAACATACAATCACAGTCATGAAAAACGACAAGGGCTCGCATCGAGGGTTCCAAGAACGACAAGGAAGGACACAACATCAATGAGTTAAATTGTAAGAAGGGTCGCTAGGGCACAAAAGGGCAAAGCAAAAAAAATGAAAAACGACGCACACAATTCACAAAAACTAGAATCAATTTGTGGAACGAAGGGCAGAACCACATTGTGGAAGGGCAGTGAATTCGAAGTTAACTCATAATTTCTCCAACAATCTTTTGATATTTTTTTTAAATAAAAAAAATATGGGTGGTTGATCAAAACAACATCAAAAAAAATAAAATAGTTCGACAAATTTTTATTTTATTGGTTAAAAATTATTTTTCGAAGTGAAAAATGGTCAATATTCAGAATCTCGTCTTTCCTGAGGCCCAAAAATTAATTGGGCAAAATTATAATTGTGGAGTCATAAAATCCTGACAATTGCATAATTTCGTGATTGTAACAAGATTATACTTGACACAAAACAATGACCGGCAATGAATTTTGCCAATTATGAAAAATATCATAAAGAAGCCCTTCTATTATTGAAACTTTCTATGTTGAATGATATGATTCCGGAGGTCCAAAATGTTGCACAAGCAAGTGCACTATGGACCAGTCTCAAGAACAAGTACCAAACTTTGAAAAAGAGTCGAGTACTTTAGTTGAAAAATCTGTTGTTTTCACAAAAATTACAAAAGATGGATCTTTGTCAAAGCATTTATTACGGATGAAAGATCTTTGTGACCAATTATCAACCATCAACAAAAAAAGGGTGACGACGATATGATGGCTCTTGTTCTGAATAGCTTGACACCTTATGAATCATTCGTGGAAGCTTTGCACCAAATGACAAAGAATAACAATCTCACTTTTGATCAAGTGAGTTCATATTTGTTGCAAAAAGAATGCAGGTAGACACACTTTAATGAGCCCAATTATAGCCAATCGAAAAGTGCATTTGCTATCCAATCCAAAGGGAAATGGAAAAGACATTCAAATACGTCTTCATCTTCCCCAAAATTCAAGGTAAAATGTTATTATTGTCAAAAATTTGGTCATATTAAGACAGAATGCAAAAAAAGACAATATGATCTAACACATAACAAGAAGGCAAAATGGCATGCAAATGTGACAGTAATTGAAGTTGAATCTGAGGAAGAATATGCTCTCATGACGTCATGCTCCGATGAGAGGTCTACCAGTGATTGTTTTTTAATTCCGGTGCATCACAACATTTTACATGTCAAAAAGACTGGTATATTACATTCACTACAAGAGAGTTTTTTTTATTCAGTTTCTTTGGGTGATGGTAGATTACATGCTGTAGAAGGGATAGGAGATATATGCATTGTATTGATAATGCTGCAAAGTTCATAGTCAAGAATGTTAGGTATGTACTTAAGATGAACAAAAATATTCTATCAATCAATCAGTTAACTGAAAATCCTCACATTATAGCCAATTTTTTAGAAAAGAAATGCATTGTATCTGATATCAAAACTGATAAAGTCATAGCCCTAGGCATTGGGCAAAATGGCTTGTATAGACTTGTTGATCATGCCACTATCAGTTTGAATGCATTAATTGTGGAGGATAATACCAATGTTGTATGGCATGAGAGATTTGGACATCTCAATCTTCAATATTTGGCTAAACTCCAAAAATCAAACATAGTTCTTGGATTGCCTACTATCCAAGTCAAACAGGATATATGTGCAAGTTGTTTCGCTGGCAAACAGAAGCGGAAACCTTTTCCCACTAAAGGTGCCTGGAGAGCAAAGGGGCTCCTTAATCTTGTTCATGCAGATCTATGTGAGCCATCTTGGAAGTTGCCTACTATTCTTGGTGCAAGGTATTTTTTGTTGTTCGTAGATGATTTTTCTAGAAAAATGTGGGTCTACTTCTTGAACAAGAAGTCTGACTGTTTTTCTAAGTTTGAAAAATTCAAAGCACTAGTCGAAAATCAAACAAGTCGGCAAATCAAAACCTTACAATCTGATAATGGGGGAGAATTCAATTCAAAGCAATTTCAAAACTATTACAGCAAGGAAGCAATTCATCGACAACTAACAACCCCATACACTCCTCTATAGAATGGAGTGGTTAAAAGGCGAAATCACACAATCATGGAGATGGTTTGATCCATGATGCACAACAAAGGTGTGTCGTATCAATACCGAGGAGAAGCGGTAAACACGACAATCTACATACTGAACAAAAGTCCTTGCAAGGCTTTGAAGAACATCACTCCAAAAGAAACCCGATCCAGCATCAAACCAAAGGTAACACATTTTCGTGCTTCTGGTTCTACTGCATATGTTCTCATTCCTAAGAAACAAAGAAGTAAACTAGATTCCAAATGCGCCCCATATTTCTTTGTTGGTTATAATACTCAATCCAAGGCATATAGACTAATAGATGTGTCTACTAACAAGATCATCATTAGTCAAGATGTTGATGTAAAAGAAACATAATCATTTTTTGTTTGTAATCAACAAGCTATATCTGATCATCTAGAGGTTTCTAGTATTGTACTTCCTCTGAAAGATGAGAAACCACATGTTTTGGAGACACCCTCACAATTTTTAGTGCAACAATCTATGGCTAACACTCCATTAGTCTATCAACGTCGTCAACTTGAGTCGACCACTTCTCCATCTGTTGTTCAACAAGAACAAGAATCCTTGGTACAGAAGAGACCCAAGTGGTATTACACCACTCTACAGGATGTACGAGAAGGTGATCTTCCTCGATCTCATACATGGTCTCGACAACTAGGAAAATCAATTGTGGATTCAATTGATGATGAAGAGCTTATGCATTTTGCTCTTGTTTCTGATCTTTTCACTATTTCAAAGCCTAGCGATATTCTAATGCACGAAGCAAACCTGAATGGGAGAAAGCGATGCAATCAAAATATGATGCCTTGATGACAAACAATACCTGGACATTGGTGGATTTACCTCCAAGTAAGCAACCCATTGGCTGTAAATGGGTGTACAAGCACAAAGCCAAATGGATGTCAAATGCAAGGCTAATGGTACTTTGGATAAGCACAAAGCCCGTCTTGTCATGAAAGGATTTTCACAACATGAGAGAATAGACTATGAAGAAACTTTTGCACCTACTGCAAAAATGGTCACATTTTGATTACTTCTTTCTATCGCATCTCAGTTTGGTTGGAAAGTGTTTCAAATGGATGTCAAAAGCACTTTCCTTAATGGCGATCCGGATGAAGTATACATGGTGCAGCCTAAAGGTTTTTAGGAACCTGGTTGTGATCATTTAGTTTGCAAATTGGTGAAGTCTCTTTATGGGCTTAAGTAGGCTCCTTGAGCCTGGTACATCAAAATTGATCAACATCTACGAGATTCTGGATTCAGACGAAGTCCATCTAATCCGAATCTTTATATCAAACACACTAATGATGACATTGTGATACTCATTGTGCATGTTGACGATCTTGCCATCACGATAGTGGAGACATAGCAATTTATAAAGTCAAATCAGATGTGTGTACTATTTTTGATATGACTGATTTAGGCCTCCTACACTATTGTTTGCGTGTAGAATTCTGGCAACATGACCACTCCATTTTCATTGCTCAAGTCAAGTATGCCACTACTCTTTTGAAGTAGTTTGGAATGATAGATTGTAATTTTGCTTCTACACCTATGGAGGTAGGGCTGAAATTATCAACTCATGATGATTCATCACTGGTCAATGAATCATTATATAGACAGTTGGTGGGTAGCTTGATATATCTTACCACCACTTAATCAGATTTATGTTTTGTTATTAGCTACCTTTCTCGATTTTTGTCTCAACCGAAGCTAGTACACTAGACAACAACAAAATGTGTTTTGAGATATGTCGAAGGAACTCTTGACTTTGGCATTCTCTATCAGAGGACAACAGATTTCAAAATGATTGGTTATACAAAATCTTATTGGGGAAGTTCAGTTGATACTAGAAAATCTAGCACTGGGTATATGTTCCCTTTTGGTTCAAGAGTTGTTTCATGGTAGAGCAAGCTTCAACATATCATTGCTCTCTCTTCCACTGAAACAGAATACAAAGCAACAGTCAGTGCCATTTGTAAAGCAATTTGGCTACGTCGAATTCTAGCTAATTTGCAACTTCCTTCATCTACACCTACTCCACTATTTTGTGACAATCAAAGTGTATTGAAGTTAGTAAAAAATCATGTTTTTCATGCTCGCACCAAATACGTCGAGATACATCATCACCACATTCGACAGTTGATTGATTCTAGTGACATTTCTCTTCACTTTTGTGCTTCTATAGATCAGCCTACAGACCTAATGACTAAGACTCATGGTTCTATTCTTTTTGTAAAGTTTCAAGACAAACTTGGATTTGTCTCTAGTTTAGTCGTTAAGAGGGGGTGTTAAATAGCATAAAGACTTAACTAAATATTAGTTAATGTCTAACTGTTGACTGCTGTAGCCAAAACTGCTGTAACCATTTTTCGATTTCATAAATAAGATCGATGAACAGATGAAGACATCATGTGCTTCTCACAATCTCTTCAATCATTTGCTAACATCAGACTGTTGTCCTCCTGAGGCAAATGATGAGGCCCCTGTGAATATCAATACTATGAATGTGGTGATAGTTGATTAAAAGAGGCAGTCTGACTCTATTATGATGTGTAGTCCTTTTTGGCATGAAACTATGACTGGCTCATTGGTATTCTATATAGATAATGCTGACTGCCAAGGCTTATATATATATATCCTGACGTATTCCATAGTATCTAAGTGATTTCCTGTGGAAAACTTGTAATTTTGAAACATGATAGGAGAAAGCTACTTCAATATTTTTAATCCGTACCAAGGAAGGCCCCACTGCACTGCATATTCATCCTTTTTACATTCTGTGGACATCCCATGGTGTAAAATCAGCATGTCAGAACAGTTAAAATCAATGTGTTGTAAAGGGTTAGTACTGTCTATAAAAGCTTCAGTGATACAGCAACGTGTAGGAACTTATGATTTCACAAACAGTTCACTATCTACAATGTGGTGAGTGATGATAGAATCCAGTTTGAAATCTCTGATGAAGGGCCTGTGAGAAAACATAAATATGTATTTACAATATGATCTGTCTGGAAATGCACCTGTGAGAGAATATTGGGGCACTGCTTTATTTGTCTTTTTTTCTTGTAAGAAAACCTTTTCCAAATATTGGCCTCGTGAAAATATAGTTGTTGTGAGAGTAGCCATATATAATCAGAGCAGCTGTTGAGATTTTATGAGATCAGAACAGACATTATTTCAGCTGCTGAGATAGAAAATGATGGGAGATGGTAGTATTTGGGATCCCTGAAAAGGACTTTAATGCTGGAAGGACTAGCATTTCATGCTAGGATGTACGCACATTGGAAAGGAGGAGGGTAAGATCTCATTAGAATCCTTTTCTAAGTTGAGTCTCAGCCGATTTAGATTTTAGGTAGTCTTTCAGGATTTTGTATGTTAACATGCTCCTCTAATTTGTAGACCCAATGTGCATTTGGCTTTCCAGGTCTGGAATTGTAACCTTTTTTTAAGGCCCTTTCCTTCATTATCTAGCAAAAAATAAAATAAAAAATTGCATATATATATATGTGTGTGTGTGTGTATATGTGTGTGTGTGTGTGTGTGTATATATGTGTGTGTGTGTATATATATATGTATATTATACACACACAGATATGTGTGTGTGTGTGTGTGTATGTATTTTAATTTATTAAGAAAACTTGAGAGCTGTGATTCAACTGTTGATTAGGCAGGGAAAATGTATATTGTTCTGTTGGGTCACGGGTTCAGGTCACACCAAGTGACTCTCCAATAAATATGACATCCAAAGCACGTATTATAACATGCCCAGAGATTGGGGACCATGTTTATGTCCCAGCATGAGATACTTCCAACCCTAGTTGATCAATCAAAAAAAAAAGGAAAAGATATGATTTAATATAAAAATTACAAAAAAACTTTTTGCGCAGCAATTAAAATCCACCCAACATTACGAAATTCCGTTCCATGATAATGAGTGAGACAGCTAACTCGAAGCCCTGGATAATAGTTTTTACGCATGTTATCCAGATTAGCTTTGGCAAAAGAAAAACCAAACCTGTTTAGAAGGAGAATCCGCATCTTTTTGTCTACCTTTGCACCTGCCTCTCTTTTTACCTTTGGAATCCCCTTTTTCCTCCTCCTTCCCTTCCTCCTCGTCGCACAGGTTCTTCGGCACTCGCAGGGATTCCACACATTGACGTACCCGCCTCTTCGTCTTGCGCAACATTCCGTCCTTGTCCTCCAATTTTTGGGGACTTGAGTTTACATTTGCCTTCTTTGTAGCAAAATCCCAAACTAAGTTTCCATCCTTCTTGATCACTTCAAAACTGGACTGCTTCATTCGTACTCTCTTTCCCGGAGGTTTTCCCACGGATTCGACCCCGGAATCTACTTCTGGACTGCCTATGCAATTATTTAAACAGCCTGCAATCGCACTATTTGCAGTCAAACCCCCTGTTCTTTCCAAAAATCCAAATAAATTTTTGCAGTGTGCCATAACCTCAATTAACCCTGCATTGCCTGAAAATTAACTACACAGGTTAACTGATTAGTTTTTTCAGCTGCTTGATTTTCTAACGAATCTTTGTGCTTTTGCAGATTCATAAACTTAAGTAGATTGCTTACTGTTTTTGTGTATTTTTCTATACGGATGGAATTGAAATATAAAGTTTTGGTGCCAATTTTAGAAATTAAGGCTTTTTGCCCGCCAAAAATAGGGCGGGACAATTATAGCTGAATTTTTTTTAATAGATATAGGTATTTAGGGATTACGGACCAATGAAGACTAAGTTTGTGTTTGTTTGTTTTTATTTTTTTTTAAATTAATTGTGGAATAGAGCTATATTACGTTAAATAATAAGTATTGTGATTCCCAAATAATTGAAACCTTGAAGATTGACCTTATGGTGTAGGATGGGGTACACTTAAGTTGTATTGGAAGATTGCAACTATATTGTAGGTTGTTGTCCTCGCAAACACAACTTCTCCTTGCATTAGGTACATCTTTCTCGTTGGGCTCTCATACAATTTATATTGTAGTGTAAATCAAACTCAGTAAGTTATAAACTCTATTGCATTCTTCTAGGTAGATCTGGATAGTCTAAGAAATTTTCTAAAAATAGAGAGTTCAAAGTAAGATCTCGGGTAGGGTCTCTGATGTCTTTTAGTGAGGGTTTCAAAGTGTTTGGACGACATTTCTAAATAATGTCTCTGAGTCTTATTAGAGTAGGGTTTCAAGGTGTTTACATTTAGAGCGAGATTTCAAGGTTTTTGCACAAGTCAAATGGATATCAAAGTAGAAAAGATGGGATCCAAGAAAGTATGGAGGATGAGACTAGGGAGACTTGGGGTTTGACTTACATTTACAAGTTAATTTGGTAAGCTAAAGTGGTGGTTGCAAGTGTTGGAGTTTAATGCTTGTGAGTGTATTAAGAAAAATGGTTAATGTCAAATTTGATGACTATTTTATTTTCACAGAGCAATTTTTCTTCTTTTTGAAGAAGGCAATAAAAAAAAAGTGATATCTTGCTTTGATACCAAACTGAAATCAAAGCAATATGCATTAGTTGAATAAGTGAAGGATTACAAATATACATGTTACTATTCTCATACAAAGGAGGAATGAAGCCATTATTATAGCTCCTACAGATACTCTATTAAAACTATTTACATGATTTGGTTCAACAACCAAATCACTCACATAAATATGCTCCTAAAATAATATATATGAAACGTATTATTTCTAACAAGGCATAAGGTGGAGTTTGGAGCCCATTTTTTCTCTAAAAAATATTTTATTTTACCCCAATGCAATGGTACTACTACATTGCTTAGGCTATATATCATTAGTCAATAGATAATTTGTGGATAAAGTGATAGAGTCATTAATCAGTGTGGTATGTGACAAATCCAATATATGCCCATCTGGATTGACATCTCTAGCATTTTTACAAATATAGTTAAAATATGTGAGCTAGTAAATTTGTATAGCCTTGGCCCTCTATAGATACTAAAATCGGGTATTAAGTACTTGATAGTGACAAGTTTGCCATGCATTTACCACGCATGACATACACGCACAAATATGGTCTTGACATGCCATTCTCTCACACCTACATGCTACCTTATGAGTTTGATCCTTTTATTATGTTATTACACACCTATGGGAACCTCGTTGTCTATTTCAAACCAACATGTTATCCTACATAGACATGCCTAGATGTTCAGTTTAGTCCACCTATACATAGGTTGGTAATGTCAAACTAGGTTAATATCGCTAGTCGATATTAATCTAAGATGGACAGTACCAACCCTCTCACAACAATGACTACATTTTTAAATCAAATCTATCCTTAGGGTCGGTCCATCTACCTAACATATTGGTGGCATGAGAAATTATCCAAGGACTCATATATATACAAATCAAGACCTCACTTGAAAGGGGATTTTGCACTTATCTTGTACACATTAATACACTATTACACATTGAGAAAATATGCCCTATTCTTACCAAATTGTGAATCAATCACTGGGAGTAGTTTGAAGCATATCGAATCCAAGTCAAAGCAAACATTTTCAAGTATCGAAGTCAAATCATTCATTACATACATATAGTAAATGAGCCCAATTGCACAATCACACTAGGTGGAAGAACTATGTGTGGCTTGACTTCCCTCCTCGAAGTATCGAATACATAGTTGACAGTCAACTATCAAACAAGGATGATTGGGGTCAGATCAACCCATTACACTTTCATAGTTTTTATAGGTTTTAAGCCCTCGCAAGCACACATGGGGTTTTAAGATAAAGGAGATTGATTTTTGGAGTTGCATACATCATTAAGGTTTGGTATCTCAAATATAGAGCTTTCAAAGATAGGCAAAGGTGATTGTATAATTAATGATAAATCTTTTTACACATGTCACCACTGACTAGCATAGGTTTATATTAATAGTCGACATTGACCTAGATTCGATAGAACTGACCCTTCACACATAGAAACATAATTCTTAAACCAGATGAATCACAAACCTACTTTAGTTTATTTTCCACTATCGTAACATAATCATATTCAGACAATCAGTTAAAAAAACTAAGTACTCATCCCTTTATTGTACTTACTATATTTAACATATGCCATGTGTCAAATCATTGCAATTAATTTCAATATTTTACATTCAAATGCATGCTTGAATGTCGTACTTATATCAATCCTAATTATTATAATAGTTTATATCCTATTGTAGTCATTACAATTAACCATTATGCCTTTGATGTCCATTTGAGGTCACTTTGCCCTTAGTATGGCACTTAACACATCTTAGGGGCCCTTTTGATCCACTTTTAGTCACATGGCAGTCACAAATAGCACCCAAGCCTATAAAACACCATATGAGACCCATAATGGCGCAATCCCTCAGTGATTTAGGTCCCTACACCCTCCCAAGTCATTTTTATTATAACACTATATAAAGACTACTTTCACACTCTTATAAGGTAGGTGGACATTATCACAGAGAAACACACAAAAGTACCACTTCATATTGAGGGAAAGCTCCCAATTCTTCCAATATTATCGATTCAGCCCATACATTCAATAATCTAGCCCTATTGTAGGTATATAGATCTCAAGTGCCCTCCAAAGCATCATCTCATGTATCCACACTCAAGCATTTCAGCATTCACAAACATTCACACATATCACATAAGTGAGAGAACTACATCAAGCTTGATCCCTCCTTAGAGTATTGGTATGTAGATAGCGTGCCTACATAGGGGTGTGGATCATACGTCCAATACATCAAACCCACTAACCCCTTTTTCTCGTGATATTCATTCAACCCCTTACAAGTATAAAAACCCAGGGTTTTTCAAGGAAAACATAGCTATAGGGAAAAGTTTTGATCACACAAACTTGAAATTTGGATTATAGTTAGAACAAGACCTGATGTACAAAACCCAAAAATTATTTGTGAAGAATCTGAGTAATACTAAAATGCACTACCCTTAGACTAGAATATATCATACTATTATCCACCCACCACACTATTATCCAAGGCTATTTATGACACCTGGATCCGATTCCTGATAGTCAACCTAGTTAAACCTCCAGTTTGTAGGTATTGGAACATCTAGCTCCATAGATTTTCAAGACAAGTATTATCTCTCATAATTATGTACTATTTTTATAATACTTTCCAATTACGATAGTTGCAAAATCATTATGCTTAAAAATTGTTATGTTTATCTTATGATTTTACATAGTATTTTATCTAATTAGGGTTTCATATTAATCCCAAAATAGTTAAATCATTTGGTGAATCTGAATTACTTCAAATAGTGTAAAAACCCTAGCCCTATATGCTATTAGGGTTTCTATCCTTTTATTTCCCATTTTTAGTGGTTGTGTTACGATTTTTAAACCTTATATGTTCTACCCTAACAACCCTTTGTCAAGTTTCATTTTCATGTTTCATGGATAGACAATCATCTTCTTCTCCTCTCTTCTAAGAGGGTGATAACTACTTTCCCTCAAGCCAGGTCCATGCTATCACTCTTTCAAGAGGTGAGGCAACCTATACTACTATTCCAAATGTCTATACTCAACCTATCCATCCTTCAAACCCTTCCCTTCCCGTATCTCACATTTAGGATGTGTGTTTGCATGTTCAATCGGAGTTTGAACTTGTGAGATTCTAAGGGATGAAATTATTTGTATGAGCAAGTTAATTTCAGAATTGTAAAATCAGAATTAGTTATTACATGAAACGATCATAGTATTGGAAAATCAGATTACAAGACAAAAGCCTATAGGGCACACTAGTTTCAATCATGTATATGCATCTTCACCTAGTCAATATGTGGCAAGTAATTTTATATATCAAAACAAGAGATCACAATAAAGTACATATACAACTAGTGATTTGAAAAGTACTCAAAGATCAAATAGAAGTTCAAGTGAGATTTCAAGGTAAATTATTAAAGCCAAGTTGATCAACCTACCTCCTATACATCTAGCGAGGCGATCCAGATATTATTGTGCATTTCATAGAATGCATGGGCACCACACTGATTCATGTTTAACATTGAAAAGGAAAACACAACAGGTATTTGATAGGGATGACTCTAAAAGTGAAACATCATCCAAACAACATACAATGACACATGTACAAATTTAAAAAGGGTCAAATTCAAAGATAGTGCAACAATGGTTACCAAAGGCCAACTCAAAGCAAGAAAAAGTATAACAAGCATAGGTAAAGTAAGAAAAAGATTCAAATCTACCTCTCTAAAATGAGGCTCAACTTTCAAAGTAGTATAGGTTTGGTTCAAAATGTCTACAATAGTTTGATTATAACAGTCAAGGGTTGGGCAAGCATGCTCAAGTGTCATGTCCCCTTACTAAATTTAATATGGAACTATCATATCTAAAATTAATTTTATATTAGGAATAATTTTTGAAAAAAATCACGTCTTCTCTACACTAGTTAGTGAAAACCAGATTTTGACAATCTTCATGGAATAACACAGTAACTCCAAACCAGCACACATGGAAACTTATATTGCATCAAAATGAGACCTAAATAATTATAAATCATTGTAATAATTAGTCCATAATAGTTTTGGAACAAAATATGAAGTTTGGGTAAAAACCCCTACCAGAACTACATGGTAACACTACAAACATTGCTCAAAGTATAACATAAATACACAACACTTATAGGCTGACCACACAACACTATAGAATATTTAAATAACCCTAGAAGACACTATCTTCTAAAACAAACCCACAAATCTTAAAATGCTTATATAACCTCTACTCACACCAACTACATGTATAAAAACACCAAAACTAGTTGAATCTGCACTCCTTGAAGCTTTGTTACAATTCTTGAGTGAAATTGTACCTCTAGATCATAGGGGTTTGATCCTAAAATCCTTTGGATCAATGAGTTTCTATCCAAATACCTCCAACATCTAGGAGTTTTCATTCTAGGATGATGTGATGAACACTCTTCAACAAGTGAAGTTAATTAATTTGGAAAAAGATCCTTCAATAATGGAATTATGGAATATAAATAACCAAGAGGGCCCAAAAGAGGCACCCAAATCTAGCTCATAGATTTGTAAAGATAAAAGTCTATTAAAAAAATCCATTAGTTGTCATCTTCCTCCACTTTCCATAACTTGCTTGAATTTTGTTTTTTTTTGCTTTTGTCCTATTCCAAGATTTTTTCAAATTTGCTAGCTTTTCTGGAGGATAAGAATGCAAAATTAATTCATTAATTTGCTTTAAAATCCACATCATCATCCTTCTCCTTAAAATACCACACCCCACTTCGGCTAATAAATCATTCAACAACAATATTTTATTAATTACTTGCCCTTTATTATCAAACTTAAGAAATGATAAATATTTCAGATCCAAATAATCAATATTAAATAAGATTATTTTCCTAACTCCTTCTTTATTTCATGGAAAATATTAGAATGGGAATTTTTTCCATAAAATTAAATTAATTACAAATGGGACATGACAATTCCACCCTTCCCAAAATTCCTTGTCCTCAATCAATTGCAACCCAAACTGCTCAGGAATCGTCATGCCTATGTGATGATTCATACCATGTTTGTCAATAGAGTCTAAATCTTGTACCTATGAGATGATTTATCTTCTACCAAGGAACAATGTTCAAACCTAAATACTCAAGTATCTTCATGTCAATTAAACTATTTTTCCCATGTAATCTGAAACTTGTACTTCTCGAGTGAGACATTTCCTACCAAAGTACACTAAAAAAAAAAAATCTCACTATCATCCATAACATTCTTGTATAAGTCATATAGTTTAACCACCTCTTTGAAGAACAATTTACTCTCATGAGAATACATATAAAATAAATGTGCAATACTTACCAAATAATAGGTGCAATTCTGAAGGGAATCTACAAAAACCTTTTCATTCCTGACTTGAATCAAGCAATAAATACAACCAACCTATTGTATATTCTTTGATATGTAGGAGAATGATCTCTTATCTCTTATTCTCAAATTGATCTACATTCCCCTAAAGAGCTTATGTAAATTCTCCAATTACAGCTTTATGCAACTTCATTCCCAGCACTCTAGTAAATCTTGAAGAAGTTTACCTGAGATGAGTGACATGGTTGTAGTAATTTTCAAGGTGTAACCAATTTATCCATGCTACCTCAGCTTGAGATATATGAATACAATAGAGTAACATCAATTATCACTCTACAATAATAACATTCACACCACCAAACTCTGAATTCTAAACATGCAAGCAATAACTTATTTTGATGGAAGATGATGCACTCCCTGAGACCATCCACTAGCACATACTTGTCACCCTTCACAATTTTATCTAAAATGTCAATGAAAAATAATTCATTAGCATAATATACCATGGTGGGAAACCTCCAAACTCTATGAATGGGAGAAACATACCAAAAAGTAATCATTCTGAAAAGACATCAACATCTACATTGTTTTCCCTTACCCATTTATGTGGTTGATCACTCCAATCATATAGATCCAAGAGGAACTTCAATCTTGAGTAATCTATCTCCACCGCACATTTACCATAAACCCTGATGATGTCTGAACTCTTTCAAAGCATACATGATGGAAAACATCTCCTCGTCATAACTAGGGAAATTCTCTTCAGAATATTTGAACTTTATGCTTTCATTTTTTATGGAATTCCTCATTTGCATTGTAACCAAAATAACTCCCTTTCCCATAGCATCACATTCTATAATAATTGTTTATGAAAAATCTGAACAATAAGGATGTTAAATAAGTTTAATACCTTCTCCCACTTATCGAAGTCTTCTAGTGTGGTGCTTTCCTACATGCATCTAGCACTAATGACATGGCCCAAGTATATAAGCTTTGTAACCTTGAAATAATATAGAGATTCCTTTGTATCCTAAAATTTCATTATTCAATGTCATGTTCCATATAAGATCTTCCCAAACTTTACTACACATCAAAATGCTATCAGTAAACATCAAATGATCACTAAATACTTGATTGACCCCGGTGGCTAGTGCATTGGTTAAATCACCTAGCATGATCATGAATTCAAAGTTATTGAATTGACTCTTGAATGTTATCTTGTGCATATCCATATCCCTCACCTGAATCCAACGGTATCTTATCCTCAAATTAATCCCTAAGGAATAGACTGCCCCCTGTAATTCATCAACAAGCTTTTCAACCCTGAGAATCTTATTCAAAGCTTCATGGATGGTACACATCCTATTGTTGTCATATTTTCCCTTCACAAAATGGTCACAACAATAAACTCCATATGGTTCCTTAAAAAACTATTTTTCAATCTAAATGCAAGAGATGGAGAAGTTGATAGTAATATCAACACCTTTATCCACTTTGAATCTCAAAATATCACCCCAATCCTATATACAAAAACAATATTGAATTTGAATTAAAGAGTCCTCATGCCATATATTTTAAGTTATATCCCTTACTTTATCACCTTTATTAGCATGCTTTCCATGATGACCAAAATTTTATACCATAAGAGGAAACAACAAACATGAAATATGATCACTATTTTCATACCTTAGGTTGCCAATAATGAGCTCATCCACCTTTGTTAAGGTTGGAATTGTTGAGATACCCTTAACATCTCTATCCATACAACTCATAATATCGTCTTCAAATGCATACCCATCCACCATACTACTCTAAAAACCAATCATTTTATCACCCTTTGAAAGTGTGGAGGTTAGTACATATTCCTTCATCTTGAACTATTTACATCAGTCAAGTAAATCCCCTTCTTCCTTGACTTCATCACCTTCTTGATGACACATGCAATCATTAGAATTCAATAAAACTTCTTCTATGGCCAAATAATTTTTACCTTTAATCTATATGTTAGATTTGGCTAAAACACCTGATTGCACACCATCATGTATGAAACATTTTGATGTTGAAAGAAAGGATCTCCCTTCCACTTTGTACACTTTGTATTTTTCAATATTGTTAGAATACTTCTCATCATGACATAAACATTGCAATGAGATCATATGAAAATTATGTAACAAATCCTTGCTTCTACCGACATCCTTATTTCTCAAGTTGTAATCAAAGAAGCAAAAAAAAATTTACCTTCATTAGTTGATTTGAAAATATCTTAGGGATTTGTAGTACCACCCTTCCCATGAAGAGTATCATCAATATAATAAGTCTCAGCGGGGGCATCCTTATCGAAATCATCCTCATCAATACAACTATCTTGTTGACTATTCTCATATGGCATTGGGTCGTTTTTGCAATCTTTAGAGTCTTAGTAGATGTATCTTGGATCTCGTTAGAAATAATTGGGACATTCTCTTCAATTATAATATCTTCATATTCAACATGTAAAGCTAGTTTCTCATTTACTTAATTGAAACAAACATTGTCTTGATAAGTAAACTCATTAGTAACCATGAAAATATCTTCTTCGGATAAAGAATCTTTACTTTCAACCTCTTTTGATCTTCTGGTTCCAAGATCTCTTCATTTATAAGCTCAAATCTATCAAGTATATTTTGACTAAAATCTTCAAAAGTACATACTTGATCATGTCCCTGTGTGGACATACCATGTTTCCACCGGTATTAAGCTTTTTCCTCAAGATGTAAAGTAGCATATTGGATGACACACTTCTCCTTCATAGGATTGAGAGAAAGATATGTTTGTAATTACAATAACCAAGCTCGAGCTGAAATCTTATCATTGCTATCAAGAGTGGGTCCTGGAAGTTCACTTAATTTATTTTTAAGCTTTCTCCCACTCATAAGATCAACATAGTCTCTATATGAGATAGTAGCCTTGAATGACTCATCATGATTGTTGTAATTTTCTTGCCATTTAGCCATTCTTCCTAGTTTGTCTATCAATAATATGTTCTTAATTAGAGATTCAGAAAAAAACATCCCATGGTTTCACATCAATAGGAAAAAATTACCCTACTAAAATTAGCATGCAATCACAAGCACTAACATGTAATGGTTGATACCACACATGCAACCATTAAAACTTGACTTGCAATATGAATAAACTAAAACAATGGTTATCTTCTCTAACAGGTTGGTAATATCTCGAATCTGATACCATTTTCATGTCCCCTTACTAAGTTTAATATACAAATATCAAATCTAAAATTAATTTTGTATTGGGAATAAGTTAAAAAAAATTAATGCCTTCTCTACACTCACTAGTGAAACCCAAATTTTGACAATTTTCATGAAATAACATAGTAACTCCAAACCAACACACTTGGAAACTTATATTGCATAAAAACGAGACCTAAATATTTAAAAATCATTTTAATAATTAGTCCAAAATAGTTATGGAACAAAATATAAAGTTTGGGCAAAACCCAGAAGTACATAATAACACTGCAAACATTGCTCAAAGAATAACAACAATACACAATACTTACAGGATGATCACACAAAACTATATAATATTGAAATAACCTAAAAATAACCCCAAAAGACACTTAATATCTATTATAACAAACCCACAAATCTGAAAATGCCTATATAACCTCTACTCACACCAATTACATGCATAAAAACACTAAAACTGGCTAAATCGACACTCTTTGAAGCTCTGTTACAATTATTGAGTGAAATTTTACCTCTAAATCACAAGGGTTTCATCCTAAAATATTTTAGATCAATTGGTTTTCGTCCAAAAACCTCCAACATCCAAGAGTTTTTGTTCCATGATGATCTGATCAACATTGTTTAACAAGTGAAGTTAATTAATTTGGCAAAAGATCATTCAAAATGGAATAACGGAATATAAATAACCAATAGGGCCCAAAAGAGGTGCCCAAATCTAGCTCATAGCTTTATAAAGATAAAAATCTAATTAAAAAATCCATTAGTTATCATCTTCTTCCACTTTTCATAACCTGCTTTAATTATGTTTTTCTTGCTTTTGTCCTATTTTAGGAATTTTTCAGGTTTGCCAAATTTAATGGAGGATAAGAATACAAAATTAATTTATTAATTTTCTTTAAATCCCACACTATTATTCTTCTCCTTAAAATACCATGTCCCACTTTGGCTATTAAATCATTCAATAATAATATTTTATTAATTACTTGGCCCTTGTTATCAATATTAAGAAATAATGAATATGTTGGGTCCAAATAATCAATATTAAATAAAATTATTTTTCTACCTCCTTCCTTATTCCATGGAAAATATTATAATGGGTATTTTTTCCACAAAATTAAATTAATTAAAAATGGGACATGACATCAACGCATCACCACTCTTATTCTAACAGTTAATAATGTTGGTCAATGAGGTTTAAGATTTATGGAACATATTTAGGCAAATCATTCACATATATAGTTTATAGAGGCAAAAGATCTAGATGCAAAGGTAATGTTACAAAAAGTACAAGAATTTAAGTTACACATTCAAAATTAGGATAATCAAACAACCATTCTCAAAAGAGGGTTTCTACCAAAAAAGAGTCTTTAAAGCAAGAAATTACTATAAAAGATACATCTTCAAAGGTCAATGTAAAGGGGGCAACTACAATTCCTATCTCATGTCATAATCCTTTCATTATCACAACTTATATAGATGGAAAACAATGCACAAATATCAAGATCATGGATTATTAACCAATAATTTTTTTTTCACTGTCATTTATTATCTCTCTTGGAAAGGACTCTAAACATTTAGATACAACAAATGCTTCTCTCTAATGCTTGGGGTCAATTCAATTAAAAGTTTCATTTTCTTCAAAGGAATGTTATCTCCCTTTTTGAGTTATTTCACAATCAATTGCTTAAAATGTTGTCCTTGGAAGTTAATGGTTAACAATAATTGGAACAACACTTGACAAAAAGAAAAGTTGCATATCCTTTTCACATGAGAGTGAAATGATTATAGTTTCTAGAAAGGATACAATTTATTCCCAACAAGAGCTACAAAAGCAAGCCATACCTAAAGTGGATACAATTTCTGATGGCAAGATCACAATAAATAAACTAGCTAATGATAATCAAGATCAAGAAGATGATTGGAACAACACATAATATTATGGTACAACCATTCAAAAAGTGAAGATGCCACCTATGTTACACAAAAGCATCCCATCAATGACATGTTGGGCTTCTAGCACTATTCCCCACCAATACATATATTATTATCCCTAGCACTCTCCTTGTACATAGTCTCTTTTTCATGTTGCTTGTACATAGTTTATACTCAGAAAACACAATATATATATATATGTTCAAAAATACAAAAACATTCAAATATTGCATAGAAAATATAAAATTTAGATTGTATGCATTTCCATGTTTACATTCCTTCCATTTGCTAGGTACTACGTATGTTATTTATGCTAGTGCGGTTGGTTTTATCATACATACATGTTTCACTTGTTCCCTTTGAGTGTTCATAGATTACTACAAGACTTTGGTCCTCTACACAGATCCAGATTTACTACTATTCACCCATCAGGGGCACATACACATATACACCGATTCAACATTGATATACTAGCCCATTGGGGGCATCATACACATAACTTCTAATTTTTCAAGTTATATCTTTCTATATTGCATTTATTATATCTTGAGATTGATCATCATATACTACATTGGGTTTTTTTCCAACTACTACTATTATAGACTTTGATTATGCATACTTACATTTCTAGCTTTACTAGTCTAGATTTGATTGTGTGTCTTTGCTTTTACATCTAATTAAGGGCATTTGAATATGCCATTACCTTTTCATTGCTTTTATGCTTTATACATGTTCCCATGTCATTGTTTATGCTTCTTGATTACGTATGTGGACATTTGAACATGTCCTTCTATGTGGCTCTAAGTCAAAATTACATGCTCTTTTGTGTATGTAGATATTTGAACATGTCCTTGCATGTTTCCTTTTCATAGACTTAGTGACATGTGCCTATGTCCCTTGTATTGTGGCCCTTTGGCCTACTTTTCATGCCTCATGTGTTTGTGTGTATGCATCATGGCCATGACACTTGTCTCTTGCTTGTTATTTTCACATCATGTTTGTAATGCCATGAAGGACCTCATACATCTCCCCTTCCTTCGGTGCCTTGATGGACATCAAGCACCATCCCTTTAGTAGTTTACTCAAATTATATTCAGATTTGTTGTTCATATACATGCTTATATCTATCTTGACAACCTTGTGAATGTTAGATCTAATGTACACCGTACATTAGCAATTATGCTTGATTTGTTTTACATTTTGATGTCATGTATACACATTATATTGGTTTATCATGTAGATATCATATATTTTTAGCCTAACACACATGATGCATGTATTTTATTTTGAGGTTAGTTATTGCAAAGGTTCAACAGCTCCCCTCAAATGAGGGGGCATTCATAGGGGTTTGTCACAGAGATCAAACCATCCCAATGTACTCAAAACATAGTTTTCAACATGCATACACAAATTACAGAGCTTAGATTCAAGAAAATATAGTGAAATACAGTCATACATAAATCAGTCTTAATTTTTTCTTATAAATAACACTTTTGGACAATAGCACAATACATTGTCAGGAGTGTAGTGTGTTATAGTCCACCTACAGTATTATTGTCCAGTAACCTCAAAAATAGAAAATTCTAAAATTATTAGAAAGGTATAGCAGGTACAATCTAGATTTACACAATCTTGGTCACAAATCATCATATATGCTTAGTATATACTCAGTCTTTACAAAAAATTACATAGGTTTTCTCATAATAGGGGAATAATACGTAGGATTATCACTCTCATTTGAGTTTTAGATATACATAAACATAAATTACTATGAATCAATCCAGAATCCATATGCATAGATATTAGAATTAGGGCATGTGCATGACACATTATTTCCATATTCTTAGTTTTGCACAAGTTATCTTAGATGGAATGACAAACCCATGTTATTCTCCACACTATATATTTTAGACACCATATACACTAATTTTGCATCAAGATTATATCAATTTTTGCCCCATTCCATCTATAGTGGTTGGCATTCCCGAGTGGCCTGAACCCATTTTACATCTCAAAATTTTTTAGTTGCCCAGAGCCATCTTTTATAACTTCATGACACCACATAATTTCAGTTTCAACTTCTTCTAGTACACGTGGGTAGATAATGATGGAGTCATGACCTACTTGAGTTCATCAGCCACCCACACATGGGGATTGGGCAAACCATCATCTCAGTCCAAGTTATTCATTGTTTGATCACCATCTACATACACACACATCATTTCACCATGACACACAATGGAACATTATTCACAAACCTAGATCCACATTCGTGGGTTTCAACTCACAAGTAAGTCCATGTATGTTTTGTCTTTTCTTTATCCTAATCATTTCACTTTGTTGCATTTGTAGAATAAATCAGGGGGAATGTAGTCATTAAAATTAACCATTTATGCCTTGGATGTCCACTTGAGGTCACTCTACCCTTAGCATAACACTTGACCCATCTTATGGGCCTTTTTAATCCCACTTCAGTCACATGGTAGTAACAAATAGCACCCAGGCCTATAAAACACCACATGAGACCCATAATGGCATAATCTCTTAGTGATTTAGGTCCTTGCACCCTCCAAAAAGTAATTTTACATCTCCTTTAAAGGATTAGGGTTAGGCTAGACCTATTCTTAATTCACCCTCCCAAGTCAATTTTATTAGAACACTATATGAACACTACTTTCACACTCTTATAAGGTAGGTAGACATTATCACGGAGAATCACACAAAAGCACCACTTAATATTGAGGGAAAGCTCCCAATTTTTCCAATATTTATTGACTCATCTAATACATTCAATAATCTATCCTTAGTGCAGGTATTCAGATCTCAAGTGGCCTCCAAGGCATCCTCTCGTGCATCCACACTCATTCACTCTAACATTCACAGACATTCACACATATCACATAAGTGGGATAACTACATCAAGTTTGATCCCTCCTCAAAGTATTGGTATGAGGGCAACGTGCCCACATAAGGGTGTGGATCACATGTCCAACACATCAGATCCACTAACCCATTTTTCTCATGGCATTCATTCAAACCCTTACAAGTATAAAAATAAGAGTTTCTAGATGAAAATAAAGTTATAAGAAAAAGAACTAACCATATAGACCTAAAATTTACGCCCTAGTTAAAACAAGACCTGTTCTACAAAACCCATAAATTATTTGTAAAAATTCTAAAGGAAGACAATAACACTGCATAGGACAATAGCACACCACTCTAATGTCCAGGATTGCACTATTGTCTAGTGTTATTTCTAACACTTGGATCTAGTTCCTAATAGTCTATGTTGTTCCTGTATCACTTTTGATCTCGCCATTTGTCTATCTCAATCATATTTTCCAGCTAAGTACACTCTTTTCTAATTCATCACTATTAATAGAATATTCAAATAAATCAATTATTATATAAATCAATGGTTGTTCATACTATAGCATTTTATTTCTTGATTTACATACTCAACTCTTTTATCTACTTAGGGTTTTACATTAATTCCCAAAATAGTTAAAACATTTGGTGAACCTGACTTACTTGGAATAATCTAAAAACCCTGACCCTAGACTACCTTTAGGGTTTATGTTTCCAGCCTTATAGAACTCATACTAAATTTCGTATACTTGTATCTTCTGCTTTTTATTTTGTCTAATCATGATAATAATGATAAAAGGTGTTTTCCACTTTCTAATGCAAAGTTTTCTAGTTTCATTTACATGCTTGTTTCCTTTCATTTGGAATCAATTTAAATAAGATTTAAACACATATGTACATGATATCCTAATTAGTTAAAATATATTTTATTTGACTTCATAAATTTAAGACCCTAACAACCACCTTTAAAGTTTCAATGTCATATCTTATGCACATGAAAGAATATCCTTCTCCTCCTTATCTCCACAACGGTGACAACTAATTTCCCTCTAACCAGGTCCATGTTATCACTCCTCTTTGAGATGAAGCAACCTATACTAATGTTACTAATGCCCATACTCAGCCTATCCATGCCTCCACCTCTTCTCTATAGGGTGTATGCCTACATGTTCAATCAGAAGCAACCATGGTTTGTATGTGTGCAAATTTAAGGGATCAAATTATCAATATGAACAAATAAATTTCAGAATTATAGAATCAAAATCAATTATTAAGTGAAAATATCACCTCAAGTCTATAAGGTGCCTTGACTATAAATGTAAAGAGAGATAAACTCTCTATCGATGCTATTCGAGGCTATATAGATAGGGGCTCTGAGTGTATTATCTGAGATCCATCATCCAAGCACCATCTGACACATAAATGTCATTACCCCTTATCCGATTGAATTTCCAATGCCTTCATTTCAATAGATATATTGGCAAATCAAATTACATGCACAAAGTCTTTAGAATATGCTAGTGTTAATCATTTATATACATTTACACCTAGCAAAATTGTGCTTATCATTGTTTCATATCGATATCATAAAGTACACCACAGTGCATCTATTATAAGTGATTCAAAAATATTACAAGGGTAAAATAAGAGTTTAGTTAAGGTACTAAGGGAAATGATTAAGTATAATTTGATCAAACTACTTCCTCTACATCTAGTAGGGAGATCTAGATACTATTGTGCATACCATAAAATGCAAGGTCATCATAAAGATTCATGTTTGGCATTGAAAAATCATATACAAGATATAATTGCTAATGAGGAACCTATACAAGATAAATCAATTAAGCAATCCACAATGATACATGAACATATTAAGAAAGAGTCAACTAGAAAAACAATACAAAAGTGGTTATCAAATCATAACTCATAACAACAAAAGGTTCACAAAGAAAAGTTAGAGCAAGAAACAATACATCGAGCACATCTAAAGTAAGTGAAGGATACAAATATACCTCTCCAAAATGAGGTCCCACTTTCAAATAAGTATGGGTTTGGTCAAAAATATCTACAACAATTTGATTATCAAGGCCAAGGGTTGGGCAAACATGCCCAAGGTATCACTGATCCTATTATAACAATTGATTGTGTTGGTTAACAAGGTTTGGGATTTATGGCACATACTAAGGCAAATCATTCAAAAACATAGTTTATCAAGGCACAAGATCAAGAAACAAATGTCATATTACAAAAAGAGTAACCACGTAAGTTGCTAAGTCAAATTCCAGGTAAGCAAGATAACATTCCTAAGAGAGGGTTTATAACCCAACAAAGTCTAAAGCAACCAATTCATACAAACACACTAGTGTCAAACAAGGTTCCAAAGCAAGTGACTAAGAATAGTTCAAATTTCATAGAGCCTTTGATTATTACTCCACTCTTAGATGGAAAGTAATGTACCAATTTTGTAATCAATAAATTTATTAAAATCAATGTTTGTAGCATGACACTTTTATAATCTCTTGGACATAACAATGAACATTTGGATAATAAAACTTTATCTAAATCATTTTTTGGATCCATTGAGATTACTTTCACAATTGGACCAAAGAAATGTTCAGTGGTATTTCACATACGTCCTAATTTAACACAATATAGTGTTAAATAAAGAAGATCATGGATAAAAATAATGGGGGCAACATTAGATAAAGATTCCAACCAAGTCACCTTAACACATGAGAGTGCACTAGTCATAGTTTCTAGAGATTATAATATTTATTCCAAGCAATATCTTCCACAACAAGATATACCTACAACGAATATAATTTCAGCATACTTGGATTCAATTCAACCACAACATGTTCATCACACTTTATGAGAGATCACCATTCCTCTTTTTGACATAGGCCACATTGACAGTGAGTCTCCCATGAGACTCATCAATTAGTAGTATCTCTCCTCTTGTACATGGTTTCCTTATTCCAATTCACCTGTACATAGTTTCTTTTATCTTGTTCCTTGTACATAGTTTAATTTTAATGTTTCTTGTATATTATACTCAAAAAATGCAAAAAAAATATAATATGTTCAAAAATAAAATAAAAACTACTCAAATATTGCTCAACTAATACAAATTTCAGATTGTATGCATTTTCATGTTTATATTTCTTATATTTCCTAGGTATTACATATGTTAGTATAGTCGATTTTTTATCATACATGTTTCACGTGTTCCATTCGAGTGTTCATAGATTGTTATAAGACTCTGGTCCTCTAAATAGATTCAGATTTGCTACTATCCACCCATTGGGGGTACATACACATATACATAAATTCAACATTGATATATCATCCCATTGGGGGCATCATATTACATAACTTTTGATGTGTCAGGTTATATCTTTTTATACTCCATATCAAATATTTAACATCGATTATATGTTGATATTGATCATCCTATACTACACTATTTTTTTGTTGAATGCTACTACTATAGAATTGGCTTATGTACATATTTGCTCTTACACAAATTTATACCACATGCTTATGCATACTTTTATTTATAGCTTTACTAGTTTAGATTTGATTGTGTGTATTTGCTTCTACATCTACTCGAGGGCATTTGAATATGCCATTGTTCCATGGATCTAAGCCAATTATTTTCATTGTGTGTATGCTTTGGATATGTGCCCATGTCCTTATATGTGCTTCTTGATTGTGTATGCAGACATTTGAACATGTCCTTGTATGTGTGCATTTTCTCAAACTTAGTGACATGTACCCATGTCCCTTCTATTGTGGCCCCTTGTCCTAATTTTTGTGTCACGTGTTTATATGTATGTCTCGTAGCCATGACACTTGTCTATTGCTTGTTGCTTTCACATCTAGCTATGATGCCATGAGGGACCTAATGCATCTCCCCTTTCTCCTTGGGTGCCTTGATGGACATCATGCCCTATCCCCCTAGGTATTTTACTCGTATTATATTTAGATTTATTGTTCATATACATGTGAGTAAGTGCACAAAGTTAGGGGATAAAGAGGGGCCTACTTGTGGACATGATTTTCCTAAAAATTTAGAATTTTGAACTTCTATAGATAATTTGAGATATCTACACTCCAAATTTGAAGATGGTGTAAGAACATGAAATTTATAATTTTGAATCTAGTTTCTAAAACACTATTTTAAAAAAATGGTTAAGTATAACTAGGTCAAACATCTAAAATTTGAAGAGGAACTCCTTTTTTTTAAGAAAACCAAGTAGATAGATGATCGTACGATCCTCCATTTTTTGAGCAGTCTTTAATATTGTTTGAAACCCTTTGTCGAACATTTATATAAGACCTTCTAGTTTGTGACCTATATTTTTTTATATTTTTTCAGTGAATACTTTTTTGTTAAGAATTTTACATGTAAATAGGTCTTGAAAATTGATTAAAAAAATGGATAGCCAATCGTGCAGCCCGCATAACTAACTAACAAAAAATGAAAATCATAATCTCTTGAATGTGTGTAGAATTAGGCCTAGTTTATGACCATATAACTTGTTTTGCACTTGGATCAACAAAAAACAAATTACATAAACATGTATAGGCATGTATATTTGAAGCATGTAGTGGCCTAAAAAAGGTATAGTTAGAAATCAACATAGTTTGAAACCTTAAATTAGTCCAAAAATTATAAAAATCATATTTTTGGAAAGAGGAGAATGTGCTTATCGTGATGGTATTAATGTTTTGATTTTTACCATTGAAATTCAGTGTATTTGGCAATCAAAGTTGAATTTTGTTCTTTTCTATCAAAACTCTTGAACTCGATTATAGTTTGACAGGTCCAAGCCTTTGCCTCAGGAATCCAAGCCATTCTTGAGCTAAAAGGCTTGGTGTTTGAATTTAAATTCAAATAGCATGATTGTGTTAATAATGTGATCACATTGTATCTTCATAATGAGATCATGTTAATAATGCGATCACATTATATCTTCATAACATGGTTGTGTTATAGTTGTTTTACACAAAAACATTTGAACATGTATATAAAGCTAATGTTGACTTGAAACTGATATTTACTACTCTAAATGTTAAGCACAAGTTTATACTTTAAATTTATTTTAGTAAATATAAAAAATCAAGGTCACTCTACATCTGATAGGGAAGGTCTTATAGTTACACATCTTAAAATGTAGAAAATAGTTTTTCAAAATCTAATTTGATCAGTACTTACGCATTTCCAGGGTTTAAGTATTGAACCTAGGGATTTCAGGGCATAACTTTCGTAATTGATGTCCATTTTTTGTAAACATATAGTCATTTTTTTGCCTTTTAGATTATTTACTGACATTTTTAAGAGTCTTAGGTTTGTCAAAATTGAAGTTTACAAACCACTCACTTTGAACTGGATCCAAATTGGTGTGATTGGGTTAGCATAGGTCACATCGATGACCTACACACATCCAAAAACCAATATGTGTTAATTTCACTTGTTCATTATCCTTCCCTCATCCTTGATCACTTCATACTCATCCCTCATCACCCCTATTCACTCTCTTGTCATTCCCAATTATCCCTAATCACTCCCTCATTGACCCTCATTATCCCTGGTCATCTTTAATCACTCCCTTATCATCCATAATCACTCCTTCATTGACCCTCACTATCCATCATCATCCCTAATCACTCCCTTCTCATCCCTCATAATACCTAATGAGTCTTTCCTCATCCCTTATCATCCCTAATCACTTCCTCATCATCTAACATAAGTATATACTCGAAAGGTGTCTTTGATTCCAATCATATGTTGTTTAATCCATTATAATATATATTAACTCTTTTATAGGACTTGTTGTGTTATCAATACCCATTTGTGATAATCAATTTTATTACTTAATGAATTGGATGATCTTCTAAATTTATAGTAAAGTAACACAAGTACTAGCACAAAATAGAGTCTGAATTTTAGTTTATTTAATTATATTTATTGTACAACTGACTAAATGAAACTTTATTTGGTTCCACCTTTGGTAGCTTGGTTTAAAAGATAAAAATTAAACACAAATCTCTTATATAATTTTGTAATTATGAGAAGAATTGAATCTATGCAAAGTTATTTGGTGTTTCTTATTCATGTATGACTTGAATCTTGGTTAGGTTCACACATGCACTCCTTTGTGTGTAATGTATCCCAAATATTTTATCTCTTGCATGGAATATTAACATTTATTCATGTTATCATAAAAATGCGTTACTGCAAAATGTGAAACTCTAGTTCAACATGATGTAGATGTTCATCCCATGTTTTATAAATATTAAGATGTCATCAAGATAAATTTTTAAAATGACATAGTTAAAGGGCCTAAGGATGTTTTTCAAAATCTCATTCAATTGATTCTCTACATGAGTTGACCTAAAAGGCATAATCAACTAGTCCAGAAATCCTTCGTTTGTTTTTAAGACTATATTTTAAATGTATATATGTTCAACATGAATATGATGATACCCAAACTTAATATCAATTTTGGATAAGACTTCTACACCATGGATGTGGTAGAAAAATGCCATAATATTTAGGTGTGGATAATAGTTCTTCACTTTAATCCTGCTAAGAGTTTTTAATTGATTCACAACCTCATGTCCCATCCTTCTTTGGTGCAAGCACAATTGGGCTTCTACAAGGTAATGATTTGGGCATGACGTGTCCATTATCCATGATTTCATGGATTTACCATTTGATCTATTCATTATATAGAAATGATATATTGTTTAAATAGGTTTGAGGTAGAGGTAGTTAAGGGATCAAATCAATAGTATTGTTTAATGTATAATATGTAGGAACTTATTTAGGTGACTAAAAGATATCTTTATATTCATCTAGTTTATGGTTTAATTATTTTGTATTTGTTATTGTTGGACAAACCACACTATGATATGGTACCATAAGGATGTTACCACATTTAATTCTTACCATCAAGAGTATACTTCTTATTATAACTGACAAGATGCTTTCACTTCTTGGCACTAATGACTTAAACCTTATGAACTAACTACAATATATGGTATTTCAGAGCATGACAATCTATCACAACATTTCAAGGATTTACTTCATATACTACATGTCAATGCTAAATATATGGTTGACCACATGTAAAACATCACATAACTCTAATGGTGAGAAGTCACAAAGGATTTCATCTTTAAATTTTTTGATTTTGTACACCAAGTGACACTACTAGGTGATCCATTCATCAAGGCCTACACTAGACCATACACTAGAATATGGTTATGGATGATGCATCAATTTTAAGTTAAATTTTTGAAAATATGCTTTAAGAGAAATTAAATTCTTCTGACTTCCATTGGAAATGATGAAGTCTATTAGTTCACCATCGATCTACATTTGCCAATGAAACAAATTTTTTAATTCATATAATTTGTTGTTGGGGAAGTAGATATATTTTTAGTATTGTCCATATCATTGGCTTCATAATCTATTATCTATTTACCTTTTTATAGTGCTAGATAACTTGTACCCACTTCTTGAGCTATGAAAGTAGAGAGCTCATAGTGTGACACTCTTTGTTGGATTGAATATCGAGGTTATGAATTAAACACCACTTTTCAATCTTGGAGTACTTATTTTAATCATTTGCAAAATATTTTCCACTCTCTGGTATGATGATTCAATCAATAGACATAAAAATAGAAGGCCTTCAATGTAATTACTCAGACCATAAAATTTCCTCATATGAAAGTCAATTGATTGGTTTTAGGAAATCACATAGCTTGGTGATCCTTATATTTACTACCCATTTTTGGTGTTATGGTGATTTTACTTGCTTCTCTTTTTTTGATGGATCTTCAATTGTGAATTACATCATTTATAATAGGCCCATGTTTGTTCGTAGGTGTTAAATATTTATGTTTAAAATTTGCTTCCACATCATTTTGATCACTATGTCTTATATTTTATGCTAGCACTTAACTATCCAATTGTAACTCCTAGCATTGTTAAACCCCAACAATATGCCACCATCAATGTATTGGATGGAGTGTTTAAGGATGAGGAGGGATGAAGAGGTATTGAGTAGAGATGATGAGGGAGTTATTAGGGATGATGAGGGATGGTGAGGGATGACGAGGGAGTCATTATGGGGGATGAGGGAGTGATTAGTGATGATGAGGGATGGTGAGGGTTAATAAGGGAGTGATTAAGGGTGATGAGGAAGGAATGATCAAAGATGACGAGGAATGATGAATCAATGATTAGGTATGATAAGGGATGGTGAGGGTTAATGAGGGAGTGGTTAGGGACAATGAGGGAGTGATTATAAATGATAAGGAATGGTGAGAGTCAATAAGGTAGCGATTAGGAATGATGAGGGATGGTGAGAGTCAATGAGGGAGTGATTAGGGATAATGAGGAAGTGATTAAATATGATGAGGGATGGTGAGGGTCAATGAGGGAGTGATTAGGGATGAGGAGGGATGAAGAGGGAGTGATTAGGGATGATGAGGGTCAATGAGGGAGTAATCAGTGATTATGAGGGAGTGATTAGAGATGACAAGGGATAATGAAGGTTAATGAGGGAGTGATTATAAATAATAAGGAATGAGAAGATATTGGCTAGGGGTGATGAGGGATGAGTATTAAGTGATAAAGGATGAGGGAGGGATGATGAATAAGGGAAATTAACATAAAGCGGTTATTTGATGTGTGCAGGCCATTAATGTGACCTATGCTACCCCAATCACATTACTTTGTATCAATTTCAAAGTGAGTGGTTTGCAAACTTTAATTTTGACAAACATAGGACTCCTATAAATGATAAGTGATCCAAAAAGCATAAAAACCTAAAAAATGACTATATGTTTATAAAAAATAGATGTCAATTGAAAAAGTTATGCCCTAGAATCCCTAGTTTCAATACTTAGACCCTAAAAATGCCTAAGTAATGACTAGATTGGATTTTGAAAAACTATTTTCCATATCATAAGGCATGCAGCTGTGAGACCAACTCTATTAGATACAGAGTGACCCTAATTTATTATATTTACTATAATAAATTTAAAGTATAAGGAATGCAACAACCTTATACTTAACATTTAGAGTAGTAAATATCAGCTTCAAGTCAAGATTGGCTTCATGTACATGTTTAGATGTTTTTCTATGCAAAATAATAGGCCCATAATCACATTATTGATTTTAAAACAATGCAATCACGTTATTGGTTTTAAAATAATGCAATACGTTATTAACATGATCATATTATTAACATGATCGCATTATGGCTCGACAATTATTGAGCCATAATTTAAATAATGTGATCACGTAATGTTAATAATGCGATCATGTTATGGGAAATGTCCATGGAGTTTATCTCCCAACTCCATGCACATACCCATGCTTATATTGTTATATATATCTTGACAACTTTGTGAAGGCTAGATCTAACATACACCATACATTCCCAACTTATGCTAGACTCTTTTACATCATGATGTCATGTATACACATTATATTAGTTTATCACACAAATATCATATATTATCAGTCTAGCACACATGATGCATAGATTTTTTTAAGGATATTTATTACAAAGGTTCAACAAATACCCTCAAAAGAGGTGCATTCACAGGGGTTTGTCATAAAGACTAGGCCATCCTAGTGCACTCAAAACATAGTTTTCAGCATGCAAACACAAATTATAGAGATCAGACCCAGGAAAATATAGTGAAATGTAGTCACACATAGATCAATACTAATTTTCCTCAAAAATAACACTTTTGGACAATAGCATAGTACACTGCCAAAAGCATAGTGCACTGTAATCCATCCACCGCACTATTGAATAGTAGCCTAAAAAATAGGAGATTTTAGAATTGTTGGAAAGTTAAAATAATTATAATTTAGATTTGCACTATCTTAGTCACGTATTATCAGATATGTTCAGTATATACTTAGTTTTTACATATAATTACACAAGGTTACTCAGATTGGGGGAATCATGGATGACATGATCACTTTCATATCAATTTCAGATATGCACAAACACATTATTATGACTCAGTCTAAAATCCATATACAAAAATATCATAATTGATGGTATGTGTGCCACACATTATTTCCATATGCTTAGTTTTACTCTAGTTCTCTTAGATGGAATGACAAATCCATGTCATTCTCCATGTTGTATACTCTAGACACCATTTGCACTAGTTTTGCACTAGGATCACACTAGATTGATGCCTCATTCTATATATAGTAGTTAGCATTCCCAAGTGGCCCAGAGTCATTTTACATTCTTAAGTGGCCTAGAGTCATTTTTACATTTCAGAGTTTTCATGTGACCCATATCCATCTTACACAATTTTAGTTTCAGATGCATCTACTACACATGGGTAGGCAATGATGGAGTCATAACCTACTTGAGTTCTTGAGCCACCTATATGAGAGGGTTGGACAACTCATTAGTCCAATCTAAGTTATTCATAGATTATGATCCATTGAATAGGGGTGGTCAATGATGGAATCAGGGCTATCTTGAGTTCTTAAGCCACCCACACATGGGGATTGAGCAAGCCATTAGCTCAATCCAAGCTATTCAACATTTGATCATCATCTATGTACACACATAAATGTCACCAGGTTTTTGCATTGGTTCATATACAGAGTGAGGTGTATTCATTCCTTTCCTTTTTCTCATGTGTCTTTACTCAATTTTGTCTTTAATTTTGATATTTATTAAGTAATAACTAATTCATATATGTTTCATTTACAAGACACACAATAGATCACAGTTCTTAGACTCACCCACATTCGTGGGCTTTGCCTCATGGTTAAGCCTAAGTACATTTCTCTTTCCTTTATCTTAGTTATTTCACTTTGTTACATTTCTATAATAAAGGTGGGGGAGGGGAATATAGTCATTAAAATTAACCATTTATGCCTTGGATGTCCACTTGAGATTAACTTACCCTTAGTGTAGCACTTGACCCATCTTATGGTCCCTTTTAATCCACTTTTAGTCACATGCAATCACAAATAACACCTAAGCCTATAGAAAACCACATGAGACCCATAATGGCACAATCCATTAGTGATTTAGGTCCCTGCACCCTCCAAAAAGTAATTTTACATCTCCTTGAGAGGATTAGGGCCGATCTAAACCAATTCTTAAGTCACCCTCCCAATTCATTTTAATTATAACACTATATATACACTACTTTCACACTCTTACACTCTAAGTGGACATCATCATAGAGAATCACATAAAAGTGCCACTTCATATTGATGGAAAGCTCTCAATTCTTCCAATATTATATTGAGTCAACCCATACATTCAATAATCCTTTCCTAGCACAAGTATCCAAATCTCAAGTGGCCTCCAAGGCATCCTCTCATGCATTCACACTTAGACATTCTAGCATTCACAAACATTCACACATATCATATAAGTGGGATAACTACATCAAGGTTTATCCCTACTTTTAGTATTGATATGTAGTTAGCGTGCCCACATAAGGGTGTGGATCACACAACCAACCCATTAGACCCACTAACCTCTTTTTCTCATGGCATTCATTCAAACCCTTACAAGCATAAAACCTAGAGTTTTTAGATGAAAACAAAGCTATAGTAAAATTACACATCATATGGACCTAAAATTCAAACCCTATTTGAAATAGGACCTATTTTACAAAACCCATAAATTATTCATAGAAATTCTAAAGGAAGACAATATCGCTACATAGGATAATAACACATTACTATAGTGTCCAGGACTGCATTATTGTTTAGGGTTATTTTTGACACTTGGATTTGGTTCCCAACAGTTTTGCCTACTCTTGAATTGTTTCCCAGCCTACCACTTGTTTGTCTCAATCATATTTTCTAGCTATGTACACTCTTTCTTAATTCATCATTATTCATAGAATATTTAAACAAATTAATTATTGTACAAAGCAGTGGTTGTTGATACTGTAGTATTTTATTCCCTAATTTACACACTCATCTCTTTTATTTACTTAGGGTTTTACATTAATTCCCAAAATATATAAATCACATTCAAACCCTCACAAACATAAAAACCTAAGGTTTTCAGAGTAAAATAGAGTTACAAGAAAAAGTATCAATCACATAGACTTTAAATTTAGACCATAGTTGAAAGAGGACCTAATCTACATAACCTAAAAATCATTTTTGAATACTCTGAGTGGGTATATAGTGCACTAAGCTTAGACTATAGTGCACTATGTTATTGTCCACCCACCATGCTATTATTTAGGGCTACTTCTAACACCTAGATCCAATTCTCGACAATCAACCCAATCAAACCTTTAGTTTGCAGGTGTCAAAACATTCCTTTCAATTGATTTTCAAGTTAATCATTTTCTCTCATAATTATTTACTATTTTTATAATACTTTCCAGTTACAATAGTTGTAAAGTTAGTATGCTTAATTATTGTTATATTTATCCTATGATTTTAGACAATATTTTATCTCCTTGATGTTTTATATTAATCCTAAAATAGTTAAATCAATTATTAGGGTTTATAAATCAAATTAAGGTAAAACATATTGGTGAACATGTACATTGATCAAAATGTGTCAAACCCAAAGTCTCCCCTAGGATCTCAGCCTCCCAAGGTCTTTACACTTAGACACCTAGTTGAAAAAGTTTGGGATAAAAATGAGATGCATATTGTTATTTTATAGACTTCGACAAGGCATTTGACACAATACTAAGGAGTAAATTATGGAGCAAAATGGAGGAGCTAGGGGTCCCAACACATATTAGATAAAAAGTTCATATATTGTATTAGCAAGTCAAGGCCAAAATCAAAATGTAATAAAGGTTATATGAGTGTTTTTAGAGAGACACATGAATCAAATAAGGCTACCTTATTTCCTTGACTTTATTTGGGCATTTATATTGACAAATTATAATAATAGTCAGGAAAATTTAGAGGGGGGCAGGTTCACATGAAAATATGTGGCAAAATTTCTAGTGTATGTTGATGATCTGATTCTAATGGTAAAGATAGCCCAAGATTTAATAGATCACTTGTGGACCCTGTAACTCTTTCTAAAGAGGCAAGGATGCAAGTGAACATTGGCATGACTTTTTTTTTCATTAAAAAGGAAGAAAAATATCTCAACTTTCAATTTGTAGTAGAGTCTCTTGAAATGGTATCATAATATAAGTATCTTGGCTTAAACTTTCCGAACAAGCTTAGTTGGGATACATGTTGGATGAAAACAATAAAAGGAGGGTGGAGAGAACTTTATCTTCTTTAAAATAGATGTGAGAATGCTGAGCTATGCGATTAGAAGACCACCAGGGTCCTATTTGGGTTACTTTTCACATTGGTGGTGTTATAATGGTGTGAGTTATGGGTTAGTGAAATGTCAAATTTGAAATGTAGACAATATCTAATTGTATTTAATCATAAACAAAATTATAATTATGACTTCAATTCCCTATGAGATAATCCTTTGCAAAGTTAAGATTTTTTCCATCAAAGGAAACTACTATGACTAGGTTACTATGTTACTTGAAAAAACAAAATACATGAAGATTGACAGGTGACATAAGGTTGCAAGAGACGAAGAGTTTCACACAAGGAAGAATATGTGGATGAAACAAAATCACAAATGGATGAGTAGATGGGATATCAACCTAAATCAATGCTTGAACCTTAACAAAGATATAAAAGACTATGTGAATGCAAGGTTTGGAGAAATCATGTGGAGGAATAAAATAAACATGAACTGACATCGATATATCATAGAGTTTAGCTTGAATTATGAGCATTATGGAAAATCATACTCAGGGGTTCAAATAAAATGAATGGAAAATATTATCATACCTCAATAAGTACTAGATCCCATAAACTCAATTGTCAATCAAGTAGATAGATGACCCTAAAGGAAGATTGGGAAGAGAGGGTTTGTGTTTTTGGCACCACGATGGTAGTAGAAACAAATAAGCATTACATCCTTGAATGTCTAAGGTACATTGACATACAATTCAAATATAAGGATACCATAAGAGTTAGTACTGTGGTGGAAATATTTGAAGAGGCTAGAATAAAAAGGTTTGTGGAGTTACTAACCCAAATCAATAAGACAAGGATCAACCTTCTTAAAGATAATACTATGAATCTTTGAGTAGTTGACATAATTGGTGCAATCAATGGTTCCATAGGTCATTTGGTCTCGTGGACATAATTAAAATCCTTTAATTCATTCATTAGTACCTATTAATTAAAATAATTAATCATAGAGTGGTTCAAAGACAAAACTCTAATTCTTTGCTAGAATGTGGAAGCATATTAAAGATAAGGAAATGTTTAATTGTACATGTTAAAAGTATTCATATTTTAAAGTTTTAAAAGAGTCCCCCTAGCCACTCCCAAAGTGGGAGCTTTGGAATAGGGTTAAAACTACATCAAAAAATAGTTTTCATCTATACGTCAAAGGAAACATACGTAATAAACGTGGACTATTTGAAAATGTCTTGAATTTAATGGATTTTCATTACTATATTCAAATTCAAACTCAACAAGGAACTTACTAGAATGTAGAATCATATTCAAGGCACATGAAAAATTGTTATTTCCTATTTTTTTTGTAAAGACTATTATTCTTGTATTGCCTATTGCAGACACCTAACTTTGTTATTAGACACTTGGCAACATCAAATTGACACACTTTTACATACATATACTTGTGTGTACACATTTGATTCTTGTGTACCCTTTCCTCTATTTGTTTACTCATCTATCATATTAACTAACCCAATTTTGTATCACATATATTCAAGATCACACTAGTACATGCAAGAATGATCCATAATCCCAAGAAAACTATCATCATATCTAAAATCCTTGATTTTCCCTCTCTAGATGGTATTGGCAATAGTTAGATAATGGCAGTTACCATATGTGTTAGACTTCTAAAAACAACATCCATTAATCCTTAACAATTACTTTTCAAATTGGGATGTTTCCCTTGCATCAACATAGACACATTTCATTTTTTAGTTGTGGGATAAAATATCCAAGAGTCATCTATAAATATTAATGAATCCTAAGGTCATGCCCACTTGGTCACTATATGATACTCATCTTATCAAGTCCTATTAATCTTAAAAAATCCATTGTCACCTTCTTGAGACATTGTCACAAAAGTATACACATATGAAAACCCCTCATTGGAGTACCCCTAAGGCCAAGTCTAAACACAAATGCAAGGTTAAATTTGCATGTTGTGAAGTGTTAAAAGCCAATTATTACATTACATTCTAGAAATAATGTGATGGTGTACAAACATACCCTTGATTGCGAGAACTATGTGTGATTTGAATCGTCTTTGGAGTATTGGAATGTAACAACACTCAGTCACTCCGTGAGGAGTGGGGGAGGCTGCCCATCCCATCCTTATAACCCATTTTTCTAAGTCAATATTTTCATCAAAATTAAACCTAGGGTTTCAAGAGAAAGAGAATCAAATAAAGGATCAATCCACATGACAAAGGGTAGTAAACTACACATAAATTATCTACAAGTGCTAGCAGAATAATTTGAGGTGACATAAACTTGAAAAATCCACTATGATAGTACTAGTAAAACATGTATAGTACTAGTCATGGCAGGTGTCTAAGCTTCACTGGTAGCATCTGTGAATATTTCAAGGTTTTGTATCCTGATCTAAACAATTGCATAGTAGATAAACATCATTTTTAGAAACCATGACACAGGCAGTGAGCAATATATATCAGAAAATCAGCTAAGTGGCTCTATTATATCTTTTCTTGTCAATTCTAAAAAAATTAAGTGCAATATCAATCTATATTTTTTTAGGCACACAAATTAACATTTAATTTGAAATAATGTACTTATGACCACTCCTTATATGCACTTAACTCATGCCTCATTCCACTATCTTTTAACCACCTTTCTTTTACTTCTATGCAAATGACCCATTCTTATAAGCAACTAATGATCTCAAAATGTCTATATTACTCATTCCAAATAGTTCAAGCTTTTCCCCTAATTGATCCATACTTTCAACTCATTTATCTTTGCTCCTCAAACTAAGCTGCTCTATTTGGACTATCCTACTCCCCGTTCCTATACAATTTTGTCAATTGTATCTTCTTGCCAAATAATGGCTAGTTGCTCAAATTCAAACTCATGTAATGGGTTATCCCATAAGTTTAACAAGCCCTGTCTGAAGGAATTCCTAAATTACCACTATAAATCCATAATTTCAAGCCATTTTTCACCAAGAGGCTCACACATGGGAAATCACTAGAACATCAACTTGCACATTGAGAGAAAAACATTTATTTTTTCCAATACATATTCTATACAGCCTAGTAGTATCCCTAAACTAAATTTGCATATAATTTCAAATGTCACAAGTCATTGTTGAAGCACATAAATACAGTATAATTGCACCAACATTTAACATTGCACTAGTATTTCACACACACCACTATAGTATGGGAGAACTACATGGAGTTTGATCCCTCTTTGGAGTATTGGTGTGTAGGTATTTCTCAACACAATGGGTGGTAAGGCTAGCATAACTTTAACCGCTAACCCATGTTTTTCATTTTATCTATTTATCATTCATGGTTAGTTGAGTTAGGGTTATAAGTGAATAAGAAGGCACATACTGGTTTCCACAATGGATTAAGAACTTCTAGACAATATAACAAAACATACCATAAAGGCAAACCTATCATATTAGTTGTAGAGCATAAATCCTTACTAGATGTTGGCACACCCTAAAGACAAAAACATAGGTTGCCCCTATCCAATTCCAATAGCCTTGTCCCATATCTAAGCAAATCATTGTCCCTGATTCATAACGCCATCACAAAGCCACATAGTGGTTTCCATAGTTGCACTTACAATCTTGCATTCTTGTTTTCCAGCTAAGTTATTTCCTTATATCATTTCCCCCTTTATATATTTCTAAATTTAACAAGTTACAAATCATTTTGTGTCATTTATTACATATATGTAACATTATAACTTTATGCATCAGTTTGTATAGTTAAGATATCATTTCATATATTTTCTAAATTTGATAAAACACATTGGTGAACTCATCTATTTGTCCTAGGGTTTTGCTAGCATTTGCAAAATATTTCAAACCATAACCATATCTTTTGCTAGCATTTTTTTAATATTTTTTCTAATTATTGTCCCAGGGTTTTCAGATTTGATAATTTTTTTAATAACAACAATCTTTCAAGTTTTCATTTCATATTTTATGCAGTCTAAGAAAGTTATTTATACCTCTCTTATAATAAGTGTTATATTAAGTGATGCTCTAGTTGAGCATAATCACATTTATTTTAATAAGACACATAAGATGGATAAGAATAATCTTTAGAGAAATTAATTAATATTTAAGCTAAAACATTGCCCTTATGACCACCTTTTCACACACTTAGATTGTGCCTTATTCTAGACCTTTTGACCACTTTCCTTCATTTTCCATGTGGATGACAAACCTATAAGCAAACCAATGATCCTCAAATGTCCCTATTCCTTATGTAAAATAGTTTAAAATATTTGTGTACTATTCCAAATCCCTAGATCAATAACTTTTGCTCTTAGGACAATAATGCACCATTTGGACAAAATGCTCCCTGATAGTTTCCAATTCCACCGCTCTTGTCCTCCCACTAAATAATGATTAATTACTTAAATTTAAATTAATGTAATGAGTCATCCTGCAAGTTTAGAAAGCCTTATCCAAAGGAATTCCCAAAATATTACTATAAAGGTATATTTCAAACCATTGTGCACACAAGAGACTTCCATATTGAAAAACACTAAAATTTTAATTACACATTGATAGAAAATCCACTATTTCTCTCAATTATGAATACATATAGCCCCAATAGCCATGATCTAAAGTGTGAATACGCTTTTAAGGTCACAAATCATGGTTGAAGCACTTAGTTATGCCAAGATTTCACCAATATTTCACAGACACCACCGTAACACAAAAGAACTACATGGAGTTTGATCCCTCTTCGAGGCATTAGTACATAGGTAACATTAAATGAAATGGGTGTTGAGGTTAAGCACAACTTAAACTGCTAACCCCTTTTTATTTTGTGATTACATTTGTCATCTTGGTCTATTGAGTTAGGGTGACAAGTGAAGGAGAAGATATACTATGGTTTTCATGACGGATTAAAGGCTCATGCACATTCAACAAAACATATAGGTGAATGTGAACCTCTCATATAAAATTCATAATCTTGTAATCTATAGGACATCGATGCTACATAAGGATAACAATTCCCCACTCCCTTGTCAAGATACAACACTCTTATCCATAGATCCCATAAAAATGTATTTTAGACTTGTAGTCAATCAACACAACTCCACAATGATTTTCATCCTCAGACATAGTCATGCACTCTATTGTTCTAGATAAGTTATATTTCCTTCATACTTCCCATTTTAACATATTTCCAAATTTAATAACTTCCAAATCAATTTGTGTCATTATTGAATATCTATAGTATTCTGATTTCATATAACAATTTTTCTTATCTAAGTAATTAATTCATGTATTTGCCAAAAAATGATAAAGCATATTGGTGAACATGTCTATTATTTGAATATTGCAAAACCCTAACCATAGATGTTGACAGGGTTTTTATCCTTGTTTTCATTGTTTCCAATTATTTTTTTATGGTTTTTAGATCTGATAAATTCTTTAATAGTTTCAATATTCCATGTTTTTATTTCTTATTTCATCGAAGTTAAGAAAATTGTTTCTATCTACCTTAGATGCAATGACACACTATGTTGTTCCCAAGTTGAATTTTTTTAGAATTCAATTAATAATACCATAATGACATAACTAATTAATAGATTTAATGATACAGATAAACAAAAAATACAAAGATATATTTTAAAGAATAAATATATGAAATATATATTTATAAAAAAAGTTTGAGAAAAAAATAAGAAATTATTTGAAGGCCAATCCTCTAAGACTTATAACCCTATGGATCTAATGGATACAATTTTTTTACCACCATTTATTATGGAGTCAAACTAAGGGCATCAATAGATTGATATGCCAAATCCTACTTAGTCATTGGGAACATAGTGTCTGATTAACATACATTCTTCTTCTCCCAATGTATAATCCCTTATACACAAGATTCAATCTCTACAAACTAAGGGGTTACATTTGGCATAAGGTGATTTGAAATCTAATCAGGCACTTGGTTCTCACACTTTATTTCACACTCAATTAGCACATCACATAATAATATATCCTTTACCTTTAGGTTTTATAACACCCAAGCTTACATTATATGATGGAAAGGGTGAACCAAAATAACAAATAAGAGCCTTCCGTGCAACATGTTTGGACTACATATCTAGTGATGGGTTATTGACTAAGATATTCCCTAGGATTCTAAAATAATTTGATCTATGATGGTTTTAAATTTACCTCATCAAATAGTGCATGCATTCAATCTATTGGATGATATGTTTCTAGAATAATTTTCAATCAATATCAGTGAGAAGATTTCATATGCCTAGATTACTCAACTCAAACAAAAATCTAATGAGCCTATCATAGAATACGTCTTAAAGTACAAGACTATATTATCCAAAATGACAAGTCTTATGGTAGATAAAGAATTACAGGATATATTCAAACCAAGTTATCTTTTGACCCTACATGAGTCCATCATGTTTAAGAAATCTCTCTCATTCACATATTTGTGCCACACAGTAAAATAAAGGGAAGTCAAATTATTGGTAATGAATAAATTTAAGTATGCAACCAATTCATATTCCAATACAAAGGGTTTATGTAAGCCACCATACAATGTGAGGCCAAATGATAATAAGAAGGATCAAAAGGCAATAGTACATGCAGTTTCAAAGCCCACTCCACACATTGTCTCATCAGCTCCTCATAGGAGACAATTTCACCAACCTACCAAAAACTCCATATAACGTCATCAAAATAGTCTTAGAATGTAATATCATATCTTTCCCTCCCATTAAATAGGTTTAAATGAACAAGACTCTTCTTAAATTTTTTTATCATAATGAATTTTGTGATTTTCATAGGGCACCAGGCCACACTACTAACATATGTATCAATTTGAGGCACAAGTTTGAGGATTTGATAAATGCAAACATCATTGATGTGAGCACACCTTTAAATAGTTTGAAACCACAATCAGGAAAAAGCAAAGCAATTCTAATCTTTAGTGATCCTTTTACCAAGCATATAATTAATGAGACAGGTGATACATTAGGACTGCATTATGCATATAATGCACACACACCACCAATTTATTACCATTCTCATATAGCATTACCTTATCCTTTGAACAAAATCATTGGTGCCTACCATGTTTCAGTACCATCTAGGCCACTCATCACATTTTAGAGCATGGATAGTAGATGATGATTTGAATTTTCACTATTTGTTCATTTGAGCTCACATTGATCCAACCTATTTAGAGTGTCATGGTCAATAATAATTTAAGTGTGAATATGTGTATAACCACACTTATTTATCATATTAGATGCACATATCATGATTTTCTTCCCATCAACATGGTAATAAAAATATTCAATGGTCACATTCAAAGATCCATCGGTGAGATTACATTACCCTTACAGGTTGGTCAAACACATATGGCCACCAAGTTTAAAACAGTACGTATTGCAGGGGTATTTGATATAAAATTGGAATGCCCTTGGATTCAACAGATTTATGCAATTACTTATATAGTTCACTTATGTTTAAAGTATGTATATGCTAATGAGGTCATTGTAGTTCAAGGTCTCCCATATAAATAACTCCTGTCATAAACATATATGGTTCCTATACAACAAAATTCAGTTGAACCACTTATAAAGGTGAAACATACTCAAAGAGTTTTAAATCAAATATATACCCTTCCAAGGAGGCATATGCTTGAAAGGCCACTTCAAGAAATATTTTCTACAGATTCTAGATAGCCTCTCTCTACTACACATACCATATCAGTCTTACAAGGAAACAAAGGTGTTTCACATAAGGCACCAACACATCATTCATATAATCCACGATGAGTTCCAAAAAATCCTAGAGTTCATCATGCTCAACAACATGCACAATATACTATATATCATCAATATGATGGTGAAAATTATGGTACAAATGGAAATTGGTATTCAAATTCTTAGTTTAGCTTAGTTCAATCACAACAATATAACACTTTTTATTCATGAAGTGTTACCATTCTTATCATAAACACAAGGCCCATTGATTGTGAGTCCCTTTCAAGACTAATCAATTGGTATCCTTCTCTCTATTTTATATATTTTTAGTTTATACATGAAAAAATATATAAAAAGTAAAATAACATATAAAATTTAAAAATAAGGACCTATGCATGCTTATATTTAGTTCATTTGTCAGTTAATTTGTGCATAGTTATTCAATCCTTATTTATATATAGTTTCATATTATATATGCTTCACAAGTGCACATGAGTGAATTTATATCATACATGTTACCATTTACAGAACCAATTGTAGGTTATTTCATTGTCTTAGACTCCAAAAATGTAAAACAAAAAAAAGTGCCCTATTGAGACATGAGCACCCTACATTGTTATCCTATCCCACTGACATATCCCAATGAGAACATGCTATCAATTATCATATCTAACTAAGAAACAAACCTCTCAAATCTTATATAAACATTAACAAGCTTATTGGGAGCACCTCATACACAAATTCTATCCTTTTTTGGCTAACCCTTATTGTTCATATCTTAGATCTTTACATTGTGCAAAACTTATCAATATTGTTCACTTAATTAAACATTAGTATCTTATTAGTTGCCTAAGTTATTTTTGACATTATAAGTCACCCCCAACTTGTGTAGAACTCACAAAGATCTTATATATGGTTTGCATGCCTATGAAGTGTTGAGTTTCTTAAAGCAAGCCACAGACAAATGCTTCCTGTTTACACTCACACTTAAAGTGATAAATGCATATTTATGAATCTACTAATTGGTAATTTGTAGTCATAAGGAATTTATAATGTGATCCCCATATAAAAATCCTCCATTGTACAAGCACAAATGGAAAATAGGTTTAAAGGTGTAAATCTCTAAGTAATCAGATAGTGCAGGAAGAAGTGCACAAGGAACAGTTATGAGTCATGAAGAGTCCACCTAGGATCTTAAATCTTATTACGTGCTCCTATTCAAAAGACTCCTTATGCCCCCATAATGAAGTCCTACACCGAATCATATATTTTCACTTGTACACTCTCATGAATCTTAAGCTATAATCTATGTTGCACACATGTTATTTTGCAGACTAATAGGGGCCCTAGGTATGAAGCGAAGACTTGAAAAAACTATCAAGGGGAATTTAACATAAAAGGGTTAAAATTCATGTAACCCCTATATAGGACTTTTACATTTACATCCTTCACCAACTTGTAGCTCACTATGCATCCTAACTATGTAGTCCTCAGTACATAGATATCCCTAAAAGGCATAAGGCATTATTTCCCATCAGATGCACAATAATGACATAGCAGTTCAAATCAAGCCCACATGATAATTAGCAAGAGGCAACAAAGTATAAAGTGATAGTTGAAAAGTAGTTGAGTGGTGTTCATGGCCTTGTTAGGATAAGTAAATGCAAAAGTAGCTATTATATATCAGAATATGATTACACACCACCCCTCTAACTATTCCAAAGATCTTCCATTCCTAGACACACATATGGATTTAGAAGAATCCTGCCACCAACTCCCACATCTAGATCACCAAGAAAAATTTAAGAAGCATGGTCATAGTGCCATAATATAATTAAAAGACTATATATGCCACACCAAGGGGTATATTAATTGTAAAAGGCTTGCCCTTATAAAAGCTTTATTCTTCACTGTAAAAAAGGGTCAACATTTTTAAGGCAGCCTCATGATCACTTCTATTGGCTGGACCTTATAATTTAATGAGAATTGAGTTTACCTCCCTCTATTCTTCTTATATTCTATCTATGATTTGTGTTTTTGTATCTTTGTCTATGGGCAATGTTCACCCCTCTCATCGTTTTCCATTCTCATCACCTCTATGTGGAACTTAAAACTCACTTACAAGTCGTATTTTATGCATATTTAGGTCTATGTAGGCCTTATTTATGGATAACCTTCATCCCTCTCAACACTGCATTGCATTCTTATGCCTCTATGTGAAATACTTATGCATTTGGAGTGTCCACGATAAAGTATGCATGATATTGTCTTGTTCTCAAAGATTTATAATGTGTTCATCAATGTAGTGGAAGTGTTCACTCTATTCTTGATGTATCACCACATTTTCCTTTGATGCAATCTCTTACCTCTTCCCTCCCTTTTCCTTGTCAAGTTTAGGTTTATATTAGTGATAGATTTACCTTTTTGCTCTTTAGGTTGATGCATTGGTCTTAAATCAGGTGTACTTAGAATAAAAGGTAACCAACCTACTTTGAAGGTTCATCTTAAGGAACACAAGCGTCCCACACCTTGGGGACATTCACATCGTTATGATGAGACAACTAATGTTTTATGCATGCACGTAAGTGATAACACTTCCACACCTAGCGCCTAATGCCTTTGCACCCTACACAAGGCATTTTCACTTTACGCTCTACAATAAAATCTCCCATACCGTAGATCATCCATAAGTGCACACTTTTGAATGATAATGATTTTTGGCATGCTCGGTTGGACCAATTTAAAGAAATAACTTAGGAATTAGTGTTATTCTTAGCTAACAAGTGTTGTAGACACTTAGTCAGAGCAACTAGAAACTCCAAATAATTATAGTTCATAAAGATCAACATTTCATCTATATGCCTAGACAAATGAGATCATCTTCATGGGGTATTAATTTCCATTTTGTTGAGATTTGTGTTCCCTCTAGAAGAAGAAGGGTAGGAACATCTTGATCCCCTATCAGGATAAAGAGTGTTTCAGGATAATCATCCCCTATAGCTCAGTCTACACCTCTATTTGGGAGGTTCCCTACACCTAGAGGGAGATTATTCCCTAACCCATTCATGGCTATGTAAAGGAACGAACTATTTGTGACTTTCAATGAAGGTAGTCTGTTAATTATTTCTTAATATGATGACATTCCAATCACAATGATGAAAAGTTTATCCTACTTTATTGGTGAGAATACAACTTCCCCTATGGAACATATTTAGGATATTGTGAATATCTACTCAGTGCACTATGTCATCAAGGATAACATCACAGTTAGGTTGCTTGCCTCTTGTTTCAAATGCAAGGCACTTCAGTGGTATAAAAGATTGAGACCAAATTCCATCCATAACTAGGATGAGCTCGAGGAGGAACTATGTAAGTAATTTGAGGACTAAAGCGATTAGTTATCCCTGATAGATCAACTTATAACTATAAAGAGAGCCCTGTATAAGATGATGGTTGATTTCAACTTTAGGTTCCAGAGAGTTTGGCACAGGATCCCACCCTTATGTATCTCCCAATATTGAATTTTTGTATTTTTGAAGTCTCTTAACAATGATAGAGTTGTGATGATTCAATCTATGGGAGGCACAATATTACTCGATGCCTATGAAGTTGTTATGCATGCAAAAAACTATTTGATCCATGCAAGAAAAATTACACCTAGACATCTTATGCCTCTATTTGCAGAACCCCCTCCTAGCCAACTAGTTACACCTATGTTAACACCTATCCCCATCATAGTAATCCCATGAACTTCATATATTATGCCCCCAATGAGTTGAACAAGGTTAAAATGTTACTATAAAGCTTTGGAAATGAGTTGGTATCCCTCAAAACATAGCCAGTGCAGTATTCTAAACCTCAACAACCTTTCACTTAGCAATACCAGTCGATCAGACCTCCCTACCAAGGTGGTTTACAAGCATGAAACCAACTCACAAATAATATATCGCCTTATGTACCATGGTTTGACATTAGAAGCACCTCAAGACCCCTTATACCCAATCATAACAATCTTGTGTGTGACACCAAATGGTGTTTCCCATGCAGTCAATTGCATAATCAAGATACATGCATAAATGGAGTCATGAACTAAGTGCTCATGATACAAAGTTTGTCACAGCCTCAAGAGTAGGCAAGTATAGTAGTCCCATAGGGAGAAGAAACTCAAGCTCCAATGCAATAATAAGATGGGTCTACTCATTAAATGGTAGGAGGGTGACTTCAACCATGTAAATTAGTGTGGTGCATCAGATGCATGAAGCACCCTAATTGATTTCAATACAATATTTAAAAGGAGAGTAATAGAAAAGGTGCCACTACCTTCAATACCCCATGTCACACACACAAGTACGTAGGCCAAATTACCTATGCAATCTTTAATGCACACATAATAGGCTATGCAAAGAGAACAATAGCCTCAGAGTAGTGTGAAAGTATGAAAATAAGATATCATCCAAAAACCACAACCAAAGGGATCCCAAATTCCCTTCAACATAATCAAATAAATGAAGAAGATGAGGCTTAATGTAATCATGTGGGACTCTTTCATTATTCCTTCTCAAATAAATTTGTTACAAGTTTCTCTGAAAAGTTTTCAGTCATGTAAGACATTATAATTTATGCCTTCTATCTCTTCAAGCTTATGCTATCCCAAAGTGGAGGAAATGCAAGTGTGTAGTAGCATAAGCCATCCCCATTCTATATCTCCTTGATTATTGACAAGACCTAGTGCAGAATTACATGATTGAGTTAGGTGCGAGCAACTCAATGATGCTAAAGAAGATCAAAGGTACACTCAAAATTATGTATTCCCCTATTTCAAAAGGAGTGGTCCAATTGGATGGCACAATGGTTAAAACCATAGGAAACTTTAAAGGTACAATCCTTATGTTACATGCATGCCCAAGTCTTTTGGTTGTGTAAGATATCACAATCATCAATTTGCCTCCCTAATTTGCCATTTGCCTCTCCTAAGACTTCACAAGAAAGATGGGTGGATATTTATCTTCAGAGTGGTCGCATATCTTACTTAGAACTAGATACAGATCTAAGGTGACCATTAGAGTTGAACCCATTTTCAAAAGTCATGTTGAGTTGTACTCTTGCAACCCACTTGAATTAAACTACACAATGTTTTATCTTAAGGATAATCCAATTATCCATGAATCCACAACACTACTTGAATAGTTCACAAATGATTTTCTAGATGAATGGGCATGTGAACATTATGAGTATGACTCATATGATAATGCAAAAGAGATCGGGCTAGGCATGTATTGCATACTTGAGGAGAACTCCATTTTACCTAAGCTTGTAAAGGTGTAGGAGAGCCCTGAAGGCATATAGTAATTATACTTTGACAGTTCCCAAAGAAAAAATGGTGTTGGAGCTTAGACGATGCTAGTTTACCCTCAAAAGGATTATTGGGACCCTTTTTCATCTAGGTATGGATCCATGACAACTCAATAGACACCATGGCATGAGGTAATCAGTTGGTATGATTATTTTTTTCACATGTTTTGCACCAACTAGAGGAATCATTGCAGACTTAGTGCCAACTAGAAAGCAATTATTTGACATCCAATTTTTTAAGGCATCTTATTGAGTAAACTACACATGGTAACTATAGCGCAAAGGGTACAAGGTGATGGATCTGGTGGAATAATCAACCAAGGCTCTGGCTCAACACCCAACATGCACCCTCTACCCTGGCATGAAGATGCTATTATCTACTATAAAGTCAAGCTCAATTCATAGAGCAAGTGATGAGAATTGAAATAACAAAGCTCTACAAAATTGACTCTAGATATCATGGACACCATTGGCATAAGTTTTAGCATAGATGTCTATGAGAATCCATAGTATAGTGCCCAAGTTCACCTATGAGCCTCTAGGCTATGTAGTAGCTTAGTTAGCATTTAATCTATGTTATGTAGCATGGAATCTATTCTACATTTAAACTTTGAGTAATGAAGAAGAATAATTGTAGTAATTCATGGTATTATTGGGTTTAATGCCTATAGTTTTGTTATTGAAATGTTTAATGAATGTGATGATTTTAGTATTATAAATTCAATCTAAATGTTAAGAATGTTGTTACAAGCTTTTGATTCATGATGTTCATGGCATTTCTATAATTTATGATGACATCAACATATTTTGTGGGAACACTTAAGTGTAGGAAAGACACCATGCCAAGTAATGATATATGTGCCTAAAGTGTTAGCCTGAGCATGAACCCTTGATCTGCCTTCTACAAAACCCTCTAAATTCATAAATAATGCCAAGCTAAGGGAACCAAAGGCTTGTACCCATGAGACTATAGAACCCACCAGATATAAGCTTGCACCCCTATGACCAAGATGAGTTACCCAAATAGGCCTTACACCTATAGACCACCAGCTTAGCCTAGAAATGGTTTGGACAAATGAACCTACCAATGCATTGTTGTAATTCCAAGTCCTATGAAGAATGAATTATACCATAACACAACTAGCCCAATGTGGGCCCTAGTTCTTTCTTTGTTATGCTTTGGGTGAGTACATAAGGTTTGTGCCTTCTGTGGATTGATGTCGACACAGTCAAGTGACAAATGTTAAGCATTATAAGATTATTCTATGTTTGTGCCTAGTTATAACAAGTCAATAACTGACTTGAAATAATTGGATAAGCACATGATAGAGTAAATGAATTAAAACCCAAACCCCAACTTAACTACAACATTTTGGTTTCGTTACCGAGAACCGTGTTGAATTTTGTTGTTGCAATGGTGTGATAGAACAATGCTTTGACTCTCCATTGAGAACATTGAACACTAGTTACAATAAGTGGAAGATAGCTTTGTGTTGAAACATTTAAGCTATAGTGGACAAAAGCTAAGGAAGTTGGTTCAGAACAACCTATACAATGCTCTGTATGAGGTCTTCTTTTACAAACTACCTAAGCATGTGTATCGATGATTAGCTACCTATGTGGCCCACAAAAGTCAAAGCTATGAATAATGCCTTGAGTGGATGAGAAAGTGCCTAGAGAGGCTTGAGAACATAGATGCCACTTAGACTAGAGTAGAAGACAAATTCTAGTAAGGAGTACTGAATAGTTATATACCTAAGTTCAATGTGTCAACATATTCCTGCCCTGAGGAAGTAGAGTATCAATTTTTGCATGAACTTAGAGTCACTATTGTGAAATATTTTGGCATAGAGTTTAATAAACTAATGGTGGAATATGGATTTGAAATTGTGACAATGAAAGGCTAAAGTTCTTTTGTGTATGAGCAACACAATGGGGAAGAAGGGGATGTGTAAGTAAAGCACAATAGAGGGGGATTAGTAAATTGACATCTAAGAGCTCAAGAAACAAACTTATAATAAAAAGAGTAGGATGATATAATATCTAAAACTTGGGAGTGTTGATAGAACATATAGTGATTAGGAAGGGCATGGGGAAGGATATCTTGAATTACAACACTATGAAGAGAGGAGCATTGAAGCCATAGATTGAGCTCAATTGTTGGATGGGTGAAGATTGCACTGGATCCCTATAAAATTTGACCATTGAAGATGTATCAAAAGTGCCTACCCCCTTTGAACTTGTATCACTAGCTCATGTGCTGGATCCCCCATGTAAAAAAATAAGAGTGATAACTGACCCTGCTATCCACATCAACTTTGACCATTTGACAGACTTGGACTATAATTTTGTGGTTAAACAAGTTGTTCCTTATGAATAGTTAAGTGAGGATACCTCTAGACATTTAGGTGCTATCTCAACAATATAGAACATGAGTGAAATCATTATAGTTTACTTAATGTTAATTATGCAGACTAGGCAATAGCTCAAAGGAAGTGGCTCGATGCCACAAGTTAGTAGTATAACACCATCATCATCCATGGTGCTAGCAGTAATAATAGTACTAACACCTAACCTGTTGGGTGGAGGTGTTGGAGGACCATTGCCAAAATAAGTAACAGGGGGGAAAGCACCTTAGATGCCAACACCCTCATAGAAAATTTACTATGAGATGGCTATGCACTTGCCAGAATACTGTAGCGTAGAGAATGTCGTAGAACATGTGCTAAAATGTGAACTATAATGGTGTGCTTGGGGTATCACCTAGTTAAAGTAGAAGGCAACATAGTTCATGATAACTTTGACTAATCATGCTCATACTTGGTATACAAAATTTAATCCTAACCAAGCTATGATTGACTATGACACCCTGAATGAAGCATTTCTAAAGGAATTTGACATACCTGAGTTTGAATAGTAGAGCATCACCATGCTCAAGGAAATTATCCAAGGACTATAAGAAAATGTGCACTTGTATGATGCCATATTTAAAACCCTTCTTTACAAGCTTCCTTATGACATTCACCCCTCCTAGTATACGTAATGGTTTGTTGGGGGATAGAAGAGCACTTTCCATAAAGACATTCATAAACATGTTATAGACTAGATTTGCACCCTTGTGAGAAAGTTATTTAAGCTCTCTCACTTCTAGCTATAAGCATGGGAAAAACCTCAGGATTTGGGTGTCCTATGGCGAGGTTGAATCTCTAGACTTTTTATGAGGTTAGTTCCTCAAGTGCTTCACTTCAGTTCTTTGGGTTTCTATGCTAAACTCTACTAATGGCTGAGGGAAAGGGGGAGAGAGATTACTTGAAAAGAAAACTAAGCTAAGGGAGGTGATGAATTGAAATTAAGTGATCCACCTATCTTAGGAAAGACACTAATTCAACATAAGACAAGTTGGCTTACATAACCTCCTAACCAACTAACTTGCATAAGTATTTCTTAAACCAAGCTTACTGAACCACACATGAGGCAAAGAGGAATTTCAAAATTCACACCAAGCCTCCTTTAATGGCTGAAAAACATGAGTTCAGACCTATAATTAACTGAAAATCACTTGAAAACAAGAAAGAAAGAAGGGCAACAAGGTTGGAAGGATGCTTCTTCATAATGTTATTAGTACACACGTTAACTCAATGCAATTTTTAGGCAAAGAGATAGGTACAAATAATCTTTATTGCTTCAAAGGTCCATTACACAATAATTTTCACATAGTGATTTTATCACCAGTCCAGGGATACATTTATAGGCTCCAAGGCCTATATTTATTAAGAAAAGGGGGAAGAGAGAAAGGGAGGAAAGAATAAGTTGTAGATGGAAGGAACCTCCTGTTGTCCTTCCTTGATGTTCATAAATACATCATTCCAGATCATTATTGAATACTCTCAAGCCCCTCCCATCTTTAATACTTTCTTTGAAACATCTAAAAAGTCATGTTGTGAGGAGCTGGAATGTTTCTTCTTGACATGACATATTTAAGCATCGAATGGCAATTACAGGCAATAAACCATGGTGGATGAGAGCATTCATAACTTCTAGCTACCAGTTGCTCAGACTCTCTTGTGTTTATTAAACATCCTTGTGTCACTTGTCCTTTAATGAGTGGCCCTTTCTACTCAAACTACACCATGTGGTAGCCTTCCATTCATTACATCATGCTTCTAGCGTCACCGAACCATGCTTAAGTTGATCCCTTGAAGAATCCTGATTTACTCTATGCAGAGTAATTTGAGTTCATTGGCCTCTCCAACTTTGGACTTTCTCAGATCCTTCGCTTATAAAGCCTTTTAAGTAGAGTACTTGGAGAAACCCAATTTAATCTATGCAGAGTAATTCAAGTTCTTCAAACTTACTTACTTCAAGCTTGTCTATCTTAAAGTCTTCTCACTTTGTTGTTTCTCAAGCCTTAAGACTTCAGGATTTTCAAACTTGATTACTTCTAACAGATAGTCACGTATCCTAATTTTGGCATTTATTGGCCCATTATTTCTTTTGGACACTTGGTCTCGAGTTTTTCTTTCAAATTATTTATTTCGGGCAAATCTCTTGAAAGAATTTCTTTGGACAATTTATCCGAAGGAATTCCTTTGAAATTTTTGTCTGTGTTTGTCTTTGAAATTACCCTTCAAGATTTTCACAATGGAATTTCTCAAAGGGTAAGAGACACTTTAAAAAAATTGAAGTGTACATTCAGACTCCTATGAATGATCCTCCTAAAGGGAAAGATACCCTTCAGGAATTTTGAAATGGTCCGTCTGAAGGGTAACATACCCTTCGATAAAATTGCAACTTTCCACTTGGAGAAGAAGAAGCCCTTTGAAAAAACTAAAGTGTACCTTTGAAAAAGTTGATTGGTCCCTTTTTCCCTATAATCCCATTGGGATTTTTTTTTAAAGTCTCATCCCTTGAAGAACCTAAGAAGCACCATTTTTCAAGACCAAATCGGGTTTGTCAAGCCCCTTTACTTATTTTGGGTTTTTGACTGCTCACAAATTATGATGTAATCAAGTACTACCCCTTAGAGAACCCAAAAGACACTATCTGTGAGTAATTTGGGTTATTCAACCCGAATTACTTCTACTTATAAAACATTTAGAAGCTAAGCACTACTGGAAACCCGATTTGCACTATGCCTTCAAAAAACCCAAAGTCCTCCCAAAGGCTTACCAGTTTCTTTTTTAAAAGATCCCTTTTCCATACTTAGGTAAACTTTGATATGTGGGCTAAAAAAATGGCCAACAAGACCCTTGTGAAGCACTTGAAGCCACACTCAGAGCCGAGGTAGTCAAAAGTGCCAACACTAGGATCAACCCATTCATGGAGGCAAAAATTACATACATGGCTAGCCAACTCCAAAAACTTATTGCTAGTTCATTGAAAGACGCTTGAATCAACTTATGGTGCACCGATTATGAAACAAAAAGGCCATAATAGGAATAACTACCCTTGAAGGAATGTTTTCACATTGCTTTTAAACTATGAGGTTTGTTGTGAGGCCCATGATATTCATAACTATCCTTTGTTGTAATGTGTCAGTCAAGTTAACACAACCATCTATTGTCGATTGTGTGATGCTTACACTCATACCATAGCTGACTTCTAAGTGATTGATAAAATACATGAGAACATGGAAAGAGGCACACGATAGGCCACTAGAGTAATTGTGGGGCAAGCCAATCAAGGAAATAAGGATATGTCTAGCAAAATATAGGCTATGGGATACAAAGAGGCACTAAAGGATGAGGTGAAGGATGCAGTAGAGGAAGATTCTCATCGTGATCATGTTATAAGTGTGGTTCAATTAAGCACTATCAGGGTGATTTCCCTACACATCCAATGTGCGGGTATTATCGAGGAACACTCGAGGTCAAGAATGCCCTAAATTATATAAGAAATTGACCCAAGGTCAGCCTAGTGTAGACAAGGGTGTAATAATGATCAGGCGTGAGTCTAAAGTGGAAGAATAGACTTAGATAACACAAACAACTCATATGAAGCTAATCAAATTACATGTAACTACTCATAGTGGATTCACCACTCAGCTACCAATTATGCCAGTACTAGAGTTGCACCTAGAATATATGTAATAAAGCCACACTAAGTGCATAATGCATCTTGAACCAAAAGCTACACCTGACCCAAACCTTGCACACCAAAAAAATGTATTGTAATAGGCTATAAGTGTGATTCAAAATCTGTAACGAGAGATCTAACTAGCATGAGACCTAGAGGTTAAAGCTGCCTCCTCTCACAAGAAATAAGATGATCAAGAGGCTGAGGTATAAGAGATAATGAAGATCTTGCACATCCTACAAATAGAAGGGATGTTGCCCCTATTGAAGAACTTACTTTTAAAGCATGTAGGATAAAATCTAGTTAAAGTTACTATGCCATGCATGAGAAAGGCATGAGAATTCATGCATACCCAGAATGTGGAGTGTGATCAATAACACCTGGTGAATGGCACCATTGATGGATGGTCTGTATGTGAGGTCCTTATGGACATAGGCATCGAGATCAATATCTTGACAAAGAATGCATGGGATAAGATGGGTAGGCCAACCTTGAGGCCTTCCCATCATGTACTTTTCATGGCCAACAAATCCATGATGCAACTAATCAAGATTCTAAAAACCACCATTGTAGATATCATGGGCATCAAGTTCTATGTTAACTTTTCTTTAATTGAGTTAGTTGAATAAGATAATTATCTAGTGCTCTTGGGAAGGCCATGGTGTTACACAAATAATGTTGATATGCACTTCAAAAATCACTATATGACCTTTGAAAATGGTAAGGAGAGAGTAGTGATCCCCCTCTCAAGTGACCAAGGACCCCCCTATGCAAAAAGTGCTGATCTAGAGGATGAAATAAACCATGTCTATAACATCATAGCATAAGGTACTGAGACTCTCAACCCCAATGACCAAAGAGTGTTTTCTTCTGAAGATGGATAGTCAACTTTAAACACCACTGACATTGATTACGATTGATGGGTTGAAGAGGCTTAGGAGATGACTAATCAGAGGTGTTACTTGGTGAGTAACAAGGTGCCCAAAGCTATGAGGACTGGATGGGTTGAGATCGATTGCACTTCAAAGAGTTGGGTCTCTTGTAACATAAAGAAGGAGATGAGAGCATTTTGGTTGAGCAATGGTAAAATTTCCACAAACTTAAGATACAAGGGGAATAATCCTATGGAAGAATACATCCATGACCTCAAGTCATGCATCCCAAAGGAGGTAGACATCATGAACGCACTAGTGTATACTTTGAGAAACACTATCGCTTATTGGTGGGAAGTAGAGAGGCCTAGTTTGCTAACTTGGGAAGATGTAAAAGCAGCCATCTACACCAAATTAAAAAAAAATTGAGGACCTAGACATTTAGATATACTTTGGTGATTTAGACCCAATAGCACACATACGCTTGTGCAAAGAAATATGGATTGACTGTGGTGAAAATTCCCTAAGGAACCTATGGGTACACACCTTCTATAGAACTTTGAAGATATGGGCATGAGTTTGGTATATGGTCAACAAAATGTGTTGTGAGATAGCCAGTTGGGATGTCTTAAAGGAGAATTTTGTACACACCTCCTTTTCCTCACATAGCCTGAAATTGGTCAAGCCATTGTAAGGAATTTGAAGGGCAGTGTTGAGGACTCTCTTATCTTAGAAGAATGCCTAAAATATATATTTGGGGAGAAAAGATTAACACTCTTGACTTTCTTTTAAGAACAAACACTCAATAATAACTCGAGTAATGAAGATACATATATCTAGAAAATGTGTAATTGGACATCCTTAACAAGAAAGAGAAAGCTTGTGCACCAAGTGGATGATAATGCCCCTAATGAGGAAGACCCTACTCATCTCCACATCGAAACAACTGAGGGCTGTAGGCAAACTGAGGACACACATCAAGAGAGGATTGAGCCCTATTACATGCCACTCAAAATGACCCAGGTAGACATTAGCTCAGAGGGGGAGCAAAAGGTGGTTACTTTAAGCACATATTGGTTTGACACAGAGCTGACACAAATTGTGGATCTCCTGAAGGAGTTTCAATATTTGTTTCCACAAAATTATCAAGATATGATAGGCACCCACTCATCCCTTGGAAAAATTAGCATAAAGCTAGTGGACAATGTGTAACCTATCAAGAATCACCCCTAAAAAATGAACCCTAATCTCCATACCAAAGTCAAAATAAAGATTGATGGTATGTTAGTCGCCTGAGTGATCTACCTGGTACAAGAGTTAGAATGGGTGAGCCCCATAGTTATTAGTATTAAGAAGGATGGATGCATCTGCATTTACATTGATTACCAACTATTAAACATTTTTTGTATCATTAACCCCTTCCCATCTCCATTCATTGATGAAGTCTTGGATGGCATCATAGGCTGCAAAATTTGTATTTCACTAATGGTTTCTTGAAATACCGTCAAGTCCAAATTAAAAATTAGGATATACCTAAAACAAATTTGTGATAAAATGGGGTTGTTTTGCCTACATCATGAAGCCCTTTGGGCTCAAGAATGCACCAACTATATTTTCCAGAGTGGTCATCACCACATTTAAGAATATTATTCATAAGTTCCTCTAGGTGTATCTTGATGATTGGACTGTGTATGGGCTCCTGAAAGACCATTATGATAAGTTATGCCTCATGTTTGAGATGTGTCGATAGTTATAAATATCCTAAACCTTAAGTAGTACATCTTAATGACACCTTTTGGCACCTTGTTTGGGTACATCATCTGCAAAGATGGTTTGGGCACATCATCTGCAAAGATGGTCTGCTCATTGATCCCATGAAGATTTCAATAATCAATCAACTCTAGACTTCTTCCACACAAAGAGAAGTTCACACCTTTCTTGGTCATTATGGATATTATATAAAGTTCCTAAGGAGCTATGCATATATTGCAACACCACTAGAGGAACTCTTACACAAGGATGGCCTATTCTATTGGGGCACAACATAAGAGGATGCCTTTGAAACTCTAAAAATCAAGTTGGCTAGCACACATATTCTATAATTTCTCAACTCGATGACCTCATTCCATGCCCATGTTGATGTATCTAGCTTTATAATTGGCACTATTCTGGCATAACCTAGCAAAGGCAAAATAGATCATCCCATTTCTTTCACAAGCAGAAAATTAACCCAAGTAGAGCAGAACTATACAACAACTAAGCATGAGGCTCTGGCTATTGTCTATGCCCTATAAAAATTCAAATAATACTTGTTGGTGACCCCATTCATCTCCTTCATGGACCATGAGGCACTTAAATACCTAGTAAATAAGCCTATTTTCCATGGTTGCATTTGTAGATATATAGTTCTATTTCAAGAATTCTAATTCTCATTTATCATCAAGCTTGGAAAATATAACTCAAGCCTAGATCATTTGTCCCACTTGACTTTAATGATGTGGCAACACCTATTGAGGATGACATGCTAGATGTGAAACTCTATAGACTTCAGCACATTCCTAAAGATTTGGCAGAGATAGCCATTTTTATAATGTCTATATCTGCACCCCAGACTATGATAACCAAAGAAAAGAAGCAACTCATATTTCACACTACCCCTTTTAGATCATCAACATGAAGCTATAAAAATTAATTCATGATAATGTTATGAGATGGTGTGTCTTATAACTTTAAAGGGACTCCATTCTACATGATGCACATAAGGGAATAGTAGGAGGCCATTGCTCTAGAGACACAATAACACACAAGGTATTGCAATCAGGCTTGTGGTGGCCAAGCCTACTCCAAGATACAAAGGATTGTACCAAGGCATTGGACATATGTAGGTGCACAAGTAAACCTAACCACTGGGATGAGATGCCTCTCATCCCCATTCTTGCCTAGGTACCATTCAAAAAATAGGCCATTGATTTTGTTAGGCCAATCACTCCCACAGTAAAGTGCATAAGCACAATATATATTCTAGTAGCCATCAACTATTTCACCAAGTGGGCTGAGGTAGTGCCAACCACAAATTACATAGTCATCATAGTTGTAAGGTTATTTGGTAGAACATTATAAGTCACTATGGGTGCCCACTTAGTTTGACTAGCAATAAAGGCACACACTTCATTAATGAAATTGTGTAGATCCTGCTAACATAATACATGGTGATGCACCATAAGACCACCCCTTATCATCCATAAGTGAATAACACTGCTAAGGAATTGAATAAGATACTAGAAATGTGCCTCATAAAGATATGTGACATTATTCATAAATATTGGGATGATCAAGTATCAACAGTATTATGGGCATATCACACAACCTATAATCACCTAAATGAGAATACACCATTTCAACTAGTGTTTAACATAGAGGTGATTATACCGATGGAGTTCATGGTGCCATCATTACACATTACATGTATTGGTCATTTGGATGACCAAGAATCATTGAGTGCAAGGCAAGAGGACTTGGAGGACTTGGGTAAAGTACATGCCCAAGCAAGGTGGAGCCAACAGATAGAGAAGGCATGACAAAATTTATGGCATGACAAGTATATTAAGTGAAAGGTATTGATTGAATTAGCATTGGTCGTACTCTATGACTTCAATTACCTCAAGTACTTGAGAAAGCTATAAATTAGGTGGATGGGTCCATATGTCATCCATAACATATTAGAAATTGACGCATGCAAGTTGCACATGTTATCAAGTGAAATGCTCCTTAGACATTTCAATGGCAACCAATTAAAGCCTTATAAGTAATAAGATGGATCTTGCACCATCAAACATTGACTTCTCAGTCATAAGTTGGTTGTGTTGTGTTAACCCAAATGATGTTTGGTGTACGCCAAATATTTACCTATTTTTTTTGGTTGTTTTATGATGTGTTGGTAATGAGGAAAAAAATGAGGCACTTTCAAGCTCATAAGAAAACTATTCTGGCACTTCCACGCATAACTCCAGTCGAGCTTTTTAAATGCTGAAGGCTAGCCACCTAAGTTTTTAGGTGTATGGAACTTGTTAAACTTTGGAAATATGAGTACCAAGTGATGAAGAAAGGTACACAGGATGTTAGTATGCATAAAATGCAAGAGAGGTGCACAAGATGCTAAGTGTGCAAGACACCTGAAGTGTGAAGTGATGGAAGACCAACATAAGGGATTTGTATGGGGTAGGGTAGGCTAAGGCAAGAGACAAAATCTTAGAAAAATTGACTAAGATAGGAAAACACACTTAAAATGAAAGCATAACAAGAAAAGAAGATGGAACCGTAGAGGATAAATCATGTGCATGTGAGGTACTATGCCTTGGTTTCCATAATGAAGGCGAAGGTCACACCAAATGAATAAAACATAGGAAAAAGATCATTAGGACAAGTTGGGATCCACACAAAGTGAGGTGGGAAGTGACCATTTGAACTGAACATCACTTCATCAAAAATATTGTTAGGAGAATTTATTGAGGTGACAATAAAGGCATAAATATCTACATTAAATGTCAAGGTGGTAGTGGATTTTTATAGATTTTGTAGGTTTTTTAAAATTCTAAGAAATCTAGGCATTGCCACACCATAGTCACCTATAATTAAGAAGCTAGTTGAATTAGGGGTGTAAAGCATCGAAAGACCAACTGGTTTAGGCTACAAACCTCAAGTTAATTTGCACCCAAAACACAAGAGCACAAAACCAAATCCAAACCAGAGCCAAAGCAAGAAAATGTTACCATAGTGAAACCTTGAGCACCCACAAATGTAAAAAGAGAATGATTTAATAGAGAAAGGAATTACGCTCCCTTTGATATTGGCATAGAGAAGTGTGGGGCACAAATTATGTGAAAACTAGATAATAGAAAATTAGAGTGATGCTAAGGCCACCATTAATGGAAAGTGAAGCTTGAGAGCCAAAGTTTCAATCATAGACCACACGATTATGAAGAACACCAACAAACATTACAAGCTTTGACAAGTTAAACATACTGCACGTCAACACTAGTCAATTCATGATGGGGAAGAAACATATGAGTTATGATCTACCATAAACATATAAATATGCCAAATGGGTGTGAATAGTTTAAGAGATAACCATTATAAAGAAGAAAGTACAGTCATTGGAAGGAGTTAGTGTATCCGAAGTTGCTCCTAAAACACTTGTAAAAATATCCTACTAGGAAATGCAGTTTCTCATGAAGGTCTTGGTGAGAGAGAATTGGATGACTTTCTCACATACCTACTAACTCAAATAGTACAAACACTACACCTTAAGTAATGCACAAGATCTAGCATAATATTGGATGGTTGATATAGGGGCTAAGATAGAAGTAGGCATGACATTGTTCGATGTCTCCATCTGAGATAGACTGGTGACCACTGACACAACTCATCTCTATGAGTTACCATGTTTTGGGAATCCAAAGGAACTCATGCATTTCCTCATCTTGCACATCCATGAAGATTGCTTCTACTTTACGAGGAGGTGCATGTAGTTATTAGTGAGCCTTATTAGTAGAATCATTAGGATCTTAGACTCTAGTGTAGATATCCACTGGATGATGGTGGTTGATGCTGAAGTGGAAATGGTAATGAAACTCATTGGGTACTACAAGGGGGGTTTATATAGCCCATAAAATATATCAAGAACCCTAACATGAGGGCGTCAACATGCCTCATAAGTTCAAAAATTTGCGTCGATGGATAATAAACAAACATCACCAAGGCCTACCTGTGCATAGCCCACCACATGGCATAGGGGGTCAAGTTTATTATAGTAATTTTCATTATAAAAGAAATGATGAAAAATTCACTTGAGTGTCACATAGTGTGAGCTAACTTATGGTAGGGGTTGATATTGATTTTAATTATGATGGAGGAGATCAGTGTGCCCAATGGTGATGAAGACAACCTATGGGTCTTCTCGGTGTATAAGTACTCCTTGATGTATAAGTACCAAAACTTTACTTGCCCCCTGTATTCTCCTAAAAGTACAAGACCCAAGTGGTGGGGTGGTGCATGTAGTGCATAAAGGCATTTGAGATGGAATGGTGCATCCCTAACGAGCTCCGTCAGAATATATTTGGAATGATGACCTTTGTCATTATGTAACACTTATATGTAGTACGCTTGGAGCTCACATATGGCAACTGATCAAGCTGGTTGAAGCTCCCTTATGCATTTTTTTCCAAGTACATCAGGGATGTGCTAAGGAGAATTCTAAATGCACAACAACTGGACATCCTAGTGAAGGCTCTAAATTTGGAAAGAAGTAAGTTATATTGCCAATACATGTACCTAGGAAGGAAGGCTACCAAAGATTAGGAGGATAACTCATATCAGACTAACATCCATCCCCTCCAAAAGGATCTCATATTTAGGCACATTTACATGTTGTATTATGAGATGAAGCTGAGAAAGAAGGGCACAAGCATCAAGAAGGATGATAACCTCCCCTCTAGATTGATGATGAAGGGAAACCAACACCAGTAGCATAGAAGAAATCTCCCTAGAAAAAATGGGGAGAAACACTTAAAGAAATTCAAGAGTGTGTAAGGTTGAAGATTGCCTCCAATGATGAAGCTACCCCATCAGCCCCAAAGAAAAAGTGCATGACCTTCGTGTAAGGGTCTACTTCTCCCAGTAAGAAGGAAAATAAAAATAATAATTCCAAGAGGCCCATTGCAATGCCCATAATAACCTTGGCAGAAATGGAGGTGCAAGAGGTGCATGAGGAAATGGAAGTGAAAAAGGCGTATGAAGAGATGGAGGAGGAAGAAGTAAGAATGAAGGTATACATTGTGGAAGAAGCAGTAAGAAAATATCCCAATGCTAAAGAAGTTTAGGAGGCCCTCCAAGGTGGCACTACTACTGCATTTGAAGAAGCAGAGAAGCCATCAAGCACCTCATTAGAAAAACCTACCACACAACCTTTACAAATTGAGGAAAAGAGAGAGGCATGGAGGAAACTAGGGATGAGCGAGGTAGAAATCCATAAGGTGTTGGTGCTAAAGGAGAAAAAGGATGCCATGAGGAAGAAAGGCATGACATAAAAGTAGAATGAAAAGGTTAAGGCCAAGGAAGAAAAGGCCTTAGTATTAGCAAAGAGGAGGAAGGTCAAGAGAAAGATGGTGGCCCAAGAAGAAAAGGCCAAGAAAGAAAAGGAAGAGAAAAAGGTTGATGTAAGCATGAAACCAATTAAGAAATTAGTAACAAAGGCACCATAGCCACCACTAGCACAATAGACCATGTTGCACTATAGGCATGCCTAAGTAGTAAAATGGTTCTTGAAGATAAGGGAGGCGATGTTGGTGCCTTAAAAGAGAAAATAGAGAGCATTAAAGAAACCTAGAAAAAATAGGAAGGCAAAGCTGACACTAAATAAGAAGAAGAGGATAAAGGGTACAAGTTTGAAGAACCCCTATAAGAGTAAGAAGAAGAAACCTTAGAGGAAATCACTAAAGAGAATGCTAGCGCCGATGAAGAGGAAGAAGAGTGGATGGAGCTGGCCATCACTAAAGAAGAAGGCACTGATCCAAGCCTAAGAGAAAAGGCATAGAAGGGGTGATCAGATAAAGATTAATACATGTTTGAGTGCATGCCCCTAGATCTACCACAACTAGGATACACCAATAATTGTCATTTGCTTTCAATAGTTATATGGATGAGCTTGATTTTGAGGTGCCACAAAAGGCCATACTGGGCACAGAGAAACAAGAAAAAGGGCATGATTCCTTTTTCACAAACCCCCATGTAATGAACCTAGTTAGGTTGGCAAAGACACTCATTTGGATGGAATCCAAAGTAGCGTGGAAGAACATTATCAATGACGTCAGGGCTTGAAAATAGAAGAAGATCACACTAGATGTAGAAGAAGCAAAGGCCTTAAAGTTTAAGCTGTAATAACTAGCTGAGCACATTGAAGCAGCTGAGCCATCCCTTTTGGATGGTGTTGACACTTTGAACTTCTCTAAGGTTGATAAGGTATGTGTGTTAGTGGAGCAGATGCTCTCGAGGTTGAAGGCAGAGCTGATGACAAAAGAAGAGGAAGACCCATGTATCATGGTAAAATAGGATCTAGCTACAAAGCTCAAAGAGGTAGAAGAACTCTTCATACAATTTCAAGAGCACGTAGATGCAGATGATACAATCTTCTACAACTTCTCCAACCAAACATCAGTCATGAATGCATGCCTCAAACAAGCAAAGTAGGAAAATGAGGAGCTAATGGTGCAGGTATACACTGCAAGCAGATGGAAGCACAACCAAATAATGGGGAAGGTCAATGCCTTAAGCACCTATATCAAATACCAAGAATAAATCCTAGAAGCATTATTGCATGCCTTACAGACTAAGGCCTACAAATAATGAGAAATCCTAGATGGAGGAGTGGCAAAAGCTAAGGAAAACCTCGAAGCCTTATATAAGGAATTGAAGAAGGTATATGTGCTCATACTCAGCACTACATCCATGTAGATAGACAATGTCATTAAGGAACTCAAGCTCACCATCAAGGTCTTTGAGGACTTTAGCACTAAACTGAAGGAGAGCATACTAGAGTTTTGTGTGCCAAAAGCATTGCAAGACTAGTGCAAGGGTGGACTAGAAATTTTGTATGGGGTAATGTTGGACCCATTTTTTATCTAAATATGGATCCATGCCAACTCATCAAATACCATAGCACGAGTCAATCACTTGGTATGATTGTTATTTTCAGATCTTTTGTGCTAGCTGGAAGAATTGTCGCAAACTTAGTGCCAACTAGAAAGCAATTATGTGGCACCAGATTTTTTATGGCATCTTCTTGAGTAAGCTATACATGACAACTCTAGCAAGAAGGGCATAAGGTGATGGAGCTAGTGGAATAATCAACCAAGGCTCTATCTCAGCACCTGATGTGTACCCTCTACCCTAACATGAAGATGCTCTTATCTACTATAAAGTTGAGCTTGATCTAGAGAGCAAGAGACAAGAATTGAAGTAGCAAAGCTCTGTAGAATTGACTATGGATATCATGGACACCATTAGCATAAGTTTTAGCATGGATGCCTCTAAGGATCCACATTGTAGTGCCAAAGCTCCCCTATCAGCTTTTGGGTCATGTGGTAGCTTAGCTAGCATTTACTCTATTTTACATAAGATGGACTCTATTATGCATTTAAACTTTGAGTAAGGAAGAAGAACATTTGTAGTAATTCATGGTGTTCTTGGGTTTAATATCTATAATTTTGTTATTTAAATACATAATGAATGCAATGATTTTAGTATTATAAATTCAATTTGAATGTTAAGAATGTTTTTTTCAAGATTTTGATTCATGGCATTATGGCATCTCTATAATTTATGATGATGTCAGCATATTTTATGGGAATACTTAAGTGTAGGAAAGACCCCATGCCAAATAATAATATTTTTGCCTAAATTTCTAGCCTAAGCATGAACCCTTGATCTAAAGCCTTCCATTGAACCCTCCAAATGCCTAAATGACACCAAGCTAAGGGAACCAAAGGCTTGTGCTCATTAGAATATAAAATGTACCAGATATAAGCTTGCACCCCTATAACCAGAATGAGTTACCCAAATAGGATTTGCACCTATAGACCATCAACTTATCCCAAAAATGGCTTGCATTAATGAACCTACCAATGCAATTGTTGCAATGACCAAATCTGATGAAGAATGAGTTGCACCATGGCACAACTAGCCCAATATGATCCTTGATTATTTCTCTACTACACTTTGAGTGAACACATAAGGTTTGTGCCTTATTTGGATTGATGTTGGTGTAGTCAAGTGAAAAATGTTAAGCATTATGAGATTATTCTATGTTTTCACCTAGTTGTAACATGCCAAGAATTGACTTGGAACAATCATAAAAGTGCCTGATAGAGTAAATGAATTTAAACCCAAACCCCAACATAAGTATAACAAGGATAAATATTTCCATGCCTTTAAGTTTCAATTCAATTACATGAACAATGTTTCAGAGTATGAGGCACTGATCTGAGGTGTCCAACTTGCACAAAGGAAAGGAATCAAGGCACTACAAGCATTTGGTGATAGTGAACTACTCATTAGCCATATTAGAGCATAGAGCATGATAAAAAATGGCTTATTAAAGGCTTACAAACATATAATGTGTGATATGATTGAAGGATTCAATGCATTCAATATTACTTCTATACTAAGATCGTAGAATACTAACACAAATAGCCTCACAACCATAGGTGTGCAGTATGACATCTCGTGTGACATAATAAAGGAGTTTGAGTAGCTCATCAAGCTTGTAATTAGACCAATAGTCCCTAATAATATAGATAATTGGTAGGTGTTCAAATGCGATGAGTAGATAATCAACTTCTTACAAGATGAGGTTGATTTTTGTGCCAAGAACCAAGTACAACTGCAAGCCTAATATGAAGATCAAGTCATCTAATTGAAAGGGAACAAACTAATAAAAGGGTTAGTTACACTAGAAAGCATTTTCAATCCTGATGACCAACTCAAAAGAGAGAGGTAGAGCATGATAGTGAAGGAGGATGTCTCTGTGCAAGTAACCATTTCATAAGGAAAGATATTAAAAGCTGATAAGCTATGCTCCCCATCAAAAAGTAATAAATTTATAAAGCTCAATAGGAGATACAATGATATCTTCATGTGGAGCTATAAGGACCTTAGAGGCTTTGACCTAGGCTTAACACAACACACCATTGAGCTTGAGCTTGTCACATAGCCAATTCACCAAAAGCATAGGCATGCCAACCCAAAGCTCGAGCCCTTGATGAGAAAGGATCTCTCAAAGCTCATTGAAGTAGCATAATACTTCTAATCAAACACTCTTTATGGGTTACCAAATTAGTCCTAGTGTGAAAGAAGACGAGGAAATCCATCTATGCATAGACTTCATAGACTTGAACAAAACCTACCTTAAAGACCACTATCCCCTCCTACCAATGGAATAGATCTTATAGACCATTGTAGGCTCAAAGAGATTCTTGTTGCTAGATGGCTACTTAGGCTAAAACTAGATTATTATATAAGAGTGTGATCACTATAAAACAACATTCACCACTAAGTGGGAAACCTTTGCATACCAATGAATGCCCTTCAATTTAACCAAAGCAGGAGTGACCTTCCAAAGAGCCATGGATATGTCATTTAATGAACTCATCAACAAGATCATCTTGGTTTACCTTGATGACATAACTATTTTTTCCAAATGTGTAGAAGATCACTTAGGCCATCTGGAGTAAATCTTCAAAATATTTCAAGAATTTAAAATATCTCTAAACCCTAGCAAGTGTATCTTCAAAGTTCATGAAGGCACTATACTGGGACAAATTATTTCCAAAGAGGGGTTTGTAATTGATCCAAAGTGATTCAAAGCTATTATGTCCCACCCTCTCCCAAGTCACAAGAAGAGTCTCAAGAGATTCATTGGGAGGATAAACTTCGTCAAGAAATTTGTGCCTAACTTTGCTAACTTCAGCATATGCTTTCCAACAATAAAATATAATTAATGGTTATGCATGCAAGTATAAAAGAGTTCTTACTTGGGAAGGACATTAGCAAAAAGAGATCTAGTTGGGTCACAAGGGTGATGGAGTATGATGTGGACATCCAGATCACCAAGCTAGTGCAAAAAAAGGGACTCTATGAATAATTGGCCAAGGATGAAAATTTTGAAGACAAATCAGTCCTTGTGTTACAAAAAGAATAATCAATAGATCAAGTAGCTACCACATATTAGATGCATAACATGACAAATTTCCTTCAAACTATCTCATATTCGCTTGGCTTTAATAAGGCTAAGTGCAGGCACTTCAAGTTATAAGCCATCCCTTATGTATTCTTCAGTGGTACATTTTTTAGATGAGACATCAATGGAGTCCTCTTGAGGTGCATAGAATCAAACCAAGTGAGTAAAATTCTTCAATAATTCTATGATAGGCCCACAGGAGGCCATTATTCATTTAAGATCATTGCTACAAAAAATATGCAAGCTAACTATTATCATCAAACTATGTTCAAGGATGCCAACACATTATTTCAATGAAATTATTGCTTAATACAAAAAAGAGGACAAAAAATAAACTAAGTATGGTATGGTTAAAAAAATTGATTGATAGTGCACATGTTGAGATTAGAAGATTGTGAATAGTTCCTCTTTGGCTTGGGAAGATGAGCTGTAGATAAGAAATCACTAAAGCAAATTTGTTTGTTAGACAAATAGTTGGGTGGATTGCCTAGTGATAGCTAGATCCCATAAGTAGGGATATCAATCCACATGTTTTAAACAATTAAGCTTATAAATAAGAAAGAAATGTACTTGTATCAATGAATCAAAAGGTATTGAAATTGAATACAAGAGTGTTTGTTGAGAAATATGCTATAAATGATTAAATTAGTAATGAACTAATTAATACTAGTGCTAGAGGGTTGGGGTATGCTTCAAAAAATCATAAAGGGGTTTGTGGATAGGTAGGAACATAGAAAATTAGGTTTCATTAGGTGTAGGTAGGTGAAAATAACTTGCTATTTTTTGGTGCCATAGTGACCATTGACAGTTGGGTTAACCGTCGATGGTTAAGGTGATCGTCGATGGTTGGGTGGACCATCAGTGGTTGAGTCAACCATCAATGGTTACTATGTGAGGATCTGGGTTAATAAATTGTTAATTTAAGAGATCCAAAAGATGGATTCTGAGAGGTGGGTAAGGCTTGGGTTGATTGTGAAATGAAAATAAAGTAAATGAATACTAAGAATCAAGTACTTATCTTACCAGGAGTTGATTGAGTGGATGATTGAAGCATTTGATTTGTTGGTGAAATCTAGCTTGATTCTAATAGAATAATGATACCTGAAGGCTTGATGGAGAGGTGGTGGTCAAATTGACTCTCTGATATGATTGTTGGATTAATGATTGTGATTGACTTGCAAGAAATAAACTCCTAGATGTACAAGCTCTTAATAGCAATTACAGATAGATTTTCACCTCTTTACTCCTCTCTCTTATAGGCAAGGTAAGATATTTGTAATAGAATGTGAACTGGGCCTTCTAAATTTAACTCATCCATGCAATGGCTCATAACTAGAATTAGACAAGCTATAATTAGAAAAGCAAAGTGGGTCGTTTGCATGCTTATTATTAAGGAGGTGCACCATAACTGTCAATAATCAGGGTGACCATTGACTGTTACCCTAGTTGTTGAGAATCGAGTGTCAAGGGAAGAAAGACTAAAAGGCTAGGTTGTGTCAATTAAGTTAAATTGACTATAGGTTAGGTTGATTAGGGGTTGAAAGATGACATTGGTCTTGAGGGGTCCTATGGTAGTCCAGGGGATTTATGACATTTAGAATCACAGTGTGCAAATTTTTGGTGTTTTACCCCTTTTTATTGTACAACTTAGAATGAATAAGGTGTGAAACAAAAATTGATTGCTAGGTTGAAGGTATGTTGATTGCCTTGAGTATGGGAGAAGGTGTTTCCCCTCAAACTAGGAGTCAATGAAGTGAAATTGAAATCGAGTCAAGGTTTGATAAGTGATTCATGGTAAGGCACTAGGTGGTGATAAAAGGTGATTAGGCATTTGAGATACAAACATGCACATAAAATATGACAAAGTACGATAGCGAAGATCACATATAAACTAAGGTTGTCAATGTTGGTAAAAATAAGATTAGTTCTAGAAGTACTGGTGATGGGGTAACTAGGCCACAGTGTTGGTAATAACTTATTGGGTTACTCTATCAAGTCTTCTAGACAGGGTTGACATTTTTGTAAGTATCCAAGGTAGGAAGTTTTCCCTTGAAAAACATAAATGGTCTAGTTGTGCACTATGTGGTATGAATTCAAATGGTCAACATTTCAAAAAAGGTCAGTGTGGTCAGAAAGACCAAGCAGGGTCATTGTAAAACACGTGATAGATTGGGTCAAAAATAGCCAATGTCAAGGTGGAGGTGGCCTAACGTGTGGTCAGAGAAGGGTAATCTCCACAAAGTTTAAATTTTTTATGGGGCAGATTAGGTTGATCTCCAAAATTTGGTATGGGGGAGATTAGGTTGATCTCCAAAATTTGGTATATAGGTTAGGTGCTAAAATTGAAAAAGTGTGGGACCCTGACCATCGATGGTCAGGTGTCCCAGGGTCGATCGTGGCTACTCTAGGATAGTGGGCATATACAATTAATGGGCATGTATAGGGCACTCTAAGAGGATCGGCACCTGGTGGTAGTGGTAGCAGAGTAGGAGGAGCTAGTGGTAGTGGTGCCCTAGGGGTATGCTACATGGCATGTTATATGTACATGTTTTGATTTTTTATACCATCTTGCATGGTGATGATGCAAGATGTATATGAGGGAGAGATATATGACACACATTTATTATATGTATCTTTTATGTGGACACACTATGATGTTTATTAGACTCGTGAGCTATAGGTGTGTGTGTGTGTGTGTGTGTGTGTGTGTGTGTGTGTGTGTGTGTGTGTGTGTGTGTGTGTGTGTGTGTGTGTGTGTGTGTGATCTTGTTTATTGCTCATGCACATGGTTATTATGATTTGATTTTTATGCTTATTGCTCATGGTGTGATGATTAGCATTTAGTTTTTATGGCTTATGATGCATTTTTTATATTGATTATGATTTATGTTTATGTTATGGTCATGTAGACACTGATATATGCATCACTAGGCATGAGATGGTTTGGATTTATTGTTGTGTTATTGGACATGCTAAATCTTAATGGGTATACACTACATTAATAAACTTTAGACATGCAGTATGGAATGGTTGATATTATTATTATTATTATTATTTTATAGATGCTTATGGATGTGAGTGCTTTATGATGCTGGTCATGGTAATGGTTGTTGTTATGGTTATCTTTATGCCATGCTAAATTTTTAATGAGTATTTTGGATTTCATTATGTTTAGGCATGTTAACATTCACTTTATTACTTATGGATGTGATTATCATGTATGGCACAGTAATGTAGATGGTTATGGTTCATTGTTGTTTATTATTTATGATAGAATACCTGAGATAGTTTAAATTAACAACACTAGATGGGATAATAGAGAACATAATCAAGAGGTGAAAACCTTAATGAAAATGTCAACTAGTCATGATAGGATAAGTACAGAGCACGGTGCTTCTTCATTGACAAGGACTAAAATAAAATCCGAAGTTGGGTTTAAACATAATCCATTTGAATGCTTCATGTTAGCATTTGTTAGTTGGTTAAAAAGGTGTCTTGACCATGTAATGTTGAGTAAGCTCGAAAATCCCTTGCATATAGTGGAAAAGGGGAGATAGGTGAAAATGGAACCCTGTTGCAAGATTAGCATGCCTCTGCTATAGGTATCTAAAATATTAGGGTAAGCAAGCCTATGCCAAATTGTGTAGACTGATTGATGTGGGATGTTTACTTGCAAAAGCCGATTACGACTTTTACTTTATCTTATCATTTGAGAGTTGATTGTAGCTTTCAAAATTATTTTGATTTTGATAATGGGTCTTTTGCTAATTATTGTATACAAGAAGCTGATTGATATGGGAAGCTTCCAAGAAATTACTATGCTTTTAATAAATGCTTACTCTGCCATCCTTCAAGGGAGTGGTCTAAGTTTATGTGCTTTAATTAATGCTTTTTGATAGTTATCCTTTGAGGGAACAATCCACCTTATGTTTTGGAAATTTCCAATAAATTTTTAGAGTTGTCATTCAAGGGAATAGTCTGTAGATGCTAAGAATGACCCATGATTTTTAGTGATAGGAATTTTGTTATTTTTCTTGACATAGACTTGCTTAGGCTAACTTAGCGGTTCACCTTCATAGAGGCAAAACCAAAAGAACAAGAGGGTTGGTTAGGTGTAAAGAGGTTTAGGTGACAATGATCATGGGGATCCATCCTGAAAAGGGGTGGAAGGTACCATGAGAACCATGTCATGGGTAAAGTTATGGTACTCATTATTCAAGATTAGGCTATGACTGTGATGGATAATCACATTATTCATTTTTTGTCAATTGCCCCTAAAATAGGGGGATGAATGTGGGTAGATAACAAGGGATGAACTTAAGTGAAACAAAAGGTGAACTTAATCCTTCTTAACAAAATAATGGAGATAAATGTGAAGCATTGAGGGGTTTAGGTTCTAGGTGGCCTTCGAGATAAGATAACTCCTAATCCATACTTATGGGTTATGATATAAGGTCTAAGCCAATTGAAAGTGAACTTACCCCACTTTATTTTTTCCATATTAGTGACATGTTGATTTTCCTTTAGGATGAGGTCTTCGATGTTGAATTCTCACAGTTTGAGGTGTTTTTATAGGCACATTTGATACGTTTTTGGTATACATGGAGGTGGGTGAGGGTTTCTAGGTGATGCTTGTCAAGTAGCTCAAGATGGGCTAAATGGTGCTGGTGATAATCATTCTCAAAAACAAGATGTTATAAAGATATGTGAAGAGAGGGGATTTGGACTTCAAGAGGCAAGTCAACCTATGCTCTAAATACAAGAGAAAATAGGTTACTACCTATAGGAGTTCTAATGCTAGTGCAATATGCCCACAAGATGAAAAGGATGTGGAAATGCCAATCCTAATCGGATGCATTGACCATTTTAGTTAGCATGCTATTAAGAGTATTATTAGAGGCTTCTACCTATCCATTCGCTTGAGGGCGTTAAGATGAGGATAAACTTAACTTAATGTTGAATGCATCACATAAACCCTAGACTTGCTTGTTATTAAAGGATTTACCATTATTGATGATAATTTTATAAGGAACACCAAAGCGGTAGATGATATGATGGTTAATAAAGTCGACATTGTTTTCTACCTTGGTTGAGACTAGAAGAATAACCTCTACCCACTTTGTCAAATAATCGGTCATAGTGATAATATAATGGTTTCATTGTGATCAATGAAGATTAATTTCCCCAATGGGATCTAGACCCCATTGTGAAAAGGGCCATAAATTGGTAGAGACCCGAAGACTATGGCTAGGTGCATGATGCAAGTTAGCATGTTGTTGACACTTAGCACACTTTTTCATGTAATAAAAATAGTCTTGGTTAAGGGTAGGCTAGTAATATCCAAAGTGAAGGATGCACTTAGCTATAGTGAGTCTACTAAAGTGTCCCCCACAGATGCTATCATGCATTTCCTTGACATCATGAGAAGCTTCGTGACTACGCAGGTAATGAAAGAGGAGGCCATTGAAGTCATGTTTATAAAGGATTCCTACCATAATGGTATAATGCGAGGTACTCTAAATAAATGCTCATTGAGCATTCCTAGAGAGGCCAGAGGGAACTATGCCAAGATTAAGATAGTCAAAGGTTTGTTGATACCAAAGGTCAGGTTAGGTCTCCTCCACATTGAAAATGGTGGGAGAATTTGATTTGATATAGGAAGGCTAGGTAGGTCTGTGGATAATGAAAAATAGATTAGAGTTTGAAGGTGTAGATGGGATCTATGAGGCAAGGGAAGCCATGGTGTTGGCGAACTTGTTTGTAAATCATGAGGTTTATTGGATGTAATAGTGATCAAATGATGCTAAGAATTCATCAACTAGTTTTGTGTGCTATTGTAAACATCATTCTTACACTGGTAAGATCCATTTATTTGATTGACCATAAGTTAGGATTCACCAAAGCTATTGATTATTTTGACTCCTAAGGCTAAGGTATTCTAAAGACCTATCACCAGGTCTTTGTACTTATCTATGTTGTTGGTACATTCAAAATCAAGATTGAAGGACAAAGGGAGAGGTTCACTGTCAAAAGGGATAAGGATGATACCCACTCCCCCACCATGTTGACATTTTGATCCATCAAAGAACATGGTGACTTGATAGGTGAAATTCACTTGAGATAGGGTCATAATGGATTCATCGAGGAAGTCAAGAGGAGGAGGTTGATTTTCTGCTAATGGTGTTTTAGAGAATTAGTTGACAATGACTTGCCCCTTAATTGACTTTTGCTGGAGGAACTCAAGGTCAAACTTTTATAAGAGTATGAGCCACTTAGCCATACACTGATTTTGATATGGCTTAGATTGCATATACTTGAGTAGGTGGGTATTGGTAATGACATAGGTTTTGTGGTTAAGAAGGTAGTGGTGAAGTTTGGTGGCCATGAAGACTAAAGCTAAGAAGAGTTTCTCAGTATGAGTGTATTGAGTTTCATACTCTATAAGTGTGTGACTAATGTAATATATGACTTGTTCTCTATGTTATTCATCTCGGTGAGCCAGCATTGCCCCTAAGGAATGGTCGATGGCAAAGATATAGAGGTAGAAAGGTTGGTCATCTTTGGAAGGGGTAAGGATAGGTGGTGATAAAAGGTATTCTTTGACCCAAAAGGCATTAATATATAGCATAAGGTTCCCTAAGGGGTGGTAAAGGTGTTTTTATGCTGATCTTCAAGGGTGATTAAGATCTAATTGTATCCCAAGAATCCATCCATGAGAGATAACATCTCATGGATGGCTATAAGATCAATAAGCTAGTCGATGTTAGGTAGAGGGAAGTCATCTTTGGGGTAGGTGAGGTTGAGGTTATGAAAGTCCACATAAATATGTAGTCCCATTATGGTTTTAATGATAGGTATGACATTTGAGACCCATTGGGGGCAGTCAATAGGTTAATAAAGTTGACAGATAGAAGATGCTGAAGCTCTTCTTTGACAAGAAGGGCTATGTGAAGATGCATGCATTAGAGCTTTTGCTTGATAGTTTTGGCATCATGATGAGTAATTTTGTTATAAGTAGTAATGGTGGGGTTGATTCTAGGCATATCGCTATAAGTCCAAGTAAATGTTATGCTATAGTCTTGGAGGAAGGATGGGAAGTCTTGAAGTTCCTTGGTATTCAAAGATTGACACAGTTTGACAATGCGAGGGTTATCTAGAGTACCCAAGTTAATATTTATGGTAGATTCATTCAACATGTTTGAGTTCTTAGGAGGAAGAGAAAATCTAGGGTACCAAGGTAGGTGAAATGAAAACATCATCCTGACATTGCACAATGTTAATGGTAAGAGAGTATTCTCCTATCATCTCAGGGTGGGTCAAAAGGATGGTTATGATTTCCCCCTCCTTCTAATAACTCAAGGGCTCAAGGCTGATCATGTTGATGAAAAAATAAAGTTAAGTGGGATGATGTCATCATCCTCACATGCAAGTGGAAGCAAGGTTAGTGAGGAAGGGACATCCTCTTCAACAATGGTAGCAATGGGTTGTGTGGCTTTCTTCTTATTAGGCAAGATGAAACCCAATCCATGATTCTTATGTAGCTTCTTAGTTTTGATGATGACAAGTTCATGTGGGCCATGTTAATATCGCCTAGACCAAAGGCTTATTAGGCACATCAATGGAGGTATGTCTTAGTGAAGCTTGGTTTGTCTAGGTAAGAGAAACCAGTGGTGAATGGCTGAGGTGGCAGAGAGGTGATAGGAGTGTCAAGGGATTTTTTGAGTCCCCCATAGAAAAAATGGGTTTGATAGTTGGGAAGTCAAAAGGGAATGACAGTTCTGACATTAGGGTCATATCCTTATTGGTTAGTAAGTTTCTCATACTTGTGAAGAGTAAGGAAATCATCAAGTGTTAAAAGGTGATACTCCCCCAATGAAAGGTGATGGAATGTGGATTTTAAAGGGTATATGGTTGGGATTTGGTGTGAAGGTATAAAGGAACTAGTTGATGCCTCATCGGTGGAAGGAGCCACTTTGGTTATTGAAGGTTGGGTTTTAGCTATTGAGGGTGTACTAGATGGAGGTATGAGGATATCATTGGGGTGGTAGGTCATGTTTCATGTAAAGAAAGGACTTGGGTTAGCTTGGATGGTGATGACCTAGCCCTCATATTCAAACTAAATGTAATGGTAGAGTGTAGAGGGAACATAACCCATGGAACAAACCCAAGGTCATCTTAACAAGACATTATATTAGAATTCACCTTCTACAGCATAGAATAATTGGGGGAGTGTATGGGGTCATACATGGATATAACGGATGATAGTACCCAAGGTAGTGGCCATGGTATCATTGAAAGAATGAAGGATGATGAGGATTTAGACATGACATTATCTGACCAGTCAAAGTGGTTGTAGGCATGAGAGGAGATGATGTATATGCTAGCTCCTTCATCAATCATGACTCGTTTTATGCAGGGTTGGTTGATGTAGGTGGTGATAAAGAGAGGAGGATCTAGGTCCTCAAGATGGATGGAGGATATTTCTGAATCTTTGAAGGTAACAAGGTTGGAAATTTGGAGGGAACCAATAAAGGCAGTTAGAGTTTAGGGCTCCTCAGGTTAGACCTCAATGGATTATAAGGCCTCTATTAGTGCTTAGTAGTGATGGGGAGAAGTAGAGAATAACTCATACAAGTTCATCTTTTCCAGGGTCTAATGAAGCTGTTTGAGGATAACTCTCCTAATGGATTTTGAGAGGTTAGATTGGGAGGCACCTAAGATAGACACCTTGGATTTGGTCGAAGGTGGAGACAGTTGGGTGTAGGTTGGTTGAAATTTTGAGGAGGGGTATGTCCAAGGAATGGACACCTTAACCTCACCCTTATCCTTCTACTATGCTTTTGTGACCATGTTGATAATATGTATAGAAAGAGAGGTTGAGCTGGAGGATTGGTCAGATTCATCTTCATTCCAAGGTGAGAGTGGAGGAGTGGGTGAGTGTTTGGTAGGTATGGTGGGTGGATGGGTTGGTATGGGGCTCATAAGATGTTCATATATTAACATATTATCTTCATCATAAAGCTAATGGATGATGGTTTAGAGAGCTTTGTTATTATCTGTGTCATGGTCGGGTCTTTTATGATAGGAGCACACATGGTGGTCATTGTACCAGGTGGGTTTTGAAGCTAAAGGGTCAAAGGGCCTGATGGGAGGTAAGGCTAAATAGGAGGTTTGTAATAACCTATGGAGAATGGTCAAGTAGGACTCATCTAAAGGTGGTAAAGGTGTAATGGTCTTGGCTTTGGTTATTGAGGTAGAAGGTTGTCTATAAGTAGGTTTGGTGATAGGTGCCTTAAGTAGGGTGGTACGTTTGGTTTATGGCCTCAGTTTAGGCAAGGAGGTTGATGAGCTAGAGGTGGAATATTGCAAAGTAGGTAGCTTAGGTATTGTTGGTATAGTGAAAAGAGGTGCATTTGAGAGCAACTACAAAGGCATAACCAAAAGAGGTGGTGAGGTTTTGGTAGAGGTAATTGACTTCTTATTCAAGGTAGAGGGATGAGGCCCCAAAATGGAAGGCAATGGTGAAGGAGGGAAAGCTTGGACCTTCTAACCTTTGTGTGTCTTCACCTCTTTAATTATTTTGGTCTCTGGTTGGGTTCATGGGTTTGAAGGGGTTAGGTCCACTTTCACAGACAAACAACTAAGGTTTGGTGTAGGAAGGATACCAAGATTCTTGGTAGACTTACTTGGGATGATAAAAGAGGGCTTGGTTTTTTGGGTCTTTATTATCTCAAGTGGGTGGGAGTTGGTTGGTTTGGCATATGTTTAAGTTGGTTGGCTAGAGAGTTTAGTTATTTTGGTGGATATAGTAAGGGGTTAGTTAATGGAAGTGGCGAGTAGGTTGGATTGAGAAAGGGTTGGAGGTTCCAGTCAGGTAATGCAAAGGAGACTTAATTATTTCCAGAAGGTGACTCAATTTGTGTCAGGGTTGGAGATAAATTCTAATTTTTGCACTAGCCTAGAGAAGGGTTTGTAGGTTGGCTTAATTCCCTGAATGGTAGACCTAAAAAATAGGCCCCTAGGTGGGTACACAAGGATGTTATCCTCATCCTTTTGCTCAATCAAAGGATGTGAGGTTTGGATGGGTGTCTCCTCTATGGGAGGAGTGGACATAGTGTTTTTCTCCTCGGGAATGGTTTTTGAAGGGGGAATGGTTTTCTTGATAGTTAAAGGTGAAGGTGAGGTGATGATGGCTAATTGTTCTAGGATATCAGTTAAAAGGGTGAGTAGTGGCTCTACTACCTTGATAAGTGGAGGGGGAGAAGATGGTTTTTCCTTAACTTAGTTATCTGAAAGAAGGTAAGGTAAGTCTACTATCTTAATAAATAGAGGGGGTGAAATACAAATGGGTTGGTCAATAGGTTGTTTAACAATGAGTGTGTTAAGGGCCATGTTAACTGTATAGGTGTCATGAGAGCATTCAATGTTGTTGCTCTCATTCTTGGTAGGAACATGGTTTGGGAAGGGTCACCTAAATATATCAAGGGCTTGGTTCAATGGTGCATTGGGGTTATCCAGTGTAAGCTCCCCCTTATCAATGAGGGATTAGACAAGGCTCTTAAAAGTGTTGCACCTACTAACATCATGTCCTATTACTCTATGATAGGCACACAAATCATCCTCATTTTACCAACTAGGTATGACATGAGAGGAGTCAAATTGTTGGGGTGATTTGATAGGAGGAATTTGAATGATGTTGACTTTCAATAACTTCACCAAGATGGAAGCATAGGATTTTCCAAGTGGAGTGAATTGCTTTTGGTTGTTCTAACTTTAGTTCCTTAGATTTTACTTCAAGGAACCAAGGGAATTGGATAGGTTAACAGAAGTTGGAGGAGCAAATTTTAAGATAACCACATTCCTGGTTCCCTTATTCTTGGTGTTGGTATTGGGCTGGTTACTCAACGTGGAGGAAGAAACCTCATTGGTTTTATAGGTTGATTTCTTATTTTTGAGATTAAGCTTTCCTTCATCAATGGCTCAATCCTCTAACTTACATGCCATGGTAAAAGCTTCATCGAAGGTTCAGAAGCTTTGGACATGTAGGTTAAAAGATATATGCTTGGCACATGCCCTAGCAAAGAGCTTTATGATTTTAGTTTGGGGTAGGGAGAAGGGTAGCTAGTGGATAAGGCTCCTCTAATGAGCCACAAAATCGGTAATAGATTCATCCTCAAACTGTCAGATAGAATATAGGTCTATGATAGAAACTTTCTTGGAGATATTGATAGAAATGTGGTTTAAGAAGGTTTGGGCCTATTAGGTAAAGGAGAAGATGGAATGCTTGGGTAAATAACTATACCAATCCAATGCTAGACTAACTAGAGACATGGGAAAAGTGTGGAGGAAAAAGGAATGATCATAGGTGAAGAGATAACAAACATGTCTGAATGCCCTAGGGTGTTGTTGGGGATCCTCCTTTGAAATTTAGAGAATTTTAGCAGTTCCCATCAGGGAGGATATGGATTAATAAGTATGGACATATGCATAGGCTCATTACAAATTTGGTCACAGGATAAGATGTTGTGAACACTCAAAATGGATGACTCTAAGGTGGTCATCTTATCCATAAGCATAATAATTAGGTTGGATTTGGGTTGTGTACCCAAAGGTTATAAGATGCATATTATTGAGGTGGTTGAGAGGCATACTTATAGTGGGTAGAAGGTTGGGAGGCTTTCACATACAAGTAAGTGGACATCAATGCTTGGGTGGAAGATGCATAAGGGTAGGTGGAGGTAGGTAATTAGGTATTGGGTACATGCCCTTGTAGATTAGGGATGTAGCTAAAGGTTGGTCCAAGAGATGCTTGTTGGATAGGAGTGGTAGTTGGGTTGGTGACTGATGGAAGGGTGATGACTCTTGTATTGATCGATGGCAAGGTAGAGGGTATGGACACCACAAGGCTTTGAAGTGAAGTAGTGGTTGATGGGTTAATGTTAGCTAAAGGAAGGTTGACAATGCTAGAGGTGGGTACTCATATTATGGGGGAGTGGTTGTTAGGAGTAGAAGGTATAAGGTTGGTGGTAGTTTGATTTGGTTGGTTTTCAATGGTAGTCTCAAAGGGGTTATTGGTTGATGAGGAGGCTTGGGTAGTTAACGGTTGTGTAGTAACTATGGCAATGGAGGTACTCCCCATGAGGTGGGGAGGCATGCCATAAGGTAGATCTACAAATGGAGATGATGTCAGGATATGGTAAGACATGGTTGTAAGATAATGTTGCAAGGATACAAGATTATTGTTTAGGAAAGTGAAAAAATTTGCATCTCCTAAAGGGACCTCCTAAGGGAAAGTAGGAATTCCCAAAGGGTGAGGAGAGTCTGCTGGTTTGGAGGTATAGACTATGGATGAAGAGGTGGAAGAGGTAGGTTGGCTTGGTGATAGGTTTTGCTCTGTAAGGTCTCTTCGTTGTTGGTGAGTGAGAACCATACGAAATAGGGGAGATAGAAATCACAAACAACGTCACTACTCAAAAAAAGAGCAAATAAGAAAATGATCAGAGAAATCCAATCACACTCTCAAAGAGATGTTAAGCCCTAAAATTTTAATTAACCTTGATTTTGGCTTATGCCTTAAGAAGTTATGTGACAGAAGTTGGTTTATAGATCGGGTACTAAAGAAGAAGTCTAAGGTTGGTTTCAAGTTGTGTTTAGATGCTCAAAAGAGATATGTATTGGAATCAATATGTGGCTTAGTATTGGGGCCTACCCCCTTACTTCACACACTGTAATGATAAGGGTGTCAGTTGCTTAACCAAAATATATTGATATCCAGAGATTATACTCAACAAGAGACTTGAGTTGGTCCTCCCTTTGGTAATGACCTCCAAGTAGAATCATTGGGAAAGGGTAAGGTTACTGTAAGTTAAGCTATGTGAACTAAGCTTTCGAGCAGTCGATGTATGCACTTAATTTTAAGCCCAAAAAAAATTTTGATTTTGTTAATGAACAAGAAATAGGGAGAGAATGCAAGCAAACAAGAACCCAAGGAAAGACACAAGGTTCCCACCAGACGTGCCAGAATGTTTCAATGAATTTATTGCTTACTACAAAAAAAAAGGAAAGAGAAGAAACTAAGTATGGGTATGGTTGAAAAAATTAAATAGTGCATGCATTGAGATAAGAAGATTACAAAGAGCTCCTCTTTGGCTTGGGAGGATGACCTACATATAAGAAATCACTAAAGCAAACTCGTTTGTTAGACAAATAGTTGGGTGGATTGCCTAGTGATATCTAGATCTTGGAAGTAGGGGCTTCCTTAGGGACTGTCAATCCACACATTTTAAATAATTAATCTTATAATCAGGAAATAAAGGTTCTTGCATCAATAAATCAAAAGTCACTAAAATTAAATATAAGAGTGCTTGCTGAGAAATATGCTAGAAATGATTACATTAGTGGCGAGCTAATTAATACTAGTACTAGCAAGTTGGGGTATGATTTAGAAAACTAGAAAGGGGTCTATGGATAGGTAGGAACAAATAAAATTAAATTTGATTGGGTATAGGTAAGTGAAAACAAATTTCTAGTTTTTGGTGCCATAATGACCGTCAGTGGTCTGGATAACCATCGGTGGTCAAGGTGACCATCAACAGTTGAGCAGATCATCGACGGTTGAGTCAACCATCGATAATTACTATGTGAGGATCTAGGTTGATAAATTGCTAATTGACGAGATCTAAATTATGGATTTTGAGAGTCAGGTAAGGCCTAGGTTGATTACAAATTGAAAATAAAGTAAATGAATACTCAGAATCAAGTACCTATCTTACTAGGAGTTGATTGAGTGGATGATTGAAGCAGTTGATATGTTGGTGAAATATAGCTTGATTTTGATAGAATAATGATACCTAAAGGCTTAATGGAGAGGTGGCAGTCAAATTGACTCTCTGATATAATTGTTGGATTGCTGATGTTGATTGACCTGCAAGAAAGAAACTCCTAGATGCACAAGCTCTTGATAACAATTACAGATGGATTTTCACCTCTTTACTCCTCTCTCTTATAGGCAAGGTGAGATATTTGCAATAGAATGTGAAATGGGCCTTCTAAATTTAACTCATCCATGCAATTTCTCACAACTAAAATTAGATGAGCTATAATTAGAAAAGCAAAGCAGGTGGTTTGCATGCTTATTATTAAGGAGCTGCGCCCTGATCATTGATGGTCAGGATGATTGTTGATGGTTACCCTGACCATTAGTGGTTGAGTGTCAAGGGAAAAAAATACTAAAAGGCTAGGTTGAGTTAGTTTTGTTAAAACCACTATGGGTTAGGTTAAATAAGGGTCAGAAGGTAATATTGATCTTGAGGGGGTCCTAGAGTAGTCTAGGGGATTTATGACATTCAGAATCGTGGTGTACAAATTTATAGTGTCTACACACATATTAGTGAAGTTGTAAGAAATGTGCCTTCTTTGTAGGCAAACACAAGCTAACAGTCTTACCATTGCGCCCAATACAAGTTGACCAATGATTTGTGTAGTGGGGCTTAAACTTCATAGGGATGATCAACCTACCATCAAGCAATGGGCATAAATAGATACTCATGACCATGGACTATTTCATGAGATGGATGGAAGTAGAAACTCTTAAGGAGGCTAATGAGATCCATCCTATACTTATATGAAGGCATTATAGCAAGGTTTGGTGTTTTATCCACCATTATCTTTGATAATGTTTTGGCCTTTTTTAAAATTAAGATCAGTAAATAGGGCATCAAACATAGCATCCACCTAAGCACCTCATCAAATTATTACCCTCAAAGTAATGGTTTGGCCAAGTCCATGAATAAGAATTTGAATCACATTATAAAGAGGACCATGGAGGACAATCAACGAGATTGGCATACTAAGCTCAAGACTGCCCTTTGGGCTAATCGAGTCATGCCTAAAAGAGTGTTGGGATATTCACCCTTCATGTTATTTTTATGGAAGGGAAATCATATTGCCCACATCCCTTGAGTTTTCTTCATTGGAACTCACCCATCAATTGAAACTACTCAAAGGCGATCCCCCCATAATAAGGTTAGCATAACTAATAGAGATTGAAGAGACTAGAGTGCAAGTTGCGCATACCATGGAACTTCAACAGGACTAGACAAAGGGGACTTTTGATTAAAGGGTCATTGATATAATTTTCCAAGAAGGAGATTTAGTGCTCAAATAAGATGCAGATAGAGTAAAAACTAGAAGGCATATTAAATTTGATGTGATATAGAGTAGTCCATATACCATAATCAGCTACAAACAAGCCAATGCTTTCCAACTCACTAAACTAAATGGAGAAGGACCATCTGTCCCAGTCAATGGGATCTATCTTAAGCATCATCTCCACTTATTCATGTATAATTTGTAAATAAGTAGATTGGATGTTTTTCATTTCCCTAAGTGCCTTGTGCACATTGTTTTAGGATAGCTTTTATTTCCTCCAAGCACTTGTGTGTAATGTTCTGATTAGCTTAGGTCTTCTTTCTTCTAAGTGACATCCAGTGCAGTTGTTTGATTTATTTTTTCTTGTGAGGGTATCTCAATTTATTCCAAAGCCATAGGTATGTAGCTAGTGCATTCAAGGATAAAATAACTAGAAGTTTCAATGACTCCATTCCTAATAGATTATTTTAAAGGCTAATATATTCACATTTAGTAGGCAAGTAGCCCACAAATGTTGATAAAAGTGTTGAATTTATAACTCATTACCAGCTTGTGTAGAACTCACAAAGATCCTATAAAAGGTTTGCATGCCTATGAAGTGTTGGGTTCGTTAGAGCAAGCTGCACGCAGATGTTTCCCATCTACACCCATACTTAAAGCAATCAACGTAGATTTGGGAGTCAACTAAGTCTCAATTCACACTCATAAAGAATTTTTAATGCACATCCCATGAAAATATCCTCCATTTCACAAGCATAAATTGTGCACATGTTTAAATGTGTGAAGCTCCTAGTCTTTAGATAATGCAAGAAGAAGTGTGCAAAGAATAGTTCCAAGTCATGAAGAGTGTGCCTAAGATTTTCAATCTTCTTGTGAACTCCTATTCAAAAGACTCCTTATGCCACCATAATGAATTATCACACCAAATCATAGACTCCCACTCCTACGTTCTCATTAATCATAGGTTATGATCTATCCAATTGAGCTACATAATGGGAGAAACCCTAGGTTGTGGGTCTCCTATGGTGGGTTTGAACCTTCGAAGAAGGCTGAATTCCTCTTGATGCTCACTTAAACTAAAGATTACGCATGGAAAAGGGTTATAAAGGGTTGATACAAACTCCAAAGAAGGTTAAAAGGTGATGCACCAAAGTTAAAATGGATACTCATACAAGCTTGAATCCTTACTAAATCAACATAAGATGACTATAGTTCACACAACTTCACAATCTCACTAGTTGCATAAATATTTCGTAGAAGAGGTCCCAAGTAGAACACTAATCTATACCTCCAATTTAGCTTGAAAACACCTTCAAAGAGGGAAGTAGAAGGACAGTAAACTAGGAAGACTCTCCTTCATAAATTCACCATACATAAGCATACTAAGCACTAACTGAAGACAAGAGATAGGAAAAGAGTTGATCCTATTACTTCAAAAGGTAGTTCTTATAATATTTTGATAGGGTTTAACCATATCAAACAAGCACACTATTTCAAGAGCCTCAATGAGTATCCTTGTCCCAGAAAAGAATGAAATTTTTTAAGAGCTCAGAACTCCCATAATGGGAATGAGACTAGGATATATAGGAGAAGGGAGAAAGAGAGAAAGTTGGGGCATGCCATCAGAAAGGGAACACAACATCCTAGATCATTAATTTAACTTGAACTACCACCCTTTTGATTGAATGTTCTACCACCTTTCTATCAATTAGGACACTGCTCATGGTGCTCATGGCTTACCAAGTGGAAAAGTCCCCATGGGTTCCGAGGATGCATTGAATGCACTTAGTTACAAGTCCCAACCACCATATCCTTTTTTTTAATCCTTCACGCCATCTCCCACTGAAGATAAATCTTTTAGACTCATGGATCTGATAGAATCATGACCCTATTTGTTTTATATGACTGTTTATTAAAAATATGGCCATGCTGAAGGATGAGGACCCTTTACATAATCATATATATCCACCCTTGATCAAATATTGGACCCAAATCTTTTCTATAGATGAAAAACCAATATCTTTTATTGGTTTTCCTATAGTCATTTATGTCAATGTAGACCTATAAACTGCATAACTTCTTTTGATCTCTATTAGGTCTAAAAAGACCCATTTTTGCCTTTGAGTGTCCATAGAAATCGAGAGCTTATTATTCACAGGGGTCCTTCAAAGAATGGTGAACACAGTCACAAAATGAAGCCTGTATGCCATAAATAAATGAACTCAAGGTCCTTATTTAGCCTTAATGGTGGTTCTTTTACATCTTTTATACCTGATTGCATGTCTATGTCCACTCCTTAGCATTTGATCGAGATTTAATGATGAAATGATGACCCTAAAAGACTTATTTTCCCTAGTTTGATCTTGGTCATATGTTTGACCTCCCATCAAAGATCCCTTAGTATTTAAACTTTGAACCTCACTCATTGATTTGATTTGTATGAGATGCACGTAGACCATTGATTTTCCTAGGAGACTAATGAGTGAATAACAGTTGGCAATCTCTCATCTGTCCTTGAGATATGTTGACCCTACTGACCTCATTTGCGTCATTAGATCATGATGTATGAAGCAATGTGAGACCTTGATTTACCTGGGCCCACTTTCCTACCAATTCTTACATGTAATTGGATCATTGGTATGATTGCACATTGATCATTGATCTAGATCAGACCTTCCTCTTGGTCAGTCACCTCACACTATTAGATCTTTGTTTGGTGAATCTGCACCATTAGATATTATCCAACCTATAGATTTTTAAGGGCTTCTAACATAGGGAGCTTTTGACTCATTTGACCCTAGTGTGAACCATTGGATCTTACTTGTCAGTATGCAAGCTCATGCATACCATTATATCTTCATCAAATTTAAACTCATTAAGGATTTTTTTAATCTAAATGGTCATTTTATAGAGCTCAAACTTCACAGTTGTGCAAATGTCCTATCCTGTAAGTCCGGCTTTGAAGCTCCATAGCTTGAGCTAGAAAGCTTGCATGGATATAAAACTTGTAGGGCATGTTCTTGGCATGAATACATCCATGACACTATAATATTTTGGCTCATGATGATTTTTGAGTGGAATTATAAAATACGTAAGTGAATTATTTTATTCTTTTTCTTAATGATGACCTGGTTCATTTAGGCTTGTACCAAATCTTTTGCATGAATTTCCATGGCTCAGATGGATTATTGAGGCTCGTGCAAAACCTACATCATGCTCTTGAATGTTATGACCACCATGGAGACCTAATTTCTTGAATTTAGACAATCTACACTCTAAGTTAACTTAAGGTGTTTCAAAAACTTTGCAGGCTGCATGATCCTTTTGGTCCACTCATTCCATCCAAAACCTTACTTAAGCCCTTTGATCATTTGACTAATCTAGAGTTTTGCTCAGCTCTTCAAATCATGCTTGGACCTTAGGACAAATTTATGTATGTAGGCCAAAAAAGGCCAACATTTCTGGTGACATCTTGGGGTTGCATGCTTGATATGCAAGAGATTGGTTGCCTTGATCTGGCCCATTGGGCATACAAAGTCCCAAGTATTCTCTCAACTGATCACAAAAATGATACAGGACTATCCTTATCTAGAACCTTCTTTTAAAATAAAAAGAATAGAAAAAAAAGAACAAAAAAGTGCTTGAGGTACTTATTAAAAAGGAAACACACATTAAAAAGAAAAAAAATGTGTACAAGGCACTTAGAGGAAAACATAAAATAACTATTCTAATATGTACAATATGTTACAATGAATGTAATGCTTCTTATAACAAGGCTTGAAATGAATTTCATTGACTGGGATGGGTAATACCTCTCCATCCAGTTGGTCAAGTTGAAAATCATTATGTTTTTTGCATCCATGGATCAAATAAGGACCACTCCACAAGCTATCAAACTTGGTATGGTTGCCTAGTTTGGCCCTATTTGAGTCCCATTTGAGGACAAGGTCACCTTCCTTAAAGCTCCTTGTTGTAGCTCTTTTATCAAAGGCATTTTTGACCTGAGATTGATGTGACTCCAAAGTATTTATAACAAGGTCCTTGGTTTCTTCCAGCTTCATGAGCTCTATCATCCTCACATTCATGGGTTCATCCTTCATCAACTCAAGCTGATGGGCTAATTCTAATATGGGAAGATCAAGAGAGATAGGAAATTTGGCTTCCCTTCCATACACAAAAACATATGAAGATTTTTTAATGGTATCTTTAAGAGTCACTCTATCAACCCATAAGGCTATCCTTAGCTTGGTGTGCCATGTTCTCTGATTCTCTTTCATGGTCCTCTTGATGATCCTTATAAAATTCTTGTTTTTGGAATCTGCCAATCCATTTCCCTAAGGATAGTAGTTGGAAGAGGTGCTAAGGTAGATGCCTAGTTTGAGAGACCACTTACTTATCTTCATACGAAATGCATTATTAATAATTATGGTGGCTAGGAAACCAAACTTGGTCATAATGCTATCATAGAAGTCTAAAACTACACCCTCGTTAGCCTCTTTCAAAGTGATGGCTTCCACCCACCTGGTGAAGAAGTAAGTTGTAGTGAACATCCATTTATGCCCTAAACTTGATGGTGGATTGATCATCCCTATGAAGTTTAACCCCCATTTTATGAAGGGTTGTTTCACCTGAATTGGATTGAGTGGAAGGGCTACTAATTTCTACTTTTCTACAAAGAAAGCACACTTTCAACATTTTAGAACCCATATATAAGCATATTTAAAACTAATGGGCCAATAATAGCCAACCCGTATTACCTTTATTGCTATCATTCTAGGTGCAAAATGGCTTCGTACAGGTCCATCATGGAACTATTCTAAGAGTTTGGTCATTTGGTCATCATCTATGCACCTAAGGAGTACTCCATTGAGGTCCTTTTTAAAAAGGACACCACCAAACAATGCACAAGGTATAGATTGAAGCCTGAAATACCTTCTTTTAGCTCTATCCAAACCTTGGGGACATTCTCCTATTGGCAAGAAGTGAGCCATATCTTGAAGCCAACTCTTTTGAAGTAGAGGTGCACCTACTTGTGAGTTGTATTGGGTCACCAAAATAACTTCCTTGTCCTCTTGGAGATCATTCACCATGTGATCACACAAGCCCTTACCCCTAACCAACTTGGTGACTTTGATCTCCACATCATATTCCATGACCTTGGTGTTCCAACCTGCTTTTTTTTCACTCAAATCCTTGTTAAGGAGGAAGTCCCTAAATCCAGGGTGAGACACCATAAGATGAATCCTACTATTGGAGAGCATTGGTTTGAAGTTCTTGAGACTCCTCAACGCTAAAAGAACTTTTTTTTCAATAAAGGTATACCACCCCTCATATCTTTCCATCCCTTGACTAAAAATGGCAGTTGGTTGCTCCATTCCTTTACCATTCTTCTGCATCAACATAGATGATATGTTGTCAACACTATCAAAGGTGTACAAGATGAAGTCCTTGGATAAATTAGGGTTTATGAGAGAGGGGGCCTAGGCAATATCTTGCTTGATGGCCTCAAAATCTACCTTGCCTTCATTTGAATAAGTAAACACTTGGCCCTTCTTTATCATGGTGGTGATAGGTTTGACCAGGTTTTCAAAACCAAGTATGAACGTTCTCACAAAGTTAATCTTCCCAAAGAAGTTATGGATCCTTTTCTTGTGCTTTGGGAAGGATAAGGCTAAGATAACACTTACTTTTTTAGGGTCAATGTAAAATCTTTCTTTTAAAATAATGTGACCCATCAACTTACTTTTATGCATAAATAACACACATTTCTAGGGATTTAAATAGATCCCTTACTCTCTATAACTCTGGATATCAGCTTCAGATGGTCCATGTGCTCACTAGCTTTCTTAGAGAAGACTGTGATGTCATCTAAGTAGACCAATACCATTTGATTTAGCAGCCCTTGGAAGGCCATGTCCATTACTCTTTGAAAGGTTTCCCCAATATTAGACAATCTAAAAGGCATTTTTGGTAAGAAGATGTGCTCCACTTAGTGGTGAAGGCAGTCTTGTACTGGTCTTCCTCTCTCACTAACAACTGGTTGTAACCTGAATATCCATCCAAGAGAGAGAAACATTCTGAACTAGAAACTATTTGAAGGAGTTGCTCCATGGATGGTAAAGGGTAATGATCCTTTAAAGAGACTCTATTAAGATCCATGAAGTCCACACACAACTAGTTTCCCCATTCTTATTACTAAAAAGTATTGGATTAGCTACCCCTGAGGAGTGATTAATTGGAAAGAATCAAGATGATCTTGGATTGAATCAACTTGGTCAATTCCTTCCTCATGAGCTCTTCATTCTTGGGGTTTATTTGCCTCTACTTATGCCTGACAGGCTTGGCATTAGCCTTTAGTTCTATAGTGTGTTAGGCCAATTTAGGATTAAATCCATTTAGGTCACTATATTACCATGAAAAGATGTTTGCATATTCCTTACAAAGCTCTATGAAAGCATTCCTTTCATATTTAGTGCTTACCTTTCCAAACTTGAAGAGCTTGTCTTCAAGGATGAGAACTCTCTCATAGTTCTCTTCATTAGTTCACATCACTACTTTATCCTTCCTCATATGGTCTCCTTCATGAAAGAGACCTTTAAGGGTGTTTATCCCTTTAGGAAGCTTATTAGATCTTAATTGAACAATCTGGTCCCCATACTGATGCTACAATTTTCCTTGGTTGATGGAGAACTTCGATTCTTGCTACAAAAAACATGCAATCTATTTATCACTTTCAAAATCTTGCTAATGAGATTCATTATTTGGAACTGATGGTCTTATTACCACTTTGACATGTGGGTGCACCTTGGTCCTTTTTAATTCATTTGGGATATCAAAATGAGCCCCCACAACTACTAGCCTCTTAACATGTTCATTTTAGATCCTTGGGACTGATTGGATGTTAAAGGCCTCAAAGTCCTCAATTAGGTCCCATAGTCTATGTTTGTAGGACTTCATTAAGGGTTTTTTAGTGACATTCTAGCCTCTAATCTAGTTCATTATCAATTCACTATACCCATAGACTTGCAATTTCTTGATCCTTCTATTATTAGCCCATTAAAGGCCATGACTAAGGCCCTCATATTCTGTTGTATTATAGGAGCAACTAGATTGTAATTTATATGAAGAGAAGTACTTGTCATTTTAAGGGGATCTGAGTATAACACCTGCACCCACTCCATGCTTGCTCCTTGAACCATCAAAGAACAACTTCCATAGATCACTAGGATCTTATTAAGGCTTCATGAGGGATGGTATGGACTAGTTTTCTTCATTCTAAATAGTAGACACCCAAGTCCCTTTCCTCAACACCTTCTAAGGGGTCCACCAACTGGTTGTCATTCCATAATTCATCTAAGAACATGTCTGGTATCTCTTCTGGATGAGTGTTCAGTTCCTGCCCCACTGTAAATTCATCCTCATCAATAATGGTGCAATTAATGTTGATATTATCTTGTCCATGGGGATCTATGTGGAATTATGCAATGGTCTTAGATTTAGTTAATACTTTGGCCCCATACCTTGTTCTAAATGCTATGTATGAATAATCTATTGTGAGATAGCCTCCAATATTCGTTGTGAACTCTATAGATAAGCATAGTGCAAAATGAGGAGGCACATCCAAGATCAACACATCTTGAACCACCGAGACACTAGGACAAGCATGCAGGGTCAAGTTAAGGTCTATGATTATACCAGATGGTTTAGTGGAAGAAACATAAAGTTAGAACACTCCTTTGGACTGGGGCTCATATTATAGACCAAGTTGATCAACTATGGACTTCAACATTAATGAGGTACTAACCCCATTGTACACTAAGCAATTGTGCACTAAATATTTTCTAATGATCATTAAAATATAGAAGGGAGGAGGCTTGACTGCTTTACTTGATTGCCCATCATTTAGTCTTTTGGCTGCATTGGTTAGGACTACATTCTCTTTTCTTGGTGGTTTGTCTATAACATTAATCTTTGATAGTCCTTCTTGAAGGATGTCTACCTGAATAGACATGGAGGACATGTCCCATATTGGCATACTCACATTAGATTTATTCATTTGTTCAACAATGTTGATGGGTGAACCACCAACCTTTGCTTGTGCTTTGGGAGCCACCACTATTATTTGTTGAACTTATGAACTCTAGGGAAGAAAGGGGTTCTTTTGGTTTTGATGTTTAGGAGGTACTAGAATCTTTGGGATGGAAGCAGGCTCACTTGGATTTGATAGTGAAGGAGTAATGATAGTAAGTTCTTTGACTACTTCCTCGATATCATTCATATTCCTTTTTTTGAATCTTTTATTTACTACCACTAAATATAGGCTTGGCTAAAACTAGCCTGCTGGTTGGATGCATATCACTCTTCTTTCTCATAATTGACCATTATAACATCCAGTTGGTTTGGTCCTTGATTAGACCCTTGACCTTGTAGAGGCTCCTCTAGTTTGGTCGTTATAGGTACCTTTGTATTTTGGGCTATGAGAGCTTGGCTATATACATAATTAACAACCTACTACCATTGATCATTGAAAGCTTGGTTGAAGTTAGTATTTGGGATAATGAATTGCCCAAAAGACTAATTTCAATGCATGATCCCTTCAGCTTCTTGAGCCACATTATTTTGAACTGGGACCAAGGTGTTGGAAGTGCTTGCAACATTAAGATTGTAGTTATTCTGCCTATTGTAACCATGTTTCCCTTGTCCTTGGTTTTGACTTTGGCCTTGGCCTTGGTAGTTACCTTTGTATGGTGGCTTATTTGTTTTAAAAGCTTGCTGCTGAGGTTGATATGAAACTTGATAAGGCCTATTGAAATCCTGTTTCCTCTTAACATTTAGTAGCTCATTTCCCAAAGACTGAAACATGATCTTAAGCTCTTGGAAGTTCTTTTGGTCTTGGGAATCACTAGATCCACTAGTGAAAGCTTTCCCCTAATTTGGTGTAGGTATTGCAACAATTGTTGGTGCAGGAAGAATGACATCAAGTGGATGGATATCAATAAGAGGTGGTCTAATTTTGGGAAATAAAGGCATTGGGGGTCTAGGAGTAAGCTTGCTAGCTTGAACTAGATAGTTTTCTACTTTAATAGCCACCTGATAAGCATTTGGAAATCCTCTCATATATTGAATCATCATTGCTATGTCACTATTTAAATCCTTCAAATAGTAAAGGATGACAAACTTAGGGGTTGGTTTGATAGAAACTAAAATTTTATCCCAAGTCTTTTAAAACCTTGTGTTGAAGTCTTGCATGACTTCATGGGGATCCCTTTTGATTATAGTTAATTGCTTTACAAGTGACAAATGATCACTTTTACCCTCAAATATTTTACATAATGCATCTCCTAACTAGTTCCATGATTGTATAGAATTAGCAATGAGGCCTTTATACCAGTTTAAAGCTTTCCCTTTAAAAGATATAGCTAATAATGTAATAACTATATTTTCCACAATGATATTATGAATATTTAAAAAATTAGATATGTCGATGAGGTACTCAGAAGGTGTTGTGGCTTGGTCTCCTATGAAGTAGGGGACACTTTTGAGAGCTATTACTAGCACAGGATCATGTTATAGTAGGTTTAAAGGACTTTGACCATTGAAGGCCACAAATGGAGAAGCTCTTTGAGGAATCATGGTATTAAAAGGGGGAACAAAGTTCTTCTTTCTTAGGTAAACCTTAAGATTGGTTTAGGATAAAAGCTTGCCCTAAAAGGGTGTGTATTAGTAAACCTTAATCTCTTAGCTAAATTTAAAGGTAGTTCAACAAATTCAAAGGGAATACCTCTTGAAGCTGACCTTGTTATCACCTTTGGCATGAGATGAAGTTACTATTTTACTGCCAGAATGTTGAATCTTCCTTTGGTAGTCACTAGATGCTATTGCTTGGGAGCTTAACTACTGAAAATTTGAACAAACCAACATCAACTTTGATCAATCTTCGTTGAACTGTGGTTCCACTGGGCATGCCTAAAACTATTGTAATCTTTCATACTCATGGATTTGACATAATCATGGCCCTATCTATTTTAGATGGTTGTTTTTTAAAAATATGGCCATTTTAAAGGATAAGGACCCTTTACATAATCATAAATATCCACCCTCGATCAAATCTTGGACCTAGATCTTTTTTATAGATGGAAAACCAATCTCCTTTATTGGTTTTCCTATAGTCATTTATGTCGATGTAGACCTATAGACTTCATAGCTTATTTTGATCTCCATTAGGTCTAAAAAGACCCATTTTTGCCTTTGAGCATCCATAAAAATTGAGAGCTTATTATAAATAGGGGTCTTTCAAAGAATGGTGAACACAACCATAGAATGAACCTAGCATGCCACAAATCTATGAACTAGAGGTACATATTTAGTCTTAATGGTGGTTATTTTACATCCTTTATACATGATTGCATGGCTATGTCCTCTCCTTTCCCTCTCTCCCTTCTCCTATAGATCTTAGTCTCATTCCCACTATGGGAGTTATCATTCTTTTCTAGGACATGGATACTCATTGAGGTTCTTGAAAAAGTGTGCTTGTTTAATATGGTTAAACTATGTAAAAATATTTTAAGAACTACCTTTTGAAGTAATATGATCAACTTTTTGCCTATCTCTTATCTTCAATTAGTTCTTAGTATGCTTGTGTATGGTGAATTTGTGAAGGAGACTCTTCCTAGTTTACTATCCTTCTGCTAGTCTCTTTTAAGGTGTTTTGAAGCTAACTTGTAGGTCTAGATTAGTGTTATGCTTAGGACTTCTTCTATGAAATATTTATGTAACTAGTGAGATTATGAGGTTGTGTGAACTATAGTTGTCTTATGTTGATTTAGTGTGGATTCAAGCTTGTATGAGTGTCCATTTTAACTTTGGTGCATCACCTTTTAACCTTATTAGGAGCTCATATCAACCCTTTCCAACCCTTTTCCTTGTGTAAGCATTAGTTTAGGCGAGCATCAAGAGGAAGCTTGCGTCATCCAAAGGTTCAACCCCACCATAGGTGACCCACAACATGGGGTTGTTCCCATTATGTAGCTTAACTGGAAAGGGCATAAAGAACCCTCTACAAGGGTGAATATTGAGCCTATAATAACTACTTCATAGACTGATAGGGGTCCCAAGTATGAAGTGAAGGCTTAAGATAACTATCAAGGGAAATTTGGTGCAAAAGGGTTAAAATTCATGCAACCCCTACAGAGGACTTCTACATCTGCATCCTTTACCAACTCATAGCTTACTTCACAACCTAAATACATAGCCCTCACTACGTAGATATGTCCAAAAGGCATAAGTCATCATTTCTCATTAGATGCACAATAATGATGTAGCAGTTCAAAGCAGGCCTACATGATAATTGATAGGTGGAAGTGAAGTATAAAGTGGTAGTTAAAAAGTAGTTGAGTGGTGATCAAGGCCTTATCAGGATGAGTAAATGTAGAATTAGTTGTCATAATTTGAAATATGATCACACACCACCCCTCTAGCTATTATAAAGATCTTCAATTCCTAGACATGCATGTGGATCTAGAAGAATCCTACCACCAACTCCTAGATCTAGATCACTAGGTAGAATTTAAAAAACATAGACATGATATCACAATAGAATTAAAAGACTATATATGCCACCGCAAAGGGCACATAAATTGTAAAAGGCTTGCCCTTATAAAATCTTTATTCTTTATTATAAAAAAGGGTCAACATTTTTTAGACAACCTTACACTACTAAAATTTTCCTTCCAAGATCACTTCGAGTGGCTAGACCTTACATTTTAATGATAATTGAGTTCACCTCCCTCTATTCTTATTAAACTCTATATGTGATTTATGTTTGTTGATCTTTATTTGTGGGTAATGTTCATCCCTCTCATCATTGTCCAATCTCAACACCTCTATGTGGAACTTGGAACTCCCTTACAAGTCATATTCTATGCACATTCAGGTTTGTGTAGGCCTTGTCTATAGATAACCTTCATCCCTCTCAACACTTCATTGTGTTCCCATACATGTATGTGAAATACTTATGCATTTGGAGTGTCCATGGTGGAGTCTGTGTGATATTGTTTTGTTCTCAAAGATTTGTAGTGTGTCCATCAAGGCAATGGAAGTGTTCGCTTAACTCTTGGTGCATCATCACATTTTCTTTTTATGCAATCTCTTAACTCCTCCCTCCATTTTCCTTGTCAAGTTTAGGTTTAGATTAGCATTCGATTTAAATTTTTTCTCTTTAGGTCTACACATTGGTCTTAAACTAGGTGCACTTAGAATAGAATTAAATTGGCCTACTCTGGAGGTTCTTCCCATAGAGTGCAAGGGTCCCACACCTTGGAGAAATTCCCATCATTATGATGAGATAACCGATGCTCCATGTATGTAAGTAAGTGATAACACTTCCATGCCTAGTGTCAAATGCCTTTATGCCTTGTATAAGGCATTCACCCTCTGTGCTCTATAACAAAACCTCATGCACCACATATCATCCATGGGTGCACATTTTAAGCGATAATACTTACTAAATATTATAGTTTTGTGAATAATTTAGGTTGATCAAAATTACATATATTCATGTATGTTTTTCATGTTTGTTTTCCTGCTTCATGTCTTGTGTGTATTCTCTATTTTGACTTATGGACATTTAAACATGTCTTTGTGTGTGGCTGGAAGCCTTCATTGTATGTTCAACATGTCCCATGTATATAGCTCCTTGGCCTTCTCTTGCATGTTTTGTGTGCTTTATGTGTACTTTTTGTATGTGTGTGTCATGACCATGACATTTGTTTACTCAATTTCTTCAATTTTTGATGTTATGATGGACATATGCATCTTCCTAGCCTTTTGATGTCATGATCAATATCATGCATCCCTCCCCAAGTAGTTATATTCAAATTTTAGTACTCAATTTTGGTCACTCGTGTGCATGCCTAATTTCTAAAATCTATCTTGACAATGTCACTATGTATTCTTGTTTCTACATGCATATTACATAAAAACTCTATGCTTAGTTTACATACGATGATGCCATGCTCCTCCATGTTATCATTACTACATATATTTACATCTTTTCATAACATCTCTACCATAACTTTCTATTTTGAGCTAAGTTATTGTGCATGTTTAATAACTCACCTTAAAAGAGGGGGCATACATGGCGGTTTGTCTTGAAGACTATGTTTCTGTAGTGTGGTACATAGACAAAAAAATGTAGGAATTACACAATTGGTCAAGTTACATACCCAAAAATAAGTCATAAAGGAATATTGGATAATGACACTCCATTTGGACAAGGACACATGCATGTCATGTCCACAGTAGTGTGTTGTTGTCCTAATAGGTAGATCATGGTCATTTTCAGAGAATATCATAATCACATGCAACATAAAACAATTAGTAATAGGTATAGATATTTGGTTTCTAGAAAAATACTCATGTTTGTCTTGGATTTTCTTAGTTTGGGGTCATCATGCATGACGTTTGTTATAGGTAGCACACATATTGTTGCTAGGAATTTTAGTTGTTATTACTTAGTTTCACAATACATATACACCAGATATTAGATTGGGGGCATGTTCATGGCATACTAATACTTCCTTACTCAAATTTTACACCAATTTCATAGTTGGAATGATAATCCATGTCTATCCATGTTGTATACAACATATTTATATAATATTATATTTTTTACATAGTTTTGTTCCATAAATGAGCCTTATTCCATCTACAGTGGTTGGTTCACCTTTTGTAGCATTTTTACACTAGAGTAATCTATTAGAATTCATATAGGGATTTCAAAACTACTTCACCACTTTGGTTATTCAATGATGGAGTCAAGCATACATTAAGTTATTAATCCTACTCTCTTCATCAATGAGGATTAGGGCATGCACTATCCAAACCAAAAATTTCAACGCAAATGAAATCTTCAAGAGTCCTGCCCTCTAAAGTCACTAGTTTTTTACACCATAAAACACAACAGTTCATATACTCAATAAGGTGTATTCATTCCTTATTATTATATCTATAAATTCCTTATCTTTTAATTTTATGTTTCTATCTTATTTAAGGATTTATTTATACATGTTTCATTATAGGCTTTATGAAGCACAATTGAACATTATGGGCTACATCCAAGACTACACTTCATAGGTAAGTTAATGTACACATTTTTCCTTTTAATCTAGTAATTTCAATTTGATTCATTACTATAATAAAAATGGGGATATGTAGATACATAAATTAAAATTTAATCTAAAATAATGCACCTATGTCCACCTTTTTACACACTTAGCTAATGCCTTATTTCACAACCTTTTAACCACTTTACTTCATTTTACACATAGATGACCCATTCTTGTAAGAAAATAGATGATCCAAAAATATCCTTATTCCTCATGAAAAATAATTCAATCTTATCCATAGACTGTTCCATACTCCCAAATCAATAACTTTTGCTCTTACAACAATACAACATTTGGGCAACGTTGCTCCTTTATAGTGTCTGATTCCACTGCTCTTATCCTCTCACCAAATAACGGTTGATTTCTCAAATTTAAATTCATGTAATGGGTCATCATAGAAGTTTAGAAAGCTTCATTTAAATGAATTACCATAAATTCACTATAAATCCACATTTCAAACCATTTTTTCACACAAGAGGCTTCCATATTGAAAAGTACCAAAATTCTAATTGCACTTTGAGAGTAAATTCACAATTTCTTTGAATTCTTAATACATACAATATAATATCCCTAATATAAAGTATGAATACACTTACAAGGTCATAACTCATGGTTGAAGCATCTAATCACTCCATGATTACACCAACATTTAGAATTTAACACTAGTTTTTCACACATACCACCATAACATGGATAAACTACATAGAGTTTGATCTCTCTTTAGAGTATTGGTATATAAAAACTCAACACAAGGGTTGTTGTGGTCAAGCATAACTTTAACTACTAACCTATTTTTACCTTGTGATTATATTTGTTCTCTTGGTCTATTGAGCTAGGGTTATAAGTGAAGAAGAAGATATACATTAGTTTTCATGATGAATCAAATGCTCTGCATAGTCAATAGAGCATACAAATAAAGGAAAAAATATCATATAAAAATCATAATCCTATCATCTACAAGACACCAATACTCCCTAAGAACAACAACACCCCATGCCCCTGTCTAGATATAACACTCCTATCTAGAGATCCCATAAAGCCCAATTTTGGATCCATAGTCAGTCAACCTAGCTCCAAAGTTATTTTCAACCTCAAACAAAGTATTACATTTTAATTTTATATCTAAGTTGTATTTACTCCATATTTACCCCTTTTAGAATATTTCTAAATTTAATAAGTTCCAAATCAGTTTATTATCTATCTTTAGCATTCTAATCTGACAAAATAATTTTTCTTATCTTAGTAATTAATTCACGTGTTTTCCAAAATTTGATTTAAAACAAGGGTATATATAAACCTTCAAAAGTTAATGAACAAGCTATATGTAGAGGTGAATGATAATACTTCAAAGCATGCATAACATAATCAAGATAATAATGACTCTAAAGATGAACATTGAGATGTACTTCCACTTCTAGATGATGAACAACCACCAATTAATAAAGTGTAAATTATTAAAAGTTTTTCAAAGTGATATGTGACCAATCTTAAGATTATAATACCATTTTGCAAACTCTTTTGGACATAACAAATGCAAGCATAGATAATACTTATACTTTTATGGGTCATTTACCTTTTTAAACATCATTGGATATAACTCTAATACCACCATTGATTATGGGGGTAACCCAAAGGTTTAAAAAAATCAATATGTAAATTCCTACTATCTTTTGGAACACTACCTTTGGTTAACACACATTCTTATTCTCTTGATATACAATCCTTTATGCACGAGATTCAATCTTCGTAAACTAAGGTGTTACATTTGGAGTAAGGTGTTTCAAAATGTAATCGGGCACTTGTTTATTAAAATTCATTACACACTATTTTGGCACAACACATAGTAGTATATCCTTTACCTTCATGTTTTATGGAACCCAAGATTACACTATATGATGGAAAGGGTGACCCTAAACAACATATTCAAGCATTCCACATAGCATGTTTGGAATATGTGTCTAATGACAAGTTAAAGTCTAAAGGAATATGATTTACAATGGTCTTATGAGTCACCTAATCAATTAGTGCATGCATTTTTTCCCTTGGTTGATATGTTTCTAGCACATGTTTTAATCAATATTAGTGAGAAGATTTCATATGCTTGGATTGCCCAACTCAAACATAAATCTAATGAACCTATCACAAAATATGGCTCAATGTATGTGATGATGCTATCTAAAATGAAAAATCTTATGGCAAATAGATAACTCCAAGATATGTCCAAAAAAAGCTTACTTTCATCCCTACACGAGTCCATCATATTTAAGAAGTTTTTCTCATTCATGGATTTATGTCATACAATTAAAGAATGGGAAGTCAAATTACAGGTAATGAATAAGCTTAAGTATGCAACTAATCCATATTCAAATACATAGAATTCAAGTAAGCCACCATACAAGGTGACGCCAACCAATAATGATAATGATCAAAAGGCAACAATATATGTAGTTTTAAAACCAATTGCACAGATCATATTAGTAGCTCCTGCTAGGAGACAATTTACCAATCTACTTAAAGCTCCATACAAGGTCATCAAAATTCTATTGGAATGTAATATAATATCTCTCCCTTCCATTAAAGAGGTTGATGTGAGTAATCCTCTTCTAAATGGATTTGACCAAATGCTTTTTATGACTTTTATAGAGTACCAGGGCACACTACTAAAAGGTGCATCAATATAAGGCACAATATTTGGGATTTGATAGATGAAAACATCATTGATGTGGAAAAAAATATAGATAGTTCAAAGGCACAACTTAGTGAAAGTAAAGCAATGAAAATATTCAGTTATCTTTTTCCTATGCATATAACTACTGAGATAATAGATACATAGGGAGTGCATTATGCATGCAATATCATTTTCATACAAAGGTACAACATCATTTAAATGGATTCATTGGTACATGCCATACTTCAATGCCATATAGGCCACTCTTCATATTTTTAGGACATGAAATAGTAGATGATGATTTGGATTTGAATTGTTTATTCATTTGAGTGAAAATTGATCACTAGCCTTTTTAGAGTGTCATGGTCAATAACGGTTTGAGTGTAAATATGTGTACAATCACATTTCTCTATAATATTGGATATATAAAGAGGATTTACTTTCCTTGAATATCATAATAAAATGATTCAATGGTCACATTCAAAGTTCCATTGGTGAGACTACATCACCATTACAGGTTGGTCTAACACACATGACCACCAGGCTTATAGTAGTACTAAATGTAGGGGTCTTCAATATATTATTGGGGTGCCATTGAATTCAAAACATTAAACTAGTTCCTTCCACAATTCATAGGTGTTTAAAGTATATTTATGCTAATGAAGTCATCACAGTTTGGGGTATCCCATATGAATACCCCTACAATAGAAATATATGGTCCCTATATAATATATTTTAGTTGAGCCACCTAAAAGGATTCAACCTACTCAAAATGTAAAAAAATAAGTGTGTACCATTCTAAGGAGGCCTAACCTTAATGGTCACTTCAACATAGATTTATCACAAATTATGGATAGCCTCTATCTACTCTTGCATATCCTAGATTTATCTTACGAGGCACTAATGGTATTTTACATAAGGCACCAACACAGGGTTCTTACACTCCACAATGGGTTCCCAAAATTTCTATAATTAATTGTGCTAAAAAATATTCACAATATGATACATATCATCATTATGATAGTGGTACCTATGGTACAAAGGAAAACCAATATTCAAATTATGAATCCATCTCAGTTTAGTCACGACAATATGATACTTTCCATTCACGAAAGGTCACCATTCCTATGCTAGATACATGACCCATGATTGTGAGTCCCTTATAGGACTAATTAGTTAGTATCCTTCTTTATATGTTTTTAGTTCATATATTTATAATACAAAAAAAATCACACATTTGAGAAAATTCAAAATCCAAACCTCTACATGATTTATGTAGTTGATTTGCATAAGTTAATATGTACTTAGTATACTCAATAGTTCTCTATATATCTAGTTTATATCAAATGTGATTCACAAGTGCCTATTATTGAATGTAGAACATATAGGTTATCATTCCCATACATAGTTATAGGTTATTGCATTGTCTTAGACCCATAAATGCTTTCATAGAAAAAATCACTCTGCCTAGATAGCAACGCACTGTGTTGGTGTCCAATTCTGTCGAACTTGTCATAGTGAACACAAGATATCAATTCTCAGATCTAAATAAGACACATGCCTTCTATACCTTGTTTATACATCATCAAGTTTATTGGGGGATACCATACACAAATTATATTATTCTTTGTTTATCTACTTGTTCATACCTTATTTCCTTACATTGCACAAAATATATTGATATTTCTCATTTACATTCACATTGATATCTTCCTAGATTCTTGATTTACTGAATATACTAATGTTATGAATTACTAATGTTTATCAATTACATTTAATATTACATGTTTTACGTGTTTGCTTATATGATTCATGTATTATGTGTATTCACTATTTTGGATTCTAAACATTTGAATATGTCCTTGTATGTGGCTCTAAGCCTCTTTTATGTTTCTATTTTTGTGTAAGTGGAATTTGGATATATCCCTTGTGTGTGGCCTCTTGCCATTCTAATTTTTGATTTATGTGCTTTACATGTACTCTTTATGTGTGTGCATCATGGCCATGACACTTATTTTCCCATTTTTTTGATTCCATGATGGACATCATGCATCTTCCTCATTTCTCAATACCATGATCAATATCATGCATCCCTCCTCGACTAGTTCTATTCAGCGTCTAATACTCATTTTTGATCAATTTATCACTGCATGCTTCATTAATAACATCTATTTAGACATGACATTGTATATGATTATATTTCTATGTGTATCTTACACTAAAACTATTTTTATCAGTTTATATATGATGATGTCGTGCTCCTCCATGTTATCATTACTACTTAGATTTACATATTTTCATTATATCTCTCGCATAACCTTTTTTTTTGAGTTAAGTCAATGCGTAAGTTCCACAACTTACCTCAAAAGATGGGGCATACACAATGGCTTGTCCTAGAGATTAAGATTCAATAATATAATACACAAACATAATTGGTAGGTTTTACCTAATTGATCATAGTTCACACCCATAAATCACCCAAAAATTAGTTTTGCATAATAACGCTCAATTTAGACAAGGGTGTAAGTCATTCATGTCCAAAATAATGCACTATTATCCCAAAAAGCAAGAAATAATAAATAAAAAAAATAGAATCACAATTAGTATATGATAGTTTGTAATAGGTATACAAAATAATTTCAGATCAGTGCTTATATTTGTCTCAATTTGGGGGCATCATGGGTGGCATGTGTTTCAGAGTTTGCACAAGTTTTTTTATCTTATATAATCATAATATATCACTCAATTTCAAAATCAATATGCACCTAAATATTACATTGAGGGAATGTGCATGGCACCTAACCATCTTATTACTCAAAATTTCACTAGTTTTATAGATAGGGTGGTAATACTTGTCATTCTATATGTTGTATACACCAGACTCAAATCATATTATATTTTGCACTAATTTTATACCATAAATGAGCCTTATTCCTTATATAATGGCTGGTTCACCTTTTTTCACAATAAAAATCCTTTAGAATTCATATAGGGATTCTAACCCACTTCACCAAATTAGGTATGTAATGATGGAGTCAAACACACCTTGAGTTATTAAGCACACTCTCTTTTTAAACAAGTTATTGGGGCATGCAAAGTCTAATCCAAGTTCATTAATGAATATGAATTATCCAAGAGTCCTACCCTTTCTAGTCATCAGTTTTGCATCAGAAAAAACACAATGATTCATGTCCCCAATTAGGTGTATTTGTTCCTTGTTGTTAGAAATAAAAATACTCGTCTTTACTTCTTTATTTTTGTCCTAAGTAAGAACTGATTTATACATGTTTTATTATAGGTTCTACAGAGGGAAAAATTCATTGTTGTGGCCTACATTCAAGACTATTCTTCTTAGGTAAGTTTAGGCACACACTTTTTCTTTTACTATAATAATTTAGTTTTGTTACATTACTAGAATAAAAGAGGGGAATGTAGACACATAAATTAACATTTAAGATGAAACATTGTACTTGTTCATGCCTCATTGCCAATGTAAATTTAAGCTAACATAGTCTAAACCAAGTTCATTAATGAATATGAAATATCTAAGAGTCCTACCCTTTTTAGTCATGAGTTTTGATTTAAAAAACACAATGATTCACATACCCAAGTAGGTGTATTTATTCCTTGTAATAAATAAAAGTTTTCTTGTCTTTACTTCTTTATTTTTGTCCTGAGTGGAAACTGATTTATACATGTTTTATTATAGTTTCTACACAGGGCACAATTCATTCCTAAATGAAGAAACTATGTGGATGACCCATTCCTATAAGCAACTAATGATCTCCCATATGTTTTATTATAGTAAGACCCATATGAAGAAATTCCTAAATGACCAATATATAGTCATAATTTCAAGCCATTTTACACCAAGAGGCTCACACATGGAAAAACACTAAATATCTAACTATACACTAAGAGAAAAACATCTATTTTTTTCAATATATAGTCCATACAACCCTAGTAGCCTTAATATAAGTCAACATACACTTTCAAAGGTCACAAGCCATGGTTGATGCACATAAATATAATGGTATTGCACCAACATTTAACATTACACTAGTCTTTCACACACAACATTGTAGGTTAAAAAAACCTAAACCACTAACCCTTTTTCTGTTTATCATTTGTAGTTATTTAATCTTGGGTTACAAGCGAGTAATAAGACACACAATGGTTTATGTGATAAAGTGAGAGCTCCTACATAGTCTAATAGAATGTACAAGGGAGGTGAACTTGTGATATCAGTCAAAGAGCACAGATCCTCACTAGACACCAATGAACCTTAATGACAACAATGCAGTTGCCCTTGCCTAATTCTAGCATTCTTATCCCAGATCTATGAGAAACATTGTCCCTAATTCACAGTGTCATCACAAAGCCATAAAATCAATTTCATAATTATATTTATAGTCCTGCATTCCTATTTTCCAACTAATTGGTCTCCTTCTAGCATTTTCCCCTTTTAATATCTTTTCAAATTTAGTAAGTTCCAAATCAATTTATGTCATTTATTACATATCATAACATTTTTATTTTACACATAAGTTTGTCTAATCAGGTAAGTAATTCATAACTTTGCTAAATTTGATAAAATAATTTTACATTCAAATTTGTATGGCAAATGCCTTGTTTTAAATAATCTAGATTTCAATAGTTTTATCTTATGTACATTGTAATAATTGCAAAAATAAATAAAAAACTTATTGTTTGTTGGTCATATTTTTCTAATATAATACTACACCTAAAAATAAACAAATTATTTACCCTAATTTTGGATTAGTGTGAATCACAATATGCTAAACTCGTAGAATTAATTCAAATTATAATATATGGCAATCAAGCATAAACATGAATGTAACTGATGGAGACTGATCTAATAATGCAATCTATTATATATAAGAAGTATTAAGGAGATTAAGATACTTAACTTTTCTACTTCATTATTTGACTCTAACTATGTTCTAAAGGCAAGAATAGACTGTAAGCAGGGATGTAATTCATCTGAATCTAGAATTGACTCTCTTTACATGCCATGTCACTAATGTTAGGCCTAGGATAGGTTCATTAGATATAAACAACCTTAGGATAACCTTATTATCCTAGAATATTTTGTTACTCTATGACTATACAGTGTGGTGTGCCTACATAATATGTCTATATATGTGTGATCTTTGACCCTTGATTATATGCAATTATAGATTCCAACTTCCTTGTCCTTAAAACCCTAGGTCTACATGTGAAATATGAAAACCTATAAAAAGTGAGGAAGTGTGATTAGGTTAAGTTGAACCCAGTCACCCTTGATGATTGATTATTGCCTATGTATCCAATATTTTGAAGAGGGAAGTCAAGCCATATGCAGTTCTTCCCCTTAGTGTGAATGTGTATTTGTATTCTTTAACTCTATTTCTATATGGATGTACCTATAAATCTATCTTTGATCTTGAAAATGTTAGCACTTGACCTGGCTTAGTTTGCTTCAAACTTGGATAATGACTACTCATACTGATTGATTTGTGATTTGGAAATAATAGCGTATATGTGCTCAATTTGTAATAGTATATTTGAGAATGCAAAATGGATAATAAGTTTGAACTTTATTTATATTTATATGCATTCAATCAGGTAATTTACTACATCATCGACATGCTAGGTTAATAGGTTTACCTATGGGTATGATTTGATTTTGAAAAGTAGTCATTTCAAGGCAAACGATGATAATGTAAACTTCAAGATAGTACCATTGGCATTACTATTTGAATGTGACACTATTATCTAGAAGACAAGAATGCTAATATGGCAAACTCAAAATGTCTGAGTAGGATATTTAATTAATTTAGCATATACTAAAAGGTTTATGTTGGTGACTAATAGTAACTTAGGATAGATTCGGGTCATAACTAGTGTGTAAGTGCTCGAGCATGGTGAGTGAGTGTTGTTTGGAGATGCACGAGTCATGTAGGACAAGTGCAGGTCAAGGTTAACATTTCCAAGTGTCAAATAATATATTTTAGTTTCTTCTTAAAACACACACATTAAGTCTCTATAGTCAATAAAAAATCAACATTTGTGGACAAAAATTGTCATTCACATTTGTATTACTACCAATTAATGAATGGAATACTGTTACCCTAATTTCAAACAAAAAATTATAGATTACATTAGAAATATTTTAATGAATCATTAGCGTATTTATCAACACATATCTATCAACATGAATAAATGAAATTTACCATGGTTGTTAAAGGGTTAAATATTTCTAACCAATATGAAATTGAAAATGCATTCATAAGTTTTAATGTTTACATCATTATAATCGACCACTATTGCAAATGCTTATCATTTATGTCCACTAGTGGTCCCTTCCCCATATATCTTCAATAAATTTTATAGTCTTGATTTATCATAATCCCACATCATTTTTCTAATCAAGGGATATCTCTTTCTCTTTTTTATTAATCCTTACTATAAAAAGATCAAGATGACTTATTGATAGAGCCAAATAATTAGACTAAGTCCTTGGATTAACTATTAGTGCGGGGAGTGGAGTAACATCAAATATCTAAGGCATTGACGATTCACTACTTATTAGAAAAGTTTTTGCTTTGGAGTTGTTTTAACCTAATTTTATTTTTAAAAACCCAGATAGGATATAAACTAGTAGAATAATTCATATTGATAGATATGGCATTAATGCATGCATCTAAATGTAAAATATTAAAACTAATTACAATTATTTAATAATTAACACATGTGAAATATAATAATTAGAGATAAATAATTAGACTAAATCCTTGGATTAACTATTATTGCGAGGAGTGGAGTAACGTCAAATCTCGAAGGCATTGACGATTCACTACTTATTAGCAAAATTTCTGCTTTGGAGTTATTTTAACCTAATTTTATTTTTAAAAACCTAGATATGATAAAAACTAGTAGAATTATTCATATTGATAGATATGGCATAATGCATGCATCTGAATGTAAAATATTGAAACTAATTGCAATGATTTAACAAGTAACACATGTTAAATATAGTAAGTAAAACAAAACAATGTGTTTCTAGATTTTTATGGCTAATTATTTGACCATGACTATATTATGATATTGGAAAATAGATTGAAGTAAGTATGTGATTTATCTAGTTCAATAATTATGTTTCTATCTGTGTAGGGTTAATTTTTTTAGATTTATGTCAATAATAATTATTGATAGTAACTTGTGTTGGTTGGTAAAGACCTGTGATAAAATATTAGTCATTGACTGTATAGTCACCTTTTATATGTCTATGAAATCTTTGTATGTGTGATATGAAACCCTATCGATGCATGCAACTTCAAAAATCAACCTCCTTCACCTTCAAACCTTAGGTGTATTTGTGAGGGCTACAAATATTCAAAAATCATGAAAATGCAATGGGATGAGTAGACACCAATCACCCTCATTTGATGATTGATTGCTTCCTACATATTTGGTACACCTTGGAGGGAAATCAAGCCACATGTATTTATCTAAGCTATTATGATTATGAAATTGTGTTTCTTTGCTATATATATGTAACCAATTATTTGGATTTAATATTTGACAATGTTTTGTTTGATTTAGATTTAGTATGCTTTGGACTTGGCTTGTGACTACTCCTAGGTTTTGATTTGTAATTTGGGAAGAGCAGGTCAAATTTGTTTGATATGTAATAGCATATATATGTGTACAATATATGTTCCAAGTCCCTTATCAAGTGAGACCTTGATTTATATATATGAGTCCAATTTCATAATTTATCATACCACTAACATGCTAGGTATATGGACTGACGCTAAGGATAGATTTTATTTTAAAGAGAATTTGATTTAGGGAAAGGGTTGGTACCTTCTAGCTCATGCCAATATTGACTAATGATATTGATCCAATCTAACACTATTGACTTATGTATAGGTGGACTAACTGAGCATTTGGACATGTCTGTGATGGATAGTGTGCTTGTTTAATATAGATAATCAGGTTCTTACAGGTGTATCGATAGAATACAAGGACCAAAATCATAAGGTAACATGGAGGTGTTAGATAATGGTGGGTTAGGACCATATTTGTGCACGTAAATCATGCATGGTAAATGTATGTCAAGCTTGTCACTGTCAAGTACGTAATACCAAATTATAGTATCTATAAATATTCCCCATTTTATTCTAGTCAAGGAATTACTAGATTAAAATAAATATATATACCTAAGTATGTAAAACACACTTTATCTTTGGCACAAACCTCTAATTGTGAAGGTCACTTAATAACAAAATATGTAACAAACATGTAATAGTTAGTGTACATAGATTGAGATTTGAAATCTAAATTTTAACTTTAGAAAATTAAGAGTAAGGAAGGAGTATGCCTATGTGTTGATGAAACCCATGTTTTCATTTCAACTTGTTAGAGATGATGCTTCCTTGTTGAAGAATTGGAGAAAGGTATTTTGCTTTGGAGTAATTAGAAACTGGTTCCTCTTGTTGAACCATGGACAAATTGTGATTCCATGTTGAAGTACATGGAGAGTTTGGGTGATTGAGCCCCAATTTTTTTTAACTATGCAAGCCTTTGGGTTGGGGAAATGTATGTCCCAACTATAATAGATGTGGGGATAAGTACATGATTTATTAACCCAAATAACTACTCATAAAAGAAAGGGGAACCACAAGATGGGTTCACTAAAGGTGAAACTGAATCAACTAGTGCAAATTGATTATAGATTAAATTATATAATTTTACTTAATTTCCCTCCATGTAAAATAAAATTCATGATCAAAATAAAATGAACAATGTTCATGCCCCCATCATGACTGCATAATTGATTGTATAGTTTTACTCAATTTCACTCAAGTTCACTCAATGTATAATAAATGCATGATAAAAATAGAATGAAAATTTTTCATGCCCCCATCATTCCCACGTATTTGATAAATGTGATGTGGAATGATAAGCATTTATCATTCAACTTGTAAATTTTAATGTGTATGTGCATGAATAAGTATCATGCTGCATGAATCTGTACCAACGAATATAGAATCTTATGTATCTAAATGCTAAATTTGAGAACCTATATTTTAGATGTATGTGTTGAAAACCTATAATTCATGTTCCTATAAATTGTGTACATATTCTCATGCATGTCCACCCAAGTGTGTATGAATTTATACTCGAGTCTCTTTAAAGTGATTGCATATACTTGAAATATTCCCCCATAATTTATATGACATGCCAATATTTATCACGTAACTGAATCATATGATATCTGAACCATTATGAATCTCTTAAATATGTACTTTGATATAATATTTTGTTTGTGAAGACTTATGTATCTATGACAAACCTAGTGTAATGCTCCCCTTTTGAGATGATGGATGTGTCTTGTAAGTCACTCATCTTGAAATCAAAGTTAAATATATCATGTCATACATAAAGATAAGAACATGTATAATCACGTGAAGATGTGGAAATTATGTCATCATAGTAATGTATATGTCAATCAAAGCATGTATGTAACATATGTAATGTATGGCATATAAATGTCAGGCCTAGATAGATATATCAATGCATCAGGTAATAGTAACCATCATTGATAGATAACTAAATAAGAATGCACAATAAAGGTGCATGATATATATTAAGGAACCACTCAATGTTAGTATGCTCAATAAGCATAATAAGCCCAAGTGTTGATTTCACATATAAGGCTAAGGGTTGCACACAAGGGACATAAATATGTCACAACAAATAAGGCCAAGGGCCATACATAAAGGACATATATATGTTGAAAACAAGGGACATAAAGATGTCACAAACATGGGACATAGAGATGTCACACCAAACATGGCCAATGTCCACACACATTATACAAGCACAAGTTATCTTATCATGTAAGAAAGTAACAACATCAATGAAGCATAAAACAAGTAAAGACTAGTCTACATCATCCATATGTATGAATGTCACATCATATTATAATATCATATTCATGTAGCATTGATTAAAATTTTAAGGAATTTATGGAGCTTAAAATTAAGGTCATTAAAGGGTCTAAGTAAAATAAATTAGGGTAAAAATGTGCAATAAATATAACCACTTAATTGTACAAGAATTGGCCTAATTGAATATTCTAAAAACAATAATGAATTGTACAAGTATGTACTTAACTAGAAACTGACTAAGGTTGATGATATGGAGACTAAAAACTAGCACAAAAGCTAGTTAGGGTGTCATAAATAGGATTTAGGTGTTAAAATTCCTCATGAATAGTAGTGTGGTACCTTGGATAGTAGTGCACTATGCTAGTATCCACCTTGGGCATGCTAGTGTTCTTATGCAAAAATTGTGTGATATTCTAGGTGCACCTCTAGATGAGTCTGATTTGCCTGTGCCTATGTGGATGAGCCTTGATTCACTATTTATGCATTATTTCTAATTGATTTATGAATAAACCTTATACTTCCATGTTGTTAGGGTATTTGAAGAGCACATGTAGAAAAAGTGTGATGTTAAATGTGTAGTTTGGATGTCCTCAACACCCCACTATTTTAAGAGTTGCCTATATAGCAATACCCCAAGAGGGGATCAAGACCGATGTAGTTCTCCTAATCTAAGTGTTGGTGCAAGTGAAAGTGATGCTAGTATGAATGTCAGCTTGAGTGCTTTATTGAGGCTTGACACTAGAAATCTATGTTTTCTAAGCTTTAGATGGTTGTAAATGACTGTATGTAGAATTAAGGCATAATAGGGATCAATAACCTTGATTTTGCACCACTTATTCTAAGCTTGTTTATGTGTATTTACATCTAATTGCCATATAATGGATAAAAGTATAAAAGTGGTGTATATATACTGATCTGGTACTTATGCAATGTGAAATAAGTCTAGGCTAACCTTAGGTGTCTTAAGAATTGAAAATATATCCATTGGGGTTGAAATTAAGCAAGGGACACTAGCACGGTCCCTTGGTCACTATCATAGTGCACTAGTGTCTAGGTAGCATAACCTAGGGCACTAGGGGCCTGGATTCCTAGGGGAAGGTCTGGGACTGATTTTGAGATGTCTAGGGATGTGTAATACCTGCATGTAAGGTGGATAAGTGTTAAAAAAGGCTCTAATATAGGTCTAAGTCTAAACTAGGTGTAGGGTGGTCTCAATTAACACTTATTGCACTCAAGTGACATTTCATATGATTACATTCCCCCCCCCTTTATTCTAGAAATGCAATAAAGCAAAGTGATTAGGAGAAAAGAAAAAGAAGTGTACCTAGACTTATGTAAGAGATAAAGCCCTTGAATTTGGGTTTGAGTATGTGAAGCATGCTCCATTGCGTATCTTTCAAATGAAACATAGATGAATCAATCCTTAAGGAATAAAAGAGAGAGGAAAGGAACAAATACACCTCATTGGGTACATGAACCAATGGAAAAACTAGTGATCAAATAAGGTGAATAGCTTGGACTGAGATGATGGCTTGCTCAATCCCCATGTATGGGTATCTCAAGAACTCAATCTAGTTTTAACTCCATCATTGCCCACCCCTGATCAGTGGATCATGAACTGTGAATAACTTAGATTGAACTAATGGCTTGTCCAACCCTCCTATGTAGGTGGTTCAAGAATTCAGGTAGGTTATGACTCCATTATTTCCTACCCATGTGTAGTAGATACATCTATGATTGAAACTATAAGATGCAACTAAAATTATGTAGGATGGCTCTGGGGCCACTTAGAAACTCTAAAATGTAAAAGGGCCAAGGGGCCTCTTGGGCATCAAGAATGTAACTCAAGTGCTATGAGAAAATTCTAATTTCTAGAGATAAAATAAGGCATCAATTTAGTGCGAAACCTACTGCAAATGGTGTTTGAAGTATACAATGTGGAGAACTACATGGAGTTGTCTTTCCATCTAAGATGAGTTGGTGTAAAACTAATCATATAGAAATAATGTGTTGCGCACATGCCCCCAATTCTAATATCTATGTATATGGATTCTAGACTAAGTTATAGTAATTTATGTCTATGTATATTTGAAATTGAAATCGGAGTGATCATGCTAGAAATGATGCCCCTAATCTAAGAAAATTATTATGATTATGTGCAAAACTAAGCATAAATTGAGCATAAGTGATAATCTATGACTGAAATTATGCAAAACTGAACTATAACTATTGTACCTTTCTAGTCAATCTAGATTTTCCTATTTCTGGGGCTACTGAATAGTAGTATAATCCCTTGGATAGTAATACACTATGCTAGTGTCCTATATGTCTTTCAAGTTTCTTATGTGTTGTTTTTTTACTGAACTGAATCTGATCTCTATTTGACTATTTTCCACTGTGTTTTCCTCATTCTGACTCTGTAATTGTATGTCTACATGTTGAAAATTACACTATGAGTGCACTTGGATGGCTTGATCTCTATGACAAACCCCTATGAATTCCCCCTCTTTTAAGGGGAGGTTTACCTATGTAATAGTTGTCTTCAAAAGAAAACCTTAACATTTTAATGTTAGCTTGAGCATATATGATATCTACATGATAAACCAATATAATATGTGTACATGACCTTATAATTTAAAGTAATCTGAGCATAAGTTGGTAATGTATGCTGCATGTTAGATCTAGAATTCACAAGGTTTTCAGGATATTTATAACAATGTAGCCTGTGTATGAACATCAAATCTAGATATAATTTATGTAGGCTATCTAGGGGATGGGTCATGATGTCCATCAAGGCACCCAAAGAGGAAATGGGAAATGCACGAGGTCCCTCATGGCATCATAAACTAGATGTAAGTGTAACAAGCAAGAGATAAGTGTCATGACCATGATGCATACATATAAACACACAAGGCACACAAAGTAGGCCAATGGGCCTTAATACAAGGGACATGGGCACATGTCACTAAATCTAAGAAAGCAATACATACAAGGACATGTTCAAATATCCACATATGCATATAACAAGCAAGATTAGCTTAGAGCCACATGGAAGGACATGTTCAAATGTCTATATACACCATCAAAAATGCACACACACAGACATGGGAGCATATCCAAAGCATACACACAATTAAAGTAATCAATGTAGAGCCATAGAGTAATGGCATAATCAAATGTCCCTAAGTAGATGTAAAAGAAAAAATACACAATCAAATATAAACTAGGAAAGCTACAAATGAAAGTATCCATGAACATGTGGTATAAATCTATATAAGAGCAAGGATGCACATAAGCTAAGTCTATAGTAGTAATAGTCAAAAAAAATCTAAGTAATATGTGATGATCGATATCAGGATATAATCAATGTTAAATTTGTGATATAGAGTATATAATGTTGGGGATCAACCAACAATGTTGATTACAATATGAAAGCAATAAAATGCAGAATTAACTAGAATGATAAGTAACTAGAATCTGATAATAGCAAAGAACAAGAGATACAAGAAACCACCCTGAAAACTTGTATTAAACTCTTTACAGAAGGAATACAATTGAAGAAACTTCTTTTCTTCCACACCTCTCTCAGATGTACAGATCTCTCTCTAGATCTCTTTCCCTCAAGAGCTCTCTCTCTCTCAAGTACAATCAACTCCAACAACCTGGAATGATTCACATTTACAATTCTGTACTATTCTTCAACATTGTACAATACATTACAATAAGCTAAGAAGATCTAATCCTATATATAGAATTAGGAAACATGAGCATGCATTTACAACCAATAGTTATGCCTCTTAAACAAGGGCTCTAAAACAGTCTTACTAATAATAGAGACACGGACTTAAGACTATGACTTAATCATAACATGCAAACACTTAGTTCTATCCATGGAAATAGGTTTTTGGACACACAGGTAACCGACATTGGTTCCTACCTGCTTGCCTATTACCGACGTCAGCCAATCCCTGCCGACGCTGGCATCTCTTGAACTGCTCCTGACCGACGTCGATCACTCCTGACTGACACCGGTGACTGTGTAAACCTTCAACTATCAAATCTACTCACTTGGTGAAGCTTTTAGCTCCATACCTTAACAATCTCCCACTTGGAGATAAACAGCTGCACCAGTACCTGTACAATAACATCTTCTAGCTCCTCCATCTTTAACTCAATCATGAAGACCAACAAAAATTGAATGAAGATTCAACTTCTCCTTTGTTACTGGCTTGGTTAACATATCTGCATGATTTTTATCTGTATGGATCTTCTCCAGCTTCAACTCACCATCCTCCAATACCTATCTTATGAAGTGGTACCTAAGTTGTATATGCTTTGTTCTTGAATGAAAGGCTGAATTCTTAGCCAAATGAATTACACTCTGACTATCACTATATAATTTGCAACTCTCTTGCTCCTTTCCAAGCTCTTCCATGAACCGTGTCATCCATATCATCTCTTTGTTAGCCTCTGTGACTGCAATATACTCTGCTTCTGTAGTTGATAAGGCAACAACCTTCTGCAACTTTGATATCCAACTAACCGCCGTTCCACCAACAGTGAAAACATAATCTGTGGTGCTTCTTCTGCCATCTAAATCACCTGTCATATCTGAATCTACATAACCATGTAGAGAAGTATATGAACCTCCATAGCACAAATGCCTACTGCTGGTTTCTCTCATATATCTAAGGATCCACTGAACTGCTTTCCAGTGTTCCTTTCCTGGATTGGCCATATACTTACTTACAACTCCCACTGCTTGGGCAATATCCGGTCTAGTACAAACCATTGCATACATTAAACTCCCTACTATAGAAGAATATGGAACTCTACTCATGTACTCTACCTCATCATGTGAATTAGGACATTGTTCTTTACTCAACTTAAAATGTCCAGCCAAAGGTGTGCTTACTGGTTTTGCATCCTGCATATTGAACCGTTTCAACACCTTGTTCACATAATCCTCTTGAGACAAAATCAACCTATGATTTTTCCTGTCTCTCTTAATGCTCATGCCAAGGATTTTATTTGCTACTCCCAAATCCTTCATGGCAAATGTTTGAGCTAATTTCACCTTAAGCTCAAAGATATCCTGCATGTGTGATCCTGCAACCAACATATCATCTACATACAACAACAGAATAATATATCTACCATTATCCAATCTCTTGAAATACACACAATGGTTAGATTGACACCTACTGTAGCCATGCTCAGTCATAAACCCGTCAAATCTCAAATACCACTGTCTAGGAGCTTGCTTGAGGCCATACAAGCTTTCCTTCAATCTGCACACTAACTTCTCCTTACCTTTGACCTCAAACCCTTCCGGCTGTTCCATATATATTTCTTCATCCAAATCTCCATGAAAAAATGTTGTCTTAACATCAAGCTACTCAAGATGTAAATCCTCAATAGCAACTAAAGACAATACAGTTCGTATAGAAGTCATTTTAACAATAGGGAAAAAAACCTCACCAAAATCAATACCTGGCTTTTGTGCAAACCCTTTCACTACCAACCTGGCCTTATATCTCATCTGTTCATTCTCATCTTCCTTCAATCTATAGGTCCATATGTTCTTCAATGTCCTCTTACCAGCTAGCAACTCAACCAAATCCCATGTTTGGTTCTCTCTCAAGGACTCCATTTCCTCAACCATGCCACGCTCCCACTAATTCTTAGATTCTACTTGTATTACTTCTTCAAAACTCTCTGGTTCTCCACCATCAGTTAGCAATAAATAGAATAAAGAAGGAGAATATTGAATTGGAGGTTTACTTACCCTTTCTGACCTCCTAATGGGCGTCTGAGACTCATTCACAACACGCTGTCTGCCCAAATTCTCTGATAGTGACCGACCTCGGTCACTTTCAGGCCTGTAACTGGCCGATGTCAGTTCTGCCTGGCCGACGTCGGTTCCTATCTGGCTGACGTCGGTCACTGTATGACCGACATGGGTTTCTATTCTACCGACACTGGTTCCTGCTTGGCCAACGTCGGTCTCTGTGTTTTCTTTTCTATGATTAATTTTTCCTGCAAGCTCATTTTGGACCGTCACCTCGTCCAATTCTCCATTGCTTTGCCCAGATGGATTCAGCTTCTTCAGCTGATCACTATACATCACTTTTTCATTGAAAACAACATCATGACTCCTAATTATCTTGTTAGTTCCTAGATTCCAAAACCTGAATCCAAAATCATTAGAGCCATAGCCAATAAATGTGCACCTCATAGACTTAGCATCCAACTTCTTTCTATTTTCCTTATCAACATGTACAAAGGCTTCACAACCAAAAACTTTGAGAAATGAGAGATCTACCTTTTTACCTATCCATGCCTCTTCTGGAATTCCACCATCCAAAGCTGTAGAGGGTCCTCTGTTAATCAGGTACACTACAGTATCAACAACTTCTACCCAAAACTCTAAGGGCAAACCAACATGCAATCTCATACACCTTGCATGCTCCATGATTGTTCTGTTCATCCTTTCAGCAACTCCATTTTGCTGAGGTGTCCTTGGAACCATCCTTTGCCTGCAGATTCCATGCATATAACAATACCAGTTGAACTTGTAGCTGCAGAACTCACCACCATTGTCAAATCTTAGGCACTTCAATCTTCTGCCTGTTTCATTCTCAACCATAGCTTTCCAAATCTTAGAAGTCTCAAATAGATCAGATTTCTTCTTAATATAATAGACCCATACCTTTTTTGTAGCATCATCTATGAATGAAACATAGTACTGTGATCCTCCAATAGAAGCAACTTGAGCCGGTCCCCACACGTCTGTGTGAACAAGCTGCAACTTATGCTTCTTCTTTGTTGACCCAGTCTTGAGAAAACTCACTCTCTTTTATTTCTCAAAAACATAGTGCTCACAAAAATCCAGATCTATGCTTTTCAAATTTGAAAGCTTACCTTTTGACTTAAGAATGGACATTCCCTTCTCACTCATGTGGCCGAGCCTAGAGTGCCACAATTTCGCATCCACATCTGAAGTAGATAATACAGAAGGAGAATTGTTAGTAACACAATTACATAAATAGAGAGTACCTACTCTCTTACCTCTGGCCATTAAAAGTGCACCCTTGGTCACCTTCCAAGATTCAGCTGCGAGAGTTACTGTACAACCCTTATCCCCTAACTTTCCTGCAGAAATCAAATTCCTCTTCAAGCTAGGAACATGCATAACATCTCTCAACACCCATGTGTTGCCATTCTACATTTTCAGCTGTACTTTACCTTTACCAATAATTTTACAAGGCTCATCATCCCCTAAATACATTATTCCAAAATCTCCATGGACATAGTCACTAAAATATTCTCTATTGGGGGTAGCATGAAAAGATGTACCAGAATCCAAAACCCAAGATTCTATATTATTATGCAAAGAGAATATTAAGAGCATCTTGTGCAATACCTGAAACCTTTGCTTCTTCTTTTCCTTCATGCTGATTGTCTTCCTTAGGCTTTGACCAACAATCTCTGCTTATGTGCCCAATCTTTCCACAATTCTAGCATTGTGGCTTCCTGCCATTTCTAGATTTGGATCTACCTCTCACCTTTGACTTAGACCTTGATCTCCCTTTCTTGATCTTCTCTTTTTGCCTTCCCCTGCTCTCAAAAATTAAAGCATTCCCTGATGTTTCCTCTGTGCTTTTCTCTATGAATTTCCTCATCCAAGATTACACTAACAACATCCTCTACTTTTAAAACATTTGAAGCAGATGCAGTATTACTAACTGCCATTACTAAGCTATGCCAGCTTTTAGGTAAAGAACATAATATTAAAAGAGCTTAAATTTCATCATCAAACACTATTTTGACTGAACTTAATTGATTTACAATTCCATGGAAATCATTCAAATGATTATATACAGATCCACCTTCCTGCATACGCAAATTAAATAACTGCTTCATAAGATATACCTTATTAGAAGCTGAGGGTTTTTCATACAAATTTGCTAAAGTAGTCATCAAATCTACCATTGTCTTTGCCTGTGATAAATTAGATATCACAGTAGATGCCAGACTCAGTCTTATAGACCCCAGAGCCTTTCTATCAAGAACTTCCCATTCTTCATCATCCATGTCTATGGGCTTCTTTGCAATCCCACCTAGCGGTAAGTATAGATCTTTCTGATACAGATAGTCCTCTATCTGCATTCTCTAATGTTGATAATTTTTGCCATTAAACTTCTCCATTCTCAATTTACTTTCTTCTGCCATTGCTTCTCCCACTCAAACAGAAATCCCTGCAGAAACCCTGTGAGTACTCTGTAATTAACACACACTACACAGATCTGAACCACCTGTTAGTAAACTTGAGCTCTGATACCACTTGTTGGGGATCAACCAATAATGTTGATTACAATATGAAAGCAATAAAATGTGAAATTAACTAGAATGATGAGTAACTAGAATCATATAATAGCAAAGAACAGGAGATACAAGAAACCACCCTGAAAACTTGTATTAAACTCTTTACAGAAGGAATACAATTGAAGAAACTTCTTTTCTTCCACACCTCTCTCAGATGTACAGATCTCTCTCTAGATCTCTTTCCCTCAAGAGCTCTCTCTCTCAAGTACAATCAACTCCAACAACCTGGAATGATTCACATATACAATTCTGTACTGTTCTTCAACATTCTACAATACATTACAATAAGCTAAGAAGATCTAATCCTATATATAGAATTAGGAAACATGAGCATGCATTTACAACCAATAGTTATGCCTCTTAAACAAGGGCTCTAAAACAATCTTATTAATAATAGAGACACGGACTTAAGACTATGACTTAATCATAACATGCAAACACTCAGTTCTATCCATGGAAATAGGTTTCTGGACACACAGGTAACTGACATCGATTCCTGCCTACTTGCCTATAACCAACGTCAGCCAATCCCTGCCGACGTTGATGTCTCCTGAACTGCTCCTGACCGACGTCAGTCGCTCCTAACCGACACCGGTGACTGTGTAAACCTTCAACTATCAAATCTGCTCACTTGGTGAAGCTTTTAGCTCCATACCTTAACAATCTCCCACTTGGAGATAAACAGCTGCACCAGTACCTGTACAGCAACATCTTCTATCTCCTCCATCTTTAACTCAATCATGAAGACAAACATAAATTGAATGAAGATTCAACTTCTCCTTTGTTACCGGCTTGGTTAACATATCTGCATGATTCTTATCTGTATGGATCTTCTCCAGCTTCAACTCACCATCCTCCAATACCTGTCTTATGAAGTGGTACCTAAGTTGTATATGCTTTGTTCTTGAATGAAAGGCTGAATTCTTAGCCAAATGAATTACACTCTAACTATCACTATATAATTTGCAACTCTCTTTCTCCTTTCCAAGCTCTTCCATGAACCGTGTCATCCATATCATCTCTTTGTTAGCCTCTGTGACTGCAATATACTCTGCTTCTGTAGTTGACAAAGGCAACAACCTTCTGCAACTTTGATATCTAGCTAACCGTCGTTCCACCAACTTTGATATCTAGGCTGTAGTCACCATATCTCACCAATCCTAGAAGATGCCTTAAAAATCTAGGAGATAGTTAGCTACTTGCCAGCTAGCACAAGATATGCACTACACCCTCAAGCTAGCACAAAAATTATAAAGGGATAACCACTCCACAAAATGATTCCTTCATGCCTAGGTGGATGTTGTATTGCCATGAATCCTCTACTTAATGAGCTAGTGGTCCAACATTACCCCATACAAAAACATTAGTCCATTCTTAGACTAAGATATCAAGCTTTTGGAAGTGTAGAACTCAGTCGCATTCTTTTTAAGTTCAACATTGAAGTCTTCAAAGTCCTTAATAATGAGCTTGATTTCTTCAGCAACACTATCTATTTTTGTGGATGCAGGAGTGAGGACAAGTATATCCATTTTCTCTAGTTCCTTTTGTAAGACCTCAACATTAGCTTTTACCTTTTCCACACTCCCATCTAGGATCATTGCTTGCTCATATGCCTTAGTCTATAGAGCGTAAAAGAGTACTTCCAAGTTTTGCTCTTGATCCTTGATCTGATTACTGAGTGCATTGATGCTTCCCATGATTTGTGCCCACTCTGACCTACCTATTGAGTACACTTGTGCCATCAATTTCTCCTTCTCTTCCTTTGACTGATTTAGGCATGCATCTATAATTGAGGCTTGGTTGAAGAAGCTTAAAAAAATGACATATATTGCATTTGTGCCCTCTTGTAACTTAGTGAAGAGGTCTTCTACCTCTTAGATCTTATCAATGAGTTCTTTATAAAGTGTGATGCTAAGATCTTATTTTTCTTGTACCAGCTTAGGTTTTAACCTTAAGAGCATCTTCTCCACAAACAAAAATTTTGTCATTCTTTGAAAGGTCTAAATTATGAATGCTGACTAGAAGATATGGTTTGACCTCTTCCATACACTCACAGAGTTGTTATAGCTTGAATTTGGTGTCCTGCATTTCATCCTTGGCTTCTTTGTGGAGCCTTTTCCATTTTCTCACCTTACCATAATTGATGATGTTTTGACATGCAACTTCTATGGCAATTCTGATCAGTGCATTTCCATATTAGACTAGGTTCATGACACAAGGTTTAATAAAGAAGGAGTCTTACCCCTCATTAGGTTATTTTAAGATCGAAGTAGCCACCCTAGGTGTCTCAAATTGGGGCTTGCCCATGTAGTGGTCTAACACAAATGAGAGTTTTTGGTGCATCCTAGTTATGGTAGCTTAGGGGGCATAATGTCATACATATATAGTTCTTCATCCACCCATCCCTTTTTTGTCTTTTACCTTATATTCAACTCCTTATCATCCTTCTTGATGATGGATTTTTCTATCTATACTTACTCCTCTTCACTAGCACCACCAATTTCTTTGATGCTCTCCTTAAAGGACTCACATGTTTGATCCTTGGGGGTTTCTTCCTCAGACTTATTCCCCTCATCTATTTATTCATCAAAAGGTTTCTCAATACTCACCTTCAATGAAACTCTTTCAGTGTTAACATCACCTTATTACTGCTAGGATTCTTCTACTGTCTCTATTTTTTTTTCTAAGGTGATAGTATCACCTTATTTTTCTTTAGGCACCCCTTCACTACTCAAACATTCCTCTTGCACAACTTCTTCTACATATTTGGTGGGGGCAGTTGGTGTTTGCTTGAATATTTAAACTATTGGTCCTATACTTATGGGAACCTTCAGGACCCTTTTTTCTAACTTGGCCAATTCATTTTCCTTGGAAAGTCTCTAATTCTCTTCAAGTGCTAAAACCTTATTGATGTCCTCCTCGCTCAATCCCATCTTCTTCCAAACCCTTCTTTTCTCCTCTTCTATTTGTGAAGGTGGTGTTGAGGCTTCTTCATTGGATGAGGGGCTTTCTGACTCCTTTATTTCCTCAAGTGTGGTTTTCATATTGCTTTGTAGGGCTTCTTATACATCCTTGGAACTTGGCTCCTCTTTTACTTCTTCTATCTACAGGATATAGGTCCCTACTCGGTCTTCTTCAGTTTCCTCCTCTATTATGGGCATGAGGGTCACCTCTTTTTCCATCTTTACAAGAGTTATAGTTGGGAATGCAATAGGTCCATTGGTCTTTTTCTTGTGTTTCTTGATAGAATAAACACTCTCTTATGTGAAGGTCACACACTTCTTTAGAGCAAGGGTGCAATTGTCTCTTTGGAGGCAATTTTTAACTAGATGCACTCCATGATTTTTCAAGATTCTCTCCCCATTTGTTTTGGAGAGTATTCTCCTACAACTTTGGTATAACCTTCCCTTCATTTTTGAATAGGAGGGGGTGATCATAATCCTTTCCAAGATCTCCACACTTATTACATAACTTAATTTGATGTTAGAGGTTAAAGATCCTCCCATTTATTATCACTCTTTAGAGGGGATGGATGTCTATCCTATCGGTGTCATCTTCCTCATCCTTGGTGGATTTGGCTCCAGGGCACACAAACTGGTGCCTCATTTTGCTTCTATCTTGATCCATAGTGTTAATCAAGATATTAATTTATTATTCATTAGGGATTCTCCTTAGTGCCACCATGAAATACTTGGTCAAGAATGCATAAGGAAACCAAAGCCACCCTGACAAGTTCTCATTTGTGAGCATTAGGCACATAACACAAAAGTGTTACAGTACAATAAAGGTTATCATTCTAACCAATTATTGGGGAAGTTCTTGACCATTGTACCCTAGTCTTGTAATTTTATGAGAAATTAGGTAGGCAAATAAAGTCTTAGTACTTCATCATAGGGGACTCATGGTTGGGTGAGAACACCCATATGTGGTTGTCATCACTATTTGATACACCTATCTCCTCCATCACTATCAAAATCAACATATACCCCCACCATAAGGTTTTTTGTACTTGATAGCACTCTTATACATTTTTGACAATATCCTCAACAATGAACTTGGAGATATTGAATTTCACCCCTTGTGTTATGTGGTGGGCAATGCACAAGAAGGTCTTGCTAATGTCGAACCACTGATCACTAGGGCATAGTTTTGAGCTAACCAGGTACACCACTACCCTTGTTATAGGGTCTTGGATGTCCTTAATGGGGAACACAAACCTTGAATTTTAGTAACCTAGGAGTTTTATGACCCTTTCAACCTCCACTTATCCTCCATAATTTTATGGATGTCTGCCCCTGTGCTAGGTAGTCCTATGATTCTACTAATGAGGCTTGATGAGATCCTCATGCTCCATCCTATGAATTAAAACTATCACCATGCACACATAAAAGGAGGAATTACATCAAATATTTTGGCTTACCAAAGCTTGATAACTTGAACAGTTATGTGGCACCCATGGTTGCCAATTTGTCTCTAATGGAGACATCAAAGAGTATGATACCTGCCTTTATCTTCTTCCCCATGTATACCATCCAATTTTGATTAATTCTTGCATGTTGCTTCTATTTTATGGTTTTAATCCTTTAACTTACACATGTGCAAAAATGACACCCACTTCTCCCCCACTATGACCTATGGAGGGAATTGCATTTCTCTATAGGTAAGCTTTGTGATCATTTTTGGATATACTTCCGCGATGCTAATGCCTTCTATCAGTTGTGCCTCCCATTTCATGGTGGCTAATTATTTCACCATCTATAATTTATTCACATCCTTCTATGCCTACAATGGACCTACGCTTAACCTCTTTTTCCCATTCTAAACCTGCTACTATTGAAGCATAACTAGTTAATCGTATCAAAGCCTGAAATTATGCTTGGCACTTCTTCACAGTCATGGGAATTGTGACTATACATTCATCTCTCAAGATTATTATGCCATTAATGGTAGCCTAATCATTTAAAAAAAAATTCTTCTCTATTTCTCTACCAATTTCTCTCTACTTGCCTCCTTTTCAGCTCAAAGAAGAACACAATCTTGTTTATGGTCTTTCATTCTCACTTGGGGGGGTTGTGGATGACTAATTCTCTCTGATAACATTATCTAGTTTTAATGGCTTTGATTCTATGCTCTATTTTGAATTATTACAAAGGTCAGTAACCTATTGAAGTCTATCATTCACCCTTTTATACAATGTTTTTAGCTACCTCATTAATGGCTAGTAGTGTGTGGATTTTTTAAAATTTGATATCTCACAAAATCTACTAAAATCTACTACCAATTGCTCATTTATTATGGATATTTATTATTATACCACCATAGAATTAACTTTGCTTAACATTTTATTCGATGAAGTGATCAATGATTTAAATGATCACTTCCTATTGACTATTGGGTGGGTGCCAACTATCTCGATGGTCGTTCTCTTGCACTTTGTTTAACTTGGCATGACCTTTGCCATTGTTATGGAAACCTAGGTGCAACACTTCACATGCACATGATTCAAACTCCTCAATTCCATCTCTTCATAGTGATACACTTCCTTACAAGTTTGTCTCTCTTTCTTGGTTGATTTATCTATGCTTTCATGTCTCTTGCTTTAGCCTTTCCTACCCCCTACAAATCCTTGCACTGGTCTTCTAGTGCATCATTACCTCCTCTTGATTTATTTCACACAAACATTTTATGCACCTTCCTTCATCAAATTGTACTTATATCTTTCTGAATATGGAAAAATTGATGTGCCTATAAAATTAGGTGTCTGGCCTCACACACTTAAAAAGTGACTGTGTTCAACTCACCTGACTAGATTTATACCTGTAAGTGTTAGAAGAGATCTCCCATAGTGCTGAAAGTGCCATACTTATTCACTCAATACAAAAGAAATAACATAAGGAAAGATTTGTCTTGTGACAAATCTTATTATGGTCAAAACTAAGCAACTAACTTGTGACCAAGAAGTTGGTATGTAATGGAACAAGTGCCATTCTAGTGAGAATAAAGATTCAATCTAGTGTTGTTGAAATGCCTAGTCAGAATTTCACTCATCAATGTGTGAAACTTGCATGCACTAATTTATAATATATTGTGGATGACATAAGATCCCATCCACCTAATCTTTAGCTTGCCTAGGTGTTTGAGGTACTTAGAGCTATTTAGCAAGACTAGTGTACCTTCTATAAATACCTTGTGCTTGATGTGATTATTATGCCCTAGCTTCTGGCATGCCTTTTATACCTAATGGCTCCACCATGGTTGGGCACATATCTCATCTAGGTGATCCATGTCTTCCAGGAACATGCTTAAATATTTATGGTCATCCAACTAATAGATACGTGTGATGTTCAATGAGGGCACTAGGAATTCCATAGGTAAAATGGCCTATGTGCCAAACACTAGTTGAAATGGTGTAGCCTTGTTCCAGTTCTTGTACGTAGTGTGATAGGCCTATAATACTACTAACACATGACCATCCCAATGCTTGTAATAAATATCTCATATTTTTATGAGGCATGTCCCTAATATTTTATCAAATGCCTCTATAGTGCCATTTGCTTGGGGATGGTAAGGTATCATTTTATAGTGCACCACCATATATTCAATCAATAGGATTTGAATGGTTTCATTGATGAAGTACATGTCATGGTCACTAGTCAAGCTAAGTGGGCATCCATAATGACTAATGATATTCTCTCAGAGAAATCTTATTATGGTATTAGTTGTATAATCTTTGGTCAACATTATTTTGGCCTATTTGATGAAGTAATCTATGGCAACTAGAATGTATCATGTGCCTATGCACCTCATGGTAGGAGTAATAGGCCCATTAAAGTCAATGGTCCATTTTTCAAATGGTACTTAGGAAAGGATGGGTATGAGAGGCATCTCATTCTAGTGGTTTGGTTTTCCCATGCACTGACAAATGTCACATGCTTTGGCATACTCTTTTGCATCATGAAATAAAGTTGTCCACCACAAGCCTGATTGTAGTACCTTACACATCATAACATCTCTAGCATAATGGAATCCAAAAATCCCCTCATGTGCCTCTTGCAGTACTAATTCTCATTCATGCTCTAGGACACATCGATGCATGACCTTATTGTGGTTCAACTTGTTTAATTCCTTATCAGTGAGTTGGAAAGGGGTGGTACAAATGGTGACCTACTTCTTCTCCTTAGTCATTATGGTCTAGGGCATAGATTCAAAGGTTAGGAGTGAAATAATTTATACCAAGTCTTCAGGGATGTGCTAGACCCTATAAATTTGCACATTAGGCATATCATCTTCAATAAGCACAATCACATTTCCAGAGTTGATAAAGGATAGATGGTCTGGGCCCAAGGTTTATTTTCTAGGCTTCACTATGATAGAGAACTATAACTCTTGAAACAAAATAATCCATAGATAAATGTGCACATGGAAAATGGGCTTGTTCACTAGGTACTTGAGTGCCTTGTGATTAGTGAAGAAAATGAAGGGGGTCACTACCAAATATTGTCAAAACTTCTACAGGGCATATACCATTGCAAGTGCCTTATACTCCATTATGGTGTAGTTTTATTCTACCTTGGTTAGTTTTTTGCTTGTAAAATAAATGGGATGATCCATTTTTCCTTTGATTGGTTACATTAGAATGGTAGTGATCATAGAACCAGATGCATCAATATGGATGTGGAAGGGAGTCACCCAGTCAAGAAATTGCAATATCAGTGCACTTGCTAGTTTTAGCTTTAGGGTCTCAAAAGCACCTTCCTGCACTGCACCCCAATAGAATGGGCCATCCTTTTGTAAGATCTCTTTTAGAGGCACTACAATCTTGGCATAATTTTTAATTAAACTCCTATAGTACCCATATTGTCTAAGAAAGGTATGAATGTCTTTCTATATTAATGGGGTCTGGAGCTGAAGGGTGATTACAATCTTTGTTAGATCCATGAATAAACCATCATTATAGAAGATGTACCTGAGCAAAGTGCCAAATGACATTGTGAAAACACACTTCTTGAGGTTCACTAAAATTTGTAACTACCTACACCTTTCAAACATAAGGCACAAGTTATCATAGTGATCTGTCACTAACCTATACACTGTCTAATCATCTAAGTATACTTGGTGGAACTTGTGAATGAAGTCTTTGAAAGTGGTGATCACTACTTTAGAAAACATAGATGGCATATTATTTAGCCCAAAGGGAATCACATTGAAATAAAAATAAACCCATTTAGTCATAAAGGTGGTTTTTGGCTTGTTTCCCTCCTCAATTTAGACTTTATGGTATCCTGAGAACCCATCAGTAAAGATGTATATCTCACAACCTATGATGCCATCCAATACTTCATCAGTGAATGGAGTTGGAAAGGGGCCAGTTACACATGTGAAATTCAATAGTTTATAGTCAACATAAATCTAGATGCACCCATATTTTTTGATGCTGATGACCATGGGGCTAACCCATTTAGATTCCTACATGAGGTAGATGATGCCTGCAATTAGCATGCCATCAATCTCCATCTTGACTTTGGTATGAAAATTTGGGTTCATCCTGTAAGGATTCTTCTTGATAGGTCTTGCACTATTGACTAGTTTGATGCTCATATTCTTGAGGGATGGGTGTGTGCCTTTCATATCTCTATAATTTTGATGAAAAAAGTATTGGAATTAATTCAAGAGATCCATAATGTGTGCCAATTCTGTGTCAGACCAATAGGCACCTAGAGTGGTAATTTTTGGTTCCCCCTCTGAACTAATTTCTACCTAGTAGTTCTGAATGGCACTTGGTAGGGTTCATTATTCTCCTAGTGTGAATCCTTGAATTTTCTACTACCCTTAGTTATTTCTACCCCAATATGGGTAGGGTCTTCTTCTTCTGGGGCACTATCCTCAACTTGGTGCACTAACTTAGTTTTGCCTATCAAATTCTTCCAATTGCATGCCTTCCGTGTGTCATCCTCTTCCTGGCCAGAGTCACTATTGAGAGTTTGCTCTTCAAATAAGGTTGGAAGTGCTAACCCATTTTTGTTGATCATGTTTTTTGTTTTCTCCTCTAATATTATAGTGTCCTCAAACACTAACCTTTGAATTACTTGTAATGGCTCAATCAATTTAAAGTTTTGTGAAGAAAAAGAGAAGGTGTGAATAAACCACTCCTTAAGGGCATCCCAATTGGATGTATTGCAGTGCATCTTATTGAATACATACCATGCCTATGCCAAAGTTTTAAAGGTCCTATAGAATGTGTGTACCCATATATTCTATGGGGCATTTTTGCCATAAACAATCCATGTTTCTTCATAAATACATATATGTGCGATAGGGTCAGAGTCACCAGAGTAGACTAAAATGTCCAAGTCCTTGTTACTCTTTCTAAATCTAGTGAAAATAGTTGCCTTAAAATCCTACCAAGTTGGCAAGCTAGGATTTTACACTTCCCACCAATGAGAGACAGTGCTCTTCAATGTGTATACTAGTGTGCCCATTCTATCCACTTCCTTTGACACACATGACACAAGGTCATGGACATAGTCTTCCACTAGATTACTCCCTTCATATATTGGGAGAATTACAAGTTTTCCCTTACTAAGGTAGAATGTTATTTTTACCATTTTTTTGGTGTAAAGAACCCATATTTTGGAAATGCACTTGATTTGTACCCAACCTATTTTTACTAGTTTTGGCACCTTTATGTGCACCAAATGGCAACTTCAACCAGTGGTCTCATTTTCTTCCTTGACCCATTGATTGAAATAAACATCCATGGTGTTTGAAGTTGATTGTCCATGTTCCCAAGAGATGATTCCTTGATCATTTAGGTCTAGAGTTTTAGCACCTTCATCATGATGTTATAGGTGTGGTTGATCTCATCTTCAATGTACATGCTCTCAACATAAGAGGGTCCTTGGTAATTTAAGAGGGGTATAACTACCCTATATTTTCCATTCTAAAATTTCATATATCACATTTTGAAACGTATATCTACATTGTTTTCATAACACCATGGGCTTTATAGAAGTGCTAGGTAGTTATCTTGCTCTGCTAACTCTATCACTTCAAAGTTAATGTAGAATTTAGTACCAATGATAACTACAACTACGTTATTTAGAATTTTGATAAGCTACACCCATGTCATATTAGCCATGAAGAGTACATGAGGGGAAGACCTCAAGGCTAGCCTACCCATTTTATCCCATGCATTATTGGTCAAGATGTTGACCTTGGTACTTGTGTTTATAAGAATCTCACAGACAGAGCATCCATCAATAGTGGCATCCTCTAAGATTTCTTGGTAATATTCAACATTTTGTGTGTGCCTAACTTATCACACCCTCTCCATGTGTGGTGTAGTGACCTCAACTTACTTTTCACTTTCATGCTATAGGAGTAAGTTCTTAAATAGGGGCAATATTCCCTCTATCTATAGGAGGTGCAGGATCTCAATTAATTCTTGTATCACAATTTCTTGGATATCCTACTTATTATGAGAGGTGATAGCCTATGATTCTAGTTATCATGCTAATTAGAACCCCCTTGAAGGTTTTGGATGATACTCATATCCTATTATAACATGTCTTTCTGGCATGTTGGGTCTGGGTATGGTGAAAATTTGGGTTCATGTAGTGTTATGCACTCATTACGACCCTTATCCCCATATTCTAAGTGTAATTTTAGTATTGGCACAATTGGTGACTGAGTGGTGAATCCACTATAAGTAGTTTCTTATACCTTGACTATCTCTATGCATGTTGGTTGCTGCTTTGGGGTTTATTTTTTATTTCATGTTCATACTTGATCATTTCTATTCCCTTGTCTATGTCAGGCCTACCTTGAGGCTTGGATCAAATTTTTTTACAAGTCAAGGCATTCTTCAAACTTATAAGACCTTCAATAATACCCACACATGGGATGTGTAGGGTAGTCACACTGATAATGCTATGTTGAGCCACACTTATAACATGAGTATGGTGGGAACCTTCCACCATCGCATCCTTCACCTCACCCTCTAGTACCTCATTACATATTAAAGCCTACGTTTTGTTGGCCATATCCCTAATTACCTTGGTTGGCCTACCCCCTAACTACTACTATGGCCTACCATGTACCTCTTTCCATGTTTTCATGCATTTCATCAATCACCCAACAATCAATAGTGGTATGGGTATAGGTGTCATACAATTGATAATAGATGGTGGTGTTGACTTAGCTAGTGAATTGCAACAAAGGGAAATTGTAGATGTTATGCACCTCTTAAAAGACCTCACAAATTAGAAGTAGGGTGTGCATTTCTTCTATGGGCAGTTAGTATTATTATGGCCTTCTAATTCATAGTCAGTGCACCATGGTCTATTTAGAGCATCGTGTAAAGAGATAATGGTAATATTTTAGAGATGAGGGGCCATAAATGAAATCTATGCTTCCATAAATTGGTGGATCCTTATGTCTGCACTTTTAACTACCTCATCTATGAGCATGGATTCAAGTGCTTCTTAAGGATCCATAAAAGTCTTCATGGAAAGAACTATTTAGAATGACATGATCAACCCCTGAATGAACCACTATGCATGTTAGGAAGGGTGAATATCATATGGGAGATTTGATAGGAGAGTCTTGAACCTACATCATACCGGTGTACACTCTCTAAGAGTCCTTGGGTAATATCTTTTAGTATGGTGATGCTATGTTGTTCAAACTTTGAAATGTCAAATTCCTTCATAAATGCATCCTTCAAGGTATCATAGTCAACCATAGCCTGGTTAGGATCAAATTTCCTATACTAAGTGTGGACACGATCAAGTAAAGTGGTTACAAACTGGGTAGCTTTGTACTCTGATTAGGTTATGCTCTATGTATACTATTGTAGTTCACACTTCAACACATGTTATATCACATTATCTATGCCATGATACTCTGACAAGTGCATAACCATCTCATAATAAATTTTCTATGAGGGAAGCTAGTATTTGAGGTGCTTATCCCCTTGACACCTATCTTGGTAGTGGTCCTCTAATGCCTCCCACCATTGGGTTAGGTGTTGGTCCCATCATTACTATTGGCACAATTTATGTCATTATCAATGTACTACTTACTTGTGGCACTAGACCACTTCTTGTAGGTTGTTTCCCACTTTACTTTACTGGCATTGATTGAGTTGGTATGTTCACATTCAAGTTTTTTATGGTGAGCTAGTGCCCAATGGTCTGGAGGTAGTTGCACTCACCTCCTTATATGGAATAATATGTTCAATAACAATGTTACAATTCAAGTATGCAAAATTTCTAAGATCCAAGTCATCAATAGATTCAATTATTACTTTTTTACTTTTTTTAAGTGGGGGATCCAGTGTGTGATCATGCACCATAGGTTTAAAGGGGATAAGAATGTCAAAAGTATCTATAGTCACAAAATTCTATAGGACCCCAACAAATTCCACACCTGTCAATAGTTGAAATTGATCCATCACTTCATTATATATCTCATCCTTGCACTGTTATATTTTAAGATATCTTTCCCTATACCCTTCCTACTCACTACGAGTTCTCTCAGCACTTCTAGTTCCAAATCTTCCATCAATTAGTGCTATCTCTTATTATAGTTCTATCTTTTGAGCTCTTAGGTGTCAATTTTCTCATCCCTTTCCATCATGCCTCACCTACACATCCCCTTCTCTCCCTTTACACTACCCATATACAAAAGGACTTTAGCCTTCCATCCATAAAGTTTCAAAATCATAATCCACCATTATCTTTTTGAGTTATGAACCAAATATCTTCATAAACATGCCTCTAGGGTTACACAAAAACTAATACTCTACTTCCTTAGGGCATGAATATGTTGAGACTGTGAATTCAAGTACATAGTTATTCAGAGCTCCTTACCACCATATATCCACTACTCTAGTCCAAGTAGCACCTAGGGTCTCAAACCTCTTTAAGCATTCCTTCATCCACTCATAGTGATGCCCATAACTTCTTCTTCTATGGGTTGAAAATGTAGCCAACCACCTATACACATGCTCAGGTAACTCATAGAAAAATACCTCATATAAAGCATCATAAAGGTTATTCTAAGCCCATTTTCTCAACTTTTGTCCTCTACAGGTTGGATGCTTCAACATAAAACTATCTTCCACCTATTGCATCCAACACTTGATATTTTTGAGTGAAATTTGGTACATCATTCTATCACACCATCATAGCAACAAAATTTAACACAGATATCAAAAACAAAACCAAAATGTTGTAAAAAAGAGTGTGTTGTCTCTAGTTTATTTTGACCATGTGTAAGCATGGAATATTCCCTTTATGCTTAACATTTAAACATTTGACAGTGTTGGCATCAATACACATAAGACACATGCCTTATGCCCTTACCCAAAGCACACTTGAGAAGGAATCAGGGCTCACATTGGGCTAGTTGTGCCATGGTGTGAGACTTCAATTAGGGGGATTGATTAATTATTTGAAAGCTTTAGGTATGTCCATAGGTGCAATATTTTCATGGACTAAGCCTAATGTCATATAGGGGCAAGCCTTTTGTGGACTAAGCAAAGTGTCATATAGGTGTTTGAAGGTTCAAAAGGCTACTTTCACTCTAACTACTCTAAAGTTACACACTCTCTTAATAAGGATAGGAATAATTGGTATAAAACTTATACTCATTCTCTATACAAGGTTATGATGACATCACCATTTATTAAAAGGAATCCATTAATGAAGAGAACTAAAGAAAATGCATGACTACTCATTAACATATTTATATTGAAAGTAAAACATTACCTACATGCACATTCCATTAGTAATTCAAATGGATAAATAAACTACATAGAGTACAATTTAATACAATATTTTGAATAAAAATTCATTATAGAGTATAGATTTCATAACAAAGTATATGCTCAGCTCATACTACTTAATGATCTAGATGCTCACAAGTGAGCTTAGGCACTTACAAGAGGGACATTCATGGATTATGAACTATTTCTAAGCCTAAAGGATATGAGAACATTGTCTACTAAGGATACATTTCACTAGAACTTCACTACTATTATTATGTCCTTTGTTTCATTTGACTCAAGCTCCTTCAATAAATTTTAAGAGCATCTTCACTAGGGCGGAAGGTGCATGTTGAGTGCTGATTTGGAGCTTGGTCATCATAACCACCAACTCCATGACTCTATGAAGTCTATGTTATAGTCACCACATCTCAATAATATTAGAAGATGCCCTAAAAATCCAAGAAGTAGTTAGCCTCCTACCAGTTGGCACAAGATATGCACTATACCCTCCAGCTAGTGCCAGAATTCCAAAGGGCTAACCACTGCACAAAATGATTCCTTCACACCTAGGTGGATGTTATATTGGCATTAATCCCTTACTTAATGAGCTAGGGTCGTAACAAAAACCATGTATAAGGAAACTAGAGGTAAATGAACTTATGTACAAGTAGGCTGGAAATGAATGAAACTATGTATAAGGAGAGTGCTATGGATAAGAATCTGTGTGCTAGTAAGTAATGGTGCTAGAATCCCAATATTACATCGATGGGATTCATCTGTGTAACATAGGTAACATCTTCACTTTCTACATGGTCTATGACATAATAATCTAGGTTATTTCAATCATCTTTTTCATTTTGATTAGTAATGTCAGGATTATTGATTAGAATCTTGCCATCTAAAACTGTATCCAATGTAGGTATAGCTTGCTTTAAATAATTTATTATTAAAAACCCTCTTTTGAGAATGGTTGTTTTCTTAGCTTGATTTTGAATGTGCAACTTAAGTTCTTGATCTTTTTGTAACATTGTTTGTGTATCTAGATCTTTTGCCTTAATAAAATGTATTTGTGAATGATTTGCCTTAGTATGTTCCATGAATCCCAAACCTTGTTAACCAATATTATCAACTACTAGAGTAGGATTAGTGATGCCTTGGGCATGTTTTCCCAACCCTTGACCTTGATAATCAGAATGTTGTAGATATTTTTGAACAAACCCATACTATTTTGAAAGTGAGACCTCAGTTTGGAGAGGTATATTTGTATCCTTCACTTGGTTTACCTATGCTTATTATATTATTTCTTGCTCTAATTTATCTTTGTGAACCTTTTGATGTTCTGAGTTATGCTTTGGTAACCATTTTTGTATTATTTTTGAATTTGACCCTTTTTGAATATGTTCATGTATCACTTGGATTACTTAATTGATTTAGATTGTAAGGTTCCTTGTTTACAATGGTGTGTTGTATATGTTTTTTCAATGCCAAAAATGAATTTATGTGATGACCATTCATTTTATGGTATTCACAATAATATCTAGATCTTCTCACTGGTGTATATGAGGTAGGTTGATCAACTTAGATTTAATCATTTGCCTTAAAATCTCACTTAAGATTCTATTTGATCTTTGATTAATTTTTAAATCACTAGTTGTAAATGCACTTTATTGTGATTATTTGTTTTGATATGTAACATTACTTGCCACAAATTGAATAGGTGAAGATATATATATATATACATGATTGACACTAGTGTACCCTAAAGACTTTTGTCTTGTAAGTTGATTTTGCAATGTTTTAATATTTTTATGTAATAGTTGATTTTAATTTTGTAATTCTAAAATTAACTTGCTCATATTAATAATTTGATCCTTTAGAGTCTCACAACTGCAAACCCTCATTGCTTCTATTTGAGCATGTAGGCACACACCCTATAGAGAAGATATGGAGGCATAGATAGACTAAGTATGGGCATTAGTAACAATAATATAGGCTACTTCATCTCATGGAGGAGTGATAGCATGGACCTAGTTAGAGGGAAAATAACTATCACCCTCATGGAGAGGAGGAGATTCTTCCTTGTACATAAGATATGACATTGAAACTTAAAAGGTGGTTCTAAGGGTATTTAATTTATGGAGTAAATAAAATAAAATATATTGTAATTGGTATAGGATATTGTATACATATATGTGCATATGCTTTGAATTAATAATAAATTAAAGGAAACAAGCATGCAAATGAAACTAGAAAACTTTATATTAGAAAGTGATAAAAATATTTTATCATTATTATCTTGATTAGACAAAATAAAAGAAAAAAATATAGGGATCTAAAATATAAGTATGAGTTTTAGAAGGATATAAACATTAACCCTAAAGGTAATCTAGGGTTAAAGTTTTTGCACTGTTAAAGGATGCCGGGTTCACCAAAATATTCAACTTTTAAGGGATTTATGAAGTTTAAACCCTAGGTTGTTAAAGGGTATGAGTGAATTATATCATGGTATCAATATGAAATAAATATATCCATTGATTTATATAAGAATTGGCCTTACCAATTATTCTAAAAATAGTAGTGAATCACACAAGTATGTACTTAGCAAGAAATTGACTGAGACAAATGATTTGGAAGCTAAAAATTGGTACATAAACCAGTCAGGGTGTCATAAATAGGATCCAAGTGTCAGGATTCCTCTTGGACATTAACACGATACCTTGGATAGTATCACATTGTGTTATTATCCACCTGGGGGTGATAGTATCCCTGTGCAAAAAACTATGATCTTCTAGGTGAACCTATGGCTGAGTCTGATCTACTTGTGCCTATGTGGATGAGCCTTGATTCACTATCTATGCACTATCTTCAATATCACAAGTAGCAAAAGTGTGATTTTAACTAGGTTGGTTGGACGTCCTCAACACCCTGTTGTGTTGAGAGTTACATACTAATACCTCGAGAGGGGATAAAGCTCGATGTAGTTCTCCCAATCTAAGTGCTAGTGCAAGTTCAAGTGATGCTAGTATGAATGCCAACTTCAGTGCTTTAAGTGAGGCTTGAGACTGGAAATCTATGTATTATGAGATTATGATGGTTGTAGATGACTATATGTAGAAGTAGGGAAAAATAGGGATCAATGACCTTGATTACACACCACTTGTTCTGAGCTTGTTTGTGTGTATTTACATTTTATTTCTATCTAGTGGATAAAGGGATAAAAGTGGTGTATATATATTGATCTAGTGCTTGTGCAAAGTTTAAAATATGTCTAGGCTGACCCTAGGTGTCTTAAAAATTGAAAATATATTTGTTCAAGTTGAAATTAGGTAAGGGACACTAATGTAATCCCTTGGTCACTATCATAGTGTGCTAGTGTCCAGGTAGTAGAACCTGTGGCACTACAAGCTTGGATCCCTAGGAGAAGGTCTAAGACTAATTTTGGGATGTTTAGGGATGTATAATACCTTCATGAAAGCTAGATAAGGGTTAAAAGAGGCCCTATGATAGGTTTAGGGCTAAGATAAGGGTAGGGTGGTCTCAAGTAACATTTATTACACTTATGTGACATTTTATATGACTTTAATCACTATATAAGATATGAGTAATTAGTAAGACATATGCAGGTAATATATATAACTCAACATGGTAGAAAGGTCATAGAGAGATATAAGATGTAATAGTGAAACTTGTGAAATAAGATGCCTCATATTAACATGGCCACTGGGTATAGAAAAGTCAAACATCTATATGACCATGCATAGCCTATATGTCCTACACTACATTGCACTCATATACAATGAAATACATGTGTGTATGAATTAAATAAGCCATATACTAGACATGTGATAAATAACATATGTAAATAGTGTAATATAGTGATTATGTCATGCCCATGTCACGATTTTTTATTTTTTGAATATTTTAAATGTTTAAATGATTAAATGTTTTTGAGGGATTGAATGTTTAAATGTTTTTATATTTTTTAAATTTGTATGTGACTTTTAAATCTTTTAAATAAAAATAAAAGGATTTTGAGGGATTGGATGGGAATTCCACTCGAAAGGTAGTTCTATTTTATTTATTTTTTATTTTTTTAAATCTTTTAAATATTACTTGGCCTCACTTTTCAATATTGAAATATTAAAAAAATAAAAATACAAAAACATTTAAAAAATTCATAAAATAAATTTGTATGTGACTTTTAAATCTTTTAAATAAAAATAAAAGGATTTTGAGGGATTGGACGGGAATTCCACTCGAAAGGTAGTTCTATTTTAATTATAAGGTTAAATTTTTTCAAAATGTTAACCTTATACCAAAGTCAATTTTTTTTGAATATTTTAAATGTTTTTGTATTTTTTTAAATATTTCAATATTGAAAAGTGAGGCCAAGTAATAATGTTTTCAAAAATAAAATAGTGGGAGGGATTTGACCAATCTCAAATGTGTGATAAGGCATAGTGTGTACTATATATGATAACATGACTATGTGGAGAAAGTGAAATCAAATATTATGCCCCCACTATATATGCAAATCATAACAATGTTGCTCAATAACATAATGTGGAGATAAGTATCATCATGCCCCCAATCGGCAAGAAGCAATGTGTGTTCATATAATATGTAGATATAAGTGTATGTGATCCCATGAACTCAATGGAAGCCATAACATGTTTAAATAATCAATACATAAGAGTGAGTAAGTACAATTCCATAAAGGATGTGCACTAGAATCATTAGAGGATAAGTGTCATGGATGTTTGAATCAAGATAAAAATCAAGAGGTAAGGGTCAAATTAAAACAAATCCAATGGCTAAAATAATGGTTAATGCAAATGCATGTAAGCCCATACATGTATAAAATAGAAGAATAGATTGAATGGGAAATCTGAGAGGCTATGTAGAATAGATTATGTGTGGTGAACTAATCCATGGAATCACTCCAACCACTTAGAAGTAAGAAATGTGTACAATATGGATCCTCATGAGTAATTAAATCCTAATGTTATAATTGTGATATTGTAGTGTTAGTAACACTCATGCTATCATGATTTATAATAAATTTAGTATGTTTCAACGAATATGAATAAACAACTGTACCATGCATTATAATTTGTTTAAAAACTTTATCATCCTTTGTATCACGAGTAGTAATTGAAGAAATAACTCCAATCTATTTTTCTTATTCTACATATTTTTCCTCTCTTGAAATGGTAATGGTCACACATTCATATTTAAACGTAACATAATCATGATCATTACCCAATGTTTCCCCCATGGATCTTATCCATGATCTTCCTAGTTTTGCATTGTATTTATCCAAAGTAGGGTTAATGTGAAATATATTGGAACATGTTTTTAGCTCAAACATTACTGACAATTCCATGGATCCAATGAAGTGTTGATGCCTAATAATCTTACCCAAATGTTGATTGTCATACCCAAGATATTGGAGAAGTGTCATGTATTAGATATTGACTTCATGAAGATTTGGAATATTGACAATGGTGTATTTCTTTCCATCGATGCAAGGACTAAGAATCGAAAACTTTATATATGATGAATGTTATTTAGTTGTTTCCTTTAGAATCACACTTGTGGCATTAGCCTTTTTAAATATATCCTTGTTTTGAATATCCTTCATGAGAAACCCTTTCTTAAGTATGTTTTCTTGGTTATGTTGAGATTTTTTTAGCAACTTCTCTTTAAATGATTTATCTTTTTGTAAACTCTCTTATTGTAAATATTCCTTTTATAACCTTTGCTTTTCAAATAGTTATTTTAGTATCCTTTATTATTCTAATTGTTCCTTTTATAATTGTTCTTTATGTGACCTTTCTTGTTCTAATTATACCTTTTGTAATTATTATTATTTATTCTTTTTGTACTTGTTATTTAGAAGATACACTCATGGTTTGACTAATTGTTGATTGTATAATTTGTTCTTGAATTAGGTGATGATTTGATGGATATATATAGTATAGGAACACTGCTATCAATGATACTTCTTATTTTGTTTTTCAAATCCCTTTAATTATTTGAATGATGTCCATGCATTCTATGATAGGCAAAATAATATGTTTATTTCCTTAGAGGATGCATATGAAGTAATGTGATCAATTTATTTTGAAGCATTTCCCATAGAATCTCACTTGAAATCTTATTATATTTATGTATACTTTTTGAATCACTAGTATTATATGTATCCCATTTTGGTTTTCATTCTCAAAATTAATTCTTTTGAGGCAAAAAATATTCAAATAAAGATGTAGATATATGATTGACACTTGTATGCTCTAGAATCTTTGTATATGTGATCTTATTTTCAAGTGATGTGATATTTAAAAATAAAATATTGATTTTGATTTTTCAATTGCTCTATGGACATTCTCATGACAAATATTTCATCTTGAAGGGATTCACAAACATAGACTCTAGGTACTTTTGATTGAATATGCATACAAATACCATAATGAGGGTTTGTGTGAGGTGTATGGGGATGAGGATGAACATTAAAATGATTTATATTTTATATTATAGGATGGGACAACCTAACTCTTGTGATAGTAACAACATGAACCTCCTTAGTGGGAATATAATTATCAACACCCTAAGGAAAGGTGGAAGGAAAAAAAATCCATACGAGGGTATATGTTAGGTTTTTGGGGATGTTTAGGCATATAACATGCACAAATCCCTATAATAACAATGTATACAAGTAGAAATATGACCCCTAAAATAAAAAGTAACATGAATAAATAAATTTTAGGTTTGATAAAACCCTAAGGCTAAATGCTAAAACCCTAGGAGGATGAGATCCTAAGGGAGACTTGGGGTTTGACATGGTCCAATTAGTGTATAGGATCACCAATATATATTACCCTAATTTGGTTTTACAAACACTAATAAGATAAAAAATAGTATAATAATTCATATTTATATATTGTATACATTCAAATTTAATCATTAATTATTTGACAATGTTTAATCTTGAAATCCTTACCCTACTTAGTCCATTCACCATTTCATTAACTTGAAATCTATACGAGAGCCTTAATTATTATAATTAATACCTTGAAAATACTAGAAACATCATTGGAGCATCCCTATTATACTTAAAAACTCATGTCATCTAGATTCTATTAGTCTATGTCTTTTTGGGACAAGACCACACTAGGCAAACATGGCTGCATTGTAACCTTGTCTACTAGTATAACATTTTCCCCATGCCACTGCAATAAATATATAAATGAGGGATGATTTTTATTTCCCCTAATATATTTTTAGTAATGTCAATTAATGAAACTAATTCAAATATTCCTGTATATAAACACATCAAGGCCCAACAATCCAATGTAAATTATTCTACACAATGTGTGAAAGAGCATTATTCTTTCCAATTATAATTGTGGTTTATTATAAAAATCAGAGGCCAAGTATGAAGTCATTTTATTGTAGGTAAATGAAATTCATTTTCAAGCATTCAAATCAATATATCTTGTTGCATTCATATAACAAAGTTAAGATTCACATATGCACTTTAGGAGGGAGATCTACATTAGTTGGAGACCCTTTTGGGCTATGTAGGTATCACTTATATTACATGAGGTTTTATATGGATAGCTTGGATATTCCCCTTACCTAATTTCACCTTTTGTATTTGATTTATATTTGGTTTATTGTCTAAGATTTAGGGTTTTGATTTTATAGGTCTTTTACACATCAAATTGACACAACTAAATTAATAGTAAAACCTCACAGACATATACACACACCCAAATCATAAAATTAGTCATACAGTCAATCATGGTGTAATAAAATGTAACAGACAAGGCCATAAAGTGTCCCTATCCTCCTAGTGTGGCCTTATCCCAATACAATTTGAATTTTTATTTTCGATGCAACATAGTTCACATGTCTTTTCAACCAATTTCTACCCACAATTAACCTGCACAGTCAGCAATAAATTAGATCAAAAATAGGTTTACATATCTTTTGTTAATTTACTATTTATAGCTCAATTCCAATTCTATAAAATATTGTGTATCATTTTTAGATCTTTATATTCTTCACATCTAAATCAGTTTTCAATAGTTTATTTATTTTTAACATTTCATTGTTAAATAAAAAAGAAAATTAAACATTATGGTGAATTTGTATTTTATTTAGAATGCTACTTGTTTTTTACTTGATTTTTGTCCTAGGATTTCATACAAATTTCTATAAATTATTGACATTGAAATAAAATGGCTTTTAATCTTGGATTTAAATATGAAACCATGAGTTAATATTTTATTACCTTGGATTTAATTCAACACTTAAGAAATTATCCTGTCACTATGAAATAAGATTGAAAAATAGGTTAGTCCATTAGTTAGTGGTTAAGTTTACTAACAAACAACAAGAACAAAAATGGTAAGCCTACTCCCTCAGTTGGGCAAGGTCAATAAATTGATTAAACTAACAAAAAACATAACAATGCGATTATACCTTCTCTATGTGACTTCTCTTCAAAGATGTTCCACATAAGAGATTGTGCTTATATTTGGAGCTTAAGATATTTAGAAACGTGGTTGGTCAAGTACTTTCAAGATCCTCTCATGTAGAATTTGGATTGCTTTGTGAATGAAAGTAAAATAAATGGTTGAAGTTTTAGAAGAAATTTTGCATGTTATCTTTGCATTAAAAAGCTTGTTATTGGTCCATGGTGGCCCTTATATTTATAGGCTTGTTAAAGTGATAAGGACTGTCCATCTCAACATGAGAATCCATGGCTTAAGATGAGTCAAATTTAGAGGACCAAATTCATTCACTTTTGGAATTAATGTTCCAATTAATAGATATGGCTTTCTAAATTTGGATATTTATTGCATTTATGTTGATATTTTTAGATTCACGACTTTTATGACTGATGATGTCATGTTGATGTCACCTTCATATATTTTGTTAAATTTATGAATTTCCAAAATTATATAATCATTAATTTGTCATGGATTTTTCATTTAAGCATTTGATTAGATTTGCTTAGCTAAGTGATTATGATTAATCATTTTGCAATTTTTAGAATTTATTAAGTTGTCTTGTACTATTGGTTGAAAATGCCAAATTTTTAGGTCATAGCTTGACTAGAGATGAATTGGAGGAATATGAAGATTGCATACAGGGTAATACCCTAATTAGGGATATATTGATACAAATTAGAAATTTCACATGATGTGTGTGGATGAATCAAAGTGTTTTATTGACATTTGGTCCAGTTTGTATGGTATTATAGGAAGTCATTCAGACTTACAATTTTGACACAACAATGGTGAGAATTTGATGTCTACAATTTGACCCTATTTTGAAGGGCATGGTGAGATAATTGGTCTAAACAATGACTTTTTGTTAGGTTGTGGAGCTAAAAGCTTCACTGTATGCAAACATGGAGGAGGTTGCTGAGTTCTAGGGATACTGGCATCGACAGCGCAACCAATGTCGGTCAGGGGTGAATAAAAGGGAAACTGACATCGGCAGGAGTCAGCTGATGTCGGTCACCTCTAGATAGATAGGGACTGACGTCAGTTGCCTGTGCGGTTCCAGAACTATTCGTTGCACGAACAGTTAGTTTGTTGAACTGATTGTTTACATGTAAAGACTATTTCGAGTCTTGAGTTACATGTCTAATTATTGTAAATTAGAAGTCTAAGTTATTATTTAGTATGGGATCTATTTATAGACTCATTGGCATGTATTGTAATTAAGGATTAAGGCAAGGAAGATATCCTTCCAATTGTAAGAACAAGTTGATCTGTAGGTTGTTGTAAGATCAGGTAAAAGTTTTACATGGTAAGTAAGATCATTTGAGTTGCAGGTTATTGCAGGTTCATGGGAGATCTACTTGAAGTAATTTGAGTACTTGTGTACTGGCAAGGTTATTACTGACTAGTTGGAGGTGAACACCAGCTCTATGTTTGAGTTGTGTGTTGGGACCATTTTTGGTAGGAGAGTGAACTCTTGAGGGAAAGAGATCTGTACATCTGAGAGGTGTGGAAGATTGTGGCATCTTCATTATATTTCCTTCAGGCATGAGTATTAATACAATATTGTGTATTGTCTCTCATATTCTATGTCATTTTTGAATTCTAGTTACTTGTTAATTTTGGTATAATTCCGTGTTTAGTTGCTTATACAAGGTAATCATATTGTGCTCTTATTGAGGAGCAAGATCCTGACAAGTTGGAATCAGAGCTAGGTTTATGGTTCTAGATTTCCCTTACAAGTGGTATCAGAGCTTTTGGTTGGGTTACTAACAGGTTGTATCAGATTTGGTTAGTGTTTGTTGATTACAAGTCACTCACAGGGGTTTCTGTTTGACTGGGAGTATAGCAATGATAGAAGAAAGTAAGCTACGAATGGAGAAGTTTAATGACAAGAACTATCAATTATGGAGGATGCAGATAGAAGATTATCTGTATCAGAAAGATTTGTACTTACCATTGGGTGGGGTTGCATGCAAGCCCATGAATATGAAGGATGAAGAATGGGAGGTTCTTGATCGAAAGGCTCTGGGATCTATAAGGTTGAGTCTTGCATCGTCTGTGATTTCCAACTTATCACAGGCTAAGACAACGGTAGAGTTGATGGAATCTTTGGCAAATTTATATGAAAAACCCTTAGCTTTGAATAAGGTATTTCTTATGAAGTAGTTATTTAATTTGAAAATGTTGGAAGGTGGATCTATACATAGTCATCTTAGTGATTTCCATGGTTTGGTAAACCAGTTAAATTCAGTCAATATTGTATTTGATGATGAAATTAAGGCTCTCTTAATCTTATGCTCATTACCTGAAAGTTGGGAGAGTTTGGTAATGGCAGTTAGTAATACTGCGTCTGCTTCTAAAATCTTAAAAGTGGATGATGTTGTGAGTGTAATCTTGAATGAAGAAATTCATATAAAAAGCATAGGTGAATCATCAGGGAATGCTTTGAGTGTTGAAAGCAAGGGAAGGCAAAGAGAGAAGATCGAGCATGGGAGATCAAGGTCAAAGATAGGCAGGAGATCCAAGTCTAGGTATGGCAGAATAACCTGCTAGAAATGTGGAAAGCAAGGGCATGTAAAGAGAGATTGTTAGTTGGTTGAAGATCAGCAAGAAAGAACTAAAGAAGCAGATGTTGTAGATGTTGCAGGTATTGTTACACAAGATGCTCTGGTATGTTCCTTGGATAAAGTAGAATCTTGGGTTTTAGATTCTGGTGCCTATTTCCATGCATCCCCAAATAGGGAATTTTTTCATGAGTATGTCCAGGGAGACTTTGGAGAAATTTATTTAGGGGATGGTAAGCCTTGTCAAATGGTTGGCAAAGGGAAAGTGAAGCTGAAATTATAGACGGGCAACACATGGGTGTTGAAGGAGGTCATGCATATCCCAGTCCTAAAGTGGAATTTGATTTCTGTTGGAAAGTTGGGTGATGAGGGTTGCATAGTAACTCTCACAGTAGACTCTTGGAAGGTTACCAAGGGTGCACTTGTTGTAGCAAGAGGTAAGAAAGTAGGTACGCTTTATCTATCTACTTGTATTACTGATTCTCCTTCTGGTTTATCTACTTTAGCTGTAGATTCAAAGATGTGGCTTAATAGGCTTGGTCACATGAATAAGAAGGGGATGCATGTTCTTGAGTCAAAGGGTATGCTTTCAGATTTGAAAAGCATGGATCGAGATTTCTGTAAACAAACAAAAAAAGTGATGTTTCTTGAGAAATTTGATGTTCATGACAAGAACAGGAAAGCCTTGGTTTTCAAGGAGAAGATGATAGACAGAGATCAACATAAGGGGCTAAAGAATTTTGAGTAGAGCAAGGTTGATATGGATAAGGGTTTGATCCAAAAGGAGCTCGCGGGTAGAAGTTATCGCTCACAAGTAAAACATAGAGACCGACGTCGATTACAAAACTGACGTCGACATCCAGACAGGGACCGACATCGACTATGTTTAGCCTGACATCGGTGACTCTAGACAAATAAACACTAGCGTTAGTCAGGGGGAACCAATGTCGGTGATGAGGCAGTCACATGGAACTAACGTCAGTCGGGTGCAGACTGAGATGTGACCAACATCGGTCACTGAGATGAATTTTGGGTGGACAGCAAGCTGTCAAGGAGTCTCAAGCACCCATATGGAGGACTTAAAGGGTGAGTAAGCCTTAAATTCATCATTTCCCTTCTTTACACTACTTGTTGCTCACTGATGGTCAAGAACTAGGAAGTTATTAAATAAGCAGAGCAGGTAGATCTAGGAAACAATGGGAGCTTGGCATGGATGAAGGATGTGATTCATTGGAGAAGAACCAAACAAGAGTTTTTTGGTGGAGTTGCTAGCTAAAATAAATCACTGAGAGATGAATGGATGTTTAGGATAAAGAAGAGCGGGAATGGACACGTGAGACGAAAGGCTAGGGTACATGGTCTTGAGTAAGCTGCAGGACAATGGAGGTTTAACTATTGTGTTTTCTTTACCAAGTTGGATAATATTAGCTACATTATCTTGTTACTGTATGTTGTGCTTATTGTAGGGTCACATATGTAGGGAGTTGCTGAACTAAAGGTAAAGTTAGTTCAGAGGTGTGTCATGAGGAATCTGGGAACAACAAGATTCTTTGGCATGAGTGTGTTTTAGAGACATGGAAGGTCACAGGTTGATTTTGTCTCCAGATGATTATGTTAAATTGGTTAGCACGCCGATGGTTGGATAGTTTTTGAACAATGTCATGATTCACATAATGAGGTTAAGTGCATGGTATGTACTAAACCTGAGATTTCCCAAGCAGTGAGAGTTGTCAGCAAGTTTGGAGCTAATCTGGGAAAGAAGCACTGGAGGGCAGTTCAGTGGATTCTAAGGTATCTGAGAGGGACCAGTAGCAGGTGCACATGCTATGCAGGGTCAATTTATTTTCTACATGGGTTTGTAGATGCGGATGTGATAGGTGATTTGGATGACAGGAGGTGCACCACAGGATTTGTGGTGGTTGGTCTTCAAGAGTGATCTTGAAGAGGGATACAAAGCTAGGAAACAAACAAGATGATGTACAGGTACAGGTATAGGTGCAACAGTTTAGCTCCAAGTGGGAGATTGTTAGGTTGTGGAGCTGAAAGCTTCACTATATGCAAACATGGAGGAGGTTGCTGAGTTCTAGGGATACCAACATCGGTAGCACAACTGACGTTGATCAGGGGTGAATAGAAGAAAAATTGACATCGATAGGAGTCGACTGATGTTGATCACCTCTAGGCAGATAGGGACCGACATTGGTCACTTGTGCGGTTCTAGAACTGTTCGTTGCATGAACAGTTAGTTTGTTGAACCAATTGTTTGCATGTAAAGACTATTTCGAGTCTTGAGCTGCATGTCTAATTATTGTAATTTAGAAGTATAAGTTATTGTTTAGTATGGGATCTATTTATAGACTCATTGGCATGTATTGTAATTAAGGATTAAGGCAAGGAAGAGATATTTATAATTGTAAGAACAAGTTGATCTGTAGGTTGTTGTAAAATTAGGGAGAAGTTCTACATGGTAAGTAAGATCATTTGAGTTGCAAGTTGTTGCAGGTTCATGGTAGATCTACTTGAAGTACTTTGAGTACTTGTATACTGGCAAGGTTATTATTGACTAGTTGGAGGTGAACACCAACTCTGTGTTTGAGTTGTGTGTTGGGACCATTTTTGGTAGGAGAGTGAACTCTTGAGGGAAAGAGATCTGTACATCTGAGAGGTGTGGAAGATTGTGGCATCTTCATTGTATTTCCTTCAGGCATGAGTATTAATACAAGATTGTGTATTGTCTCTCATATTCTGTGTCATTTGTGAATTTTAGTTACTTGTTAATTCTGGTATAATTCCATGTTTAGTTGCTTATACAAGGTAATCATATTGTGCTCTTATTGAGGAGCAAGATCTTGACAAGTTGGAATCAGAGCCAGGTTTGTGGTTCTAGATTTCCCTTACACTTTTTAAAGAATAAAAAGGTTACTTAAAATGATCACAATTAGAATAAATATTTTCATTCCCATTTTCATTGATTTTTATTGATTTGTGGGAAAACAAGGTTCAAGAAAATGTCCCAAACATTATTTGGGAGGCCCATAATGCCCCCTCTAGGGTAGGGAAGAAAAATGAATATTTATGGATGGGCCCTCAAACAGAAGAAAAAGTCATGTGTTTCAATAGAAGAGGCTAAAAATAGAGTAATTAGAAGAAAATGGCTTAAAAATGGATAAACAAGACAAAAATGAGCCTCTTGTGAAGAAAAATGGATCACAGATAGGGCTAAGGGGGAAATTCAAAAATTGTATCATAATTTAACCCCTAAGGGGTGAAAAGAATTCATTTTTACCCTCCCCTATTAAAATATAGAGCTTTAGTTTTTGCATGAAAAATAAGAAAATAAAATGGTTAATATCCCTCACCATAAGTACTTGGGTGAATGTGTGAGAGAGTACTAGTAACCATTGGGAATGGACATCGATAGTTACCTTTTGTTTTATTCAAAATTTGCATTTATGGCATTTATTAGGGGTTAGAAAACCATGAGTAGATGAGTTCAACATTTTTAAAAAGGTAAAAAATGGTGAAGTCACCTATGAAAATGGTGAGATAGCCACCTTAATGATGAGCTTGTGAGAAAATGATGATATAACCAAAATCTACAAAAATTGCCAAAATGGCAATATCACCTTTTTGTTCATAAATCATAGAAATGATGATATCATCGAGAAAGTGGTGAAAAACTAGTCAATCAATAAATTAGTTGGTCAAATGGTGAAAATGCCCATAAATGGTGAACTCACTAAGAATAGTGAAGTCATCATGCCAAAAAATGGGAATGACCTACGAAATGGTGAGATCATAAACCAGTGAAGTGAATGGTGAGAATGCCCTACATAGTGGAAAAAATAATGAGATAAACACAAATGGTAATTAAAATAGAAGAAATGACAAAAAAGGATAGAATAATAGAATGTAAAGGCCAAAATTAGAAGAAAGTGGTAAAATGATCAATTAGAGGAAAATAGATAAGTGATTGACTTGGTTTGGTTTTACTTTGTGATATGTAGGAGTAAGGAGTTGTCGTGACACCTCAGAAATGATGATCATGAGTATTATGCCATCTAGGTATCATGACTGACAATGTTTTAAAACTGATGGAGGCAGTAAACTTATGGCACATATTTTTAATACTGATTATATGAGCAAACCAAACCTATATATCAACACTAATAGGGTGTTGTCACTTTGAGACATTGATCTTACACCTACAGATAGGCAAGGCCACAATGACACTAGAGGATATATGGTAGATTCTATGAGTGCCTATTTGGGGTTAGAATATCTACTTGATACCACAGGGTAGGTGAGGCATGCTTGAGGACCTAATTAGGGTGATAGATATTACAATTATAGAGGGCTCTATTGATATTAGTGCCTTAGAGGACCTAACATGGACCTCAAATGTTATTCTCATAGCAATAATAATAGGATAGGTGGTAGCAGTGTCACCACCAACATAGGCATTAGTACCCAAGGAGGTAGTGATTCCGATGTCTCTTATCAGTGGCCTCTTACAACCTAAAAAGAGTGGGTGGTTCTTTTAGATTGACCTCATAGGGGTGATTTAGGACATGCTCGATTCCACTACACATTTTGCATAGGTACCTATGATATTGAGCTAATTATACCATAATTTTCACATGCTAACATATCATAGGGGTCTAAACATTAGGTACAACTCCTTGATTTAGGTCTAGGCCTAGGAGCACATTATTATAGAGCTCCTAATTGGTCAAAGGTTTCAATGGTGAGCTCAAGACCCATTGGAATTTGGTTGGTTCTAGATGGGAGTGGGTCTATGAGGACACAAAGGAGACTTGTATTTTTATTGGAGGGCTATAAATGAGATGGTAACTTTAACTAACTACCATATATGGCTATTTAGTTTAGTTAGGTGGAGGATAGACATGTTACTAGGTATATGATGATATAATGTTACATTAAAAGTTAGCATGACCTCATTATGGAGAGGTACATGCTTGATTGAGTACAATGAAAGTTTAGTTTACAATAAGATGTGCCTAATGGACCACATTTATTCATGTATGTTACTAGGGAGATTAGATAGTGGGGGCTTCTAGTGTTGAGAGCCCAAGTGATACTAGATTTGAAATGGTATAACCTATAGTTTGGTAATAAGCAAGTAGTGTTGCAGATGCTGGCATGACAAACACCTATGTAGTATGTTGGGAAGGCTTCAGGCCCTTTTGATTAACTAGGACCCATCCCCAATAACTAGGAAAACATTAGAAGAGGGTAAGGTAGTAGTGGGACCTAGCGTATGGGGAAGCCCAAGGACAAAGATAGGTACATGGACATGTTCCTATACAATAGGTGATACCATAGGCTACTCCATTACATATTGTTCAGGTGCTAGTGTAGCAACTTGTGTAACCAATTATGTAAATTCATATGTAGTATGTGGCAAAATAAGCTTTACAGATCTTAGTTTCACATGATGTATATAGTGATAGGGGATAGGGTCTACCATTAGACATAGAGATAGATGAGGCCGTAGCTAGTGACTTAGGGTAGGGTACATTCATAGGTACAAGAGAGGCATGGGCTTATGGATAGGACACAAGTAAAGGTATAGGGGAGGCCAATACCTCAGGCACTATGAGATCAAAAAATTATTATGCTCTAATTGATAGGTTATAGTATGAGATTACAATGTAATTAGCTGAGATAACTAGCCTAGAGTAGGATGTAGTTGGGCTAGGGTTAAGCTGATGACAACTTAGGGAGATACCACTAAAATAAAGGGTATCATTACCACTTGAGATACAAAGATTTAGGGGATATGTTACCCAGATGATAACTATCTAGTAACATCTTACATTTTGGGATGATGAGCTAGTTGCAGATATTAGCAAGTGAGATAGGGCTCACATAGACTAAGACAAAGTAAAACATGATTTTCAGATGTTTTATGAGGAGTTAACTATGACTTAGTAGATTATGAGAGCTTAGGGCTTGGCTAAATCACTATTTGATGTTATCCAAGCCAAAGATGACTCCCTTCATGTGAAAAATGACACCCTTCATGTGAAGAATGAGGTGGCTTATTATCATAGTTTATATGAGTCAACAATTCTGGCAGAGGGCATGACTTCATCCTATATAGAGTATACTAGGAGTTAGTAAACCAGTCGAACATCTAGATCACAACATACTATAGCATTAGAGTGGTCAGTGGCTCAATTAACATGATAATGATGAGTGATGGGTCTACCATCTCCACCTCTATCACCTCCAAACATGGGATAGAGTTTTGATCAGTGTGTTCCTAGGGACAGAGTGAGATAGAGCTGAGATTGTGCTTATAAATCTAAATTTTGGTTGTATATGATATGTATATATTCTTTTAATGTTTAAAACTTTGATGTTGAGATATATATGACATTCATTTCTACTCATAAACTCTTGATATTATTTTATCATTCATGATGATCTTTGATTTTGCACTACTACGATGTTAGATGTAGATAATTTGATCAAAATATGGATATTGATGTATATTGGTTTGACATGATTCTATTATTTTCTTGGCTAGCCCATTTTGCACTTTTGTTATTCTCATGGATGTACACGCAATATGACTAGATGGTATATGCTTACTTTAGGCTATGCATGTCCTTAGTTAGCATAGAGATAGACATGTTGGTTTCAAATTGTGATATGTGATGTGTTTATGGAAAATGAAATGTCATTATGATCATGTATTGGATAGTTTGATAGTAATTTTAGAGATGTCTTTCGACTTCACATTGGTATGTAAGATTTGAGCACTTGGTTTTTAATATTGAAAAGGAGAATATGCTTCATAATTATAGATAAAATATGATAACATTATATGTCAATTGTGCATGAATTGGTTCAAATGCAAATAATTACAACTCAAGATAATGATAGAATATCAAAACCTAAGTTGAAAACATAACACTTTTGAGCATAAAACAAAAAAAAAATAGTTAAAATACAAGATGTAAACAACTTAACTATAAGATATGAAATATCAAGACTTAAGCATAAACAAAATGTATTAAACAAGAACAAACATCAAACAAATAACAACCAAACAAACAAATAAACAAATGAATAAATGGCACAAACCAAAAACATAATGCAATAAATTGGAAACTCAATTAAGTTACTAAAAAATGTGAATGTGTAATGAATAAGGTGTTATACTTTAGATATTGTACCCATAGGATAAGGGGAAAATGGATCAATTGTCTAAATGGGGGGAATTGAAGAATAAAGAAGGGGTAGCTGAGCTTAATTTAAATTCCCCAATACAAGTGGATGATGCCTAAATAGTTCTATGGACTTTAGGCTAAATGTAGTTCTCCTAGGATTTGGGGTAGAAGAAAAGTGATGCCTAGTAGGTATGTGATGATAGAGGAGAAATAGGAAAGGTATACTTACTAAATGGTGAGAGTGTTAAGGATAATGGTTGATCTTAAAATAGTGAAACTATTAAGAAAATGGTGGAATATGGAAATGGAAGTATAAATGAAAACTATATAAGTATGAGTGATTTGAGATGCCCCTCCCATCCAAGTGCTACTTGCATAGTCCACGTGGACCTCATGCTAATGTAATTATATAAAAATGGGAGGATAATGAATGTTATGGTAATGAGGACCCAAAATGAATTAGGATAGATAAGATGTTCCTTCCTAGAAAATTTTGGGGCTTTATATCTTATCTAGAAATTATAAGCCAATTTTCATGATTTTGTGATTTTTAGGGGTTTTTCCTAGGTATTTTCAATGTTTCAAGGTTTTTGGAATAAGGAAATCAAGGTCACATGTTCAAATGTACAATGAACTATCTAACATAATAAATCACCCTTAAGTAGAGGCTCAAACAAAAACTAAGCTAACTACAATGGTAACTACCACAAACTAACAATGAAACTTGAGGTACTAAGGGATACCATCATGAAATGACAAGATTGGTATGAAAACAACACACACTAGGGAAATAATATGAGGAGAAGAAATTATAAGAAGTTGTAAGGAACTATCAAGTAGGTAAGACCCTTGTTGGTATACCTTGAAACACTTGTCTACAAAGAAGCTACTGATATTGATCACTTTGGAGTGCCTCTGGAACAATAGCCATTGAATATGCATGTACCTCCCATTGGTTGTAATCAAGATCATGAAGGTACTATCAAAATACAAAAATGAATAAGAATGGTCTAGGGAATGATACTATAAAAGGATGAAAGTGAAATGGTGCCCCTAAGCAAGGGCTATATCATAGACAATGATTCAAATTAGTTAAGCATAGTAACATTTGAGATGCATGATATTCAAAGGTTCCTTGAGCTCTTGTAAATTTTAGGTAGCCAACCTATATGCACTTGAACCATAATTTTTAGTAACAAGAAAGGGACCAAGCCAAGTGGCCTCAAATTTGTCTTTTTTCTTACGTTCAACATTGGTGTTATTTTTATTTTATTTGAGTATCAAGTCACCAATTTTGAATTCCATAGGGAGAATATGTTGGTTGTAGCTATGACACAATCAATTTTTTATAGGCTCGTAAATGTTCTAATACTGCTTGATATTTCTCATCCAAGAGTTATAAATCTTGAAATCTTACCACTCTATACTCCTCGTCATCAATGATATTCTATATAGAAATGTTTAAAGAGGGCAACTCGATCTCAATAAGGATAATGGCCTTAGAGCCAAAGATTAAGAAGTATGGTGTGGCTCCTGTAGGTATGCATGTATTGGTATGGTAAGCCCATAAGACTGGGAATAATTTTAAATGCTAATCATGGCCAACATCATTGACAATATTTTTTAGAATCTTAATAATGGTTTTGTTTGATGCCTCAAATTCACCATTACCTTGTGGATAAAAGGTCATGGCTGTTTTATGCTTGATTTGAAACTTGGTATAAAGGGCTTGGATAGTTTTTTCGAATGGGTCACCATCATTAGATATAATGGTGGAGGGAATGTTATAGCAGCAGATGAGGTGATAGTAAATGAACTTGGATATCTACTTACTAGTTATATGAGTGAGGGGTATGACCTCTATTCACTTAGTGAAATACTCTGTAACAATTAGGATATGTTTGTGGCCATGAGAGGAGTGGGGTTGATTTTCCCTATGAGATTGAGTCCCCAAGTAGAAAATGGCCATGCTATAGTGATTAGTTAGAGTAGTAAAGAAAGAGTATGGATCAAATCACTGTTATTGACAAGCATCACACTTCCTAACATGTTAATAAGTGTCTATTTCCTTGTTGGCCAATACTACCCATTTTAGAGGAGTTTTTTGGCAAGGACCAAGCCACTGGTGTGGGCTCCACAAGTTCCCTTGTGTACTTCTTTCAACACTAATTTGTATTCTCTTAAAGTTAAACAATGAAGTGACATTCCATCTGTTAGGTTATGGAGCTAAAAGATTCACTGATGCAAGCAGAGGAGGAGGTTTCAGGAAGGTTGCTGAGTGTTATAGATGCTGGCGTCGGTCAGGCCAACCAACGTCGGCAGGATCAGACAAGAAGGCAACCAACATCGGTCATAAGTCAGTCGGTGTCAACACCCCCCAGGCCGACAGGGATCGACATCGGTCACCTGTGCGGTTTGAGCTGCATGTGTTACGGGCAGTTAGCTAACGAACCAAGTGTTTACATGTCAAGAGCCAAATTTAGACTGGAAGCTGTGGATCTAATTATTGTAATTGGATGTCTAATTATTGTTTGCATGAGATCTATTTAAGAGACTCATTGGTTGTATTGTAAACTTGTGCTAGAGAGTAAGAGAGCAAAATAAGCTCCTTCAGAGAGAGGAGAGCAATGGTGCGTTCCTCCTAGTGCCACAGTACCAAGTGTGGGTGCTGGATTGGAGAATCAGTAGGGTTCTTCATGTATGTATGATCTTGGTCATCAGGTGAGCATGGCTTCTTTAGGAGATCTACATGGGTAAGTAAGATCATTGATCTGCAGGTGTATGTGTGTGCAAGGTCAAGGTTCATAGGTGTGCAGAACCAGATTGATTTGCAGGTGTGTAAGATTAGATAGGACAGCAACACAACAGGGAGTAGAATTAGGTAGGATCTACTTGGAGTATAGTGTGTACTCAAAAAGAGAGCAAAGAGGAAGGCAAGGAATATCCTTCCATAAGTAAGGTCAGTTGGGTTGCAGGTTGTTGTAGTTTAGGGGAGATCTACTTGAAGTACATTTGTGTACTTGTGGAGTGCGTGGAGCACTTGTGGAGTGCGTGGAGCACAGGTGTACTGGCAGTAGTGGATACTAGTTGGTTGGAGGTGAACACCAACTCTGTGTTTGAGTTGGGTGTTGAGACCTAAGAGAGAGAGCTTTGAGGGAAGATTTACTATTTGTGACCTAGAGGTGTGGGAGCCCTAGAGGTGTGTAAGGAAGAAGAACTGTGGCAGCCTTCTTTGTTGTATTTCCTTCTGAAAGAGTTTTAATACAAGTTGTGTATTGTCTCTCATATTTTGTGTTATTTCTAAACTCTAGTTACTTGTGTATTCTGGTTAATTTCCGCATGTTAAGTTGCTTGGTAATCAATTGTGTGCTTCCATTATTTATCCCAACACGTGGTATCAGAGCTAAGGTTGCAGGGAGCAGGTTTTGTGTTTGGTTACAGGTCACTCTCAGGGATTTCTGATTGAGTGGGAGTAGAGCAATGGTAGATGAAAGTAAGCTAAGAATGGAGGAGTTGAAAAGCACAGATGATCACTTACGATCCTATGGAATGAAAGAGCAGGGAAAAGAAGATTGTTGGTTGGTAGCAGATCAGCATGAAGGAATTGAAGATGCAGATGTTGCAGGTGTTGTTGCATAGGATGCTCTGGGAGGTTTCTTGGATAAAGTTGAATCTTGGATAATAGATTTTGTTGCCTCTTTCCATGCAGCCCCAGGGAGAGGAGCTGGTGAGCCTTGTCAAAGAATTGGCAAAGGGGAGGTGAAGCTGAAATTATAGGCGGCCAACACATGGGTGTTGAAAGAGGTCATGCAGGTCCCAGGTTTGGAGATGTGGCTAATTTCTTCAGAAAATTTGGGTGATGAGAGATGCACAAGAACTCTCATAGTGGATACACTTGAATTAGCTGGTGGTAAGAAAATAGGTACTCTTTATCTACTTGTTTATATTACTGATTCTTCTTCTGTTGCAGAGATGTGGCTTTGTAGGCTTGGTCACATGAGCAAGAAGGAGATGCATGTTCTTAAGTGGAAGACAGATATATTTGACAGGCTTAAGAACTAGAAAGCCTTGGTGTTTATGGAGGAGATGGCGGACAGAGACTAGTGGATAGGGCTGGATACTTCTGAGCAGGGCAGTTTGGACATGGGATTGATTCAAAGGAGCTCGCAGGTAAAAAATCATCGCTCACAAGTGAACACAGGTACTGGCGTCGGTCAGGGAGACTGACATCAATAGTAGGTAAGACTGATGTCGATCAGGAGGATCGATGTCGGCAACAGGAGACGCTGACATCGACAGGGTTGGTAGTCAGGCGCATGGAAACCGATGTCGATCAAATGCAGACTATGTGGTGACTGAGGTCGGTCACTGTAATGGATTTTGGGTGGACAGCAAGCTGTCAAGGAGTCTTAAATGCCCATATGGAAGACTGAAGTGGTAAGTAAGCCTCAAATTCATTGTTCCTTTTCTTTATACTAGTTGCTGACTACAGAGCAGGAAGGATCCAGGAAATAGTGGGAGCATGGCATGGAGAGAATGCAGAACCAAGTGGGAGATTTGGTAGGGTTGCCAGCCGGTATGAAAACATAGAGATGAATGGATACCTTAGTTGAAGAATAGAGAGAACAGACACGTGAGATGGAAGACCAGGTCATATGGTCTTGAGGAAGCTATAGGACAGTGGTACAGGTTTTGACAGGTGGATGACAAAACATGGATTTAGTCAATGTCAGGGTAACTACTGTGGTTTGTCTTACCAGGGGAATGATGGTCATGACATTATCTTGTTACTGTATGTGAATGGTTTGCTAGCAGGGTTGTACATACAGGGTTTTGCTGAGCTAAGGGTAAGATTAGTTCAGTGGTTTGCTATGAAGAATTTGGAGCAGTGAAATTCTTTAGCATGGGAGACATGGAAGATCACAAGTTGATTTTGTCTCCAGTGGGAGCTGATGTGAATCAGGTGTTGGTGAGGCACAAGATGCAAAATTGGAGCACACTAAGGGCTGGACAGTTTAGTGTCTGAAATCACATGAGGTCTGGTATAGACCTGAGTTTGCCCAAGTAGTGGGTGTTGTCAGAGAGTTAGGAGCCAATTCGGGGAAGTGGGTTCTCAAGTATTTGAGAGGGACCAGCAGTAGGTATACATGCAGGGTCAGGACTTCACTACATGGGTTTGTAGGTTCGGATGTGGCAGGTTACTCAGATGACAGGAGGTGCACCATAGGTTGTGTGGTGGGTTGTCTTTAGGATTCATCTTGAAGAGGGATACAAGCTAGGAAACAGATTAGATGGGGTATAGGTACAGGTATAGGTGCAGCTGTTTATCTCCAAGTGGGAGATTGTTAGGTTGTCGAGCTAAAAGCTTCACTGATGCAAATAGAGGATGAGGTTTCAAGAAGGTTGCTGAGTGTTATAGATGTCAGCGTCGGTCAGGCCAACTGACATTAGTAGGATCAGACAAGAAGGCAACCAACATCAGTCATAAGTCAGCAGGTGTCGGCACCCCCCAGGTAGACAGGGACCGATGTCGGTCACCTGTGCGGTTCGAGCTGCGTGTGTTACGGGTAGTTAGCTAATGAACCAAGTGTTTGCATGTCAAGAGCCAAATTTAGACTGAAAGCTGCAGATCTAATTATTGTAATTGGATGTCTAATTATTGTTTACATGAGATCTATTTAAGAGACTCATTGGTTGTATTGTAAACTTGTGCATTCCTCCTAGTGCCACAGTACTAAGTGTGGGTGCTGGATTGGAGAATCAACAGGGTTCTTCATGTATGTATTATCTTGGTCATCAGGTGAGCATGGCTTCTTTAGGAGATCTACATGGGTAAGTAAGATCATTGATTTGCAGGTGTATGTGTGTGCAAGGTCAAGGTTCACAGGTGTGCAAAACTAGATTGATTTGCAGGTATGCAAGATCAGATAGGATAGCAACACAACAGGGAGCAGAATCAGGTAGGATCTACTTGGAGTACAGTGTGTACTCAGAAAGAGAACAAAGAGGAAGGCAAGGAAGATCCTTCCATAAGTAGGGTCAGTTGGGTTGCATGTTGTTGCAGTTCAGGGGAGATCTACTTGAAGTATGTTTGTGTACTTGTGGAGTGAGTGGAGCACTTGTGGAGTACATGGAGCACAGGTGTACTGGCAGTAGTGGATACTAGATGGTTGAAGGTGAACACCAACTCTGTGTTTGAGTTGGGTGTTGGGACCTAAGAGAGAGAGCTTTGAGGGAAGATTTATTGTTTGTGCCCTAGAGGTGTGTAAGGAAGAAGAACTGTGGCAGCCTTCTTTGTTGTATTTCTTTCTGAAAGAGTTTTAATACAAGTTGCGTATTGTCTCTCATATTCTGTGTTATTTTTGAACTCTAGTTACTTGTGTATTCTGGTTAATTTCCGCATGTTAAGTTGCTTGGTAATCAATTGTGTGCTTCCATTATTTATCCCAACACCATCATGGCCCCTACAATAGAGTGTATTTCCAAGTAAGGTATATCAGGTAGCTTTATGAATGAAGGTTTTATGTTGGGATCATGATAGGTCTATAGGAAGAATTTGGTCATGGAGGTAGGTGTATAGGTATTGATACTAAGGGAGATTGGGACCAATAATACCACATACCATCTTAGAATTTGGGTGTACATGAGCTAGCTAAGGAAGGTTATCAATAAGAAACTAGTATTCTTTGAGATTGCTAGCCACTGCCAACATAGACCTAATGGTTGCCATGGCATATGTTGATCTATTATTAAATTTAGTTATTTGTTCTAACTGAATAATATCAAAATGAGGCTTGAGTTTATCAACCATACTCTTGTAGGTACATGTTTCTCATCTCTAATTTGGTACTAGTCTGTAGCCTAATTAATGATTGAATATGAATCCCCATATACCATTAACTGCTAAATATTCCATTATATGGTGAGATAGAGTCCTAAAATGAGTGCTTCATACTTGGACATGTTATTAGTGCAGTGAAAACCAATGTGGAATACCTTGGGAATGAGATCTCCCTGTGGTGTGATGAATAAAATATCATCCCCAAATCCATGGGATGTGAATGAGTCATAAAAATATAATATCCATTGTTTGGAATTAATCATTGTTACTTCAAGAGTTAGAATTGACTCGTTTTGGAAATCAAAGTTGAGTGGTTATGTATCTAATATAGGGGATTCAATAAGATGATATGCAATAACTTACCCCTTAATGGATTTTTGGTTCTAATGTTCAATAGTAAATTCACTCAACAACATTGCCCATTTGGCCATGTGACCTGTTAGAATTGCCTTATATGATAAATATTTAAGCAAATTGATCTTAGCAATAATAATGGTATTATTATTTAACATGTAGTGGTGCAACTTAAGGGAAGCAAAAAATTTTACCAAATAAGCTCAATTGGCATGTAGTTGTTCTCATATGTTATAATTATCCTCATCAAATAATAGACTATATGTTTTTACCCTACTCATCATGTTGAGCCAAAAGTACCCCCAGGGCAAGCTATGTTGCAGATATGCAAAGTACTAATGGTATTCCTCGTGTAGGTGGCATCAATATTGGTGGATTGGATAAGTAATTATTCAATTCTTAAAAGGCATGGTGATAACTTGTATCCCACTGAAAAGCTACACCTTTCTTCAAAAGGTGAGTAAAAGGATGGCATCTATCTACCAATTGTGAAATGAATTGGTGAATGGATTTCACTTTGCTCTAGAGGCTACATAGTTATTTTAGATTAGAATGAGGATGCATTTACATAATATCCTTAACCTTAGTAGGATCAAATTCAATGCCTCAATATGACATAATAAATCCTAGAAATTTTCCCAAAGTGATGCCAAAGATTCACTTATTAGAATTGAGGTGTATCTTATATTCACAAAGTCACTTAGATATTATTCGTAGAACTTGAGATGTTATACATGTGTCTTGGATTTGGTGAGGATGTCATACACATAGTATTCAACAATGTTGTGCATCTTGTCATGGAAGATGATAGTCATAGCATGCTGATAAGTTACATCAACATTTTTCAATCCAAATGGCATGACTTGATAACAAAATATCCCCCTTAGAGTGGGGAACACTATCTTGTGTTGGTCTTTAGGTGAAATCTTGATTTGGTCTTTAGGTGCAATCTTGATCTGGTTATATCCTAATAAGCCATCCATGAGGGACATCTCATAGCTTGTTGTCGAGTTGATTATCATTTTGATGTTTAGCAAAGGGAAGTCATCCTTAGGGCATTATTTTTAATATCTCTAAAGTCATTACACAAGTGAATTCCCTAAGGCTTTTTGCTAACTAGAACAATGTTTAAGATCCATTTTAAGTAATCTAATGTTTAATTGAATCCTACTCCTAATAGTTTCTCTATCTCTTTTTTAACCAAGATAACAATACACATGCATTTTTCATAGCTTTTATTTAATTGTCTTGGCATCTAGAGGTATGATGAGTCAATGTACCACTAGAGATGGGTCTAAACCTGACATGTCTGAATAGGACTAGGTAAAGATGCCAATGAAGTCCTTTATGATAAAAATAATGAACTTGCATTCCTTAGTAGTGAGGGATGTGCCTAAGTAATTTATTTTGGGCACATCATAGGTGTCAATGTTCACTTCTATGGTATCTTCTATAAGCTGTGCATAACCATCTTTAAGAATAATAGGTAAGGATGAAAACTGGTGTTCTTTAATTACTTGTAAGCCACAGGGCTCACCCATGTAAGAAGAATCAGAATTGGCCATGTCTAGCTATGGCCAATTAAGGAATTACTTTGGAAATTATCTTACCAATTGTGTAAAGATTATATGTTATTCATTGATGTCAAATCTTGAAATGTTGGGACTTGGAGGACACTGAGCTTCCTAAGGAGATGAGAAAATTTCCTCATTTAAAGGTGCCTAAAATAGGTTTTCACCTATGGAATTGTCTTTTATTTTAATATTTTAATGATCCAAAAGTGTCTCAAAGAGGTTTTCACTAGATGATATCAATGTTTTACTTTATTTATGACCAAGGAAGTTTGCTTGCTCTCCAAAGTAGGCGGTAGAGTCCAATGTGAAATCAAATCCTTATTTATGATCACTAGCTAGCAATCCATCTCTTAGGCCCATGAGTTCAATGGACTCTTCATTCTATAATTCATCCAATGGTATAATCAAATCATACTAGCTATAATTCATTAGGTTGGGATGGTGAAAGGAAAGAGGGTAATGGGTTATAATGGTAAGAATGTTGTTAATATTTAACAATTTGGTATTAACTAGCTCATCATAGGTGATAAATGGGATGTTATGTGGCTGTCAATAATCTCTTCATTATTCGAAAAGGTAGTATCACTCTCAAAATATATAGGGTCAACCCTAAGTGGTTTGAATCCAAGATCTTGATTTTCTACACGTGTTATCACAGGTACATGTTCAAGACTTCCTTGTGATTTTACCCCTAGACATTTCCCTTATAGTACTAATTTTCCATAATTCTATTGGGAATGGAGTACTTAGTGTTTTGATAGCAAGTAACAAAGCTATCACCATAGAAATTATCTCCTTTAGAACTAGTGGGTCGATCCTGATTTGGTGATGTGTCTTTTACAAACATGAGTGGTTACTATAGAGCAGACATGGAATAATTTTTCCAGATCATGTTGGGCCTTTTAGGGAAAGGTTTTGTATTTACATAAGATTTATGGTATTTTGGAAATTTTCCTACATGAAAATCATCTTCAATGCGATATGTGGCTATGCTAGCCTCTTCAATAGTAAAGTGAGTAGAATTTGATTCAGGAGGTAGACTAGATGATGTGGAGGCAAGGTCACTAGGGTCAATGTAATTATACTTTGGAGATTTAAGAACTTTTAATTTATTCTTATTTCCTACACACTCAATTTTAAGATAATAATTGTAGTACCCATATTTGGCCTCTAGGTTTTTGCAATACAAGTATGGCTATAAGTCATTAGGAATAGTGACCTCTAAACCTAAATGAGGGAATTTAATGCATTGGTGTAAGGTGTAAGGGACTCCTAATAATTCATGGATCCAAAGATGAACAAGGAATAGATTATAGGGAAACTCTATGTCAATGACATGGCAAAGGGTGTCATGGGTGACATGCCCAACAATGATAGGTAAAAAAATGGTGCCCAAAGATTTTCTTTTTGCATTGTCATAAGCTTTGATCATAATATTATTTGGTTTCATGTCCATTGCTATGTATCCCAAAGTTTGGACCAACTTTAACAATGCTATGTTTAACCTTGAACCATTATCTATGAGAACTTACTTGAATTTATGCTGAGAAATGGTGGTTTTGATGTACAAGGAATTATTATGGAGGGGACCAAGGGATGACATATCACTTTGATCAGATATGAGTTGTTGACCCAGGGACAAATGACCCATAAGTGATTGGAAATGGGTTCGATCAATGTCACTAGGCACCTTGGATTGCTGGAGAAAGTCATTTAATATTATTCTATGAACTTCAAATGTATGTAAGATATTTAAGATAAAAATGTGTGCAACAGTTTTGCTTAGTTGTTCACCAATATTATACAGTTTCTCAGTAAAAAATGAGGTGGTTTGGATTTTAGTGGTGTAACTTTCTAATTGGAATTGGTATTGGCATTATAAGGTGGAAAAGGGACTGAAAGGGTTACTCTTAGACATCTATTTATGAATGCACAATTTCAAGTCGAGAAAGAGTTACTTGAATTATATGACTTTGGTGGTGTTCTAAGAATAGTAATTCTTAATAGTCAAGGTGAAATTGAATTGCTCTGACTTGTGTTAGAATTACCTATAATCAAAGGGGTTGATCCCAAGATAAAATGGATAACACTTTGGTGAGTGTTAGATGGTGTACAAGGAATGACTTTGATAGTAGTGACATAGTTATTTATAACATGTCCTATGACATCACCATAATCATATGGTACACTTTGATAGCCAACTTGGTTAGTTTGGGTGTCATGATCCTAATTAAAATTGGCCTATTTATAATTTTATCCTTATCCTTGATATTGATTATGACCCTATCCTTGGTTTTGATTGTGGCCTTGCCCTTAATTTTGATTGTTTCTTTGCTGCTGATTGTTGTGCTTGGGAAATGGGTTCTTGTATATTCCCATCTCTTGGTTAGTGTTAGGTGATTTTTTCACCAACTTGATTTACCCATTTTCAAGAAAATATTCAATTAAATACCTTATTTGTACACATATATAAATGGCATGGCCAACTATGTGATGGTAATCACAATACTAATTATCTCAATACCATGTTGGCTTGGGTTAACCTTTCGGAAAGGGTTCAAAACAGGTTAGACAATCATATTAGCTAATACTAACTTTTGAAACACAACCTCAATGGGCTCCCCAAGGTTATTGAAAACTCTATCTTAGTAGCATCCTCATTATGGGGGAGATCTTTGTAATGTGAATTGAGGTTAGGTGGGGTATTTTGGGTAGGTGGTGGTTGTACTATTTGTACATGCCTCACCTTTATGACCCCATTGTCAACCATGTTTTTATTTTTGATGAAGGTCTTTAGATTTTCATTTGTATTAGATTAAATTAGCACTTGATTTTGGTTTGGAATTTGGGCTTGAGAGTATATATTTACAAGACCTTTATCTATTAGTACCTTTTAAAGTTTCACTTTGTCAATAATTTCTTTAAACGTGTTTGTACATTGAAGTCTTAGATTTTGTGTAACTTCAACATTTAAGTTTTATGTGAAAATACCTACTAACTATTTATCTGAAAAATTATGTGAAAAATAACTAGCTAGGGGTCTCCACCTTTGTAAATATGATGAGAATCTTTCTCCTCATTATTACTTGGCATTGCATAAATCTATTACTGTTAGCTCATGTTTTGTGTTTTAGGAGAAGTGGATGATAATTTTTTTTGATAAATCATGAAAAGTGGTTACTGACCCTTTTGGTAGTTTGAGAATCCAATCCAAATCTTATCCACCCAAATTTCATGAAAACAAGTGAATCAAATATATATTGTTGTAAGCTACTTCTTAGCACGTGACATGTAATGCCTACAAATGTTCTCTTGGGTCACTTTTCCCTTTGTATTTATCAAACTTTGGCAATTAAAAATGAGGGGTGAAAGGTACTTGGAGAAAGTTAAGGTCAAAAGGATAAGGTCAAATTTCATCAAATTTATACTTCTTGGGTGCTTGATTACCTACTTAAAGTCTAGAGATAATTTCCTTAATTGTATTCCACTCTTGGATGTTGGGATAATTTTGTGATGAAGGAAAAGTATTTTATTGTGTTTGATGGCCTTGATTGACATTAGTGTATGTAGGAATGGACCCTCTTTGTATGGTTATATTAGGGATATTCACCCCATAATCTAAATTCTGGGTCTAGCAGAGGATTTGTTGTTGGTTTAGATTTGGATCAGAATAGGTAATGTAATATTGGTTTAAAGGAAATTACTATTAAAAATTACAAGGGATCTATTGTTGTTAATTATAGGAGATCTACTATTAGTTCAGAGGAATTAGTTGTTAGTTTTGAGTAACTTGTTGTTGATTCCCAAGAAGGCATTGTTGTTGTAAATTAGAAGACATAGGTAATGTGTGTTAGGAACTTCTAAAATATTTGTTATGGTGGTGGATCATTAGAAATTTTTGTTGTGAATTGTTGGGCACTTGTGTATTATTTGACACTTGTGTATTATTTAGTACTTGTTATGCATTGTTTGGAACTTGTTGCGTATTATCTAGCACTTTTTGCACATTTTTTCACACTTGTTGCATATTATAAAAGATCTCCTAGTGGTTGAAAAAGGTATGTTGCGTGTCAAATGGAACTTGTTTCATAGCATTCATTAGAATGACTTATTCAGATGGAGCCAATGGGTCTACATTAGATGTAGCATTATCGATGGGTCATTGTGTTTACTTGAGTAATTGGTTTTGATTTATAAAAGTGGTATTATTGAATGATATTGTCATTAAAGAATTAGTTAAATCAGTTACCATCTGATTAACATATCATTGGCTAATTTTTTATATTATGGAAGTAATGATTTATTTGTGTTGGGATGGGTTAATAAGTTGTCCCTTACCTTTATTGGATGATGTAATGGTTGGTTTTGTACTTTGAATAAGGGGTTGAATTTGGGTAACAACTACTTATTGAGGTAACTCTTCTACGTAAATAATACTGTATAATTGGTCTATAGGGAATTTAGGTGGGAGCTTGGCTCTAGATTCTAATAATCTTAGAAGTTGTTCATCCTTATCTTCCATGGTTTATTGTTCAAATTGACCTTGACTATTTATAACAATAGAATGGAGGTCTTCAAATACTATAGGGTGGTCCTCACTATCTTTATTAGATTCATAATTTCAAAGGTATCTTGAGGGATTATAGAATTCTTCCTCAAAGTTAGCGCCATAAGAGTCACCACTATGCATGCACCAAGGTATATCTCAATTGGATTTTGAACTAGAGAATGATTTGGTCCTTGGTAGGTATTCTACATGATTTGTTTGAAATTTAGAATGAGATAAAATGGTTTTGGACCTAAATTTAGAACCTAAAATTGGACGTTAGATTTTGAATTGTGACACAAGGAAATGCTAGTTTGAGACCAATAAAAGAATGGGTAGCATAATGGTACCAAATGAGATAAGGCTTTTATTTATTTTTGGAATGTGTAACACCAAAAAATGACTAAGGATGGTTTGAAATAGTTAGGCATCATAACACCTTAATATGTAAATGTGCAAGGATGTGTTTTGAAGGGTTTGTTTCAAGAACTTGGTGTATTTTTTTTTAAGGTGGTTGTGAACACAACTCTGGTTTCAAAAAATTACTCAAGAAATCATGAACATAACTTAGAAAATGACATGAGTTTATGATATGTCATTGAGTTATTTTTATATACTCACCCTTGAGAGGATACAATTTAAGGGTTCATTAAATAAATTATTGAAATTATTGGTAGGGTTTTTAAGCTCCCCCTTATCTTAAAGGTTATTACTAAAGGGTGATATTCAAGGGTAGATATATATCTTTACACCCCTGTATCAATGATTATGTTGAGGCAAATTTGGTTTCTATCCTATGTTTTTGTTGGCTTTCTAGATGGTCTTGATATACCTTGTGGTACTTGGGTTATTTAGAACAATACACCAATTAGATGTGATATTTTTTGGGCCATTCACCAAAGAGTCTAGTCCTTTTATGACCACTTTAGCCATAAAGGTCTCAGTGAAGTGCTATCGACATAATAAAAAAAAATTGAGGAACATTTGCAGTTAAGATAACATTAGCGTAACCCCAATTTGTATACCTTATTAGATAATGGGGTTGGTACAATGCTATGATGTCAATTTATAGTTAAACACACCCATAAATACCTATGGGAAGGTGATTAAATCCACCCCATGAAGTCAAAAAAAAAGGGAAAAACACACTTCATTTCTAATTCTTAAGACCCCACAGATGGGCAAGGAAAGAGCATACTTTAAAATGATTTTTTGGGTAGATAAGAAAACAAGTAAACTTATGTGTTTTTGGTCACCCAAGCTCACTAAAGTGGGTGAGGGGAGAACATACACATAATAGTTTACACAAAAAATAACATAAATAAGAAATCACTTAAGCTAAAAATGAAATGCATGCGCTCTTAGGAGCCAAGTCAAAAGTGATTGTTCGTTATTAAGCACCAAATAAAAAAGATGATTGAAGTTTACATTTGTTAGTAATAAAATCAATTTAAAAAGATGTAAAAACCTATAAAAATCTAATTAGGCATTTATAAAATAGTTTTGGCCACCCAAGGAAAATGATTTCAACAGTTTTAAGGTCTCAATAAATTACACACAGGTCAATTTTACCATTTAACAGGGAAAGTTTGCTATTTATCAGGGTGAGTTCATTGATATGAAAAAAGTCAGAAACAAAGCTTTAGTAAATTCACTAATTAAAAAGATAACCTCACTATTTTACAAGATGAGTTCATAATTTTTAGTAAATAATAACATAAAACACAGTTTACCTTTTTAGCAATTTTTCCATTTGCCTATCGACCTCACTGATTATAGATCGAGTTCACTAATTCACAAGTCAAATTCATTATTAAAAAAAAAAACACAAGGAAATAAAGAGTAACAACTTCAAAATTTATCTATCTAACTCATCAATATAAAGGGTGAGTTCTCCATTTAGAAGGGTGAGTCCACTAAACTGTTAAGATACACACGTAAGATAACCAGTGGTAAAAAGTAGTTTCATCAATCCATAGGGTGAGTCTGTTATTTATGGGAGTGACCTCGCTAGTCCATAGAGTGACTTCATCAATAACCAATAACATGGAATATAAGAAAATGAGAAGTGAAAAGGGGAAATGAATTCCAAATAACAATCAATTTGATAATTAGAAGACTAGGAAGGTTTCCAAGGAGTTTTATGGGGTGCGTATTCCCACTAAATGTGCCAAATGTGAAATAAAATTGAAAAATAGGTTATTCCATTCATTAATAGATAAATTCAATAAAAAACAACAAGAACAAAAATATTAAGCCTACTCCTTTGATTGGTCAAAGTTAATGAATTGAAGAAATTAATAAGAAGCATGATAATAAGATTATACTTTCCCTATGTGACTTGTCTTCAAAAATGGTCCACAAGCATGATTGTGCCTAGATATGGAGCTCGATATATTTATCAATGTGGTTTGGAAAGTGCCTCCAACATCTCCTCATGCACCATTTTGGATTGGTTTGTGAATGAAAATGAAAGAAATGGTTGAAGCTTTAGAAAAAAATCTGTATTATATATTTGCACTAAAAAGCTTGTTATTGGTCCATGGTGGCCCTTGTATTTATAGGCTTGGAAAAGTGATAAAGACCATCCATCTCAAGATGAGAATCCATGGCCCAATAGGAGTCAAATTTGGAGGATAAAAGGCATTAAATTTTGGAATTAATGTTCCAATTAATAGGCATGACTTTCCACATTTAGATATTTGTTGCATTTATGTTGATATTTTTGGATTCATGACTTTTATGACTAGTGATGTCATGAAAATGTCACCTTCAAATATTTTTTTAAGTTTATGAATCTCTAAAATTAGATATTCATTACTTTTCATGGATTTTTCACTTAAATATTTGATTGGATTTGCTTAGCTAGGTGATTATGATTAATTAGTTTGTAATTTTTGGAATTTAATAAGTTGTCTTGTATTATTGGTCAAAAATGCTAATTTTCCAAGTTGTAACTTGACTAGAGATGAATTATATGAAGATGATGATTATGTACAATGTAATACCATAATTAGGGATATATTGACATGAATCAAAAATTGAACATGATATGTGTGGGTGAATCAAAGCGTTCTAATGACATTTGGTCCATTTTATGTGGTATTACAGGAAGTTATTTAGACTTAAAATTTCAAAATGACAGTGGTGAGAATTATATGTATACAATCATCTCAGATAAAATATGACACTAAAGATATTTATTTCAACCTTAGGTTAAAATTCATTGATATATACCTAAAAATCTTTCAATTTCATTTTCTCTTTATTTTATATTTTTTTGTTTCTTTTTTTAGAAACTACATTTCAACAGTTTTAAAAATACTTAGTGACTATCGTTATAGGCTAAACAGTTGTCTATTTTACTAACATCATGGTGTAATGGGTATTGTACCAATAATAAATCCATTGTACAACATTAAACACAAAGTCTAGTTTCTACATGCTCCATAGTATATTAGAAACACATAGGGTCAGTTGTTTATACCACATGAAGCCTCTTTTAGCTGTTTGATTTGTGGTGCACCTGAGAGGAATGTACCACCCAAGGAAGTTAATCTCAATGTATGCTCATAGATGAGATAGTGGGATACATGCATGGTTTTGAATTTTTAATTAATGATTTTAATCATTGGGCTAACATTACTCTATGAACAAACAAGTATATTATAGATCCCACACAATCATTCAAATCCTTTCCTAGATTACCCTTCATACCTTGATTTTTTTATTGTATTGTATTCATAATGGGATCGATGAGTGAATGTTTATTTCATATGTAACATAATAATATGTAGTTCATTGTTATATCTTGTCTTAATTTTAAACATGCTCTTCATTATGTTGTTACACTGATTCAATGCCAAATTAATCAATAAGCTACACTAAACATGGTCCAATCTCATGGCCTTCCTATTTCAAATGATTTCACTACCATATTATGTCATTATTCTTCTCTAATAGTTTTTTAATATATTAAATGACTTGGGATTAAGAGGAGGCATATGTTATACATATTATGAAATATTTACCTTCAAATGATCTTCCATTATTTACTCCACACCCTCTTAAAGGACACATTATGACTCTTATTTTAGAATCCAATACCCAGGAAAAGTCTTCTAAAACTACTGAATCAAAATTTATGAGATATCCTTGTGAACATATAGAAAATGTTGATTCCTTCATATATGTTTTTATAAATGAAAAAAAGGAGGGTGCCCAAGGTAGTTATTCTAATATTTCCATTTCCACTATTGCATCCATTCCCATTTTTACACCTCTAGTTACTTCTATAACATCATCCCTTCATTTGGGAGCATCACTTGAATTTCAACGAGTATCCCTTTTTATGCCTACGCATGTTCCTTATACTCTTCCAAGCACCTCTACAAATAGTACTCTTGAGTATATAATTATTTCCTTAGAAGCTAAGGTATCTGAAATTAAGCAAACTCTTATTCATGCTAGCCTCTTCAAGGACTCACGTTCCTTATTAAAGAACCCTTTGGTCCCCAAAATTGAATCTTATTTATTTTAGATGGCTTTGTTTCCCTTAATATTCCATTATATGAGGACAAATATGATCCTTTGTGTGCATTCCATGTAACTTGTCTAGACTATGTAGATAATGACAAAATGTTGACAAAGCTCTTTCTAAGAAGTCTCAAATAATATGCTCTTGTATGGTTCTATGATATTTTGATTTAATCAACAAAGGCTTTCAATCCTTTGAGAAATCAAGTTTTAACACAATTTTCTGTCAACTTTGGTGAAAATTTATCATATGCTCAGATTTAAAAGCTCAATTAAAGGTCCAATGAAATAATTAGTGAATAAGTTTGAAGATACAAGACTATGCTATCAAAAATGACAAATTGAATGGCTGATAATGAGCTCCAAGATATCTTCACTCAAAGATTGTTATCTCTAATTCAAGAGTCTATTATGTTTTATAGGTTCAAATATTTTGATGAATTATGCCATATAGTCAAAGAACTTGGAGTCAAATTGATTACCTTAAACAAATCAAGTATACTTCAAATGTTCTTGCTACTTCAATTGTTAGGTTTCAAAGAAAGCTAGATTAAAAGAGAAAACTTAATGAAAGTAAGAATCAAGCTAATATTACAATTAATGTTATCTCACAACCAACATAAAAATTTCAATTACAAGCTCCACCAAGAAGGAAATTTTCAATGTTTTCATCACCTCCACATGTATTTTTTTAAAAAATAATTAAATGTAATCTTATCACTCTCCCTCTACTAATGAAAGTAGACATGTCTAGACCACAATCTAGAAATTTTGATGGCAATGCAAATTGTGAATACCATAGATGTATTAGACATTTGAAAAATAAATGTTTTAAGCTCAAGCACATGATTCAAGATCTTATTGATGAGAACATTATTGATATTGGTATACTTATTGAAGAGGATACACCATTAGCAAATGAAAGTTCAAAGGTCAAAATGAACAAAAATCCTTTTCCAAATCAAGAAACAAAAAATAATAAGGATAATTTTGAAGTACACTATGTATCCTCCTCCTTATACATATGGACATCCACTTGATAGCATCATTGGTAAATTTAAAGCAAACAAACATCATGTCTTATGATTACATTTTATGATAGTGAAATTATTGATGATGATTCAGATAAAAATGCACTCTTTGTTTGAGTATATGTTGAAAAGAAATCCATACATAGTATTTTGATAGATAATGGATCAAGTGAAAAATGTGTGCACCATGCACCATAACACTCCTCTACTCTCTTGGTTATACAAATCAAAATTTAAAAGATACTTATAGAGTTGTCAAAACATTTGATGGTCATACACATAATACTTTGGGCATATAGTGTTACCCTTACAAGTGGGACCTCTCATAGTGACCAATCCATTCTTAGTTCTACCAAGCACATGGATCTTTGATATGATATTAGGATGCCATTGGATTCAAAATATTAGAGCAGTACTTTCTATAGTGCATAAATGTCTCAAATATATTCATGGTAATCTAGTGGTCAAACTTCTAGAAATCAAATATGAATATCCTTTGAAACCAATGATATCTATTCATCCCACATAATAATTGGAAGTCACATACATTGAACAACATTTTAATTAAATAATATATAAAACTATTAAAGAGCTTATTACATAATCATCTCCTCCATCTATTCAAGAGAATGATCTAGATATTTAAAAGCATCTTAAAGAATCAATTTCTCTATTTATCTATGAGCATGATATAGTTACACATGAGAATAATCAATTAATTTTAAAGATCATGATACATTCTCATAAACATAAAATTACATTTAAAAATAAGTCTTCATCTCCTAAAGCACCATAGGTTATTCATAATGCTTCACCACATTTACAAGTTATTACATATCCTCCTATTACACATGAGGATACAAGTTTAAATGGGTATATGAATAATGATCTAGATGGTTATATTATAATATATGATAATAATTTAGATTCAAAGGCATATACAATTGGCACTTCCTCTTCATGTGAAGTTACTACTTCATACACTGTAGTTGGGTATAAATATGTACATCCTCTTGATGAGATCATTGGTTGGACACACCTCCTACTTCCTCCCAACCCACTGATTGAGTTAAATATCTTTATTTGTTACTCATACATATTTATTGTATACATAGTTTCTTTGATTTTACTTCATTACTACTTCTTCTATCTCAATTTTCAAGCATTCTTCTAGCTATGGGATTTATTTTTCACTTTGGGTACTTTCCCTCTTATATTTGTAAACTAATTCAAATAATCCAATACACCTATCCTACAATGATTTTAATGCCCATTATTTATGGCAATTTACTTGCTTACTATCACATATTTATCATGTTATGGTTTCCATTGCACTTACAAGATCACACCTATCTACTCCTAAATTTTCCATGAGTATACATACATGCTTGCACATTAAGTGCTCATGTACATTCTTATCTACATATCTATCATTTGTGATTCATTGTTATGACTCCCTTAGACATACATTGGGGGCATATTGCTTCCCTTCCTTTTTTTCACACTATGACTTAACACCTTGTTGCAGATTTTTTGAATCTCTCCCATTCTCATCTATTTTCAAAACCTTTCTTCTTATCACTTTTTAAATATTTTAACAGATTACAAAAAAATCATATATGAAAATACAAAAAAAAAATTCAAATATTTTAAAAAATTAAAAATTACGACCTACTAGCATTTTTAAATGTTGCTAGCTTACTTTTTCACATATTTTATTTCTTTCATGTTTAGTAGATAACATAATTTAGTTTTCAATACACAATGTTTTTTCATGACATATGTGAGTGTGATACGTGACATATTATTACATGGTTTTTTGATGTAAGGATTTATTTATTACCCAACAAACTTTTTAATTTGGGGACATATTTTCATTCTTTATGAACACTTCAACATGTTGTATCTACCTAAAACATCTCTACCATGTTGAGTTATATACCATACAAATATTTTGTTAATCACTCATAAGTAAAATTGTGTTATGTGGCTATGCTATTTGATACCAATGACATTGATACATATGGATGATGTAGGCTAGTCTAATTTGCTCTATGTTTCTTTTTGCATTCTTACTTTACTACAAAATAAATTATGACTTGCTTATTTATTGTGTATGTGATATATACATATTATTACTTGTATTACATCATCATACCTTTTGTATGTGGCTCTTGGCCTTATGTGTTTATGTGACATTTACATGTCCCTTGTATGTATCCTTTGGGCCTTATGCATGACATTATATATGCAAATTGTGTGGATGCCATTATTTATATCATGCATACTTCTATTCTATATTCTTACTTTGGTGTTGTGTTACATATCATGAACTTGATACTTATGTGATTTAATGCTATATCTATCTAACACATTTTTATATGTAAATTTAATGCTATAATCAATATTATGATGCAATACAATTTAAATGTTCAAAGTGATAATACATGATGACATATTTCATATATGTTTTATTTCAAGATAAGTGACTTGCAGGCTATGTCTCTCATCTCAAATGGGGGCATCACAATTGGATTGATGTGAGAATTCAATTCTCATGAGAAATATATTTTAGATTTAGGAAAAAATATAATTTTCATATTTTAATATGATTCAACATTTTTAGATAATGAGGGCACATGACAAACATGCACACTCATTCCAATAGTTACAAGTTATAAGTTTCAACAAATACAAAATGTAATTGACATTTAATATCAATTCAGTACAAATACACGAGGCATAATATTCATTCATGTTCATTTTTATTTCAAATTTAAAAAATTTTGAAGTGAAAATTTTAAAATAAAATCTAGATCCATCTATATTAGTGTGATTCATCTTAGTTTTATAAGTGGGATATGTTAGAGTCAGTGACACTCACTTTTTTCCCATTGTAAAAAGCTTCAAAGTGTAAAGTTTTAAATAGAATCTACATCCATCTGTAGCAGTATGACTCATCTTAATTTTATAAGTGGGATATGTTAGAGTCTAGTGACACTTGAAACATCTATGGTTTCACTTTTTTTCCTATTGTAACAAGCCACATTTGGTGGTTTCATTTTAGTGAGCCACATTTGGTGGTTCCACCCTTTGATTATTTTACAAAGTTCTCTACATATTTAGATGAAAATTATAGCATATAAAATTTATAACTTAAGGGATTTCATTTTTCAAATTAAGACTTGATCACTCTTAATTCACCACATGTTTAAAATTTATCCAAATTCCTCAACAAGGGGGCACACACTTCTCCATTTCTAGTTATAGATCGATTAGATTGCATACTCTTTCACATGTATACTTTCCCTTATCTCTATTTAATTTGTCAATTTCAAATTTTCAAAAAATGGAAGTAACTAATTTTAGTGGCATTATTTTAGGTTTTGAATTGAGACATCTTACACAATCAAGCTATACATTGAAAATACAAAACATGTATACATACTTAGATTCACATCTTTTTTACTTTGGTAATTTCACTTCATTGCATCACTACAATAAAGTGGGGGCAAATGTAGACACTCAAATTTTGATCATTAAGTATTTGATAATGTTTAATCTTGACATCCTTACCCTCCTTAGTCTATTTTATATTCTATTAACTTGAAATATATATAGGATCCCTCACTATTCCACTTATTACCTTGAAAATACTAAAAACACTATTCAAGCATCCTTATTCTACTTACAAGATCCTATCAACTAGATTCCAACAATCATTGTACTTCTGGGACAAGACCGCATTAAGTAGACAAGGTCGTATCACAGCCTTGTCCCCCATGCTCTAATGACAATTTTTAAAATTTGAGACATTTTGTATTACCCCTACCACACTTTTAATAAGGTCTATTAATATAAATAATTCAAATATTCCTCTATATAAACACATAAAAGCCTCTCGAAACATATCTAGCAATCACTTGAAGATTTTATTGCACATTAAGAAAAAGAGCACCATTCTTTCCAATTATAATTTTTAATTATTCCAATAGCCATAGGTTAAGTCTAAAGTCATTTTATTGAAATTCAAGGGTACTAATTATCGAAAATTCAAAACAATCTATCTAGTTGCATTCACATAACAAAGTCAAGATTCACACACTCACTTTAGGAGGGACAACTACATTGGCCTGGGGCCCTTTTGGGTTATGTAGGTAGCACTCAAATTATGTAAGGTTTTTTGGGGATAGCTCAGTTATTCCCCTTACTTGATTCCCCACTTTGTATTTTATTTGCATTTGGTTTATGGTGCTCGAGCTAGGGTTTTGATTTCATAGGTCTCCACATGAAATCCACAATTGAAAATAAATAATAAACCCTTATAGATAGGTGCATACACCCATATCAAAAAATTAGTCATAAGGTTAATAAGTATGTGGCCAAAACTAATAGACAAGACCATAATGTGGCCATGTCCTTCTAGCGCAACCTTATCCCATCAAAATATAAATTTCTATTTTTGGATGTGACATAGTTTACAAGTCTTTTCAGCTAATTTCCATCCATAGTCAGCCTACATAATCAACAATAAATTAGATCTAAAATAGGTTTGCATATAATTTATCAATTTATTATTTATAGCTCATTTTTAATTCTATAAATTACTATATTTCATATTCAAATTTGTATATTTTGTAGATTTAAATCAATTTTCAATAGTTTATTTGTTTTTAGAATTTCATTATTAAATAAAAAAGGAAATTAAACATAGATATGAAATTCAATCATGCATTTAAATATAATATAATTAAACTAATTATAATGATTTGACAAGTAACATATGTTAAATATAGTAAGTATAGTAAAGGCATGAGTACTTAACTTTTCTAACTAGTTGTCTGATTGTGACTATGTTCTGAAAGTAGAAAAAATTGAAGTAGGCTTATAATTTATCCATTTCAGGTACTATGATTCTATATGTGAAAGCTTAGTTCCATCAGATTTGGGTCAGTATCAATTATTGATACTGACACACATTGGTTGATAGTGACTTTGCCAAAATATGGGTCAATGATTGTACAATCACCTTTGCTTATCTCTAAAAATTTATATGTGTGATACCAAACATTGATGATGCATGTAACTCTAGAAATAAATCTCCTTCACTTTTAAACCATTGGTGTGCTTACGAGGCTAGAAACCTATAAAAACTAGGAAAGTGTAATGGGTTGAGCTGACCCAAATTACCCTTGTTTGATAATTGATTGCTTCTTATGTATTCGATACTTCAAAGAGAGTCCTTAACTATATGTAGGTAGCTAAATATTTGGATTTGAAATTTGACAATGGTTTCTTTGACTTAGATTTGGTATTCTTCAGATTTGGATTATGACTACTCCTAGTGATTGAATCATAATTTGGAAAGAATAGGAAAAATTTATCAATGTGTAATAGTGTATAGATGTGTACAAGATAACTACAAGTTTCCTATCAAGTGAGGCCTTGATTTGTATATATATGAGTCCAATTGGGTAATCTTTCACACCACCAACATGTTAGGTAGATGGTTCAACCTCAAGGATAGTATTTATTTTAAAATGTATCCATTGTTGGGAGAGAATCGATACCATTCAACTTAGTTCAGTATAGACTAGCGATATTAAACCAATTTGATGTTACCAACCTATTTATAAGTGGAGTAAACTGAGTATCTAGGTATGTCTATGTAGGATGATATGTTGGTTTGAAACAAGCAATGATGTTCATATAGGTGTGTAATGGTAGAGTGGAAGGATCAAACACATAAGGTAGCATGTAGGTGTGAGAGAATGGTGGGTTAAGACCATATTTTTTCATGCAAGTCATGCATGGTAAATGTATGTCATGTTTGTCACTATCAAGTACTTAATACCAAATTTTAGTATCTACAAGGCTAAGGATCTAGAATTCTACTAACTCATATATCTTAAATATATTCATAAAAGTGTGAGAGATATTAATATAGATGCACGTGTATTAAATTTGTCACATACCACATTAATTAATGACTCTATCACTTTATTTGTGAATTATTTGTTGAATAATGATAGATAGACTCAATGTAGTAGCACCATTGCATCAGGGTAAAATAAAATATTTTTTATAGAAAAAATGTTCTCCAAACTCCACCCTATGCCTAAGATATAACTTTTTTCGATTGACTTCTCCAAAAAATAAGAAATTTTTTTATTTGAAAATCAAATGGTCATCAAATTTTATATTAACCATTTTTTTAAAATACACCTGTAAGCATTAAACTCTACCAACACTTCCAACTACCACTATAGGTCACCAAATTCACTTGTAAATGTAAGTCAATGTAACAACGATACTTATTTAAGCCTCAAGTTTGACTATTAATGATAATAAATCAAGGATATGTTTTATTAATATAGATAGTTGAGTGAGTCATAACTCCAAATTGTACTTGAGTTCCTAGTTAAAACTTTGGGATTCACTTACCTAAGTACATTTTTTCTAAAAAATCCACATTGTACACTGAAAAAAAAGAGCTATTGGATTGCAATAAAAAATGATTAATAAGTGGACCAATCGATTGGATGATTAACCTTAATCAATGTTATAGATGAAATTTTCACAGCTAAAGACATAGAATAAGGGATTGAAAACCTAGTAATAGGTAAATATTGAAACATAGACAACTTAAAAGAAAAACATATAAAATTGAGAGTAGAAATTTTAGCGTCTCAAATCAAATAATTTTTTAATGGAGCCATTTTAAATGGCTTCTCAACATAGTGGATAACCAACATGACCATATTTTTTAAATTAAAAGTAGAGATGTAAATAATCCTTCAAACATTTAAACTATCATGGCCAATCCTCTCTTTCAAAATCTCTTTGGTAATATGATAAATCATATGATTAAAAATTGGGCTGAGGGGGAAAAAGGAAAAGGAGCAAAGGAAAAAACATGTTTTAGACCCAAACTTTCAATAATAGATCATTATGTCACGCTTAGACACCTAGTTGAAAATGTTTTGGATAAAAAAGGTGATGTATATTACCATGTTGTAGACTTCAATAAGGCATTTAGCATAGTACTAAGGAGAAAATTATGGATCAGAATGGAGGAGTTAGGGGTTATAACACATAGTAGGGAAAAATTTCATAGATTGTAGGAACAAGTCAAAAAAAAAATCACAAGTAGGGATGTATGAGTGTTTTAAGAGTGACATAGGTGTCAAATAAGGCTACTCTTTATCCTTGACATTTTATGGAATATAAATTGATAAATTAGAAGAATGGTTAGAAATTTTTTGAGGGGTATGCATCCACATGGCCAAATATATGTTGAAACTCCTAGTGTATGTTTATGACCTAATTCTAATGGTAGAGACAACTAAATATATAATAGATCATTTACAAACCCTATAACTCTTTTTTAAAGAGATAAGGATGTAAGATAATATTAACAAAACTAAAACTCTTATTTTCTCACTAAAAAGGAAGAAAAACATCTCAACTTTAATTTTTAAAGAGACCCTCTTAAAGTAGTATTAGAATACACATATCTTAGGTTATACTTTCATAAAAAGCTCAATTGCGATACATGTAGGATGATAAGAATATAAGGAGTGTGGAAAGATATTTATGTGGTTAAAAAAATGTAAAAATGTTGAACTATGGGATTAGAAGACCACTAGGGTCCTATTTGGGTTACTTTTCATACTTGTGGTGTTATAAGGTGTGAGTTATGGGCTAGTATCATGCCAGGTTTGAAATGGATACAAGATAGAAAAACATTTAATCATAAAAAAATAAAAAATTAAGGCTTCAATTTCATATGAAATAATCCTTTGTAAAGGAAATAAATTTTTTGTTATATGAAACTATTATGACTAGGTTACTATATTACTTGGAAAAAAAAACATGAAGATTGACAAGTGGCCTAGGGTTGCGAGAGATGAAGAATTGCACACAAATAAGAACATATGGATGAAACAAAATCATAAATGGATGATTAGATGGGATAATAACCTAAATGAATTTTTGAACCTTAGTAGAAATATTAAAATATATGTGAATGTGAGGTTTAGAGAAATCATGTGGAGGAAGAAAATAAGCGTGAAATGACATCAATATATTACAAAGTTCAACCTGAATTAGTAACACTATGAAAAAAAGAATTTTCATCATTGAATGTATAAGGTACATCGACATTAAAGTCAAATATAAGGATATATTAAGAATTGGTACCATGGTGGTGGTGTAGCTATTTGAAGAGGATAGAATATAAATGTTGGGGGAGTTGCTAACCCAAATCAATAAGATGAAAAACAACCTTTTTAAAAATAATACCCGACCCATGAATCTTTTAACTATTAAGGTATTAAATGTAATCAATGGTTCAATAGGACATTAGGTCTCATGGATGTAACTAAAATCATTTATTTCATTAATTAATACCTTTAAATTAATGAAATATATGATATAGTGGATTATAGATAAAGCTTGAAGTTTTTGCTAGAATGTGGAAGCATATTGAATATAAGGAAATGTTTAATTGTGCATGTTAAAAGTATTAATAGTTTAAAGTTTTAAGAGAATCCTCCTATCCACTACCAAAGTGGAAGATTTGGAATAGGGTTAGAGTTGCATCAAAAAATAGTTTCATCTACACATCACAGGAAACATACACAACATATGTGGACTATTTGAAAATGTCTTGCATTTAAGGGGTTTTCATTAGTTTTTCAAATTCAAACTCAATAAGGAAACTTGCCAGAATGTAGAAGCATATTCAAGACAACATGAAATTTTTTTATTCTCCTATTTTTTTTTACAAATTTTATTATTCTTCTACTTCCTATTGTAGATACCTAAATTTTCTATAAGCACTTGGCAACATTAATTTTGACACAATTGGAAAAACATAGACTTGTGCATGCACATTTGAATCTTGTGCATACTCTCATATATTCATTTACTCATCTATGGTCTTGACCAACCCAATATTGTATCACACATATTCATAATAATTTGTTTAACCCTTTTTATAATTAGGTTAGGGGGAATAACCTATTCAAATTGGAATAGGATATTCTAAAATCATGCTAATTAAATAAATCTAGACTTTATAATATTCTAATAAATATGTTGAATCTAAGAATATGCTAAATATAGAAAAGTATTGTTGTATTAAACACACCCCATTCTATATTTTTCTTCAAAAAATGGGGACGCCATTTATTTTTTAAAATGATGAATATCTTGGAGGGGTACTTATGAGTTTTAAGGGTTATAATACTTGTGACACTTGTATAAAATCAATGTTTTTAATGTTTATTAGAACCAACAAAGAGAATGAATTGATATTAACCAGCATACCAAAATAATACAATAGAAGCCTATTATATAGGCACAAAAGTAACATCCAAAAAATAAGGAGGTGGGTAGAATCAAAAGCATTTAGTAGCATAAAATAGTTAGGCTCGTGAAACCTACCTACCTAAGTGGTTAAAATCACTATAACCATAATCATAGGGAATATACCTTAGAAAATAGCCTAAGGTAATATAATAATATGCTAATACCTTCCCTTAATGACTAAACTAGAAACAAGACCAAGTTTGTCCCTAAATTTTATGAACTTGTCTGAACCAAGTGGGTTATTCATTATATCAGCTAGCTACTCTACAATGGGGTAGTAGAAGAGACTGATGTCTTCATTCATAACCAATTTTCAGATATAATGATGGTGAACCTCAATGTGTTTTTTATTGGCATGGAATATTTTATTCTTCACCATCTTTAGAACACTCTAATTATCACAAAAAATTAGAGTAGGCTTTGATGACTCAAACTGAAGATCCTCTAAGACTTTATTTATCCACATAGTTTCACAACCTATACTAACCACAACTTTATACTCTTCTTCTATTAAAGATAATACCATTGTAGTTTGTAGTTTGCTCTGCCATGAGAAAAATCCTAAACCAAGAGTGAGTGCATAGTCTATTGTATATTTTATTGAATCTACTAGTCCTACCCAATCAGAGTCAAAATATCCTAAAAGCTCAAAATATATAGACTTCTTATACAATATTTCAAAGTTAAGAGTACTTTTGACATATCTTAATACCTATTTTATAGCTAACCAATGTACTTACTATGGTTTAGACATGAAGCGAGATAACAAACTCACTGTAAAATAAATATACATTCTAATGGTAGTGAGGTAAATGAGACTACCTACTAGCTACTGATGCAATGATTCATTGATCAGAGGTGAAGCAATGTGAGGTGAAATTTAGGTCCAACTTCCATAGGTGTGTGAGTTAGATTACAATCCATCATTCTAAACCTTGCTAGCAATGGTTTGGTATTCTTATTTTGTGACATGAATACAACACAACCACCTTGCCAAAACTCAACACCTAAACAATATTTCATTAGTCCTAAGTCTATCATGTCAAAATTATAACAAATACTAGCCTTCATTTGTTGAATGAGACTAACACTACTCCCAGTGATGGCTATATCATCAAAATATATAATTAGAAGTAATATATCTTCACCATACACCTTTACATAGAGATTTGGTTTAGAATTACACCTTTTGAAACCAGACTCCCTGAGATATGAATCTATTTTCATAAACCAGGCTTGAGGAGCCTAATTGAGCCCATACAAGGACTTGATAAACTTGTAAACAAGATGTTCCTTACCAAGAACTTGAAAACCCTATGGTTGAACCATGTAGACTTCCTCCTCCAGATCTCCATTCAAGAAAACACTCTTGACATCCATTTGGTGCACCTGCCATCCAAACTGAACATCAATAGCAATAATCAAACAAAAATTTACCATCTTTGTATTAAGAGCAAAAGTATCTTCATAATCAACCCCTTCCTCTTATGCATAACCTTTTGTAATGAGTCTGGCTTTGTGTTTGTCCAAGGAACCAACTGCTTTGCATTTTACCTTGTAAATCTATTTACAAGTAATGGATTTCTTTCTTAGTGGTATCTCCATGAGGTACCAAGTCTTTTTTTTAATCAAGGAATCATATTCCAATTTCATGGTTGATTCCCACTCATTCTTCCCTTTGGCCACTGAAAAAGAATTAAGCTCAAATGTCTATGAAATAATAGTTGTTAGATCAAAATTGTCATGCTCACCTCTATTACCAAACTAGTTTCCTGATCTCAATCTTCTTCCTTCCACACCTTGTGGCAAGTCTCCCTCCTTTAGTGCTTCCATTATGGTAGAATGCCACTTTAGCTTCTTTGGTTGTTCTGTTGGAACCTCAAAATGACCTGAAATAATTCCCTCCTTGGAATGTGATTCCACTAATGAACTAGAATCCTTCTCAACTTTCACATCACAACTTATAATAGAATCATTAGAATAAAATAATGACTTAATATCTAAAATTGTACCAGTTACTATGTAGTATGGCATTTTTTCATTTACTATGACATATCTATATACCACAACTTTGTTAGTAGAAACATCAAGTAATTTTTATGCCTTTGATTGCTCACTATACCCAATAAACATGTATGCTTTGCTTTTTGCATCCAAGTTACTTCTCTTTTGACTAGGAATAACTAAAAAAGCTACACAACCAAAAATTCTAAAAACACTTACATCTAGAGTTCAACTTGACCAAGTCTCGTCTGGAGTCATATTATTCAATGCTTTTTTAGGACTTTTATTGAGGATGTACACTGCCATATTCACTACTTTTGCTCAATATCTATATGGGGCATTTCTAATTTGGACCATACAGTGAGCCATGTCCGTCACCGTCTTATTTCACCTTTCCACAACTCCATTTTGCTATGGAGTGTAAGGGGTAGTGTACTATCTATGTATGCCTTTAGTGGCATAAAAATCCTTGAACTATTTTGAGATGAACTCACCCCCATCATCCATTTTAAAATATTTCATTGACTGTCTTACCTATTTTTCAACCATAGCTTTCCAAGTAAGGAAGTTAGAAAAATAATCAGATTTCCTCACTAGAAAGTATACCCACTTTTTCCTAGAGAAATCATCAACCAATAATAGAAAATAATGGGCTCTAAAAGGGGTAAGTGTTTGAATTGGATCATGCAAATCTATGTGTACCAGATCTAATACTCCCTTAGCTCTCAAAGCTTTACCAACATCAAATGAATGTCTAACTTGCTTCCCTAACTGGCACTAATACATACATGATCACTATCTCAAATAGAAGGAATCCCCTTAACCATCTTAGTCTTGCTCAATGTATTCAAATACTAGAAATTCAAATGCCCATACCTTTGATACCATAGTGAACTTCTGATATTAACTATTTCAAGTGCACTTTCCTTTACCCTCTATAGATCTACAATCTTATACAAGCCTTTCTCACCAACACCAATAATAATATTCTTGTTATCTTTGGTAGTTACTAAACATTATTGTCTTTGAAATTTTATAACAAAATTAGATTTTGAAGTGATATCACTAATTGAAAGTATATTCTTGTTCATATTAGGCACATACATAACATTCTTAAATGTATACCAAACTACACCATTAAAACTGATCTAAATATTTCCATATCCCTTCACAAAATGAGTTCTACCATCTCCCAAAGATATAAATTCATTATTACTATCATTTTTAACAAAATCCACATACCAGTCCTTATGACATGTATAGTGATGAGATGCCCCTGAATCAAAGTACCAAGCTTGATCCATCATATAAATACCATTACAATACATGAAAGTAAAATCAAGATATGTTTCCTCACCTTCACCTTCAACTACATTCGCATGATGAGCTTTATTTCTGGGGTTAGCCATAGCCTGTTGTTTTTTCTTGAAATCTTTTTTAAGATGACCAAGTTTCTTATAGTAAAACATTTCCACTTATATCTCTTATTAGAACCACTTGTGAAGTTTTTATCAGAGAATTAGTAGTTTTACCAAACTGCTTAACCTTTCCCTTGATGAAGAATGCACTCTCTATAGAAGTAGATGTAGACAACATTATCTGCTTTTGTCATCTATCCTTTTACAATAGTAATGTGGATAACTTTTTAAAGTACAAAGTTTGCATCTTAGTAATAATGTGAAAGGACTTCACAAATGACTTAAATGAAGGTGGAATATTTTTCATAATCAGAGCAATCAAATCTTGCTCATCAACAAGCTTCTCCATAGCCTTTAATTGATCATTGATGCCCTTAATATAAACAAAAAATAAAAAATGGAACCACCTTCCTGCGTCTTAGTGGAAAATAACAAATTCTTTAAATACAAAACCTTATCAACTTCAGAAGCTTGATATTTAGAAGTAAGATTAGTCCATAAAACTAATGTACTAGTCATATTTTTCACCTCTAAGATTAAATTATCTACTATTGATAGTTTTAACAACATAAGAGCCTCATGATGGCATTTATCATAGTCATTAATACTAGTGGTAGGCCTTTGCTCTTAACCAATCACTATTTGATCAAGGTTTTGATATTCACATATCATCAAAACCTTGTGACTCCATAAATTAAAGTTTTTGCCTGTCAATTTTTGTGAATCTGGCAACAAGAGGTGTTGTAAACTAGCCATTTTGACATAGTTTTTATAAAAAATACAAATACTAGAAAAAATATAATGAATTTACACAAAATTCTTCATACCCACTGATTTAAATCACAAACTGGTCAATACCTCCAGTTTTCAATAAAAAACTCAATACATTTGAGAGATTTAAAACTTTCCATCTTTAAAAACACCAAAAATGGACAAAAACAATTAAATCAAGAGATTTACAACTTTGATTTCAAAAATTCCTTCTTCATCAACATTTAGATACAAAACCTCAAAAATTATGAAATTTTAATTTGATTTGGCTTTATAGTTATCTCTGAACATAATTAAATGTCTCTAGGCAAAACTTTGCGCAAAAAATCAATTTCTAAAGTTTTGAAAAAAATTGATTTTTCAAATTTAATTTAAAACAAATGCAGATAATTTATGATTGGTGGAATAAAACTTATTTTGAAAGGATGCATAATTTTTTTTGGCTAATCAAAAAAGATGTGCAAATGGCCAATCTACAAATATTCAGTGACTAATTCTAGAGCCAATACTCAACAAAATTTGATTCCATTAGGTCCTACTATCTTCTCCCAGCCAAGATAAATTTATAAAGATGATAAACAATAAAAACAAACACTAATTAAATTTTTATCTTCCCTCCAAGTGTTGTATGACATTGTACGACATATGAATTGCATGAAAGAGTAGAAAAAAATAAGCCTAAGAGCCTCTCCAACGGCCTCCTTTCTCTCTGTCATAGTGTTTACAAACCTTATCCACCTTTTCTCTTCTTTTCTAGGTTTCCAAATAGTCACAAGTAAACAAATTATTTTTCTCCCTCTCATGACACTCCATTGAGCACTTCATGTTCCTCCCTTATGAGTCCATTCTTTCTTGCTTTATAGGCTTCCTCCCAAGCTTCCTAAATTATAATCTCTAATTACCATATTAGAACCAATAAAGATAATGAATTGATATTAACTAACATACCAAAATAATATAGTGGAAGCCTATTATATAGGCATAAAAAGAACACCCAACAAATAAGGAGGTGGGTGGAATAAAAAGCATTAGGTAATGTAAAATAGCTAGGCCCATGAAACATACCTACCCAAGTGGTTAAAACCACTATAACCACAATCATAGGGAATATACCTTAGCAAATAGCCTAAGGTAATACAATAATATGCTAATAATATTAAATTATGTTGTGGTATACTTTTTGATGTACTTGCTTAGACTGCCTATTAATGAAAAGGATAGAAAGAGTGGATTTGAATGATATGTATTTAGAACATCTATTTTAGAGTATTCACTCTTTAGAAAATGCATTTTGGAGACTTTTCATTGGGACAATTCCTTCAACATATTCCCTCAAAAAAAAATTTCTTCAAAAAGTTTCACTTTGAAAAGATTATCTACTAAAGGTTTCTCATCGGCAATTTTATTTTGAGAAATTTCCTTTCAACAGGTTTATTTTAGGAAGTTTCACATCAAAAACTTTCATTTCAGAGGGATTTCATCAGTAACATTTATTTTAGAGGAATTATTTCATAAAGTTTAGTCATCGACAAGTTTGGTTTGCAAAAGCTTTACTTCAGAAGGTTTGTTTTGACAAATTTGTGTTAGTAACACATTACTTCAACAATAAATTACTTAGGCAAGTTGTTCGAATAGTGACTTTCTTTGCAGTTTTAGTCTTTGGTAGCTTATGCATCTATAAATTTCATATTAGAGATTTTACTATGAATACTTAGTCTCTAAGAACTTTCATTTTGGAAGGATTATATCAGAAAGATTCTCATCAGGAACTCTTTTAAAAAACATTCTCATCGGGAACTTTTATTTTGGAAACATTCTCTTTGGGAAGATTCTTATCAAAGGCTTTTATGATGGGCATTTACATGTCAAAGACTTTTTACTAGAAGCTTTCATTTTGGATACTTTTTCATCAGAAGGATTCCATTGGTAGGTTTGGTCATCAACAACTTTATTTCAAAAACTTTGGGAGCAAATCTTTCTGAAAGACATTCTACTCTTTGGAGTCTTTTGGCTCGAAAGAAAATTTTGACTTTTATTGACTAAGATATACAATGACACATGGCAATGGGTGGAAGATTACACCATATCACCCTAGTTGACAAGACATCCTACATGGCATACACACTAGGATAGGGTGGTCAAATTTGAATTAAATGAAGGTAATAAGCTCATAGATGTTAACGAGTAATGGAGTATTAACTAGAAATCAATGTAGGAGATATATTTACATCAAGCCCCCAGTCGAGTTCACATGATTCAATATTTGAGCTTGAGTAGACTTCAACTTCAAGTGATCCCAAAATCTATAACTGCTATCATAATAATTTATGATTTATGAAATTCAACTAAGTGAAGAATCACCATGATCAAAATCTTAGAGCATACCAATACTTAGTAGAGTTACCAAGGCATCATAATATATGTCCTATAAGGGAGACCTGACACCATCCAAGTTCTCGATCAAGGATTCTATAGAATACTTGGATACTGTGTTTGAGGCTACTACATTTGATGGGTGTTATTTGAATTATTCAACATTATGAAAAGCAATCAAGAATGTGGATTCATTTGCACTCAAGGAAGACATAGTAGCTAATAAAGGACCTATTCCCTTTTAAAAGATAAGCCCTACACTATGCAATCATAAAGTTGGAGGTGATGCTAAGCATTGATTTACTATGGGGCCTATTCTTCAAAAGGAGAATCATGGATGGAGGATATCTTGATTATGTAGACAATGACACTATTATCACATGTATATTAGGATAAACATTCAAAATTTATTTAAGCTTGCCTATCATAGATGTTACTTATGATATACACATTGTCATCACATGGAAAAAGGCCCACCATCTAGAATGAGTTCTTTCAAAATGGTTGCTACTTGGGTAGAGTTTCATTTTGAAAGAGCATGCCAAGATCCCTATCCCCATTACTGGTTTTAGAATGGGAATTTGTGTAGGGATGGCACTGCTGAATAGGCTCTTCAACCATGCTAGTATCTAATTCATGCATTTGGAATGGGTTCCCCTTATGGACCTTTTGACTAGCTCAGAATGTACCTACACTTTAGAGGAAATCATCAATGCATGCCTTCAAGAGCATATTTTGTAGAAGGATAAGTGGCCATTGGGAGGTAACTTATACATGATGTCTTACTTATTAGACATAGTCATGGGCATTGATTATAGATATAACAAAGTCCTATGGGATCCCAATGTTGAATTCATCAAGAATAGGATACATGACTATTACAACTTTGTGTACTTATATTCATGCTCAAGAAACATAGCCAAAATTGTTGAGGACCTTCACCCTCAGGTATGGATGGCTATCCATGATGAGCCATTGCCAATAATTTCCCTAATCATAGCCCATACATTGGCCAATAACATATAAGACTACTGGCTATATCTAGATTACATAGTAATCATGGTGGTAGGTCATAAGGTAGTTCCTCTTCAGCTTCCAAAGTTTTTTCTAGATAAGGTAGATGAGTAGGAAATCACCTATTTAATTTAGAACATTGATGAAGAGTTGACATAAAATGAGAAGGCCACCTTCCATAGATCTCATGTCACCATTGGGCAAATGTAGTACACAATCCATAGATAGTTTAGGGAGGCTAAAAATTCCAAAAAGGTTTATGCATTTCCCACCCTACCTCATAGAGTTTGGGAACCTCATGGCAAGGTCCCAAAGAAAATTCACACCCTTGGCCTTGACTACAAGCATGAGCCAATCGATCATGACTTTATCTTCCTGAATGCTAAGGATGAAGGGCCACAAATATAGGGCTAAGTGAGGGCTTGATGAGAGTGACTCAAGAAAAACCATCCCTAACACTTGATGAAGCAATTTTTAGAATTCCACCTCTTAGAGGATAAAGATCCTCTAATTTTTGGAGTGGTAAGAAAATATAATAACTAGAAGGAGAGGGGACAGATCCCCAACAAGCTCAAAGCTAGCATCAGGACCAACAACAATTGATAGCTGAGGCACCACTCATTGGAGATGAAGAGGAACAAGATGAGGAAGAAAAACTACTTGCCTCAACACAAGAGGAAGCACAAGTGCACAAGTGTTTCCAACCTAGGATCCAATAATTGAATTGATCAAGGTCAAGCAAGAGTTATCTAAGGAGCTAACGAAATCTAGAGGCAATACACAAGTGGAAGTTGGGATTATATGCTTGGATTCTATAGATAAAGAGGAAATAGTAGCTACTTTAGACCCAATCCAAGCATTACTCCCCTTCTCTTCCATCATAGTCATCATGTCCATAGGTAGGAAGAACAACAAAGACATATCAAAGAAAGCCAAAGGATAGACCATAGACCCCTCTAACCTAGGAGGTAGATGAGGAGTTACAATAGGCAAAGGTTCTAAGCCTATAGGCATTTAAGGCCAAAAAAACTATCATAAGTGAATCATTCGATAAAGGTCCCCTATTCACAACTCCTTTAGGTTTTTCCCCTTTAATGTCCTTGCCTATAGTTTCCATTTACCCTAGACCATACAATTCCACATTCATCCCCTATAGGATAGCCTCTACATGTTTACTATTTCTACACCCATCCATGAGTCTACCCATTACTATGACACCTACTCTACCCTCCATTGTTATAGTTTATATCCCTATGGTTTCCATCCCTTTATTTTCTATTTCATTGACATACACCCCATCAACACTTGCTCTATCTATTCCATCCATTGTTCAATCTATCACTCCAACTACATGACCTTCTACCTAGTTGGGTTCATCCTTGCCTTCTTCCACTCTCACCACCATAAGCATAGTGGTAACAACTAAAAGGGAACCTAAGAAGTATCCAGTCTTTGTGGTCCATCCAAAGCCACAATGTGGAAACATATATTGGTCAAAGATTATTAGGCCTACAATGCCCAACCCTTCTACACAAACTAAAAAAAAACTTGAAGAACATGCTCAAGTGAAATCATAACCCTTAGATTCCTCTAAGCTCACTCTTCTAGATTAGGCTAAGAAATTAGGAGCCACAAGATCTAAGAGGCCCAATCTTAAGATAAAAAAATTGCTAATGGTGAGATCCCTATTTGACAAAGCCACTACATCAGTATAGAGGGTGAGGAAGAAGAAAATAGAAGATAACTCAGGCAGAACCCTAATCATGGAAGAGAGGGAAGAAGTATACTCACTAAGTAAAAGACAAAATAGGCAAAAGGGTCAGTCATATTATATTGAGGACTTAAAGTCATATATGGAGACCCACATAAAATCCATCCTTGCTATACATCAAGGGACCAAAATGGCTAGATAAGAGCTTGAGGAAGAGTCAAAGACACTCAAAGATAAACAAAAAATGATTTAGGTTCCTCATGGCATTGATCAGGATGTATGGGATAGTGCCCTTAAATTGTATGAAATCCTTGATTTCATTCATTCTTTGAGAGTCAGCTTGGTTCCACATGTCAATAAGATAACCCAATTATTTAGAATCCACGAGGAAGATGACAACAAGCTAAATTTACTTGTGCTTTATACCCCCAATAAGGCATTTAACCATATGGATTTGATGACCCCATTAGAGGCATCTAATTCTCTAAACTTAGCATTGATAAGAACACAAGAGTCTCAAGACTAGGTGCTATCTTCAGAGGCATTAGTCAATAAATTGGTCGAACAAGAGAAAGAGGTCGATCAAATTTTGTTAGGATTAGAGTTGGATACCATTCAAGATTTAAGTGAGGTAGGCTAGTAACCATATTAATATTTGACTAGATTATGAAATAAACCTCTGACAACTTCAAGCAGAGCCTGGAAGACATAGAGGCTATATGCAATCAGAAATGCATCATGTCTATAAATCAATCCTAGCTCGAAGAAGTTAGATCATACCATACACTTCTAATTAGGGGCACAATTGTTAAGCAAGAGGATGACCAATATGGGGATGTTCTAGACCTGATTAGGGGATCTCTTACTACAACACACCATGTTAAGGAGGGTTCCAAAGCCTTTAGTCTAACATAATCATTTAATAACCCTAAGGGGGTCCTAAGTTTTGATATTTCACCTAAACTTATAACAAGTAAATTAAATCTAATTTAGTGCTCACCAAAGCTTGTGGCATAAAGTGGGGGTTAGTTAAAATCAAAACATGCATAAGATAATCTCAATTTATCTAAGTATGACTAAGATCGTAATACATGGAATATGAAGAGAATATTATTCGAAGCCAATACTTATGCTACTTCTATCTACTAAAGAGAGGAAAAAAGTTAGAGAATACTTACCTGAATGATGAACCCATCGAGACTAAATCTCTCCCTTAGCCAATGGGGATTACAAAGAGGTTTTTATGGTTTGTAAGGATCACTAAGAAAGGCCAAAGCGTCCAAGACTTATCCACAAGACTAGATTCTCCAATTTGAAACCCTAAGCTAGGACTCCTCAAGTAGAATAATGGAAGAGTAGATTGTAAATAAGCACAAGCAAATGATAACTCTTGATTGCATATTAAAATAATGACAAAATGATTTTGTATTTATAGGTGGATTTGACTCTAAACCCTTCCAAAAATATTGGCTGATAGGGTCAACCTAGTCGACCTAGCACAATTTTAGATAATTATTCACTAGGTCATGAGCTAGGTCAGCCAAAGGCCAAACTAACTCCAAAGTGAAAATAACCCAAAATTGTATAGGGTTGACCTAGTCAACCTAGTACAACTGACTGATAAAAGGGACTTAATGTGAGGAAAAGAGGGAAAATATTGGAGGAGTGTGTAAAAGAGGAGTAATAACTTAGGGAATGGTTTCTAGGAGCTGGTTGGATTGGTAATATGTGGCAATAAGGGACAACAATCCTATGAAGCACCAATGGTTTGCCCACCCCTTTCCTAGTGCACCCTTTAAGGCATGCACTCAGAGAGATTGAGTATCGATGGGTTCTTGCAAGATGTAAAGTGTCAAAATTAAATAAAATTTGAAAATATTATGTGTATATAGAGGCCAACTTAAGCACAACAAAGAAGAAGGCCATGAAGGTCGAAGTATTTAGGGTTGGCTTCAGAGAAACCAGGGTGGAGGATAATAAGCTAATGGGTGAGACAAATAAGGTAACTAGGACATATTTCTTGGATATGAGTCTAATTAGAACACAACTTGCTAAAGCATACAAACATTATTAAGACTTAGATGGAAAGAAGAAAGCTGCTCAACAAATGCCACTTGCTAGTTCCACTATGCCAACTCTACCAACTCCACCAACTCCTCTAACAATGATAATTGCCACATCGATGCCACCTTAGGCTACTATTCCCATGGTGACTATAGTTCATAAAATTGGTGTATCTTCAAGTGCACTTCTAGTTACTATATGTTATCTACTACTACTACTACTATAGTTCCCATAGTAGTTTTGAGATAATTAAAGCAAGAGCCAATTTAGATAATGGATAAATTTATACATTTTTTATGTAATTGACATAACCAAATAGTTAAAGTCTTGGTTATATATATATATAACATGCATACATTGCATGGTTGGGTTATTTATAATGCATTAATATGTAACTCAGGATCTTATAGTTTTTTAAGATGTAAATATAACATTATAATTTTGAAGGATGAGGTGACCCCTTCCCCAAGTCTATATATACGAGTTATAACCCTCTTTAAAAGGGTGGAAGTTTTGAATGAAAATAAGAAGAAATCAAGGATATTAGTTATCATGCAACTGTGTTTGTTTTGTTTGCTTCCCTTTCTATGTTCATGTATTTGAAGTTTCTTTAGTTTGTAAATTGATTCAATAATTATAATGTGTACCAATTCTACAGATGGATTTTACTGTTATATGTGAATGAATGATTAATCTTAGATGTGCAAAAACTATTGAAGATTGATATGTTTAATTGATTTAGATAGTTGAGTATAGGTTGAATCAATAATCTAAAGTGTGTAGAAGTGTCTCACTTAATATAATATTTTAGGTGTATTCAGCAACTACCTTTTGATAACTTCTTAGTCTGAACTATCATCTATTGTATAAAGGTATGAAATAACACCCTTAAAAGGAACAACCTTCAGTTGAGACCAATAATCACCCTATATCTGAATACCTAGACTCCTAGCTATGTTTGTTCATGAGTAAGCAAAAATTATAGAAAACAAACATTGGTCTTAGAGATATTTATCCACTAAAGAGGTAGAATGAGAAGATTATATTCAGAAAATATAGAATCCTTATTTTCTACCTTACCCTTCCCTCTTTTTGAAATTTCTTTGAGGTCTACCCACCATAGATTAGTCTTTCATCCATCTGACTCACCTAGTGATTTATCCTTTTATTAGAAGCCACACATCCACCCTCAAACTTGGTTAAACAACTCATAGGCTTCACTTGTTATTCCACCACTTGATTGTTCTAACCACATACTTACAACTCATGTTTTAGAGTGGAACCTAGTTCCATCGAGATCCTAAAATGTTAGATGTTACCTCATTTAAAACTCTCTGAGGTGTGCATAAAACTCACATCAATAAGTACAATGCCAAACAATATTCTAATAGCTAAAATATAAAGGAGAAATAATACTTAACTTATTTATTGATGCTTAGGTGGATCTGATAGGTATAGGTGCAAAAGAAGATAGACTGATGTTCTACCTTGATCAATTAGATTCTAGAAATTAGCTTTCTATTAGCTTGAACACTAACATTAGGATATAGACACTATCATAGATGTTTTTATCTAGCTCAAGATATAAACTAATTTATGGAAAAATAACTATGGTTGTTAGGATTCACTATCACTTTGCATATTATCAACTAGAATCATGCACATAGGTTCTTAGAATCAATCTTTTGCTCAAAACTCTATATCTTCCAACTTGGCATGTCACCTTACAAAATAGGGGTTAGTTTGCTCAAGTGAAGTTGAGCTAACCTCAAAAACCCCTCAGTCATTAAGCACTACCTACATAGATATATAATTTAAAGAGGACCTCTGACTGATGTACTTTTCCCCCTTATATGGGCTTTTGTGTGAACAATTATGCAATATGATATATGTGAGTGCATCTAGTGATCTAGTTTGTAACTTAAAAATACTACTCATGAGTTGATTTTTGAATGATTCAGACCTATAAGAAGACTACTCCTATGACTAATTTGGAAATATGAAAGAATAGGTAGTATAAATTGATTATGCAAATGATTTTTAGTAGTGTAGTGTGAGTTTGAGGGGTGCTTGATGAATATTGTTTGAATTATAATTAATGGATTTTTTATACCACACCTTTTGAAATGATATCCTATAAGGCTTAAATGAATACCATAGGCTAACCCATATATGTTGAAATATTTAAAAAAATATATTTATAAGGTAGGGAGACTAGCGTCAAAGTTGGGAAACTAGCATTGACACCAATGTCCTAATCTAGATGGTAGTGTCCTGTAGGACAAAAATCTATCAAGGATGTGTAACTCTTTGAGTAGGATATAAATCAAGTTTTATACATATTAGAGTCAAAAGTTGGTCTAGTCATAAGAATATCAGGTTGTTATTATAAAATAAGTAATTAGGCATAATGAGATGGTGAACATGAGCCTTTTAGAAGTGAAAATATCTTGAACAAAAGGGTTGATCCATTATTAGTATTTATCAAGTGTACAATACTAGTATATTATGTAGAATTAGATTTGAGTATCTATATTTTACCTCTCCCCCCAATTTAGTAATGCATAAAGATGAAATTACTAGGTTTAAAAGAAATATATGCATACTTTGGTGTGTACAACACACCTTACTTTGACTTGAGCCCTGTTTGAATTTGATGTTTGTGTATTACCTACAACCAAGATCATGTTACAATGTAATTATTTCATATCATCTAAAAGTGAATAATTAAAATGCTTGAAAGTAAAGAGAGTAAGAAATGAGAACACTTGTGTGTCAATACAACCATGTTTCCCCTTGGCACTTTTATTTGGTGATGATGCTTCATTATTAAAGCATTGGAGAGAGAGGTTCATAATTGAGCATTGAAGATGTGAAGAGGGAATTAGAGGGTGAAAATTCCCCCAATCTAGTTCAAGGGAAAGTTTTACCAAGGCCATTGAGAATACTAAATCTCAATCACACAACTCAAGTGCATACATAATATATCCAATCTCACCTAGGTCAAATGGTGTAACCATCTCAACCTTAAAAAAAGGTAGTAGTGTCAAAGCTGTCGAGGGCATTGAGTCTTGATTGCACTACCTAAGGGAACCAACTATTGTAGATAGGTAAAGTTCAATTGGTGAATTTTTATAAGGTTAATGCGTAAATATGTATATAATCTAGATATGTATTTGTGATTTAGTGCATTTTAATGACATATTCACCTCTATTGTGTCTCAAGATAAATTATTTGTCAAAATTTAACCTTTGTTATGTAAATTATGTATAATATTTATCACAAATTTGAAAAACTCCTTGCATGTTTACTAATTTAATCTTATGTAACATACAAAAATACATCAATTAATTCTTCATTTGTATTTAGATGATTAATTAATGTCTCTTTATCTCTAGTTTCAAAATGATATTTGTTACTAACATGCTATATGCTATATGCAAGTGCATTTAGAGATCAATTATGTAATATGCTACATGCAAGTGCATCTAGTGATCTATCTTGTAACTTGAAAAATACTACTCATGGGATACTCTTTGAATGCTTTGTACCTATAAAAATACTACTCCTATGAGTGATTTGGAAATAGGAAAGAGTAGAGCACTATAGATCAATTATCTAAATGATTTTCAATTATGTAATGTAAGCTTGAGAGGTGCTTGATAAATATTGATTGGATTCTAATGAATGGATTTTGATTTGTATTTATACATTTTTAAAAAAAAATGATCTCATGCGAGGGTTAAAGTATTACCATAGTCTAAACCATACATGTCTAAATATTTGAAACTTTGATTATCTAGAAGGTATGGACATTAACGTTAGATTTGGGATACTAGCGTCGATGTTACTATCTTAATCTAGATGATAATGTCATTTAGGATAGAAAGTTGATGAGGATATATAAATCTATAAGTAGGATAAAAATAAGGTTTTATGTAGATTGTAGGCTACATGTGATCTAGGTCATCATACTATTAGGGTCAGATTATAGAATAAGTAGTTAGGCATAGTGAGATGGTGAACATAAGATTTTTGGTAGCAAAAAGGTCCTAAACTAAAGGGTTGAGCCATGATTGGTATTTATAAAGTATTTAGGACCAATATATCTTGTAGAATCATATTTGAGTATCTACATAACCCTAGTATCAAAGGTGTCAGCCTTTTACCAATAACATCCAATAATCCTTAATGATTAATTTTTAAATTGGAATGATTCCCTTACATTGGTGTAAACATGTATTATATGTCGATTGTGGGGGAAAATATGTAAGAGTAATATATTTATAAAATAAGGTCTAAGATCATACCCACTTGGTCACTATCTAGAACTCATCTTGTCAAGTCTTATCAAGCTTGAAAAATCTATTGTTATCCTCTTAATACATTATCACAAAACCATACACATCTAAAAACCCCTCAAAGGAGTATCCCTAAGGCCAAGTCTAAATACAAATGTAAGGTAAAATTTGCATGATATCAAGTGTCAAAAGCCAATTATTACATTGCATTCTAATAGGATCATGATGGTGCACACACACACCTTTGTGGGAGAAATTTTTGTTATTTGAGCCCTCTTAGGAGAATTTTAATGTAGGCAATACTCAATGAGGACTAGCTAAGGCTTCCCAACCCATATTCAGAACCCATTATAAATAAAATCTTTTTGTCAAAAGTGAAGCTAGGGTTTTAAGATAATGATAAGCAAATAAAAGACCAATGCACATGAAAAAGTGTAACAAAATAAAAAAATTATCTACAGGTGCAAGCACAATGATATGAGGTGACACAAACTTGAAAATCCCACTATGACAATACTAGTAAAACCTGGATAGTAAAAATTGTTATAGGTGTTTGAGTTTCATTAGTAGCATCCATTTAGCTTTTGAGGTTTTGTTTCCTGATCTAAACTATCTCAGAGCAGATAAACATCATTTTTAGAAATTATTATGCAAGCAGTGAGAAATATAAATCAAAAAATCATCTAACTATATTTATTCTCTCTTATCTTGTAAATTATAAAAATAGTAAGTGCAATATCAATCTCTCTTTTACATTTAAATTTGTATGGTAAATGCCCTTTTTACACAATTGGTTTTCAATAGTTATTATATTAATTATATTATAATAATCACAAAATAAATGAAACACCTACTGATTTTTTACCTTAAAAACAAATAAAATGTTTACTCTATTTTTTATTAGTGTGAATCACAATAGGATAAACTTTTAGAATTAATTTAGATTGCAATATACGACATTTAAACATAAATATGAATGTAAATAATGGAGACTAATATGATAATACAATTTACTATATTTGGAAATCTCTAAGAAGATTAAGATAATTGGCTTTTTTCTTGACTATTTAATTATAAGTGTGTTTTGACGATGGGAACAAACTATAAACATGCCTGTGATTTGTCTAAATGTAAAACTGACTATCTGTGCACTCTAGGTCATTGATGTTAGGCCTGGTATAAATTCATTAGACATAATCAACCCTAGGATAAAGTTATCATATTGGAATATTTTACTTCTCTGTGACTATACAGTGTGGTGCGTTTACTTAATATGTATTTGTATGTGTGATCTTTGACCTGTGACTGTATACGTAACTATAAAAATCAACTTATTTGTCTTTAAAACCCTAGGTCTACTTATGAAGGATAAAATCCTATAAATAGTTTAATTATGTTAAGCTAACCCTAATCACCTCCACTACTTAGTGATTGATGCCTATGTATCTAATAATCTAAAGAGGGAAGTCAAGACACATGTAATTATTTACCTTAGTGTGAATGTGCAATTGTGGCTTTTATCTATATGGATACACCTATAAATATGGATTTGATCTTGATAATGTTGGAACTTGACTAGGCTTAGTGTGGTTCAGACTTGGATGATGACTACTCCTAGTGATTGATTTATAATTTTGGAATAATAGTGCAAATTTGCTCAATGTGCAATATTAAAATTGACATGTACTTGAGAATGCCGAGTGGATAATAAACTTGTACTTGATTTGTATTTATACACATTCAATTATGTAATTTCCCTTAGTACTAATGTGTTAGGTGAATAGGCTGACCTATGGGAATAATTTGATTTTGAAAAGTAGTCATTTCTATGCAAAGGATAATAAAGTAAATGTCAAGATAATAACATTGACATTATTGTCTAAGTGTGACATCACTATATAGTAGACACAAGTGCCGATATAGTAATTTAGAAATGTCTAAGTAGGATATTTAATTGATTTAACACATAATAGAAGGCTTGTATTGGTGATTAATATAAACTTAGGATATATTAGGCTCATCATTATCATACAAGTGTGTGAAAATGCCAAGTGAGAGATGTTTGGAGACACACAAGTCATTTAGAATAAATGTAGGTCAAGATTAACATTTCCAAGTGTCAAATACCATATTTTAATGTCTACACAAAACATGCACATCAATTCTCTATAGTCTTCACATTACACATGTCATAAAAAAATCAACATATAGGGGGAAAAATTATCATTCACATGTATATTACTTCCAATTGATGAAAATGGAATACTCTTACCCTAATTTCAAACAAAAAAGTATTATTTCCATTAAAAATATTCTATGAATAATTGGCATATATATCAATGTGAATAAATGGCATTTACAATGTTTGTTAAAGGATAAAATGTTTGTAACCAATTTGAAATCCCAAATACATTCAAAGATCTAATATTTGCATCATTTATAACCAATCACTACTACAAATGTTTATCATTTATGTCTACTAATGGCCCCTTCCCCTATATCTTCAACAACTTTTATAGTCTTGATTAATGGTAATACCACATCAATTTTCCAATCAAGGGGTCTCTCTTTCTCCTTTTTATTCATCCTTACCATAAAAATATCGAGACAAATTTTTGGTAGAGCCAAATAATTGGACCAAATCCATGTATTAACTATCAGTGTAGGAAGAGGAACAATATCAAATCTCTAAGGTGTTAATGATTCATTACTTATTATCAAAGTTACTAATTTTGGAGGTGTTTTAACCTAATTTGATTTAAAAAACCCTAATAGGATAAAAGCTAGTAGAACAATTTAGATTGATATATATGACATTCAAGCATACATTTGAATGTAAAATACTAAAATTAATTAAAATGATTTGACAAGTAACATGTGTTGAACATAGTAAATAAAACAATGGGATGAGTTCTTACCTTTTTCCAAACTGACTGTTTGAATGTCACAATGTTCTAATAGTATAAAAAAGACTAAAGTAAGCATGTGATTTATCTAGTTTTAGAATTGTGTTTTTGTCTGCACAAGGTTAGTTTTGTCAAATATAGGTTAGTATCAACTGTCAATACTAAATTATGTTGCTTGGTAGTGACTTGTACTAAAATATGGGTCAATGATGATATGATCACCTTATTTTTTCTCTAAAATATTTGTATGTATGATAATGAACCCTGATTATGCACTAAAATCCATAAATTAGTCTCCTTCACCTTGAAACCCTAGGTGTGCTTGTGAGGACTAGAAACCTACAAAAACCATGAAATTATAATGGACTTAGCTGACCCCAATCACTCATATTTTATGATTAACTATTGCCTACGTATCCAATTATCCAAGGAGGGAAATCAAGCCATACATATTTATACTAGCAAGTGTGATTATATAATTTATCTCCTTTGTTATATGTATGCATCTAATGATTTGGATTTAATATTTGATAACGTTTGCTTTGATTTGGATTTGGTATGCAATAGACTTAGATTGTGAATATTCATACGGATTGATTCATAATTTGGGAAGAATAAGGTAGATTTGTTCAATGTGTAATAGTGTATAAGATATGTGTGAAGTCCCATGTCAAGTGAGGCTATGATATATATAGAGTCTAGCTAGGTAATTTGTCATGCCACCAAAATTCTAGGAAGATAGGTTGAGCCTAAGGATAACTTTGATTTAAAAAGTATTCATTGTTGGGAGAGTGTTAGTACCCTCTAGCTTAGGTCAATATTGATTAATGATATTGATATATATTTACATTACTAACCTATGTACATGTGGACTAACTAAGCATTTAGGCATGTCTATGTAGGATAATATGCTCATTTAAAACTGATCCAAGAGGATATCCACTAGTGACCAAATTAGATGGTATCAAATCTTCCCAAAATTATTTTCAAATTGAAGATCTCATCATGAGATTTCCAAAATAATTTGAACCAGGTTAAACAAACATTATATGCAAAATTTATGGTTTGTTGAAGGTGGCAACAAATAAGAAAAAAAAACACAATGTTGACATCATTAGCTGACTAGACCTATATGACCTAACACATGGAACAATCATAGACTTCAACATGGCATTCATAGAGATCCACCAAGCGCTATGAGTTCTAAGTCAAGTTCCATGTAATACATGATCTCATGACCAAGTTACAATGGATGAAATTTATCTCTTAAACAAATTTTTATTGATATCCCCACCAAAGTAGGATAAAATGTTATACAAAGTGCCAAAAAGTATCCTCATGAGATAATGCATGGAATTTGGAGTGGGTCTCGACCCCATCACCCCACTTGGCCTATGTTTAAGGCCCAAAAATAAGATATGCCATATTTGGCAAACCAAATGCAAGGATTTATATTTATCCTTTAATTTTGGGATTTAATTCTAAAAATAAAGGATACGAGGCATATTCCAAGGGGGCTTGAATCCCTAACCATGTGAAAAAGGGATAAGGATTTAACCCATAAATCAAGGGCCTTAGAAATACTATAAAATGCTCAATATTTTAATTAAAGACAACAAAGAAGAAATATTGTGATATTTAAGCCCTTATAAATGAGAACATGAGGAGAAAGCAAAGTTTCTATGTCTGATATTACAAGGGTAGCACATTGAAGGCCAAGAGCTCATTGCACAAACCAACTAGAGACAATATAGGGAAATTTAATCCCTTTATTTGGAGATAAAGCAAGTTTGTACATATATATTATTGGAGAAGTAATTAAAGGCCAGAATCCATTATACATACATTGAGAAACATTACAATAAACTTGTGTAACCCCTCAATTGGGAGAGACAAGCAAGAGATAGTCTAAAAGAGCTAGAGCCAAATCTAGTGCTAGAGACAAACTTCCTAGAGGACATTAGACTCTTTTTTGTAGACTGAGATCCCCTTATTAGGAGAATTTGATGTAAGAAATGGTATATTTTCATCATTTTAATCCATTAATTAAGCCTTTGAATAGACCCAGATAAGTAGACCAATTTTGAGTGAACTCTATTATCAACTTGGTTTGTGGATTGTATTTATTCTTCTAAAGATTATATTTTATGGTTATATATCTCTTTAGTTTTTCACACTTGGAAAACTGAGACCTTGGTTTTTCCTCTCAGTTATTCACCTTTGCCACTTCCACAAGTCTCACATCTACTCTATCTTTGTGCCCCTTGGACTATATCTCTTAGTTTGAAAAAGTCTTATGTTGATGACCTAGATCTTCTATCTTGTCCAATATGCTTAAAATGTACTTATCTTCCATATCTACAAGTTTAGAACCTCTACCTACTTTCCTAGTCCCTAGAAACTAACATCTATGATAGATAGTAGTGTTGACATTACTATCTTATCCCAATGTAAATGCCCATTTCCCTAAATTCATCCAATTTGAAAATGAAACATATCCTAATGGTCAACCAAAGTGATTTAATGCAATTTATTAATCCAAGGGGATTGATATAAATACAATATCAACCCTCATTCATTACACACCTAAGAATACCTAGCAAAAGGCCAAAGTGCATTAAAAAGGCATTTGATTGATCAAAACCTTCCCTATTTATTTCTATTTCCATACTAGTCATAGGGATTGCACATATTTAGGTCTAAAGCACTAAAGGATTAACCCAAGAACCCAATTTTCCAAGTTACAAGCTAGGCCACTATTTTACTTGCTTTGCACATATTGTATGATTCACAAACAAACCAAAACATAAAGGAAAACTATATGTATCTAAGTCCCTATTTAGAGTATTGGCTATGTAGATAACACAGATTGATAGAGGGATTTTTAGAGGAGCTCAACATCGTGTGCCCACTAACACATTTTACCCCAAGGTCACTATGAGTATTGAAAAACTAAGGTTTTTCCATTTCGTAAGGAGTAAATGTCCATCACCTAGATCTAAATTCACTAGAGTGAAGGCAAAACAAAACCTATAAACATCTAGGTGGTTGTATCTTATTTCAACAAATATTCTATTTAGGACACTAGCATTGAACCTAGATATTAGTGTCGATGCAACCATCCCACAATGATGTTACTATCTAGAGAGCTATAAAAATTAGAACTAGAATCTAATGATTGTTTTAGAATCTCCTTACCACTTGATTTCTACCTATTCCATATCCAAATATACATTAACATCATAATAGGCTAAGTACTTTACTTATTTATCATTTCTATATCTACCATAGTTATACTTTCCATATTTAGACTATCTCAACATAATAAATTCAGTGTATACTTATATCTAAGTTTAGTATATAATTGGCCTACTATGGATCTAATTATCACCCTTGTGACATTTCATCTCTATATACCCCTTTAATATTATAGATAACCCCAATCTAAATCATTTTAGGGTTAAAACATTTGGTGAACCTGACCTTTGAACATCAATGCCTAGGTCACTTAGGGTTTTTCGATTGCTGTACTTTATTGTAAATTTTAAATTTTCATTTGTGAAGTAATGGAAAATGTTAGTGCAAAAACCTAATTTCAAATGGAAGATAAATAAGCATTGCTTACTCATCTCAATAATAACAAGGGCTTAATGGATGCATTTTTGTATGTTATAAGAGATGAAATAAGTAAATAAGATAAAACTAAGGCTGACTCACCTAGTAATGGTGAATGCTTATAAGGTACTATAACTCAAGCCACACTTATTAATCTACTTATGTATAGTGGGAACATGGATTATGTGATTAAAACTTTGTTTCAAAAAACTACTATTGATGCATCTATTATGGAATTACTAGTTGTTTCAAGGCAAATAGATTTTAATGCCTATTACTACTCAAAACATGTTTTCATCCCCTTTGGTGACTACTCAACTTGATAATCTAAATACCATTGGGCCTACAGTTCAATCATTCCTTCAAGTTATAAAAAACTTTGAAGACAAGATTACAAACATTGAACAAAAAGATTTAAAATCTCCTCATGCTATAAATTCACAAGATGTGTTGCATAACCCTCTTACACTTAAAATCTCTTTGTACCCTTTGCCAACTAGATTTTTTGCACCTATGTTCATATTTTATGATGCTAAGGGTGATCATGAACATCTTCAAACATTTTATGTGGCATGCCTTAAATATGCTTCCAATAATAAACTTTTGACCAAATTATTTATAAGAAGCCTCAAGGACTATGCTTTGAGGTGGTTCTATGATTTACCTATCTAATTCATAAAAGCATTCTAACCTCTTATTGACTAGTTCTTATCACACTTTCCCATTAACATTTCTAAAAAGGTTTCCTAGGCCAAAATTTCCAAAATCAAACAAGGAACCAAGGAACCTATCAATGAATATGTCTTTAGATATAAGACAATGCTAGCCAAAATAACCAATCTTATGGAAGAAAAAGAGTTGTAAGATATATTCAAGTACAGTTTGATTTATATTTTACATGAGTCCATTATTTTCAATAAGTTCAAATCTTTTAATGACTTATGCCATGTTTTACGGGATCGTGAAATGAAGCTTATGTCATTGAATAAGCTCACATATGTATAAAACATAATAACTGCATCTTCATCTAGTACTGAGTTTATAATTAAATAAAATTATAATGTAAAACCTCTTAAACCTAAAAAGGAAACAACTATGATAGTTAACATAGTTGCACATCAACATAATCAACTTGTCTTATCTAATGCACTAAGGAGATAATTTCCCTGTTTACTCGAGTCCCTAGCTTCATTACTCCCATGGTTACTAGAGTGTCAGGTTAGATCTCTCCCTCATCCTATTGAGGTTGATATGATTGGACCTCTACCCAAAATATATGATGTAAATTCTTATTGTGATTATCATCAAGGACCAAGACATTCTATAGGTAGATGCTTTACCTTGAAGCACAAGATCCAAGATATTATCTATGACCAAAATCTTACATTTGAGGATCCTCTAAAAGAATCAAGGTCATAACTTGGTGATCATCATAAATAAAAAATATTTAACAATCCTTTGCAAGACCATTCTCTGAAGGAACTAGAAGTCCAAATGACATATAATGCACATCCTCCTCCATCACACTATGGGCACCCATTAGATGGGATTATTGGTACTTACATGTGATAAATACCTCTTATGGTTAAGAAATATTATATTTCCTTTGATGATAATGAAATTAAGGATGATATATCTAATCTTCATTCTTTATTCATTTGAGCATACTTTGATAAACACCCCATACACAATGTTATGATTTAAAATGGTATAAGCAAAAATTCTTGCACCATGACATTACTTACGCACTTGGGTTATACTCATCATGATTTATACCCATCTACCATATCAGTTAGAGCATTTGATGGGACCTCCCATAAGGTTCTTGGTGAGATTGACCTACCCTTATAGGTTGGTCCTACATATGTGGTTACTACCTTCTTAGTTATCCCTTCCACATGCATCTTTGATATGTTATTAGGAAGACCTTGGATACCCACTCTTTAAGTAGTACCTTCTATAGTACATGGTTACATTAAATACATTCATTTCAATCGATTAATTGTAGTTTACATAATTTCATATGTGCATCCTCTTGAAAAAATAATTTTATACGTAAAAAAATATCTATCAACACTATTAAGGCTAATTCACCATAAAAGGGTAAGTAAGAGGTGATCCCCTTTACTAGGCACCATTACACCAGAGACATACAGTGGATTCCATAAAATCCCAATCTTTTAATATACTCCATGATCAGATATCTAGAGCATCTCAAAATGCACATACTATTGTAATAACAAAGAAACAAATAATAACTCAATGATGAGTTCTAAGAACCCCTACTCTTATTACTCCTACTATTGCTTCACAACCACAAGGTCCTATTCAAAATATATAGAGCATCATTGATACCATACTGATAGATATTACACCTATACATGCTCCTTAGTAGCATAAATGAGGTATCACACTAGATTCACTATGGTAGATATCTATGACCATCCCATTGGATGACATCATAGGATGATCCCTCCTCTTCAAAAATTCCTAAAATACCAAAAAAATCAAAAAGATCAAAAAATCCAAAAATGCATTTGACACTGACATGTTTTATTGGATCCTTGACATCTATGTGTTAGTTCCACATTGATGGATGATATACTCAGTTAATCTTACATAAACATATGTGTCACACTTCTACTTGATTGTGATACATACATACATAGACACATGATATATTCTGATTTTAGATGTTGGGCCTTCCCTCTACTCATGTCATATAGGGACATTAGGGGCATTTGTTTCTTAATACACACAAGTTATATGATTTGATGATCACTCTACATTATCATGTTTGAAATTACACATGTATATTATCCATGATTATATCTTAATAGGGTACTTGATATGTTATACACTTGAAATTACTTTTCATAACACATTGGATCCATGAGATACTATGACATGTTTATGATAGTTGCTTATGCTATACTTAATGCACTTACTTGAGTGTCTTGCCTTGCTATTGTATTCCTTGTTTGAGCATTTGAATATACTCCTTTGCTTATGGACCCAATTCCTATGTATGCTTTCATTGACATTTGCATATGTCATTATTTTTTGTATGGACATTTGAATATGTCATTATTTATTTTATGGACATTTGACTAAGTCATGTCCTTTCAACTGTACGACATTTGAATATGCCTCTTTTTTATGGTCTCCTTAGACCATTTACTTTTGACTTGATTTTAATTGCTCTTATGTGTGTGCTTGTTTTCCTTTTGAGCTTGTAATGTTACTATATGATCTTTACATGATATTTATCATGTATCTTAAGCTTACATGTGATCGTAATGGTTCTATGTACTTCAATGATACATTTACCTAGACATTTTCCCTTCTCAATGTGACATGGTTACATTCACAGATATATAGTTGTCTTATTCTTTTAAGGTGAGGTAACTACCTATTTATATATTTACCTCACCTAAAAATGGAGGGCATATTAGTGGGGACACATCATAAATAAATGTTCTCCACACTTGGCACAATTTCCATATTTAGTGGGGGCATGCTTTGGAAGCATGTTTCCACACTCATTTAGTACATGATACTTATATCAATTTTCATATTCAATTGGGGAATGTCATATGGGCATGGCTTCCACACATTCATAATTCTTATATTTAATGGGGGCATGCTTTGGAATCATGTTCTCCACCCTCATTCAATATATAACACGTATATTAGTTCCTAGATTCAGTGGGGGCATGCTTTTGAAGCATATTCTCCATACCTATTCACTATTTAACATCTATAGCTTTATAGTGGGGGCATGTTTTGGAAACATATCCTCCACATTGGTACTTATATCAATTTTATATTTCTTTATATATAGTGGGGGCATGCTTTGGAATCATGTCTTTCACACTTACATAGTTATCCAAATTAACCAAAACACACAGTTATATGATTCAAATTCATAGTTGTAGCAGAATTCTATACATTGGTATTATTGTTATATATAATTTCAACATGAGACATATCTAAGGTTCACATTATATGAAACATGGGCCTAATATTTTAAAGTACAAATCAATTTCATATTCCAAAAATATTTTATGGATTGTTACCACATCACAAACTTTTTCATACTAATACCCCATGGATTTTTACAGACTTTTATTGAGCCAATATATTATAGTAGTCAGTTCACTTTTGCTATAGTTGAGGTGATTAAATCACTCAATATTTCCAATTTTTTAGGTTGGACTTGACCATCTAACCTCACCAAGTTATAAGTATCATTGGGTTGTACGATTGAGCAATCTCAACTACCAGGTGGCAACTCACTTTTACTCCAAAGTTGTATGCATGTGATATATATATATATATATATATATATATATATATTTATCTCCTTCAATATATGCACTTTAAATATTTTTATATATTTCTCATAATCTTAGTTTTAGATCCTTATAATGATGTATATTTTTAAAAATAACTTGTCAATGGTTAAGGTGGTTACAATGATACATAGTTGTACTCCTAAACTTTGTTCTTTTAGTTTAAATCTATTTCAAGTAATTTCAACCTAGATTATATGCTTTGATTTTATATTGTAACATGATCTTAGTTGTAGGTCAGTCACTAGTAAAATCATTCAAGTTGGACACACGCAAAGATAAGATGTGCACACACACCTAGGTACACATTCCTTTAGTTTAAACTAATATATTCATTACTAGATTAAAGGGGGGGGAATGTAGATAATATTTTATGTCTATATATCACCTCAATCTTGTATACTTGGAAAACTCAGACCTTGGTTGTTCCTCTCAGTTCTTCACCTTTCTTGCTTCTACAAGTTTCACATTTGCTCTATTTTTATGCCCCTTGGCTTATATATCTTAGTTTGACTAGTCTTATGTTGATGACTCAGGTCTTTCATCTTGCCCATAATGCTTAAAATGTACTTATATTTCATATTTTCAAGTTCATAACATGTACTTGAATTCTTGCTTCCTAGACATTAACATCTGTGATAGACAATAGCATCAACATTATTGTCCTATCCTGACTCAAGTATCCATTGCCTAAAATCATCTAATTTTAAAATGAAACATATCCTAATGGTTGGACTAAGTGATTTAATGAAGTTATTACTCAAAATGGATTGATATAAATACAAGATCAACCCTCATTCATTTCACACCTATAAATACCTAGTAAGAGACCAAATAACATTAAAAGAGTAGTCAATTGATCAAAATCTTCCCTATTTATTCCTATTTTCATAGCATTGATAGGGACCACACATCTATAGGTTTGAGTTACTAAATTAGAAACCTAAGAGCTTGATTTTCTAAGTTATAAGCTAGGTCACTATTGTACTTTGCACATATTGTATGATTCACACACATGCCAACATGTAGGGGATAACTACATGCAGCTGAGGTCCTCTTCAGAGTATTAGATATGTAGGCAACACCCACTGATATAGGGTCTTTAGAGTAGCTCAACACCATGTGTCCATTAACCCATTTTACTCAAGGTCACTATGGAGATGGAAAACTAGGGTTTTTCCATTTCACAAGGAGTGACAGTACATGACCCATATTTGAATGCACCATAGTGAAGGTGAAGTAAAACCCAAAAGTATCTAGGTGGTTGTATCCTATTTTAACATATATTTAATACAGGACACTAGTGTCTAACCCAGACAGTAGTGTCAATACAACTATCTCAAGCTAACATTACTATCTAAAGAGCTAGAAGCATTAGAACCAACATCTAATGATTGTTCTAGAATCTCCTTATTCCCTACTTTCTACTTATTCCTGATTTAAAATTATATTAACATCATAAAAAGCTAAGTACTTCACTTCTTTGTCATTTTTATAACTAACATAATTTTAATTTACATATTTAGACTATCTTAGCATAATGAATTAAGTGTATACTTATATCTGAGTTTAACATCTAATTGACCTACTATAGATATGATTATCACCCTTGTGCCATTTCAATTCTATATACCCATTTAATATTATAGATAATCCCAATCTAGATAATTTTAGGTAAAACATATTCAATAATTGTTTTTTTAGTTTCAAAATTTAAATACTAAATTTTAATCATTTAAGCCAATTTTCATGTAAAAATATGGGAAATTGAGAAAATCGTTAGGGTATCCAAAAACTAGGTTTTTAGTGAGATTGTACATAAACTACCATTTTTGGATCAATTTTGGTATTAGAGTGGATTTAAAAAGGGTTACCAACACATTTTTTGCTTTATTTTATTATTCTTCCATTTGTGCAATTTATAGTTTGGAAGTGCAAGTTTCTTGGTTACAAAATTAGAACCAAGGGTAAACCTCTAAAAAAAGAAAGGCTTTAGAAGATTGAAACCATAAAATAATAGATTCAAGAGAAAAAATATGAATTAAGACAAAGATTTCCCTTGAAGGATGAGATAAAAGAGATGTAAGATCGATTGATTTTCCGAAAAGACTTTCTCATCGGAATCATTTAGGAGTTACTACTTGAGTTGCAAACCAAGGAAGAGATTTTAGAAAAATTCTAGAATGGTGGAGTGGAGGATAAATAAGAGTCTACCATGCAAGGGAGACCATCCTCTACCAAATATGCATAAACTATAAATAAGGTATGCATTGTAAGTGATTCACCATGTTATCTTTATTCCCATCAAGATTTAGATGATTCTTTTGGTGAATTTGAAAAGCATACTTGGGGTTTTGGCTCCAGGTTGTTAACTAAGATGGGTTTTGATGGAAAAAAACTTGGCATCAATGGACAAAGATTTAATAATACCATACAGGTTGAGGATAGACCTCTTTATATAGGTTTGATATATGTAAGATAATTGAATCAAGACAAGCTTTTAAAATCAAAGATCCCAAGCCACTAGCTATTTAAAAACAAAAGACACAAGGAGAAGGCACATTGTCACTCCATGATGGTGAGAATTAATGCAAGCTAGAGTCAAGAAAGGGACAACCTTTAAGTCATGGTGAAAACATCCATAAATAATGTAAAGCATATCCAAAGAGAGATGAACATCCAAATGTATAAGGTAATACATCTTCCCCCCATTATAATTGCCCAAAGGTAAACCCTAAAAGGTATGGAAAGAATAAGTATGCCAATGTTTACTTAGATTATGAGAAGAATGGATTTAAAATAAAAATAATTTGTTATGCATATCCATGTTCTTTTTATGAAAAAGATAACTATTATGTGGCCATATGTTAGAAAATAAATTCCATCATAAAGAAGTCCATGTTATTCAAGAGGAAGGAGACTCATCGCAAATACCACTCTCCAAGTCAAAATATGGAGAATGGCAAGAAGGGATTATTGTCCAAGAAAATGATCAAGAATTATTTCACTCATTGTAATATGAGTTGCCATTGGATTGAAAAATGATGGAAACTTCATCCACAACTTCATTCAAAGACATGTATAAATGAAGTTATGCAAGCACTTACATGCAAGGAGGATATTCAAACCCCTAAAAGCAAGAGGTAACACATGAAAGAGTTCTTCAAACACAAACATTCAAAGAGGTATCACATGAAAAATCCCACTATCCATATAAGATACCATAAATATGAAGCAAACCAAAGAGGAACATCCATCAGATTAGATTGCTAAGAGATTATTTGGTTTCATGGATAGTATATTTACATAGACGAGTTTAGTTTATCATGATTATGTAACACCTCCAATAAATTTATAGGTTTTCATTATTGAATAATCATAAAGGAAACTAACCCCATCGACATGAGCAAGTGTTGAGGTAGATCACTCATTGAAGGTGAATATGGAATAACCATCCAAGATGAGAATCACATTATGAGTAGCCCATTATAAGAGTTTGTATCATTTTATTTTGTATTATAATATTCATGTTGACATTCATGTGAACATTTTTTTATTACTACATCTTATAGAATTTGGAAATACAGGTAAAGAGACACTCCATTGAGAGATAACTCCAAACAAGGTTATCCAAGTTAGACAATAGCAGAGAGATGTGTTGATAGGCTGAAGTGTACTTTCAAGACGGAGATGAAGTGGCATGAAATAAACATGGGAAGTGATTACATAGTGACTAAAACTCAATAAGATAACATGTTGGCATTCATTTTATGGATGCATGCTGGCATTCATTTTATTTCATTGAAATATGGCCTTTCAATGTATGTGTAATTGTTTGTATGCACATCTTGTAAAAGACCCAAAATGGGTAATGTTTTTAAATGGAATTATGTTTACAATCCAAGCAAATTGCATTTGATTTTAAGACCTAAATAAGGGAAAATTATATGATATAGGAGCATCTCAAAACATCTCTGTGAGGACATGGTCAAACATGGAAACCATCAAGCATACAAAGTCTAAATCAAAACTATTGTCTTAGTATGGATTTAAATTCAAACTATTGTATTTTCCCTCCAAATGATTTTTAAGGAGGATTAATTATAATTGTCAAAGTAAAAAGAAGGGAAAAGGTAGAAGTTTGTTAAGATGAATCCCATGTTGGGGAATTTGTTGAGAAAATCAAGGGAATGGTTGAAAGATCTTTCAACCATAGAATGTTTGTTAAAGAATCTTTTTCATTTAGCATATTGGTTTAGAAAAATCCTCTTTTCTTATTTTAGAGCCTAATTTGGGTGTAGGGATAAAGGAGGAGACTATTTAAAAGAGTAATATATGGAATGAAAGAAGAAGAAGGTACGTAGAGAAAATAGAGAATGAGGACCTCTCATTCAAGGAGAGATAGAGAGGTGAACCAGGGAATTATAGTATGCAAGAATGTAAGAAAGGAAGAGGAGAATACATGTAAGAACAAGAAGGTATGAAAGATAAAATAAGGATTTGTGAAGTCATTAGCCATTAAGTATGGAACATTGATCATATTTCATTGTAAATAAAATTTTTTGATCTAGAAGGATGAATATTGATTCTAATGGTTATGTAAACAATGGTTTTCCTTGTAGAATTTTGGTCATACAACGGTATGCTTGTCTATGTGTATATGTATTTTATTTCTTAAAGAACAAAGATCATGTCATGGTGTAAAATATTCATGGGTAAACCTTGGATGTATGTTGAGAACAAGTTGAAACTATTATTATGTAATCAAGAGGTCTAGAATTCATGAAATGAATAAATAATCCTAAACATGGTATGAACAGGGTACTCATGCATGCATATCTACAGTACACTGTCTAAGGTAAATCAATGTGTAAATGTTTACATGGGGATAATAATAACATGAAGATAGATATATGAGGTAATTATATACCTAAAAGAAGAAGCAATAGGCTGTAGAAACTCCTTTGATGTTTTAAGACCCCAAAAGTTGACTCTCAGGTCTGTAGGTGATAGGGATAGTCAAGTGCACAGAGTTTTACATGTTAGAATAAAAAAATGGATTATTATTAGTATAAGAATATGAGTATAATTAATAACACATTAATACAAATATTTTAATATGGTTTTAAGTCTAATGTTCATTAGAAATGAGAATAAAATCTTACACCTCTGTTGACTGTCAAGAAAACACAATTTACATAAGTTAAGATCCATGTGCTTAGAATGGAAAGAGGGTATTTTTGACTTTATTGATGAATGGGAAAGTGGTTGAGACATTTACATGGTTGAATACAATATAGAGGATATTTTTATAAATATATTATGAGAAATCCTAGAAACCCTTGTTGACTGTCATAAGAAATATAGTCAAGACAAATCAAACTCACCTTGTTTGGAATGCAAAGGAGGTTATTATGGATAACTATATGAATGGATAAGGTTAGGAGAAAATTTTCAGACCGAAAACACCTAAATATATTCCTTGAAACATTCTATAACACTCCTAGTTCAATTATCTATGCTCTCAGCCTGTACAAGTTTTGGAAAGCCCTAAAACTAGATTTTATCCTCTAAAATGATTTCTAACCATTTAAATCACATGAAACTTTGGTATATTTATATTTGAGGTTTTCATAAAATATTTAATGTGGTTTCATACCTAGGGAGTATGGATAAGTACAAAAAAGGACAATTGTAAAGTGAGATCTAGGTGTATGCAAGCTAAGAAAGAGTAGGCCTCTATAGAAAAGTTGGTTTTCTCCAAATAAGTGCACTAAAAAATGTTTGATTCACATGTAAGGAGGTAATGGGTATCTATAATGGTGATTATTTTTATCAATAAGTCCATATATCATTTCAGACAAGGAGGTTTGCACAAAAGGAGGGCTAATTATAGTAGGGCCTAAAGAAGGAAGTGTTAATCTGTACAAAGTAACCTCAAGTGATTATCAGGTATGTTATATAAGGTATTAATGGGTATAAAGAAGTGTTTTTAAATTCATTATTGAGCTAACCTATATAAAATTATGGTCAATATATAGAGGAAATAGGGCTACAAGGAGGCTACTTCAGCTAACAGGTAAACTAGAGAGTTTTAAACATTCTACCTAAGATTGAATGATTTTAATGGATCTATATAAGCATTTTAAGATGTATGAAGTGTTTCCAAGATGTTAGGTCATGATAAGAGGACTATTTATGAAAATATGGGTTTTTTAGTCTATAGAAAGAATCCTATATAAAAAGTAGTCACCAATAAGAACATTGGTGACCCAACTAGTATCTTGGCCCTGAGTGAGAGAAAAGTTCATCATTGTAAAGACATTTAGATGAAGTGATATGTAGCATGGGTAATCTAAGGTGTAAAAAAGGTAAGGGTTACACCAATTTTGGTATCAAAGCTTGAAGCTCTTAGGATTTGATAATTTATTGATGGTGATTACTAATAAGTTGCTATAGGATTTAGAAGAAACATCAAAAGACTAGGATGCAAAAGGCCTAGGTGAGATCCAAGAAATTGTCAAAAGACCAGGCAAAGAGAAAGGCTTGGGTGAGACAAGTGGACCAAAATAATATGGTGAAAAAGACCTAGGTGAGGTTCTGAAGAGACTAAGAGACCAAGATGGAAAATACTTGGGTGAAGATCTCAAAGATGGAGATATTATTGAGAACACTACAAAGCATCAGAGTACATGAGAGTACTAAGGAGAAATCAAGCATCCAAAAGAAGAGATGTATGACTAGTAATGAAATTAATATAGATATTGCTAGTTTGCAAAGAGGTTTAGCTAAGCTTATAGATAAATATGAGTCTTGGGTGCAGATGAATAGGCAAGCATGGGTATGGCCAATGAGGAAGAGGTTGAAGTGGCCAATAAATCTCCTAATGAAGAGGAGAAAGAGGTGAAAAGAGATTGATAGGAAGAGAGAAGCCCATAGAGGCTTGAAGAAGATACGAAAGTTTCCAAGTGAGTAACAAGAAGAGGAAGAGATTGTGAATAAAGTTCTCATTATAGAGAACAAGAAGAAAGAAGAAAGAAGAAAGAGAAGATGAAGTGCCATGAGGATCACTTGAGAAGATGAGAGTGTTGGTGAAGAAAAAACTCATAAGGACCTTGTGGTCTCTTGTTTTTAGATCTAATATTGTCTTTGAATGGGTAATTGTAGGTATGATAAGCCTTGTGAAGGTCAAGAGGAGGGCCTTGAAGAGTGAGAAGATTGGTGTAGGAGGAGACACTAAGTGCACAAGTGAATGTGCAAGAGAGAGAAGTAAATTTGTTGATGTCAATAAAGGAGAGATGCATTGGTTAATGCATGAAGAAGGTGTTGAGGACCCCATACGAGCAAGAGAAGAGATAGAAGATGAAGATGACTTCCATGATGTCATTGGAATCCAAGAAGAGGCAAGAGAATAACCAAGCATAAAGGAAGAAGAAAGTACAAATAATCAAGAAGCCATGCAAGTCAAAGAACCCATGGAACAACCCATTAAGGAGGTAAAGGTGAATTCAAAAGTTGGTTTTTATTATTTTCATAAGCATGGAAATACTTATATATAGGTTAGAGAGGTAAATAAAAATATGGAACTCTCAAAATAAATAATTAACCATGGATATGTGATGCCAAAGTGATGGAAGAAGCAAACTCCCAAGCAACATTAAGTATTGGCACAAGAACCAAGATGCAGGATGCCTAGATGCCTTGATGACAAGAGAAAAAAACAAGTATGGGTACCTAAAAAGGCAAAGAGTGAAGATGTATGTGAAGAGGAGCTTGAAGAAAGGAATCCATGGAAGCTGATACAAGCGGCCAAGACAATGAAGATGAGATGGTGAGTATGGAAGAGGCATTCCATGAAGGCAAGAAGTTTGAAAGGCATACCAAGGAGATGAAAGGTAAGATAATTGTTTTTAATGAATTGAATGGTGATGTTTTTGAATCCTTTAATGATATTTTCATGAGAAAGGAGGAATGGAGTATGGCTATGTGGAAAAACATGCATCAAGGAGAAAGTTCAAAATGGATGGATAATGAGGAAACAAGTGAGCATATAACCAAGCAATGCCTCATTGAAGGCAAATGACAAATATGATGGTTTCAAGGAGAAGTTGAAGAGAGTAAGGAGACACAAAATAATGGTGTTTCAATTGGTTTTGATAAGTGTACTAATGAATAAGTTATTTTGCATGAAGATAAGCCAAGGAAGGAAGGATGAGATGAAAGGTAAAGGACAAATAATGCTTAAGAATGATGAACCCAAGTTTGATAAAGAGAATGGTGAGATAGATGAGACCTCACTAAAGGAGGATTTGAGAATGTTGGAATAAATCTTTATTCATCCCACAAAATTGTGTAAAGGTACAAGTCATGATGAGGACACCATTGGTGAGAGTGAAGCAAGAAAAGAGCAAACTCAAGAGGCAAAGACAATTTTGGTAAAGGAATAAGAACATAGAGACAACCAAGAGGCTTCATGGCCTCTAGATTTTGATTCTAAGGTGGATTTAGATGTTTTTTATGTAGGTATTGAAGAGATGAAGATGGATGAAGTTCATATGGACAAACTCTTGAACCAAGGAGATCAAGAAGAAGATGACTACACGTATGAGAAGGAAGCATGGAGATGGGACATAGTAGTTGAGAAGGAGATGAGGAGGACATATCAAAAGAGGAAGAAAATCAAAATTAAAATAAAATACTATCTCAAAGGAAGAAATCTCAAATAAAGCAAATAAATCAATGGGATCCAGGTATACATTAAAGACAAAGGCATGGAGGAGGCATCTCATTTGAACTAAGGTTTAAATTCTTTCTAGAGGGAGAGTATGATGTAGGAGCATCTCAAAACATCTCCATAAGGACATGGTCAAAGAAGGAAACCATCAAGTATGCAAATTAAAAATCAAAACTATTTTCTTAGTATGGATTTAAATTCAAACTATTATATTTTCCCTCCAAATGATGTTTAAGAAGGAGTAATTGTAATTGTCAAAGTAAAAAAAAGGGAAAAGGTAAAAGTTTGTTAAGATGAATCCCACGTTGGGGAATTTTTTGAGCAAATCAAGGGAATGTTTGAAAGACCTTTCAACCATAGAATGGTTGTTAAAGAATCTTCTTCATTTAGCATATCGGTTTAGAAAAATCCTCTTTTCTTATTTTAGAGCCTAAGTTGGGTGTAGCAAGAAAGGAGGAGATTATTTCAAAGAGTAATATATGGAATGAAAGAATATGAAGGTACATAGATAAAATAGAGGAGGAACTCTCATTCAAGGAGAGATAGAAAGGTAAACCAGGGAATTACAGTATATAAGAATGTAAGAAAGGAAGAGGAGATTGTATGTAAGAACAAGAAGGTATGAAGGAGAAAATAAGGCTTTGTGAATTAATTATCCATTAAGTATGGAAAATTGATCATAGTTAATTGTAACTAATATTTTTTGATCTAGAAGGATGAATATTGATTCTAATGGTTATGTAAACAATGGTCTTCCTTGTAGAATTCTGGTCATACAGTGGCAGGTTTGTGTATGTGTGTATGTATTTTCTTTCTTAAAGAAAAAAGATATGTCATGGTGTAAAAAATGCATGGGTAAACCTTGGATGTATGTTGAGGACAAGTTGAAACTATTATTATGTAATCAAGAGGTCTAAAATTTGTGAAATGAATAAAGAATCCTAAACAGGGTATGAATAAGGTACTCAGGCATGCATATCTACAGTCCACTGTCCAAGGTAAATTAATGTGTAAATGTTTGCATGAGGATCATAATATCATAAAGATAGGTATGTGAGGTATATATAGACCTAAAATAAGTAATAGGCTTTAGAATCCCCTTTGATGTTTTAAGACCCCAAAAGTTGACTCTCGGGTCTGTAGGTGACAGGGGAATTCAAGTGCATAGATTTTTACATGTTAGAATAAACAAATGGATTGTTATTATTATAATAATATGAGTATGAAGAATGATATAGTTAGACAAAGATGTTAGTATGGTTTTAAGTCTAATGTTCATAGGAAATGAGAAGAAAATCTTACACATCTGTTGACTGTCAAGAAAACACAGTTTTGATAAGTTAAGATGCTTAGAATGGAAAGAGGGTATTTTTTAATTTATTTATGAATGGGAAAGTGGTTGAGAAATTGAAATTTTTGAATACAATCTAGAGGATCTTTTGATAAAGAGATTATGAGAATCCTAGAAACCCCTATTGACTGTCACAAGAAATACAGTCAAGACAAATCAAACTTACCTTGTTTAGAATGAAAAGGAGGTTAGTATGGATCATTAGATGAATGGAGAAGTTGAAGGGAACTTTTTCAGACCTCAAAAACCTAACTATATGTGTTGAAACATTATAGAACACTCCCAGTTCAATTATCTATGCTCTCGGCCTGTACAAGTTTTGGAAAGCCCTAAAACTAGGTTTTATCCTCTAAAATGAGTTCTAACCATTAAAATTGCATGAAAATTTGGGATATTTATATTTTAGGTGTTAATAAACTATTTAATTTGGTTTTAAACTTGGGTATTATGGATAATTATGGAAAAGGACAATTGCAAAGTGAGATCTAGGTGTATGCAAGCTAAGAAAGAGTAGGCCTATATAGAAAAGTTGGTGTTCTCCAATGAAGTGAACTAAAAAACATTTGATTCACCTGTAAGGAGGTAATTGGTATTTTTAATGGTGATTATTTTGATTCAGAAGTCCGTATAACATTCTAGACAAGGAGGTTTGCACAAAAGGAGAGTTAATTATAATAGGGCTTAAAGAAAGAAGTGTTAATCCATACAAAGTAACCTCAGGTGATTCTTAGGTATGTTATATAAGGGATTAATGGGTATCCATAAGTGTTTTTACATTAATTGTTTATCTTACCTATATAAATTTATGGTCAATATATGGAGGAAACAAGGCTACAAGGAGGCTACTTCAGCTAACAGGTAAACCATAGAGTTTTAAACATTCTACCTAAGATTAGATGATTTTAATGGATATGTATAGGCATGTTAAGATGTATGAAGTGTCTCTAAGAGGTTATATCATGATAAGAGGAATATTTATGAAAATGTGGGTTTTGTAGTCTATAGAAAGAATTTTATATAGAAATAATCACCAATAAGAACATTGGTGACCCAACTAGTATCTTGGACCCGAGTGAGAGAAAAGTTCATCATTGTAAAGAATTTAGGATGAAGTGACATGTAGCATGGGTAATATAAGGTGTAAAAAAGGTAAGGGTTACACCATTATACAATTGGTGACTTTTTATAACACCACTTAATTACTATGCAATGTAATTTTCTACCCTTGTTGAGAATGTTGAGCAGTAAGGAGAATGTAAAAATCTTCTCTTAATGGGAGAGTGTCACATTAGCCTACTAGAATTTAATTTAAGTGTCTAAGAGAATCCACAAAGAAGAATACCAAGAAACCAAGAGTGCATAAGTTCATTTGGTAGAGATGAAATGGAGTCATGAACTATCTTTGCAACCTAGGTTTGTAGGTATCACTTTGGATAATCAGCCTCAAAGAAAGAGAAACAAATTCAAACTCATATCATCATGAATCAAGGTGAGTATTTTTTTTTTGATCTTAAATTAATTGATGAGTTTCAAGAAGAGGTTGTTATTGAAAAAAAAGAGAGGAATAAATCAAACTTTTGGTGGTCCAAAATATTTTTAGTATGGAGGAGTGATCTAAGAGGATATCCACTAGTGAACAAATTATGTGGTCTCAAATCTTATAAAAATGATCCTCACATCGAAGATATAATTGAGAGATTTCCAACATAATTTGAATGGGGTCAAATTAACATCATATGCGAAAGTTATGGCCTATTGAAGGTGGCAATGAATAGAAAAAAAATAACATAGTGTTGACATCATCAACTGACTAGACGTATAAAGCCTAACACGTGAACCAATATAACCTTTAAAGTGGCATTCATAAATCTCCACCAAGTGATACGAGTTCTAAGGTAGGTTACATGTAATACATGGTCTCATGACCAAGTTATAAGAAATGAAATTTATCTCTTAAATAACTTTTGATTATTATTGATCCAAACAACACTTTAGGGAATGATCCAGGTAACACTTTAGGTGACAATTCGGGTGACGGTCCTACCCCAAATAGTGGTAGAACTTACAAGAGCCCCAAATTTTTCACCATAGCTCTATTTGACTCCCCATTTGAACCATTAGAAATCTGGGAATGAGGGAAATACCATGAGATGGAACAACCTCTGATTGATGGGTTTTGACCCCTAAAAACCAAATAGAAGTGTCCTAAATTTTAATTTTAGTAGTGCAGTCTAAAAATAGTAAGTTTCTAAAAATAGTAATTTTTTGAATTCTATAATGTTGTAAATCATAGAATTTAAACCACTTCATCTCCCTTGAGATTGGTGACCTTCCACATCCTCTTCCTACCTTTAAAGTATGTATAAAAATAGATGTAGCCCAAAAATGCATTCAGACATCTCTTCCCAGAGATATGCATATGTTGTACCTAAAATTTTGAGCAATAAAACATCTCTTCTTAGAGATAAAATTATTATTTATGTGTTCTTGAAATATTATTCAACCAATAATTTCAAGTTTTTATTCAGTGGTATCAGAGCAATTTGTCTTAAGAGTGTATGATCTTGAGGATGAGGTTAGACTACAAGAAGCTTGGGTGGAAAATACAAGACCTAGAAAACTATCCACTTGTTCACTCAAAATGACCTCAAATGACAAAAAACACTGAGACATCTGATCCTTTCAAGGATATGGTGAATGAAGCCCTCTAGCAGTAGCAAACATAGATGCTACAACAATTCACTTAAAATCTCCAACAAATTTTGATAGAAAATTTTGGCTCCTCATCTGCAACCCTACATCTATTCAGTGCCCCAACACCCTTCAAGGTTTAGTTGAATATTGATATCCCTACATTTGAAGGTAAAATCAATGTTGATGCAATAAAAAATTGGTTGGATCAATTATCATCATATTTTTTTGTAAATAAATTCATCGATAAAGAGAAGATCACTTTTGCTCTTTTGAAAGCATCATTGCCTGTCAAAAATTGGTGGGAAGTATACAAGAAGAGATTTAGTATGGATGATATTGGCCTTGAGGTGAAACCTACCTGGGACAATTTCATAGAATCTGTAAAGGAATAATACTACCCTATTGAGGCATATGATGATCTGTACATAGAGTGGCAACAACTTTGCCAAGGTAAAGAATAGTCTGTTCAAGATCACACTGATATTTTTCATTCTCTATCTATGAAATTAAGCATCCAAGAAAGTGGAAAACACAAGGTTCTCAAATATCATGGTGGACTACAATGGTATATATGGGGGGAAATGAACTCTTTAATTTGGAGACCCTTGGTGTCGCATACAAGTTCATGGTGAAGATTGAGTACAGGTATAGAAGAATGAATATGAAGAGTCGGCCTTAAAAATGAAAAAGTGACAAAGAAGGTCAAATACGAGGCCAAAATTGGAAGCAAAAGGAAGGGAAGACTGGAAAATAGTGTGATTACCACAAATCTCAAAATCACTTCAAAAATGAATGTCGAGCCATCAAGTCCCTACTTTTTGAGTCATAATCCTCAACATCTACTTCTCTACCTCATACACACCCTATAGTTGAAGAGGATGAAGAAGAGATTGTAGATGTTGAGCCCGATGCCATCATTGCTACATCATAGACCCATGAGGAGAGGCCATATGACAAGGAAAGGTTGTTTCACTCTAAGTTATGGGTGAATGGTAAGCCTATAAATTTCATTCTTGATAATGGGAGTAAAAAAAAATTAATCTCTACTAATGTTGTGAAAAGTCTAAATCTGTCCATGAAGCCTCACCCAAAGCCATATAGTATTGGATGGTTGAGTCTAGGGAGAAACCTCTATGTAACCCACCAATATCTTCTTTCATATGCAATAAAACCTTTCTAAGATGAGGTCTTATGTGATGTGGTCAATCTGGATGTTTGTGATATACTCCTTGGTTAGCCATTCATGTATGATTGACATGGCATTTATGAATCAAGAAATTGAAAGATCACCCTCACTCTTGGAACATGATGATACAGAGTACCAAAAGTACCACCTTCTACATTTGTCTCCTTGATCAGTGTCAAGAAATTCATTATCATGGTGGTTAAACCATAGAAATCCGAAAGGGTTGATGTTGCAGCCCTGACTACACAATCAACAAAACAACATAAGTGAATGGATATCAAGTTGAGGAAGTTCACAACCTTCCATCCATAAATTGATGGTCAAATAAAAATGGTGAACAATCAAGTCCTACATAGCTTCACAAAGCATAGTCTATTCCAAGTATGCATCGGGTTCTAACCCATGACACCAAATGAAGTATCCATTCCATATCATCTACCTCTATTGAACACTTTAGTCATAGCAGAACAACTGGACATTGGTGAGCTTGATATATAGGGTTTTGCTCTAGTGGATGAGTATCAGTTCAAGACATAACTGCCACACTTGATAAATACTATTTATGTAATGGGGACCATTTCTTCTCAAGGAGGTAGGAATGATCTGGACAACACTTTAGGGAATGATCCGAACAACACTTCAGGTGACAATTCGGGTGACGGTCCTACCCCAATTGGTGGTAGAACTTTTGGGAGCTATAACATTTACACCATAGCTCTGTTTGACTCCCCATTTGAACTATTGGAAAGCTAAGAATGAGGGAAATGTCTTGAGATATTATGAGCTCCAATTGATGGGTTTTAACCTTCAAAAACTAAATAAAAGTTCCCCAAATTTTTATTTTAGTAGTGTAGTCTAAAAATAGTAAGTTTTTAAAAATAGTAATTTCTTGAATTCTGTAATGTTGTAAATTGTTGAAGTTGAACCACTTCATCTCCCTCAATATTGGTGACCTTCCACATCCTCCTCCTACCTTCAAAGTATGTATAAAAATAGATGTAGCTTGAAAAGGCAATCAGACATCTCTTCTCAGAGATAGGCATATGTTGTATATGTAATTTTGAGCAATAAAATATCTCTTCTCAGAGATAGCATTATTATTTGTGTGTTTTTAAAATATTCTTCAACCAAGACTTTCAATTTTTGATTTAGTGGTATCAGAGCAATTTGTCTTAAGAGTGTATGATCTTGAGGATGAGGTTAGACTACAAGAAGCTTGGGTGGAAAATACAAGACCTAGTAGACTATCCACCTATTCACTCCAAATGACCTCAAATGGTAAATAATACCAAGACATCTAATCCTTTTAAGGAAATGATGAATGAATCCCTCTAATAGTAGCAAACACAGATGCTACAATAATTTACCCAAATTCTCCATCAAATTTTGATGGGAAATTCTAGCTCCTCATCTACAACCCCACACATTTTTAGTGCCCCAACACCCTTTAAGGTTCAGGTGAATTTTGATATCCATACATTTGAAGGCAAAATCAATGTTGATGTATTAGAAAGTTGGTTGGATCAATTGTCATTATATTTTTCTATAAATAAATTCACTAATAAAGAGAAGATCACTTTTTCTCTTAAGAAAACATCATTGCTTATCAAAAATTGGTGGGAAGTGTACAAGAAGAGATTCAATATGAATGATATTGGTCTTGAGGTAGAACCTACCTAGGATGATTTCATAGAATATGTAAAAGAAGAATACTACTCCATTGGAGCATATGATGATCTATACATAGAGTGGCAACAACTTTGCTAAGGTAAGGAACAATATATTCAAGATTACACTGACATTTTTATTCTCTATCTATGAGATTGGGCATCCAAGAAAGTGAGAAACACAAGGTTCTTAACTATCATGGTGGACTACAATGGTATATATGGGTGGAAATGGAACTCTTTAATTTGGAGACCCTCAGTGAAGCATACAAGTTCATGGTGAAGATTGAGCAGAAGCATAGAAGAATGAATATGAAGAGTCAACCTTCAAAATGGAAAAATGATGAAGAAGGTCAAATACGAGGCCAAAATTAGAATTAAAAGGAAGGGAAGACTGGGAAATAGTGTAGTTAACACAAATATAGAGCTTACTTCAAATAAGAACGTCGATCCATCAAGTCCCTATTTTCTGAGTCACAATCCTCAACATCTACTTCTCTACCTCATACACACCTTGTAGTCAAAGAGGATGAAGAAAAGATTGTAGATATTGAACCCGATGCCATCATTGCTTTATCACATACCCACGAGGAGAGGCCAGATGACAAGGAAAGGTTGTTTCACTCTAAATTATAGGTGAAAGGTAAGCCTCTACATTTCATTCTTGATAGTGGGAATCAAAAAAATTTAATCTTTGCTAATGTTGTGAAAAGTCTAAATCTATCCATGAAGCCTCACCTAAAGCCATATAGTATTGGATGGTTGAGTCCAAAAAGAAACCTCCATGTCACCCACTAGTGTCTTCTTTCATATGTAATAAAACCTTTCCAAGATGATGTCTTGTGTGATGTGGTCAATCTAGATGTTTGCAATGTACTCCTTGGTCAACCATTTATGTATGATCGACATGGCATCTATGAATCAAGAAATTGAAGGATCGTCCTCACTGTTAGAACATGAAACTATAGGGTACTAGAGGTACCAACTTCTACATTTTTCTCCCTAATTAGTGCTAAGAATTTTTTTTTCATGGTGATCAAGCCATAAAAATCTAAAAGGGCCGATGTTTCAACCCTGACTACAGAATCAACACAACAACAAAAGTAAATGGATACCAAGCTAAGGAAGTTCATGGCCTTCCATCCAAAGATTGATGGTCTGATAGAAATGGTGAATAACTAGGCCCTACATAATTCCACAAAGCATAATCCATTCCAATTATGCATTGAGTTCCAACCCATGACACCAAATGATGTAGCTATTCCATATCATCCACCTTTATTGAACATTTCAGTCATAGTAGAACAACTAGACATTGGTGAGCTTGATCTACAAAGTTTTACTCCAGTGGATGAGAATCAGATCAAGACACAACTACCACACTTGATGGTCAACACAACAATAAAAACAAATGGATACCAAGCTGAGGAAGTTCATGGACTTCCATCCATAGATTGATGGTCAGACAGAAGTGGTGAAAAACTAGGCCCTACATAGCTCCACAAAGAATAATCCATTCTAATTATGCATTGAGTTCCAACCCATGACACCAAATGATGTAGCTATTCCATATCATCCACCTCTATTAAACACTTCAGTCATAGTAGAACAACTTCACATTGGTGAGCTTGATCTACAAAGTTTTGATCCAGTGGATGAGAATCAGATCAAGACACAACTACCACACTTGATAAAGACCCTTGATGTAATAGGGACCATTACTTCTCAAGGAGGGAGGAATGATTTGGAAAACACTTCAGGTAATGATTCAAGCAACACTTTAGGTGATAATTCAGATGACTATCCTACCCCAATTAGTGGAAAAACTTCCAGGAGTCATAACTTTTGCACCATAGCTCCATTTGACTCCTTGTTTGAAACATTGGAAATATAAGAATGAGGGGAATGCCATGAGATAGCATGAGCTCCACTCAGTGGGTTTTGACCTCCAAAAACCAAATTGAAGTGACCTAAATTTCAATTTTAGTAGTGCAGTATAAAAATAGTAATTTTTTTGAATTTTATAATGTTGTAAATCCTGGAAGTCAAACCAATTCATCTCCCACGATATTGATGACCTTCCACATCCTCCTCCTACCTTCAAAGTATGTATAAAAATATATGTAGCCCAAAGAGGCAATTAGACATCTCTTCCCAAAAATAGGCATATGTTGTATCTGTAATTTTGAGCAATAAAACATCTCTTCTTAGAGATAACATTATTATTTTTGTGTTATTGAATATTCTTCAACCAAAACTTTTGAGTTTTGGTTCAGTGGTATCAAAGTGGTTTGTCTTAAGAGTATATGATCCTGAGGATGAGGTCAAACTATAGGAATATTGGGTGGAAAATACAAGATCCAACAAACTATCCACCTGTTCACTCCAAATGACCTCAAATGGTGGACAACACCAAGACATTTGATCCTTTTAAGGAAATGGTGAATGAAGCCCTTGAATAACAACAAGTGCATATGCTACAAAAATACACCCAACTTTTCCAACAAATTTTGATGGAAAATTTTGGCTCTTCATCTACAACCCCACATCTTTTTAGTTCCTGAACACCCTTTAAGGTTTAGGTGAATTTTGATATCCCTACATTTGAAGGTAAAATCAATTTTGATGCTGTAAAAAATTAGTTAGATCAATTGTCATCATATTTTTTTGTAAATAAATTCACCGATAAAGAGAAGATCACTTTTGCTCTTTTGAAAGCATCATTACCTATCAAAAATTGGTAGGAAGTGTACAAAAAGAGATTCAGTATGAATGATATTGGCCTTGAGGTGGAACCTATCTGAGATGATTTCATAAAAGCTGTAAAGGAAGAATAGTACCCCATTGGAGCATATGATGATTTGTACATAGAGTGGCAACAACTTTGTCAAGGTAAAGAATAGTCTAATCATGATTACATTGACCTTTTTTATTTTCTATCTATGAGATTGAGCATCCTAAAAAGTGAGAAATATAAGGTTCCCAAATATCGTGGTGGACTAAAATGGTGTATATGAGAGGAAATAGAACTCTTTAATTTGGAGACCCTTGGTGAGGTATATAAGTTCACGATTAAGACACAACTACTACACTTGATAAATACTCTTGATGCAATGGAGACCATTACTTATCAACAAGGGAATAAAGATCTAGACAACACTTCAGGACATGATCTGGGCAACACTTTAAGTGACAATTCGGGTGATGGTCTTACCCCAATTGGTGGTAGAACTTCTGGGAGCCATAACTTTTGCACCATAGCTCTATTTGACTCCCTATTTGAACCATTAGAAAGATAAGAATGAAGAGAACACTATGAGATGGAATGGGCTTTTCTTAATGTATTTTGACCCCCAAAAGCTAAATAGAAGTTCACCAAATTTTAATTTTAGTAGTACAACGTAAAAATAGTAAGGTTTTAAAAATTAAAATTTCTTGAATTCTGTAATGTTGTAAATCATGGAATTTAAACAAATTTATCTTTCTCAAAATTGGTGACCTTCCACATCCTCCTATTTCCTTCAAAGTATGTATAAAAATATATGTATCTCTAAAAGGCAACCAGACATCTCTTTCTAGAGATAGGCATATGTTGTATCTACAATTTTGAGAAATAAAACATCTCTTCTTAGAATATCATTATTATTTGTGTGTTCTTAAAATATCATTCAACCAAGACTTTCAAATTTTGGTTTAGTGGTATTAGAGTGGTTTGTCTTAAGAGTGTATGATCATGAGGATGAGATTAGACTAAAGGAAGCTTGGGTGGAAAATACAAGACCTAGCAGACTATCCACCTGTTTGCTCCAAATGACCTCAAATGGTGAACAATATCAAGACATCTGATCCTTTCAAGGAAATGGTAAATGAAGCCCTCCAAAATTAGAAAGTGTAGATGCTACAAAAAATTTCCCAAATTTTCCAACAAATTTTGATGGGAAATTATGGATCCTTATCTACAACCCCACATCTTTTCAGTGCCCCAACACCCTTCAAGATTTAGGTGAATTTTGATATCCTTACATTTGAAGGGAAAATCATTGCTGATGCAGTAAAAAATTGGTTGGATCAATTGTCATCATATTTTTTTGTAAATAAATTCACCAATAAAGAGAAGATCACTTTTGCTCTTTTGAAAGCATCATTGCCTGCCAAAAATTAGTGGGAAGTGTACAAGAAGAGATTCATTATAGATAATATTGGCCTTGAGGTATAACCTACCTAGGGTGATTTCATATAAGATATAAAGGAAGAATACTACCCAATTGGACCATATGATGATCTGTACATAGAGTGGCAACAAATTTACCAAGGTAAGGAATAGTCTATTCAAGATTACACTAACATTTTTCATTCTCTATCTATGAGATTAGACATCTAGAAAAGTGAGAAACATAAGGTTCTCAAATATCACAGTAGACTATAATGGTATATACGAGGGAAATAGAATTCTTTAATTTAGAGACCCTCGATGAGGCATACAAGTTTATGGTGAATATTGAGTAAAATCATGGAAGAATAGAAGTATGGAAGAATGAATATGAAGAGTTAGCCTTCAAAATGGAAAAGTGACAAAGAAGATAAAACATGAGGCCAAAATTAGAAGCAAAATGAAGGGAAGATTGGGAAATGGTGTGATTACCACAAATCTAGAACTCACTCTAAAGAATAATGTTTAGCCATAAAGTCCCTAATTTTTGAGTCACAATCCTCAACATCTACTGTTCTACCTCATACACATCTTGCAATAGAAGAGGATGAAGAAGAGATTATAGATGTTGAGCTTGATGATATCATTACTTCATCATAGACCCACAAGGAGAGGATAAATGATAAGGAAAGGTTGTTTCACTCTAAGTTATGGGTGAAAGGTAAGCCTCTACATTTCATTCTTGATAATGGGAGTCAAAATAATTTAATCTTTGCTAATATTATGAAAAGTCTAAATCTATCCATGAAGCCTCACCCAAAGCCATATAGTATTAGATGGTTGAGTCTAGGGAGAAATCTTCATGTCACCCACTAGTGTCTTATTTCATATGAAATAAAACCTTTTTAAGATGAGGTCTTATGTGATGTGGTCAATATGGATGTTTGTGATGTACTCTTTGGTCAGCCATTCATGTATGATTGACATGGCATCTATGAATTAAGAACTTGAAGGATCACCCTCACTCTTGAAACATGGTACTACAAGGTATCAGAGGTACCACCTTCTACATTTTTCTCCTTGATCAGTGCCAATAAATTCATTCTCATGGTGGTCAAGCCATAGACAAAAGGGCTAATGTTGCAGCCTTGACTACACAATCAACATAATAGAAGTAAATATATACCAAGCTAAAGAAGTTTATGGCCTTCCATCCATAAATTTATGGTCAAATGGAAATGGTAAACAATCAGGCCTTACATAGCTCCACAAAGCATAGTCCATTCCAATTATGAATCGAGTTTCAACCCATGACACCAAATGATGTAGCCATTCCATATCATCCACCTCTATTAAACACTTTAGTCATAGCAGAACAATTGGACATTGGTGAGATTGATCTATAGAGTTTTGCTCTAGTGGATGAGAATCAGATCAATACATAACTACCACACTTGATAAAGACTCTTGATGTAATGGGGGCCATTGCTTCTTAAGGAGGGAGGAATGATCTAGACAACACTCCAAGTAATGATCCATGCAACACTTTAGGTGACAATTCGGGTGACGGTCCTACCCTAATTGGTGGTAGAACTTCTAGGAGGCATAAATTTTTTACCATAGCTCTATTTGACTCCTTATTTGAATTGTTGGAAAGCTAATAATGAGGTAAAAAATGTGATATGGCATGTGCTCTACTTGATGGGTTTATACCTTAAAAACCAAATGGAAATGCCTCAAATTTCAATTTTAGTAGTGTAGTCTAAAAATAGTAAGTTTCTAAAAATATCTTGAATTTTGTAATGCTGTAAATCATGAAAGTCAAATGACTTCACCTCCATTGAGATTGGTGACCTTACACATCCTCCTCCTACCTTCAAAGTATGTATAAAAATATATGTAGCCCAAAAAGGCAATTAGACATCTCTTCCTAGAGAGAGGCATATGTTGTATCTGTAATTGTGAGCAATAAAACATCTTTTCTCAGAGATAACATTATTATTTATATGTTCTTCAAATATTCTTCAACTAAGACTTTCAAGTTTTGGTTCATTAGTATCATAACAGTTTGTCTTAAGAGTGTATGATCTCGAGGATGAGGTCAGACTACAGGAAGCTTGGTTAGAAAATATAAGACCCAACAGACTATCCACCTATTCACTCTAAATGACCTCAAATGGTGGACAACACTGAAACATCTGATCCTTTCAAGAAAATGGTGATTGAAATGCTCCAATAGTAGAAATCATAGATGCTATAACAATTTTCCCAAAATTTCCAATAATTTATGATGAGAAATTTTGGCTCCTCATCTGCAACCTCATATCTTTTTAGTGCTCCAACACCCTTCAAGGTTCAGGTGAATTTTGATATTCCTAAATTTGAATGAAAAATCAATGTTGATGTAGTAGAAAATTGATTGCATCAATTATCATCATATTTTTCTATAAATAAATTCACTAATAAAGATAAGATCACTTTTACTCTTTTGAAAGCATCATTACCTATCAAAAATTAGTGGAAAGTGTACAAGAAGAGATTCAGTATGGATGATATTGGCCTTGAGGTGAAACCTACTTGAGATTATTTCATAGAAACTGTAAAGGAAGAATACTACCCCATTAAAGCATATGATGATTTGTACATAGAGTGACAACAAATTCACCAAAGTAAGGAACAACCTGTTCAAGATTACACTGATGTTTTTCATTCTCTATCTGCAAGATTGGGCATCCAAGAAGGTGAGAAACACAAAGTTCTCAAATATCATGGTGGACTATAATGGTATAAATGGGGGAAAATGGAACTCTTTAATTTGGAGACCCTTAGTGAGGCATACAAGTTCATAATGAAGATTGAGCAAAAGTATGGTAGAATGAATATGAAGAGTCAACCTTTCAAATGGAAAAGTGACAAAGAAGGTCAAACACGAGGCCAAAATTGGAAGCAAAAGGAAGGGAAGATTGGGAAATGGTGTGATTACCATAAATTTTAAACTCACTCCAAAGAAGAATGTTGAGCCATTAAGTCCCTGCTTTCTAAGTCACAATCCTCAACATCTACTACTCTACCTCATACACACCTTGTATTTGAAGAAGATGAAGAAGAGATTGTAGATGTTGAGCCCAATGCCATCGTTGCTTCATCACAAACCCATGAGGAGAGGCTAGATGATAAGGAAAGGTTGTTTCGCTCCAAGTTATGGGTGAAAGTTAATCCTCTACATTTTATTTTTGATAGTGGAAGTCAAAAGAATTTAATCTATACTAATGTTGTGAAAAGTCTAGATCTGTCCATGAAGCCTCACCCAAATCCATATAATATTGGATGGTTGAGTCTAGGGAGAAACCTCTGTGTCAGCCACTAGTGTCTTATTTTTTATATAATAAAACCTTTCTAAGATGAGGTTTTGTGTGATGTGGTCAATCTAGATGTTTGAAATGTACTCCTTGGTCATCCATTCATGTATAATTGACATGTCATCTATGAATCAAGAACTCAAAGGATCACCCTCACTCTTGGAGCACAGTGCTATAGGGTACCATGGGTACCACCTTCTATATCTATCTCCCTGATCAGTGCTAATAAATTTATTCTCATGGTGGTCAATACACAAAAATTTGAAAGAGTTGATTTTGTAGCCCTGACTACACAATCAACACAAAAATAGAAGTGAATGGATACCAAGTTGAGGAAATTCACGGCCTTCCATCCATAAATTGATGGTTAGACAAAAATGATGAACAATCAAGCCTTACATAAATCCACAAAGCATAGTCCATTTCAATTATGCATCAGGTTCCAACCATGACACCAAATGATATAGCCATTCCATATCATCCACCTCTATTGAACACTTGAGTCATAGCAGAATAACTGGATATTGGTGAGTTTGATCAGCAAAGTTTTTCTCTAGTGGATGAGAATCAGATCAAGACACAAATGCCACACTTGATAAAGACTCTTGATGAAATGGGGACCATTGATTCTCAAGTAGGGAGGAATGATTTAGATAACACTTTAGGCAATGATTCGGGTAACACTTTAGGTGATAATTCGAGTGATGGTCCTACCCCAATTGTTGGCAAAACTTCTAGGAGCCATAACTTTTACACCATAGCTTTGTTTGACTCCCCATTTGAACCGTTAGAAAGATAATAATGAGGGGAATGCCATGAGATGTAATGAGCTCAACTTGGTGATTTTTGAGCCCAAAAAACCAAATAGAAGTGCCCTAAATTTTAATTTTAATAGTGTAGTCTAAAAATAGTAAGTTTTTAAAAACAGTAATTTATCAAATTCTATAATGTTGTAAATCATGGAAGCCAAACCACTTCATCTCCCTTGACATTGGTGACCTTCCACATCCTCCTCCGACCTTCAAATTATGTATAAAAATAGATGTATCTTGAAAATGCAATTAGACATCTCTTCTCAGAGATAGGCATATGTTGTATCTGCAATTTTGAGTAATAAAACATCTCTTCTTAGAGATAACATTATTATTTGTGTTATTGAAATATTCTTCAACCAATAATTTTGAGTTTTGGTTCAATTATCCCCACTACACTAAAGTGGGATAAAACATTATCAAAAATGCCAAAAAAACCTCCTCATGAGCTAATGCATGGGAGTTGGATGGGGCTCCACCCCCTCACCCCACTTCTCTTATTTTTAAGACCCAATAATAAGTTATGCCATATTTGGAAAATAAACTTTAAGACTTTGTATTTAAACCTTAATTTTGGGATTTCTTGCTAAAAAAAAAGGATATGAGACATTTTCCAAGGGGGTTTGAAACCCTAACCCTATGAAAAAGGGATAAGGATTTAACCCATAAATCCAGGGCCTTGGAAACACTATAAAAGGCTCAATATTTTAATTAAATATAAAGAATAAATATTTTAAGCTTTAAACCCTTGTAAAGGATAACAAGAAGAGAAAATAAAAAATTTATGTCTAATATTGTAGGAGTAACATATTAAAGGCCAAGAACTTGTTGCATAAACCTCCTAGAGACATTAAAGGGAACTTTAAACCCGTTACTGGGAGATAAAGCAAGTTTTTATTTCTATATTTTAGGAGTATAAATTATAGGCCAAGATCCATTGCATAGACCTTGGAGAGACATTACATCGAACTTGTGTAGCCCCTTATTTAGGAGAGACAAGCAAGAGATAGTTACGAAGAGCTAGAGCCAAATACATAGCTAGAGACAAAATTATTAGAGGACATAAAACACTTTTTTTTTATATATATAGTCCCTTATTGGTATAATTTGATATAAAAAATCATATTTTTGCATCATTTTAATTGATCAGTTTAGCGTTTGAGCAGACTCAAAGATGTAGGCCAATTTTGGGTGAACTCTGTTATCAACTCAATTTTATAAATTATATCCATTATTCAATACTTGTTCTATTAATTTGATTTTTTAAAGACTTAATTTTAATAATTTAATTCAAAATTTCATGTAAAAATATGGGAAATTGAAAAATTCATTAATGTATCTAGAAACTGGGTTTTTAGTGAACTTATGCATAAATTACCATTTTTAGACTAGAAAAGATAACAAGGTTCTTATGTGTGTAACAAAAAAATATAAGGATGAAAATCATAAGGTAGAATGTAGGTGTGAGATAATGGTGGGTTAGGACCATATTTTTTTGTAGAAATCATGCATCATAAATTTATGTCAAGCTTGTCACTATCAAGTACTTAATACCATATTATAGTATCTACAAATACTCACCCTTTTATTCTAGTAATGAAATTGATAGATTAAATGAAAAATATATACCTAAGTGTGTACAACATGATTTTTATTTGGCATGAAACTCCAATTGTGTAGGTCAATCAATTAAAAAAATTGCAACAAACATGTAGTAGTCAATGTCCATATATTGAGATCTGAAATCTAAATTTAGTTTTTGAAAATTAAAGAGAAAGGAAATAGTAAACCTATGTGTGGGTGAATCCTATGATACCTTTCAAATTTTTAAATATGATGCTTCCTTTTTGAATCATTGGATAAAGGTGTTCTATGTTGAACTACATAGAGATTAGTTCCTCTTATTGAACCATTGAGAAATTGTGCATCTATGTTGAAACGCATGGAGAGTTTGGCTGACTATGCCACAAATTTGTGTAACTATGTAAACCCTTGGGTTGGGTAAATGTATGTCCCAACCCTAATATATGTGGGTATAATTACATGATTTACTAACCCAAATAACTACTCAAAAAATAAAGGAAACACATGATGAGTTTGCTAAAGGTGAAACTAAATTAACCAATAGAAATGTCTTATAGATTCAATTGTATAATTTTGCTCAAGTTCACTCACTTTTGCTTCATGTAAAACAAAATTCATGATCATGTAGACATAAATTAACATTTATTTATAAAACAATACACTTTTGACCATTCCTTGTACACACTTAGCTCATGCCTAATTCCATGGTCTTTAACCACCCTTCCTTCACTTTTATGAGAATGACTCTTACCTCTTAAGTAAATTATGATTTTAAATATCCATATTGAACATTATAAGTATCCTAAACTCATTATCATATTTATCCACACTTCCATTTTATTTTTATCTACTCCTCTTACAATGCCAATCCTTTAGGATGATCCCACTTGTAAGTAATATTTGAATATGTCAGGTGTATCCTCTTGATAACTAACACATATTTTTTCAAATTCAAATTCACCAAATGTTTCATCTCACATGTTTAGAATTTATCATCTAAAGTAATTCCAAGAGGATCACTATAAAGACACATTTCATAACCATTTCCTCACTAGAGGCTCACATTAAGGAAAATTCCCAGAATGTATAACTACACATTAAGAGGAAAACACGTATTTTTCCCAATTCTATGTACATGTAGCCATAGTAGCCTTGATCTAAGTTTGCATATACTTCTAATGTCACAAGTCATTGACAAAATCACTTAATCACACCAATATTACACCAACATATAACATCACACTATTATTTCACACACCCCCCATAGCATGGGACAACTAGATGGGGTTTTATCGCTCTTTATAGTATTGGTATATAGATAGTGCTCAACAATGGGGCTGTTGAAGTCAAGTTCAACTTCAACCATTAAACCATTTTCCTTATTTATTATATTAATAATTTATTATTTATCAAGCTAGGGTTTTAAGTGAAGAAGATGATACATAAAAAATTATGCAACATATCAAGTATCATTGAACATATACATAGGACTAACAAGTGACAATGCACAAACCCAAATTTACATAGAGGGATAAAACCCTATAGGACATAGATGCTCCCTATAGACTGCAACATGGTGTGACCCTATCTGATTAACATGACCTCATCCATAGATGAAGTAAATCCTTGTTTCTAATTCATGGCCACCTCTCAAAGTGACATAATCAATTTCACACTATCAATCATAGTCTTGCATCTCTATTTTCCAACTAGGTAATTTATCTTTTATTTCTTTCCTTTTTTAGCATATTTATTTATTTAAAAAGTTTTAAATAAAAAATGCTTAATTTATGTTTATTTTATACATTCTATTTTTATGTTAGGTTGTCATAATTAGGATTAAAATTTAATTTCTTCTAATTTTGATAAAACATATTGGTTAATGCATGTTTTTATTTGAGCATTGCCAGACCCTAAGTTTACCTTAGGGTTACACCTATATTTCTAAAATTTAATAATTTTTTCCTAGGGTTCTAGATCTGATATCTAATTTCCCCTCATCCTTTTTTCAAATTAGAAGTTTAATTATTTGCTCTAGGGTTTCACCTCATTTTTCTATAAGGGTTTTCCTTTCCTAGGCTTGTGGCTTATTTTTACATATTTAGTTCATATGTGATCCACATTGGCTTTATTTTAAAAATTATCAGAGGTTTTTATTATTCATATTGATAAAATTATAAACCTATTTTTGTTCATCAAAATATCATGACTTTTTTGGATTTTATAATTTACTATTCTTAGTAAATTTGGCCTAAGGGATGAATGGTATACCTATTTTTAAATTAATTCCTATATTTTATTGATGTTAATAAAAAACCTCTCTCATATTTAAAAAATACCTAATGGATTTTTTGTAGTAGTCAATTTTTTATTATGCACATCTTATGCTGGTTAAATGGGTTACTTTTGGTATATAGTTTTTAATTCAAGCAACAATTGTTCAAATTACATGGTATCGGCTAGAAATATTCAATATATTTCATAATTATGAATAAATGTGAGAACGCTAATGTACAATAAAATTATGGTTGTGTTTAGTCATAATACACCTTTTATGTCTATAAACTTCTACTGTCCCTCCTCAAGGTTGTGATAACTACTTCCCATCTAACCAAGTCCATGCTATCACTATCACAAGAGGTAAGGTAGACCACTCTATAGTGACAAATGAAGATAACCAACATGATCTTCCTCACTCCCATCCACCTCCCACATCTCCTCTTGATGGTGTTTGTATGCATATCCAATTAGAATTACCTAGAGTTTGTGCTTATAAATCATTTAAAGATAAAATCGTCACTATGGGAATCATAATAAAAGAGTTTAAACATAATAATAATGTATTAAGTTAAAATATTACATAATTGGAAAATTTACTCACATATCCAAATAATCTAAAATATGCTAGTGTCAATCATGTATTTATATTTTTATCTAGCAAATTTATGCCTAACAAGACTTCATATCAAGATTGGAATCCAAAGCATAATATATCCACAACTAATGCTTAAAATAGTATATAAAAAGATAATAATAATTCAAGTGAGATTCAAAGAGAAATTATTCACAAGTTGATCAAACTACCTCCTATACATATTTTAAGATCAAAATACTATTGTGCATATAATAAAATGCATGGACATTATACAAATATATGTTTTGATTTGAAGAAAAAAATATAAAGTATAACTAATAGTGGTGATACATCAATAAATAAACCCACTCACATTATGATTTCATTTCTTAAAGCACAACTACAAAAAGAACAAAAAGAGAAAGCATGGACACCAAAGGATAATTTAGCATAAGAAAATATCCAAAATGCATAATTAGAGATTTATTTTACAAAAGAGACAAGATGAAAATAGAAATTAAAAAATGTATGTATCTCAAAGGCAATGCTACAAAAATAAAATGTACAATAGGAACAATTTGAAAACATAGATTACAAAAGTCACAACAAGACAAACATAAATCACTAAAAAATAAGTTACCAAAATAAGTTCAATCCAAGCAATAAAGTATCTTTAAGAAAGGATTTATAAAAATAAAGGTTCAAAAACAAGAGATGCCAAAAAAATCTAATATTACAAGTACAGTTCCAATGGAGGTAATTACAAGCCCTTCTTCCTATCAAGAACCTTTCACTATTACTGCTCACATAGATATCAAGTAATTTACTGATATCAAGGTTATGAACTATTAGAAAAGAATTTTTTGTTCGATATCGGTTATGGCATCTCTTGGTTATAATCATCAACACATAGATCAAGCTACTACATCAACATAATGACTAGTATCAATTGAGTTAATGATATTATTTTCTTCAAAAGATTGTAATCTTACTTTCAACATTATTTCTCTTAGAAGTGTAAACAATGTTGTACTTGGAGGATCATGGTTAAATTAGATATGAATAATGATTGATAAACACAAAGTTTGAATTACATTTAAACATGAAGCCATAATCACTTCCATTTCAAAAGAGGGAACATCTTTAGAGCAAGAGAAATGAAAAGAAAGCACACCTATAACTAATATTCAAGAAACTAAAACTAATGAAATATTAGTAAAGGCACATGACATAGTACATATTGTAAAACATAAATAAAAAAGGTTAATACCACAATATGGGGCAGTTAGATATTCATAGACAAAAACACAAGATGATCAAAATGACATCTTACAGTTTCAGGATCAAGAAGTTGATTATGACCATGATGATTAAAATGTAATATACTGGTATAATAATGATGATATAGGACCTATACAAATGCATCCCCTTGATGATATCATTGCCTTACATTAACATCATTACTTTTACATATATTCTTTGTTTATCATATTATTATATTAAAAATTACAAAAAAATCCAAAAAATTCTAAAAATCAAGGCCTATGAATGATATGTGTAGTTCATTTACATCAATTAATTTGTGCTCACTATATTCAACATTTATATCTATCCATTTTGAATTAGATATGATTCACAAGTATACTTTAGTGAGTTTTATAACATACATGTTCTCATTTCCAAATGAAATTACAAGTGGTGATAGTGTCTTAGACCCGAAAACTTTATACAAATAAAACCACTCTAATCTAAATAGTAATGCATTGCACTCTTATCTGATGCCAATAGACTTGTTCCAATAAACACATGCTCTACATTATTATATTCAAACCAATCACATGAATTATAAAACTTGTTTACATCTCAAAAAATTCATTGGGGGCATCCTTTTACATATATTTTATGGTTCTATGACTATCTTATTATTCATACTTTAGTTCAATACATCATGCAAAATATATCATTATTGTTCACTTAATTTCACATTGATATATTACTAAATACTTGAGTTATCGAATATATTGATGTTACAAATTACTTATGTAGATCAATTTTACTTATTCATGATTTTTGTGTTTGCTTCTATGCTTCATGTTTTACATGTGTTCTTTTGTTTAAATTGGGGACATTTGAACATGTCCTTGTTTATAGATCTAAGCCTTATTGTATGTTTCTATGCATGTGAGTCACTTCATAACATGTCCATTGTATGTGTTCCCTTGGCATTCTTATGTATTTTATGGGATTTTACATGTACTATTTATGTATGCATCATGGCCATGACACTTGTTTGCTTAGTTTGCTTAGTTTTTTATGCTATGGTGGATATTGTGTATCTTCCTAGATTTTTGATGCCATGATGGATATAATGCATCCTCCTTGAGTTTATCTATATTAGTTTCAAATACTTAATATATGATATTAATTCACTACATTTATCATTGCTAAAATCTATCTTGACATGACCCTATGTATGATTTTTTTACATGCACCCTCTGTTACCACTCTTTGATCAAATTATAAATATTATGCCATGCTATAAATGTTATCATTATTAATCAAATTTAATATTTTCTATAACATAATTTGCATAAATTTTTATTTTGAAATAATTTATTGTGTAGGATTCACAACTCACTTAAAAAGAGAGGGCATATAAAGTGGCTTGTATTAGAGACTAAATTGAAACAACACATTGTATAGATAGAAATTTGTAGGCTTTACTCGATTGATAATAATGCATACTCATAAATTAACTAGAAACCAATTTTAGACAAAAATGCTCTATTTGGAAAAGGGTCCAAGTTGAACTTATCCAAATTAACATGTTATTATCCCAACAGGTATAAAATAGTGTTTTTCAAGAATTTTCTATAATCACATTCAGTTACAGGGAAGTTTATAACATGTATACAAAGTTATTTAAAATAAATATTCAAACTTGTCTCAAATGTTTAACCCTAAAAATATAGATTGGGGTTATCTAAGATTTAAGGGGATAGAGATATCATAAGGTACAAAGGTGTTAAATTATCTCTATAGTAGGCCAATTATATGCTAAACTTAGATATAACATATATTGAATTCATTAAACTGAGATAGGCTAAAAATAGTAAGTACAACTATGATAGGTATGGAAATAACAAAGAAATAATGTATTTAGTTGGTTCTTATGCTAACATAGTTCTATATCTAGAGCAGACAAAAATAATATTGGAAGAGGGTTTTAGAATAATCACCAAATTCTAGATGAAGTGCTTGTAGAGTTATAAACACTAGCATCAACCGTGGATGGTTGTATCATTGTTATTATCTGAACCTGACACAAATGTCCTGTATGAAATACCTATTGAAAAAGGATGCAACCACCTGGATGCTTATGGTTTTATTTTCAAATTTGTTCTAGTACATTTAGATTTGGGTCATCGAATATCACTCATGAAATTATAAAATCCTAGTTCTTCATCTTCATAGTGACCTTAGAGAAAAATGGGTTAGTATGCACATGGTGTTGAGCTGACCCCAAATACCCCTTTATCAATGAGAATTTATGACATAGATAATACTTAGAAGAGGGATTTAGACTAATGTAGTTATCCCCTACATGTTGGCTTGTGTTTGAATCATGTAATATGTGTAAATCAAGTACAATAGTGACAACTTATAACTTGGAAAATATAGATCTTGGGTTGCTCTTTTAGTAATTCAAACCTATGTATGTGTTCTTCCTATGATTGATATGAGAATAAGAGATAATAGGAAAGATTTTGCTTTATTGAGTGCTTGATTAAATGCTTTGATAAGTTGCCTTAGGTATTTTATAGGTGAATACATACCACTCCTATCAAAAAAATATCTATCATTAAATTACTTAGGCTGACCATTAAGATATGTTTCATTTTCAAATTATATGACTTTAGGGTAATTGACACCTACATCAAGGTAGGACAATAGAGTCAACATAGGGGTATGGGACTGACACTTATGTCCCATCAGTTAGAAAATAGGTACATGCTCAAAACTTGTAGAGGCATAAAATAAGCATTTTGGGTGATATAGAAGGTTTGGGTCATCAACATAAGACTTTTAGGACCAAGTGATAGGCTAAGGGGCACAAGATAGAGTAGATGTGAGACTTTCAAAAGTTAAAAAGGTCTAGAACTGAGAGGAATAGTTAAGATCTGAGTTTATCCCTAAACATATAGATTAGGGTTATCTAAGGTTAAATGGGATAGAGATAACCTAAGGTAAAAGGGTGATAAACTATCTCTATAATAGACCAATTAGATGCTAAAATCATATATAACATATGCTAAATTAATTAAATTGAGATAGGCCAAAAATAGTAAGTACAACTATGCTAGATATTGAAATGACAAAGAAATAATGTATTTAGCTCATTTTGATGCTAACATAATTATGGATCTAGAACAAGTATAAAGCATACTAGAAGAGGCTTTTGAAACAATCACCAAATTATGAATTAAGTGCCTCTCGAGTTATAGACACTAGTGTCAGCCTTGGATGGTTACGTCGAAGCTACTATCTGAACCTAACACAAGTGTCCTATATAGAATACCTGATGGAAAAGGATGTGACCACCTAGATTCATTTGGGTTTGTCTTCACCTTCACTCTAGTGCATTTAGATTTGGGTCATGGACTGTCACTCATGAAATTTTAAAACCCTAGTTCTTCATCTTCATAACAATCTTGGGAAAAAATGGGTTAGTGGGCACATGATGTCAAGCTAACCCCAAATACCCCTCTATCTATGAGTGTTTCCTATATAACCAATACTCTAAAGAGGACCTTAAACTAATATAGTTATCCCCTACATGTTGGCTTATGTGTGAATCATGTAATATGTTTAAATCAATTAGAATAATGACCTAGCTTGTAACTTGGAAAATATAACTCTTGGGATGCCCCTTTAGTACTTCAAACTTGTGTATGTATTGTTCTTATGATTGATATGAGAATATGAGACAATAGTAAATTTTGTATTTATCGAGTGTTTAATTGAATGTTTTGATAAATTGTCTTAGGTACTTTTTAGGTGAGAAATGAATGAGGGTTGATATTGTATTTATATCAATTCCTTTAGAGAAATAACTCACATTAAAGCACTTAGGCTAACCATTAGGATACCTTTCATTTGTAAATTAGATGAATTAAGGGCACTGGACACTTGCATCGAAATATGACATCTATGTCAATGCATATATCTATCTAAGATGCTAGTTTTTAGAGAACACTAAAGTAGTTGTAGGCTCAAAAATTATAGAGGTGGAAGATAAACAAGTTTTAAGTATTCTGGCCAAGATACTAAGTTTGGGTCATAAACATAAGATTGGCCAAACCAAAAGATAGGTCTTGGATCATAAGATAGAGTATATGCGAGACTTATGAAAGTAGGAAAGATCTAGAACTGAGAGGAATAACCAAGGTCTAAGTTTTCCAAGTGTACAAGACTAAGTGCTATATAATTCACAAATATCATCTACACGTGTTTCAAATCAACACACATGTATTTTTTCTCATAAAATCACATGATATTAATTAGTTTTAGAATCAAAATATACCCAAATATTATATGGGGGTCATGTGTGTGACACATGACCACCTCCTTTCTCAGTTTTGAACTAGTTTCATAGAAAGAATGGAAATTGATGTCATTATATATGTTGTATACACAAATATCATATTACACTAATTTTTACACCATTTTTGCTCTATCTTTGCATATTTTTTTACTAGAAATGAATCTTATTCCATTTTCAATGGTTGATTCATCTTTTTGCATCAATTTTACACAAGTTTTTACACCAAAATGATCCATTATAATTTATATATGGATTCTAAGCTACTAGCTAGATTACATTGGTTATACAATGATGGAGTTAAGAACGCCTTGAGTTATTAAGCATACTCTCTTTTTAATTTAGTATTGGGGCATGTAGTCTAATCCAAGTTTTCTAATGAAGAAGAAATTTCTAGGGGTCGTATCCTCTATGGTCACCAGTTTTGCACCAAAAAACATAATGGTTCACATACCTAGTTAGGTGATTCATTCCTTGTTATTTGATCTATAATTTTCTTGTCTTTAATTTAAAATTATTATCATAAGTAAGGACTTATTTATACATATTTCATTACAGATTTGCATGAAGCATAGTTCAGCGTTGTGGTCTACATTCAAGACTATTCTTCATAAGCAAGTTTAGGTATATCTTTATTCCTTTTATTATATTGCTTTTGCTTTGTTTCATTACTATAATAAAAGGGGTGGGGGAATGTAGAACATAAATTAATATTTATTACTAAAATAATGCAATTGTGACCATTCCTTATACAAACCTAGCTCATACCCAATTTCATGGTCTCTGATTGCCCTTCTTTCACTTTTATGCAAATGAATTTACCACTTAAGAAAATTATGATTATGAATATCCCTATTCACCATCCTAAGTATCCTAAATTTATTGTTATATTGATCCACACTTTTGGTTTAGTTATCTCTACTCCTCACAAAAGGTCAATCCTTCAAGACTATATTGCTCACTAGTAGTGTCTAAAATCCACCAATCACATCCTCTTACTAATTAACAACTATTTTCTCAAATTCAAATTCACCATTGAGTCATCCTACACATTTTATAAGTCCCATCTAAAGAAATTCAAATATTTTCAATATAAATCCATATTTTATAACCATTTGCTTACTAAAGGCCCACATCAAGGAAAAACTCTAGAATATCTAACTACATAATGAGAGGAAAACACCTATTCTTCCCAATTTTGAATACACTAAGGTGTATTCAACTAAGCTAAGTTTGCATACACTTTTAAGGTCACAAGTCATTGCCAAAAACACTTAATCACACCAGGATTTCACCAACATTTAGTATTACACCAATCTTTCACACACACCACCATGGCATGGGAGAACTACATGGAATTTGATCCCTCTTTGGAGTATTGGATGTAGGCATCAATCAACACATGGGTGTTGAAATTAAGCATAAATTCAACCATTAACCCATTTAATTTGTTTATTTCTCATTTGCTATCAAGCTAGGGTTTCAAGTGGAAGATACACATTAGCTTTTATAGTAGATCGATCACCACTGAACACATACAAATAGTCAACAGGGTATAACGCATGAACCAAAATTTACACAAAAGGAAAAAACCCTACAAGATGTCGGTGCTTCCTATAGAATATAACATGGTGCAATCTTGTCTAATTAGTGTCACCTCATCCAGAAATAAAACAAAGGCTTGTTTGTAATTCATGATCGCCTATTAGAGCCACACATTCAATTTCACTTTCTTAGTCATAATCCTACATATCTATTTTATAGCTAAGTAATTTATCTTTTCTTTCTTTCCCCTTTTAACATATGTTTATATTTAACAATTTCCAAATTAGAAATGCTTATTTTATGCTTATTTTATACATTCTAATTTTATGTAACAGTTTGTCATAATTAGGATTAAATATATATTTATCCCAATTTTTATAAAACATATCGAAATAAAATGAACAAAAATTCATGCCCTCATCATGACTACATATTTGATTGTATAATTTTTCTCAATTTCACTCGATGTATAATAAATGCATTATCAAAATAGAATGAACAATGTTCATGCCCTCATCATGGCCACATATTTGACAAGTGTAAAATAGAATATAAACCATTTCTCATTCAACTTGTAAATTATAATTTTATGTATGTACATGAATAAGTATCATGCCTCATGAATATATACCAACTGATGTAACATTTTATGTATCTATATGTAAAATTTGAGAAACTGTATATTAAATGTATGTGTTGTAAACCTGTAATTCATGTTCCTATAAACTATGTACATATGCTCATGCATATCCATCCAATTTTGTATGCATATATACTTGAGTCTTCATAAAGTGAGTGTATATGCATGACATATGCCCCCATAATTTATATTAATGTATTCATAGCTACAACATAACTGAACCATCTGATATCTAAACCATTGTAAATCTCTTAACTATATACTCTGATCTAATTTTTTATTCATGGAGGCTTATGTCTCATGATAAGCCCAATGTAATGTTCCCTTTTGATATGAGGGACATGTCTTGTAAGTCACTCATCTAAAAATAAGAGTTAACTATATCATTTTATGTATAAAGATAAAATAATGTATAATCATGTGAACACATAGAGAGTATGTGATCATAGTAATGTATATGTCAATCAATGCATGTATGTAACATATGTAATGTAGAGAATATAAGTGTCATGTCTAGATAGATGTATCAATGAATCACACAATATTCACCATCACTAATATATAACTTAATAACACTACACAATAAAAGTGCATGGTATGTATCAATGAAACACTTAATGCCAACACACTTAACAAGCAACAAGCTCAAGTGTTAGTGTCATACATAAGGCCAAGGGTTGCATACAAAGGAAATAAAGATGTAGCAACAAAAAAGGATAAGGGATACACACAAGGGATAGAAATATGTTGAAAATAAGGGACATATAGATGTCACAAATAAAAGACATATATGTTATCAACAAGGCCAAGGGTCGTGGTTTTTTATTTATTTTGCTTCGGATCTCTGTTCTGTGGTTGGAACTTGGACTGGTTTTCTAGTCTGAGTTGGACGGCCACCACGAACTAGTTTTCAAAGTAAATAGTTTTTGGATGGGGGAATATTTGATTCCTCGATGGTTTGTTTTGTGTTGCGGTGCCCTGTTTGGGGTAAATGGAGATATCCTTTGCTGCGGAGGAGCCCTGTTCTTGAAAATAGCGTGGATCTGTTTCTTTCCTCGGTCTTCCATTTTGTGGCTGCCATGATGACCATCACCCTTCTCTGAGCAGATTGTTGTTTTTTTTGGAGATATTTAGATTGCCATGGCGGCATTTCCTCTGGGTGTAGGGGGTGATTGTTGCAGACTTTAGGGTGGATGGGTTGGGCGGTGGTGGTGACGGGACCAGGGGTTTTGGGTTACACATTTTGCAGGGGTTGAGGGGTTGATCCTGGGTTTGGCCGTCACTATTGCTGGATCTGACAGTGTCTTCTTCTTTCTTGGTGACAGAGAATCCAATGGTTTTATGGGGTTATTTTGTCACAGTTTATGCTGGTTGCTAATGTATTATTGTTTTAGCATGGTTTCAGGTTGTTAAACCTGGTTTTGTTGAGGTTTTAGGTCCTTCTAAATCCTGGTCTTGTTATTGTTCTTCAGTAGGTTAGCCTTCCTTGGCGGTTTGTAATGTTTTATCTTTCTTGATCTGTTCAGGGTTTCGGGGCCCCTTCAAAACCTATTTTTACCTTAATCTAAAACAAGGCCAAGGGTCGCACACATTAGACAAACACAAACTAGCCCATCATGCAAGAGAGTAACAACATCAATGAAACATAAAACAAGTAAAAATTAGTCTACACCATCCATATGCATTAATGTCACATCATAGTGCAATATCATATTCATGTAGCACTACATAATGTATGAGTAACTAGAAACACATGTGTAGGCAATATAGATATCTTGACATGAGAGAAAGGTCATATAAAGATATAACCTCTAATAGTGAAACCTATGGAATAAGATGACCTCATATTGGCATGGACACTGAGTAGAGGAAAGTCCAATATTTATGTCCATATGTAACCTATATGTCCTACATCACACTCATATACCATAAAATTCATGTTTGTATAAAATAATATGCCATATACCAAACATGTGATAAATAACGTATGTAAATAATGTAATCTAGTGATCATGTCCTACTCAGGTTTTGATTTTTGATTTTTTTTAGTTTGAATGTTTTTTATATTTTTTAATTATTTTATATTTTTTAAATATTTTAATATTTAAAAATGAGGTTGAGTATTAATTATTTATAAAATATAAGAATGGGAGGGATCTGAATAATCCACAACATGTATCAAGGAATAATATGCACTATATATCATATCATGGATATGCAAAGAAATTAAAATCAAGAAATATGCCCCCACTATATATGTCAATCTCAATAATGTATCTAAATATTATATATGGATATAAGGATCATAATGTTCCTAGTGGGTAAGAATCAATGTGTGCTCATGTAATATCTTCATGAGTAATTGGATCCTAATGATACAACTATGATACTATACTATTATGAACACATGTGTTATCATTATTTATACGACATTCAATATCTTACATAAAATATGAATAAGAAACTATAAAATTTAGTATAATATGTTTACCAACTTTATCATCCTTTGTATCATTATCAATAATTGAAAACATAACTCCAATCTTGTTTTCTTGTCTACATATTTTTCCTCTCTTGAAATGGTAGCAGTCACACATTCATGTTCAAATGTAACATAGTCATGATCATTACCCAACACTTCCCCCATTGATCTTACTCATAATCTTCCTTGTTTTTCATTGTATTGATCTAAATTAGGATCAATGTGAAATATAATGGAACATTTTTTTAGTGAAAGTGTTACTAGAAACTCCATGTATCCAATGTAGTGCTTAGGCCCAATAATCTTACCAAAGTGTTGATTTCCATACCCAAGATATTGAATAAGCATCACACCATAGATATTAACTTCATTAATATTTTTAATCTTGACATTGGTGAATTTCTTATCATCGATGTGAGGATTGAGAATCAAAGGCCTTAGATAAGATGAACAATTTTGCAATCACACTTGTGGCATTAGCCTTTTTAAAGTATGTATTGATTTTGAATTTCCTCCATGAGAAATACTTTCTTAAGTATGCTTTCTTACTTATCTTGAGTTTTTTTTTAAACTTATCTTTTAGTGATTTCTCTTTTTCTATATTCTATTTTTTTAACTTCTCTTATTGTAACTTCTTTTGTTTTAATTATTCCTTTTGTAACCTTTATTTTTCAAACTATTATTTTTATAACCTTTCTTGTTATAATTGTTCCATTTGGAATTACTCTTTATAAAACCTTTATTTTCATGATTCTACCTTTTTTAATTGTTCCTTTCATTATTTTTGTAATTATTCCTTTGAAGACACACTTATGGTTTGATTATCTTGCTTGATTGTAGAATTTGTTTTAAATTAGGTGGTGATTTGATGCATGTATCTAGTATAGGATTACCACTATCAAAAATAATTTGTATTTTGTTCTTTAAATCCTAAAAATTATTTGTATGATGTCCACGCATTTATGATAGGAAAAATATTATTTTTATTTCCTTAGAGGATGCATAGGTGGTAACATGATCAACTTGTTTCAAAGCATTTCCCTTAGAATCCCACATGAACTCTTATTATCTTTATGCATACTTTTGAATTACTAGTTGTGATTATTTTCTCTCATATTCACACTAAGTTGGGCGGGCGGGGGGCGGGGGGAGGGTAGGGGAGCGGCAGGGGAGGAATGTTAGGAATTAGTATTTCATCTTGTGGGAATGAATAATATATTTGTTATAGTGTGTAAATGAGTCATTATAAAAACAACTCATAATATACATAATTATGTTTGTGAAAGTGTTTTTTGGTGAGTGGGTTGTTGTAATATATAAAGTTTAACTCTTACATATAAGGGATATCAAACCTATATATATGTAAAATATGATTATTTAATAATGTTAATTGATTATTTGTCTCATTATAAGGATGACCCCTAAAATGAAAGGGATGAATTGATAAATTTTAGGTTTTAGAAAACAATAATGTTGAAAGCTCAAACCTTAAGAGGATGAAAACCTAAGGGAGACTTGGGGTTTGACATGATTTGATAAGTATAAAGGTTCACCAATATGTTTTAACTTGATTTGATTTAAGAAACCTTAATGGAATAAAAAATATTATAATAATTTATATTGTGGCATTCAAGCATGCATCTGAATGTAAAATATTGAAACTGATTACAATGATTTGAAAAGTGACACATGTTAAATATAGTAAGTATATAAAAGGGATGAGTATTTAGATTTTTTGATTTATCTTCTAATAGTGACTATGTTCTAATAGTGGAAAACAAATTGAAGTAGGCCTATGATTTGTTTAGTTCAAGAACTATGTTTCTGTCTATGGAAGGTCAGTTCCATCAGATCTAGTTAAGTACTAACTATCTACATTTCTCTATGTTAGTTGGTAGTGACTTGTGTCATAAGATGGGTTAGTGATTGTACAATCACCTTTACCTAATTTTGAAAGATTTGTATGTGAAATACCAAACTTTGATGATGCATGTAACTCTAGAAATCAACCTTCTTCACCTTGAAACCCTAGGCATGATTATGAGGGCTAGAAAACTACAAAAACTAGGAAAGTGTAATGGGTTGAGATAACCTCAATCACCTATGTTTGATTATTGACCATTGTATATTATCTGATACTCCAAGGAGGAAAGTTAAACCACATGTAGTTTTCCCACCTAGTGTGATTGTGCAATTGTGCGCCTTTACTATATGTATACATCTAAAGATTTGTCTTTGATACTTGATCATTCTAATTTTGACTTGAATTTGGTATGATTCAGACTTGGATTGTGAATGCTCTTAGTGATTGATTCATAATTTGTAAAGAATAGGGAATATTTTCTCAATGTCAAATAGTGTATAGATGTGTACAAGATAAGTGCAAGTCCCCTATCAAATGAAGCTTTGATTTATATATATGAGTCCAATTGCATAATTTGTCACACCACCAACATGCTAGGTAGATGGGCCAACCCTAACAGTAATTTTAATTTTAAAATGTAGTTTTTGTTAGGAGATGGTTGATACCATACAACTCATGTCAATATTAATTGATGATATTGACCTAGCCTAATGTTGTATGTGAAATACCAAACTTTGATGATGTGTGTAACTCTATAAATTAACCTCCTTCATCGTAAAACCCTAGGCATGATTATGAGGGATAAAAACCTAGAAAAAATAGAAAAGTGTAATGGGTTGAGCCGACCTCAATCACCTATATTTGATTATTGATTATTGCATATTATCTGATACTTCAAGGTGGAAAGTCAAGCCACATGTAGTTTTCCCACCTAATGTTATTATGCAATTTTGATCCTTTGCTATATGTATGCATCTAAATATTTATCTTTGATACTTGACAATGTTGATTTTGACTTGGATTTGGTATATTTTAGACTTGGATTGTGATTGATTCACAATTTGGGAAGAATAGGGAATATTTACACAATGTACAACAATGTTTATATGTGTACAAGATAAGTGTAAGTCCCCTATTAAGTGAGGCCTTGATTTGTATATATATGAGTCCAATTACATAATTTGTTACACTACCAACATGCTAGGTAGATGGGCCAACCCTAACAATAAATTTTATTTTAAAATGTAGTTCTTGCTAGGAAATGGTTGATACTGTACAACTTAGGTCAATATCAATTGATGATATTAACCTAGCTTGACATTATTGACTTGTGTATAGGTGGACTAAACAAAGCATTTGGGTATGTATATGTTGGATAGTATATTGGTTTTAAATAGATAATGAGGTTCATGTAGACATTTAATAGAAAAATGGAAAGATCAAACTCAAAAAGTAACATGCAAGTGTGAGATAATGGTAGGTTAGAAACATATTTGTGCATATAAGTCATGAATGGTAAATGTATGTCAAGTTTATCACTATTAAGAATGTAATACCATATTTTAGTATATATAGTAGGCTAAGGCTATAAAATTATACTATATCATATATATTAAATATATTTATAACAATGTGAGAGATATCAATCCTGATGCACCTATATTGGATTTGTCACATACCACACTGATTAATGACTCTATTAATTTATCCATGAATTATCTGCTAACCAATGATATATAACCTCAATGTAGTAGCACCATTGCATCAAGGTAAAAAAATAGATAAAAAATGTACTCCAAACTCCACCCTATGCCTAAGATATCACTTTTTTTCATTTGCCTTCTAAAAAATAGAATAAAATTGCTATGTGAAAATCAAATGGCCATCAAATTTAATATTAACCATTTTATTAATACTCTCAAAGGAATTAAACTCCACTAACACTTTATAATTACCACTTTATGTTACCAAATTAACTTGTAAATGTAAGTCAATGTAGTTATGATACTAATTTCAAGCCTCAAGTTTGATTATTAGTGATAATAAATCAATATATTTTTTATTAATATAGATAGTTGAGTGAGTCATAAATTCAAATTTTACTTTAGTTCCCAATTAGAACCATGGGATTCACTTACCTAAGTGTTTTTTTATAAAAAAAATACACATTGCACATTGACTAAAAATAGGTATTATATCACAATAAAAAATGATTTAATAAGTGGACCAATCAATGGTTATCAAAAGTTAGATGATTGATATTGATTGTTACATATGATCATGATCTATCAAATTATATTCTTATTACCACTCAAGACTGTTGATCTATGTGTAGCTCATGCATAGTAGAATAATCCCCTCACTTGTTTCTTTACATATAACTCACACCTTTCACGTACTCCTCTACATGAACTTTGCTTACACTCTTTTGTATAAATCTTTCACTTGTTCATATACTTTCACACTCACCTCACATCTCTATGCACCATCTTGATGTTTGCTCATAGGTTTGTGTGCCTATATATGTCCTCACTTTAGTACATCCTTATGTCAAACTGATTTGACCAAGTGGCTTGTTAAGTGGCCCTCCCTAGTGAATAATCATATCAGTTGGATTGTTAGTTTCCACTAACCTAGAAGCTCAACCATCATTAAACAAGGAAGATGAAAGAATTATTAACAATCTTCTTTGTAATTGACAATGGTTGTAAAGACTCTTGTACTATTCATGTTAAATATGTAACATATGCATCCAATCAAAGGGTCAATACCACACACAATCATAACACAAATAACATGCATCATGTATCTACTTTCTAAAACACAAACTATAACACATTTTTACCTATTCTTTGTTATTAAATAGAAGTTGTATTTCCTAAAAGTAAAGACTTTTCTTCCATTGAATGTTTTTTTTATTATATCTAAATATATTTCTATGCATTCACTCTACAAAACTAAACTCAATTATTTACTGTACACTTGTTCCTAGGCCCCATGTTGTGGATCAACTGTAGATAAGAAATTGGATAAAATTAAACAAAAATTCTTTTGGCAAAGTGTTCTTGTCAAAAATAAATGAAATTTTGTTATTTGAGATAAATTACTCACCCAAAATCTATGTCTTGTGTTGGTTGATGATATTTAGTTGTTGCTAACATTTTTTTTATTTTAGGTTATTATGGAGATGAATTCAAGACTATCACACACCTTGTACTCACATTCTCCAATCTATTTTTTTTTTCATTTTCATAGTTACAATAATATGTGCTCTCTTATAACCAAAGTTCACAATTATGATCTGTCTATTTATTATTAAAACATGTTTAATAAAATTTGAATCTTTTAATTGTAAACATGCTCAAAATGTGTAAAACCACCTAAGTTTTGTGTTGTATTATTTAAAACTCAAAAATTATAGGAAATGTGCATAAAGTTTGAATCTTTTGATTGGGAATATGCTAAATCTAACATAGTAAATGCACTTTGGACCAAGGGCACAATTACTTAAAAATATATGACAACTGTGGGCACCATTACTACAAAATATATGATTTTGGGGGTTTTTGGGTCCCAATTTAGAGGCCAAAGTAGTTACTGTGGATCTTATTTGCCTCCCAGTAAAAAGGTGAACTTTGGCTTAAGGGACATGTTATCATAAAAATTAAACATACTTATGATTTGTAAAACTAGTATTTAAATCCATCCTTAAAACTAAATTAAAATATATGAAAAAATTAATTGATAATCTTTAATGAATAATAATGTAGGCTACTTCAACAAACAACATCATTAACAATTGACAAAGAGGCATGGTTGAATATGGGGGATTTATGTTACTTTGATGAAGACATATGTATATTTTTTTTGACCGACTAAAATATTTAATCAATTGAAATGCATTGTAGGTAAAATATTCTAATTTACTTGATATGAATCACAACATTAGTAGGTAAAACTTAAACAACATAATACTTCTGTGTATTGTTGACTATTAAGTTACATGCATTTGATTTTTTAATGTTAAGCCATGTTATCAATCAATGTGAATACACCCAAATATTTATTTTTAGGCACATTAGTCTCATAACATTTAAAATATTTCATATTATCTTATTTATTAAATTATATGTTGTGTGTAGGATGTCCCAACAAAACTTGAAGCTCTGTTATTATCACAACCTAATATTTTAGATGTAACAATTATGTCATAAGATATTATTATATTTATTATTTAATATTATTTATAATTGTCTTTATGTTAATCATTAATGTGAGTTTTATTATTTTTAACACCACTATGTTGTGTAGTTAAATTGCTTACCAATTATAGGGTATTAGATAAAATAGTATGGTATTTTTATATTCATATGGGAAACTAGGTCCTTTAGAATTATTTTGTCATTACGATCCTCTTGCTATAAATTTATGATTGTTGAATGATTATGATTGTATAAAAAAAATTGATATATAATGATTGTTGTCTTGGATAATTCATGGAGTCATTTCAACATTATAGTTAGACCAATCCTAGTTCATCATCTTATTAGGTTGTTACGTAACTCTCCCTATATCATTATACATCTTATATTATCTCTATTATTTTAATGAGAAATTATTGGTTTATTCCTTTCATATGGTCATCCATTAATATGCCCATTATATAACCTTAGAAATATGGTTAAATGTTAATGTAGTTTCCCTCATTGATTTTACATCATTAATACTTCTCATGGTGGGATGTGTATTATAACCAATTACTTTAATTTGGAATCAATAACAAACTATGGGTCTTAATTAGTATAATTTTAAATTTTATGTAATCCCATTTATTAGTATGTGTAGCTCTTAATCTTTCTAGAATGGTTATGAACTCTAGCTACTAGTTATTCCAATTAGGGTGTGTAGGCAAGTTACCCTCCCTAGGTACCCTATAGGACCTAGGAGCATGGAGTGTAAGGTTGGTGTAATTATGCAAGTGGATTAGATGTGTAATAATTCTCATGAGGAAATTTAATGACATTACAATAGAGTATGGGATTTTAAGTGGTAATTATCACTTGCAAGAGGAGTGTGTAAGAAGGTAGAAATAAATTAAATAAAATTGTAATAATTGTAATAAATCCCATGTTAGCATGTGATTAGAGTTAAAAAAAGTTATAAGAAGTCATGTAATATATAATAACATTTATTAAAAAAGTTAACTAGGTTGATGGGTTCTTGGGGAGTGGGTTTTCATATGACTAGCTCCAATTTGGGGAGATTTTTTTCTATTTAAAGACCAAGCTCATGTTTGGGATGAGACTTGCAAATATTTTTGTTACATATGCTTTCTGCTTGTCTCTTGAAATATCCTAAAATAAATAAATAATAAAATTTTCCATTTGAAGAGTGAGATACATAAAGGTAAGGAATGAGAAGGCTTTTGTTTGGGTACAAGCATGGGAATTGAAGAAAACAAGCTAATTGTATTTGGTGTCAGGTTCCTTTGTCCTTATTTTTGTTATGAAAGAATGATGGTGTGCTATGAGTAAATAATTATTTATATTTTTAAGAGGAAAAATATGGGTTTAGAAATAAATTATTTTATCCTTTATAAAAGAGAAAATGTGAGTTTAATTAGTGATAAATGTAGTTATTTTATGAAGATAAAAGTCGAGTTTTGTTACAAAGTAATATAATCATTTTTTGAATAAAAAATATGAGTTTTATTAGTAAGAAATAAATTTATTTTATCAATATTAAATTTTATATTTATTACTTGGAAATATTTTTTTTGTGAAGAGAAATCCAAGTTTTATTAGTGAGCAACATAGTTGCTTTTATGATGAAAAATATGAGTTTTATTAGTATGAAATGTAGTCTCTTTTAATAAAAATGTGTTTTATTGTGGGAAACCCTAATTCTTCCTGATATGTAAAATATAAGTTAGAAAATAATTCATTATTCTTAATATGATTGGAATTCCACAAAACCCCTAGGTTAATTATTGTTCATTGTAACCACTCAACTAATCGTTCAAAACATGCAAGGTGTGAACAAATCATTGCTAAATGGGTGGTATTTTTTAAATCTGAAATGATTGTAGTGAATTTTGGTTTGAGATAGACTTTGAAGAAGGAAGTTTTGTAGTCATTGGTAGGGATAAGGATAGATTGGATCTGATTTCCCGCATAAAAGTTCAAGACAATCCTAAGGTATGTCAAAAGCTTAAAAAGGGGGCTTGACACAATTTGTGTTGAGGATCATCAGTCATGATAAAACCATTTCAAAATATTTTACCTTGGGATGGAGCCAAAGGGCTGTGTTTATGAGATCTTTGTGGACTTTCCTATCTAAAGAGTTGATTAGAGAAGCTTCAGGTATGAGTTGTGAAGGATTGAAGGCATATAAGAATAAGCAACATAAATAAGAACTTATAAAAAATTATTGAAGTCAGAGGTGGACATCAAGACTACAAAAAACAATCTGTTATAATGGGCATGCCTTCACCTAGACCTATCATCTGCCTTCAGATAATAAAAATATTGGCATTGGAAGGTAAGTATCATATCATGTACTCACATCATTTCCTACTTATGAACCACTTAAAGGGTCATAAATTAGTCTTCCCTATTTATTTCTTATATCCCTTGAGAGTTTTGTTAAATCAATCAAATAAAATACTTCTAATGGTTTAATCCACCAAGGTTTATTATTCCTCATTTTTAAGATCAAATAACTATTGCGGGGGAGATAAGTCCATAATAGTGAGGAGGAGAGTGATGAGAATTATTAGGACTTTTAGGAGTTTGAGAATGAAAATGGGGATAGCCTAGAAACCTTAGATGAGGACCTATCTTAGAGGACCCTTGAAAATGTATCCTCCAATAGCAACAAATTTATCCAATTCATCTCTGTTGGTAAAACTTAAAAATCCAAAGCCAAAGATACCATGCAGACTAAGATGAAAAAAGTAAAACTTAAGGAAGAAGATCGACAGAAGACTAAAAAATACTCCCCAAAAGAGGATAAAGGGAAGACCAATATGATTGCATAAGAGAATGAGAATTAAGAGGAGAAATATTAGAATAATGTGCATTTTCCTACAACTTGTTCTATCAAATTGTTTGAGCTAGAATTAAAAAAATGGATAACTTCGGTTTAAAAATTATTTCTCAACTAGAATCTTAGAATGAGATTAAATCTGAAACTAAAGCCTTGGAAAAGGAGATGGATGATTTCAAGAGTGAAGATACTATAAAAAATGTGGGGGGGTAAAACCCAAAATTGGTCCTTTCAATCTAAACCTGAAAAAAAAGCCAAAAATGAAAAATATTGTCTTAATGGGTGAGAACAAAAAGAAAAAGGAAATCATCAAAGGGAAAAAAAAGAAATACAATGAAGTTGAGACGCCTAACATGAGCACTCTGGTTAAGAAGAAAGACCTTGAAGCTTCTATTGAAGGACTAAGCAAGATAACTACGCGCCATCTAACAAAAGAAGAAACCAAGAAGTCTAAGAAAAGTACCAAGGTTGATGTAATAGTGGAGTACTCTGACTCTAAAGAGTTGTTTACTTAATTTCTAGTTGTTTCCTTTCTATTAGGTTGATTTTATTTATTTATTTTTGGATGAAGTTTGTTGTAGTTTTAGCGGTTTGATGGTGGAAGACTAGTAGAAGTTTCACTATTTTTGGTTTATCCTTGGTGGTTTTTATCCCATGATTTGAATTCTTCTGGTTTGTAATGATTATCTTTTTATACTCATCACAGTTAGATGAATCTTTAAAACCTATTCTTATATCAAATCAAATAAAAAATATTTCCATTCTCTTATAGCTACAAAATGCATCCATGATTGTTGGATTCCATTAAATATTAAGAGAGAGATAGAGAGAGAAACTTTAAAACTGCTACTTAAAAGAAAATAAATGATGACTTAATTTTTTTAATCATTAATTTATAATAGAAAGAACTATAATTTATAATATTAACACAAATAATTAATATAAATGGTTTTTGGGTTTTATTCCCCTCCCTCTTATCTTTGAATCACAAATAACAATTCCTAGTTTCATGGAGTAATAAATAGAAAATTAGTTTTAAAACATGTAAATTTATTTGTGTTTTGGTTAGATGCATAATGGGAAGCAAATTTTGTTGGGAGTAGAATAAGGCTACAAAAGTATTAGAATCTAATTAGGGGACACATGTACGAATCATACTATTCTTTCTTTTGTATCTCTTTTTATATGTATTAGGCACTGACAGCATAACAATAGTTTACAAAATGCGAAGTGTATTTCCTTTAGATGTAGTGAAAGGCTGAAATATGAAGCGATAACACCTTGTAAAAAATCTATATATAGTTATCAATTATATAGTAAAATGGTTTTGTTGTGATAGAGATTACTATGAATTTCCTAAATGGTTTCTCTAAAAGTGGTTTTTATCATTGTTTTTATACAAAGTGAATGCTCTATTTTCATGAATATGTTAATCATGTAGATTATTCTGCATGTTATGTAACTTTTTAATTTTTCATTTCATGCTTAAATATATCTACTTTAAATTTTGAATGGATTAGTTCAATCTGAATGGTGTTTTTTGTATACTTCTATTACAATTCACACAATTATCCATGTATTAACATGTTTTGATGGATTTATAGGAACCTATGATAACAATGGTGCAGTGAGCATGGAAGATTAAAACATGCTATGATGGATACTAGGGAAAAAAGATGTATACAGATGTTCAGATGAAAGAATCCATAACTTTGTGGAAGAAGAAGCAAAAATAATAGTAATTACTATGAAAGAAGTTATTCAAGAGCATATATATGGAGAAATATATGAAATATTTTGGCTGAGTTGCCTAGACTACTAGTTGCATGGTTATCCAAATTGGAGTACTGATGTTTTCAACCTATAAGGACACAATTTATAGTTTGGATGGAATAAAAACTAGACATCATGTGAGCTTTAGATATTGACTGGACCCATGTGATAGATCACTGGATAAAGACTACCATTGATGATTATATCACAAAATTTATTGTACAAGGATATTTGGATTTCAAAACTACACATGACTTGTTTGTGAGGGGCATTTGAGGAAAGTTTCTCCAGTGGCTACCTAATCTTATCAAGATGTTGGTAATAAAAAAAGCCATGGTGACTACCCATACCAACATGGAATAGTCACTTTAGGCATTACGGGGGTGTGTATGATGTAGGAATGGATGATGCATAATTGAACAAAGGAAAACTTGAACCTAGAATATGGAGGATGCAAATAAGAAGAGTGAGAAGAAAATTATGAGATTAGAAAGATAATTTCAATAAAAAAATGGTGGAATAAACATGATAACCCAAATTTAAATATAAATAAGTGTACTAGGATTAATTTAGAAGATGTAGAAGAGAGGGGAGCCTAGAGAGAGGCTACACAAGTTCCAAAAATTGTATAGTTTGGAGAATACATAGAGCAAGGAATGGAATGGCCTGAGAAAGAAGAAGAGAAAGATTGGGATACACAGGACATGGAATTTAATGAGTATAAAAAGGAAAGTAGATAAATAGTAGAGTGATTAAAAGATAGAGGTAGATCATAGTTAAAATGGAGGATATTGTTTAGACAAGGGAAAGAATATTCTCTAGAGGAATTTATGCACAATCACAGGAAAATCATAGGTTCAAGATCACATATAAAAGTTAAAGAGACAAATCATTCATCTTGAAAGTACACATCCCTCAAGCCAATTTCATCTTCAACAAAGGAAATTTAAAGTACAGAGTTAAGGATAGGAGAAAATTAGTTTGAATCATTTACAAAATATTTTCTAAACTTATCACATAAATTAAGAAAATAAGAGATTAGAAGTGGTTGGATTCTATTTAACAACTATCTTTAAGACCCCTGTAAGGACTAGTTTGCAAAATACAGTAGTAATAGTTACAAGTGCACTGAGCATGACATTGAATGCATGAATGTTTATTTTTTTAACACCATATGATGGGTCTTTTGACCCTGAACAATATTTTTTAACATGTGATATGAAATGGTAGGTTAAGGGAGTGATCGTTAAAGATGTGAAGAAATGTGAACTCATAGGAACCTTAATAGGTTGAGCTCTAGATTTCATTTATAAAAGGGATGTTAATTCATTAAGTATTCAAAAATTTAAGGACAAATTAATCATAAAATTCATGGTGAATAAGTTCTCAAGTCATACCATTTAGGATCTCAAGGAGATTCAGTAGTGAAGTAGAGAATCAGTATGGGACTATGATTGCAAATTTTTAGACGTAATGAACAAAGTTAATTTTATCCTAGAAGATAAAGATAAGGCTATCTAGTTTGTGGAAGGGGTGAGATCAAGGATTAGGTTTTCCATTGTGTAGCCATGGTTATGTACTAAGGTTAATGCATGAGTAGTTTCACTTAATGTATAATATATTGAAGATTATGGAGACACCCCATCAATGAGCTCTAAAATTGAGATGAAAATAGATTTTTTTTCTCAGGAAGATGGATGAGCTTCATGAGAGCAATATACCAAAGCTAGGTCTATGGTGTATGGAGTATGGTAAGAAATGACCTTATAGGAATGGTATTATTAATATCAAAAATGAATTCTATGACATATGTAGAGTAGTAGGACATGTAACATCAAAGTGTCATCTACTATAGTAGTACATTCAAAAACCATATAGCCTATATTTTATTTTTTGTACGTTGACTAATCATGATGAGAAGAGTTATCATACTCTATAGGAGATAAAATAAGACATCACTAATAATGTCTTCAAATTCATAGTGCAATAGATACCTAATATAAAGCATGTAATTCCATCTTGGAGGTGGAAATGTCTAGCCTGACATAAGGTGGTCTTGGGTGGATGCCTTCGTTTCCATCATATCAAACCTAAGGTTTGGTTAAATGGATGTTTTCCTATCCCTAGTATTAGTACCAATCATCATGGAACACTATTATTTATTAGCCACAACAATCAAATTGGGTTCCATTATCTCCTCAGTGATAGTATGGTAGATATGATGCACACCAACAACAGTCAGGGGGATTTGATTGGAAATTTTCACAAGGTTGGGTTTTATAAAAAATAAGGGGATAATGACAAGGGTATTGTTTTGGATATCAAGGAAGTCAAAATAATTATAATCGGCAAGCTTGTTAACTAATTCAATGTTATTTGTGTGCTGAATATAACCACTTCACATGAAACTGATTGACTAATCCTCAAAGGTAGATGTATTGCATCTATTAATGCCTTATAGGAAAACATCATACTAAATATTTCCTAATTTTAGAAAAGAATAGGAAATATAAACCTATGTGAAACATAAATGTTATAGATTATCACCCTAGGGAGAATGTATTCATGCAAGCAATCACAAGGCAATAACATGTAGGGTAAAGATTATCCCCTTTATAAATGCCACAAGATTAAAGAATTATGAAGGTTAAATAGAATAATTATCTTGAACCTAAAATGGAAAAAGGTTTGATGTACCAAGAAACCCAAGTTATGTAGAACATATAACAATAAACTATGTTAGAGCATGATGTCATAGTCATTGATGCACATATGTATGGGAAGATTATCTACATAATAAGGCAAGAAGGAGTAATGACTACATTGACTAACCTTTTATAATTTTTGAGCACTTTAAAAAATGAAAATATCTCACATAATATTATAATTATCTTGAATAACTTATTTGAATGTGCACGAGGTCATTAACATACTAACAAGGTTGTTTGGCATATAAAAACTAATAAGCCTTAGGATGTTGATTTACATATGAAATTGAGTTGGAAAGATATGAGGTACCCAATATTGTATTTGATTTTGGAAGCACTATGAATATGATTATGCAGTCTACTTAGGAAGCTATTGGATGATCAACTCTTAGCTATAACCTAGTCACACTAAGCCTTGCAGACTATGGTAGGGTAGAACCTATTGGTTGACTAAAAGATGTAGAAATCAAAGTGGTTGGCCTAAGTTTATGAGGATATTTTGAATTCATTGACATGAGGATGGATGAAACTAATTATCTTGCATTAATTGGTAATAAGTGGGCCTATGATGGTCAAATGACCATTAATACAATGTGTAATTAGTTGGAAGTAACACTAAGGAATAAAATCATCTTTATACCCCTAAATAAATTAGAGCATAAGCCATAAATCATACCCTAAGATCTAAATTCACCGTATATGTATGGGGATAATAATGAATTCAAGGTGAGTATTGAATTAAGATTAATACCCTATGAGCTATAAAGTATAAATTTTATCAACCAAAAATGTAGCCTCAACAACAATTTCAAATAATTGAACAAGCTACATATAGGACCCTGATCATAAAGGCACCAATTTTATAGTTTCAAATGGACAAATGTAGGTCACCTTGTGTGTGATCAGCAACTAGGTTAGGAGAGGATTTTTTATATAGATAAGGTGTGATAAATATGGATCACATCAAGCTAATAAATGAAGGCCTTTTGCCATAGGAGACTGCATCCTTAGTTAGCGGTGACTCTAATACTTACATGTCAAATTGGTCTAGGGGAGATCATGAGGTGTGCCCAATGTGCATGGTTTTTACCATATAATTTTAAATCCCTCAATACTTTATAATTGATGACTTTAATCAATTTTTCTTAATATTTAAACATGTGCCAAACATAGATCAAAAGGTGAGTGCGCTAAATTATGCACTACAAGGAGTTACTGTGACCTGGTGGGTAGTTCATAAAAGAAAATAATTACCATGGGACAAAGCCTATGAACTAATACAAGCTCATTTTTATATACCTCTTACTGTCATAGAATAATGGCCATTTTTATAAGGACACAGCCCTAAGATGCATGTACATAATTTCATAGATGTGTAGTCTACACAGGGTGTAGAACCCAAGCTTTAGGTACATGTTTTTATATATAATTTGGTAGCACTCACAACATATTATATGCACTAAGAATGCATATGTGAAACAAATAATTAGATTTAGGTACAATAAGATTTAATTTAGACTCTTGTATTTGAGGATGAAAATCCTCTGGTGCATGATACTTTGAAGTAGTTGAAAATATTCTTGTGGCATGGGTAGGTATAATAATTAATTATTGTGACATATTTATCTCCAAAATAATAAATAGCTATGGATTTGAATGAATCTATCCAAATTTACAAGGTAAACAAAAAAAAGGAGTATAATTTCATCAAATCAAGCAATAGGATTGTTGATGATGAGGAACTGTTGAAGTCTAGAGATAGTGATGAGGACATATATTTGAAGGGATTCTTTAAACTAGAGTTGAAAATAGAGCCATCAAAATACAACACTGTATAAGAAACTAAAGATGTAAACCTATGAAATATAAATTTTATTAAACAAGAAGGATAGAAAAACCTGTGACAGTCCATTCCCAATGAATCTAATAAGATATATCAAGAACCATTGAATAAACATGTTTAGAACATTGAGATGTAGTCTATGCCAAAGTTTGTGACTATAGGAGATTACTAGACTTAGACTGAGATTTATAAAGGGTTGAAACTATTGCATGATTATCAGGATGTCTTTCCAACCAAGTTTGCATAGGTGAAGGGTGTAGATCCATCATTTGGATAAATTCACATCAAACTAAAGGAATGCACAAGACATATGAAAAATCACTCATATTGAATAAATCCCAACATGAAGCTAAAATTAAAGTCTGAATTGGATAAGATACATGAATCAGGCATCATCTATCCAGTGGATAAATCTGACTAGGTTGGTCTAATAATAATGCATCCTAAGAAGTCAGGGTAAATTAGAGTGTGTGGAAAATTCCATGTGCTAAATGATGCTTGTATCAATGATATATTTCCTATACCTTTTATAGATGAAGTTTTGAAATTATTCATAAGACATGAAGTCTATTCTTTCACAGATGGATCCCTTGGGTACCACCAGATCCCTATCATAGTAGAGGACCAAGACAAAATAACTTTTTCTAATAGAATGGGGCTATTTTTCTTACAAGATATGTCATTTAGTATGAAAAATGCTCTAGCTATATTTTATAGGGATGTTGTTACTGCCTTTAAGGATTTAATTCATGATTTCCTAGATGTCTACTTAGATGATTGAGTTGTATTTTTTATTCAAAGAGCACATCTATAAACTATGACTTATGTTATAATATTGTTGAGCATTGTGCATTGTATTGAATTTGAAAAAGTAATTGTTTTTTATACCCTTCAGTGTCCTTTTGGGACATGTAGTGTGTAGCGATGGGATTTTGGTGGATCAAGACAAAATCATATTAATCTTGGGAATGCCACCACCTAAAAGCTTGACATAAGTAAGATCTTTCTTAGGCCATACATGATACTATAGAAAATTCATCAAAGGCTACAAAACTATATTTATGCTAATGGAGAATCTACTATTCAAAAATACAAGGTTTGACTGGATAAATGAGTGCCAAGAATCATTTGTGGATCTATATTAAAGATTAGTTACAACTCCCATAATGGTTTTTATCGACTGGAGTAAATCATTTCATGTTAATGTGGATGCTTCAAGTAATGTGATAGGAGTTGTGTTAGCACAACCATGAGATGGAGGATTGGATCACCCCATCCATTTAAAAATCAATAAAATATTAGGTACAAAAAATAAGTATAAAACTATAAAAAGGGAAGCTTTGGTAATGGTGTTTTCACTTTAAAAGTTTAGGCATTACTTGATAGTTATGTCATTTAAGTTATTTACAGATCACCAAGCCCTGTGATATCTGATAAAGAATACCATGTTAAGTAGAAGAATATCTAGGTGGATCATGCTATTTCAATAATTTTAGTTCAGAATCAATGTTAATCTTGGAAGGGAAAATATCTGACTAGACCATTTGATCCAGATACACAATGGGGAAGAACCTGAGGAACTTCAAGATGAATCACCAAATATACTTTTATTTCAAGTCTTTATGATCCCTAAGAACATCTAGGATAGAAATTTTTATAAAGCAAGGGATCTTTCCTATGTAATATGTATAAATAGATAAAAATTAATGATTACAAGATCCATCCATTTCATCATCATTAATAGGTTTCTGTACAAAATGGAGAAAGATGATGTATTGTGTAAATTGGCTCTGGATCATGAAATACCACTGATTATTAAATAGGCATACAAAGGAATTATAGGTGGTCATTTCATATGGGAATCCAATTCAAGGAAGATACATCAAAGTGGTCTATGGTGGCCTATGCTATTTCAAGACGTACACCGAGTAGTAAAACATTATGACATTTTCTAAATGATGGTTAAGCCTAATCAAAGAGATAAAATTTCATTGAATCCTATGCCAGTGGAGCAACCATTTGAATAATGGGGAATTAAATTTTTGGGTCTAATTAATCCACATATTAATCATATTCATGTGTGATACATAATTAATTTGATATACTACTTCACCAAACGGTTGGAAACTATTGTAACACCAATATACAATGCTAAAGATGTAACCATGTTATTCTATAAAATATCATAAATAGGTTTCAATGTATTTTGAAATTAGTCAATGATGGAGGCACACATTTTATAAATAACACCATAAATGCCTTTAATAATTAATTCATGATATCTCACCACAAACGCACAATATATCATCCATAAGCAACAGACAAGCAGAGGCATCAAATAAAGTCCTTAGTAAAATATTAACAAAAATATGCAATTGGGAGGATCAAATTCCTATTATTATATGGGTATACATGACAAATTATAATCATGTATTTGAGTTCACCACATTTCATTTGGTATATGGACTTGAAGCAGTAATGCCCATTGAGAACCTAGTACCTAGTATGTGCATTACAATGATCATGAGACTAGATAGAGATTCTCTGCAAGATCAGTTGATGGATTTAACAAAGATGGAATAAAATAGGTAAAGGTCATAATGGATGCAAGAATTTAAAAATCTAAGTCATAAGTCATGGCATGATTGTAATCTATGATCTAAATAATTCTTTTCAGAACATATGGTCTTACTATATGATAGTAGATTTAGGGTATTTCTAGGCAAGTTGCAAATTGTGTGGAAGGGACTTAACATAATTTATGACATCTTAAAATAAGGAATAATTTTTTTAAAGGATATTCAAGGAACCATATTATAAAGACATGTAAATGGTTTTAGGCTTAGGACTTGTTGTCAATCATCTCTATCAGTCATCACAACAAAATGAGAGAGGGTGCTGAGTAACACCATGTAGTTTAGGATTTTTGATTAAAGTTTTGTTTTTATATTTAATTTTAAGTTTACCTATGTTTGTATAGTGAAATATTTATATCATATGACAACAAGACAGATTTTTGATAAATCAATTTGTAGAGTGAAAAAGGTGAACAAAGCTAGTATGAAGGAAAGACAATTGTCATAAATTACACGAGAATATAAAATTAAGTCTTGGATTGAGGCACTAGCAACCAAGGTATATAAAAAAGACTCAATGGTCATTTAAAATAGTTAATTATGATACACTTTAAATATTTCATCTTTCCTAAAGTAGATCAAATGTTAGAATGAAAGGATGTATAATAAAGGAAGGTGGACAAGTGAGAAGATGATACGTCACATCAACTATTGCTACCAGGTAAATAAAGGGTTTGAGATAAATAATTTCAAACTTATAATCATCAAAAATTGGTTGACATTATTTTTTAAGTGAAATCATGCACAAATATTTCATCAAATTTAAAAAATTCTTCCAAATGGATTTGAGTAGTAAAATCTATATAACTAGCAGTGCAAAGAACATAGAGACATTACACACTATTACAAATAAGAGAGCTATGTGATCTATTCTAATTCAGCCAATTATACACAAATTTATAAGTAGAGTCGATATACCCAAATAAATTATTCAATAAAGTATATAATTATAAATATGGACAAGACACACCTACTAATTCCACTCATAGATGTGTAGAAAGAAGAAATGGGGATGGCATAGAACTTAGGAAACCAAATAACATGATCCAATCCCTTTTAAATTCATTGACATTATAAAATCCAATCTTTTTAGCCTATATCAACTAGAAGGAGCACAAATAAGAGCCATGGTACTTTAACATCCTCTATGAGGCTCAGATACAGAGTCACTCATCAAGATACCTACCTTTAGGTAGTTGAATGAGGTGATGCTCACACTACTTAGTAGATATAATGAAGGCATAATTTATTTGCTCTAGGATGTTACCATCTTCATCAACACTACAACCATGGTGAGGGAAATAGGACTTCCAACTCATAAAAAATCTCTTTTATCATATAAAATTAAGTCTCGACCCATTCACTTAAACATAAAAAAAAGTATACTAGGGCATCCAGGGGGATTCATATCAACATGATAGATGATATATCAATGCACATTCTTTTTTAGTACATCACCAAGTAGTTCTGGAAGACCACCAAGAGCACATGGTAGGTGATAAAAGGGTTCATCAAAATTTCCTGCCACATGATCCAAATGCATAATAAATTTAATTAACCTAAAGTTTTGGCCTCTAAACTCACAACTAACATAGAAAAGGTCCTCATTGGAACATTGTAGGTGTTCTAATATCATTTCTTGGTCCTCCTACTCTTATTTACCCAATGGAAATAACCATAGGGTCTAGTGAATCCAAATGAATATTTTTGGCTTGATAATGTATTTTCCAATCATGCTTAGACCAAGATAAGGCATTACTATACTCAATTGGTGAAATTTATCGCATGGTGGATTGAGATATAAGACTTGATAATTCACACCCCAGAGTGCCCAAGGATGTTATGTAGTATCTAGGGCAATATGCATTTATCACAAAGTTGTATGATGGCATCCACATTAGGTTCCATGAGTTGCCTAAGGTAAAAACCACTCCATTACCATTTTTCATCACCATGTTGGATAATAAGGCATAAGTTATATGTAATAAATCCCTAGTTGCTTGTTTAGCATAACCTCTATGATCTATACCTCTAGGTACACAACAACCTTGGCCTACATAAATAAAAGCTCAAGTATAAGCACTCCCAAAGATAAAAGTAGCTACATCATAGGTTGATAAGTGAAAAAGTAAAGAACCAATATGGTGAGCTTCACCACCACTACCAAAGAAGAGGACATGTAATACCAAGTCATGGATAGACAAAAAACATGTCCCAGAGATTGTTTTAGAGTGTGACCTTACTAAGTTAGGTGTAGATGAGCAATAAGTCTTGAAATTAATGCTTGTGGACATAGGCAATGAGGTTTATGTTCAATAAGAGGATAAATTATTCTTATTTTGGAATGAATTACACACCTACCAAGTGAAAAATTAGGTGTAACATGATTTATGGGTTGATATTACCAAACCTCCTTCTTCGATCATAGTAGACATTACAGGGCAAGAAGCAGTGTACTAACACTTTTATTTGAAGCATTTTCAAATGGATCCAACATTTATTGCATAAGAAATGCACTCTTCACTATAATAAAGTCCACCACTAGACCTAGTACATAAGCTAAGGATCTATTATGTATATAGGGTCTCTCCATCAATCCATAAATGGATAGTTGATTTTTTTGATACAGTGGCACAACAGGCCCAAGGAATTGAGCATAAATTTCAAGAGATGGTTTGGGTGTATAAGTGATTAAAGAAACACCTCATGCCTCTACCCTTATATAGATAGAAAAAATATAACATGAAGAAGTATTGTGGTCAAATTGACATCATCATCTGATTCACAGTCACCACTTCATTCACCAAGTCTTATGCAAGATCCAAAGAAGGCCACTCCACCACAGCTTGAGAAGTGCATCAAATAAGTATAAATTATAACATAAGAATAAGCTAACATGGTGCAAAAATAAGAATAAAAGGCACAATAGGTGGTTGTAAAGAAGGTTAACAAAGAAGAGATGAAGAAGAAGAAGGAAGAGGTAAATAATAAAGTTTTTGAGGAGGAACAACTATGAAAGCAGCAAGTGAAAGAGGAAAAACACATGAAAAAGGATGAAGAAGTTGAGGCTAAAAATAAAAGGGCTTAAGAAGTAAAGGTTAAGAAGAAATAAAAGTAGTAAGGAAGAATAAATAAAAAGAGAATCAAGAAGCACATGCATCATAATAGAAGAAATATGAAGCAGAAGCAGTCATAAAAGATCAAGAAGAGCAAAAGACTAAGAAACATTGTGCAGCCAGGAGGAGTGATCCAAGAGGAAGTTTGGGGAGCATGATGCCAAAGCTAAATCTAAGGTAGAAACCAAAGCTAAGGCTAAGGAAAAATTAAAATCTAAGGCTGAGGTAGAATCTAAAATAAAGGCTAATGTGAAATTAAAATCCAAGGCACAAATTGAGCACATAATTTAGCTTGAAGTCACAACAAATCAAGTAGTAGAGACTACCAAGATGGTGGGAAAAATTGAGACCTAGTAGCCATTGCCCACATCTCAAGGATCAAAATATACTTAGTGAGGTGTGCAAGAGGAGGCACCTTAACACAAGCATAAAATATCTATCCAATGGCTATGGGATGTCCCTACATCATCATCCAATCGCACAACATTTTCTCTTCCCATGGTGTAGATCAATAAGGAACCTATGATGATTGAGACTTCAACTTTTGATCTAGCTATAATAGTGCACTAAACATCTCTTGATGTTTCACAAATTTTGATCACTAAGAAAATTTAAGGTGCAACTTCCTTTCAATATTCAATTACGCATAAGGATTCAACCTTGGAGTAAGAAGTCTCATAAATTCAAGAGGAAAACATAGATCTTCACCTATAGTTCACTAATGCATGTCATCTCATTGACAACACTTTACCTGTGTTGGTCACCCAAGTACTAGGTGACCAAGTGATTTCGAAAGAGAAGTAATTTTTTAGCCCTCCCATCATAGCTAAAAAGGACTAGCTTGATGTGCATAAGCTACAACTGCTTCACACTGAAGGGTAGAACATCAAAGTGGAGATGGAGGTATTTTTTGAGATCTTTGAAGAATATGAACATGTTATGGATATGATTGTGGTTCAAACCTAGATCGTACAAGGCATGCTTTATTGAAAACAATAGATCACCAATTCATTATTCGAGGCCAAACTAGAATTTGATAAGATAGAAAAATCCAAAGTAATAATGAAAGATCATTTGGATACCTCTATAATAATGGACATTATATTCAATAACTTACTTAAATTACATGATAATATCATGCAAAATATACAAACATGGCATAATGAGATCTTATGAAGCACATTTTCTAGTGTTTAAATACAGAGGCATGTGGATCAGTTGGAGGAGCTGTCCTGAGATATCCAACTCAAAGTTTCAAACACTAGGGCACTCATCACCATCACAAAAGATGAATACATTCATAATTTGATGGTGTCCCAAGTCCCTCTTCACAAAATGCTCACTACAGTGTGACAAGTTCTCACCAACTATAAAATGTTTAAACATGATTTATCAGATCTGGATATCTCCATTACATAATTTGTTGAAGAGACATTATATTCATCTTAACTATATATAATAGGTACTCCATTAGAGGACGATGGCCATGATTTCATAGGCAATGATCTAGCAACAACAATTTCCTCCACGCCCAGATTATGTAGCTTTAACTTCTTATTTTGTATCTCAAGTAAAACTAACATCATAACACCCACCAATTTAGTCAACATAGAGAATGTGACCACCTTCTCAATAGGTATTATACACACTTTAAATTTTGAAATTTTGAATAATTTTTGCACACTCCAATAGGATAACCTTAAATAGTAGGATTAGGGCTAGGTAGGTTGACCACTCATAAATGGTATCCACTTGGTTTTGCTATTCTATTAAAAACTCTAAATGGTGGTAGACTAGTGTGTTACTTAGTTAAAAACTTGAAAGGATGATTAAGTAGTGTGTAAAGGTTGAAAACTAGTAAATAACACCTTGAGTGATTACTGCAACTTATGTTTCTAGTCTAGTTTTAAAGCTTTTTCAAAAAAATTAGCTTCAACACAGGGCACATTTTTTATGACTTTGTCTCAAGATGAGACAATTTTTTAAGTTTTGGAAAGTGTTCGAAGTAGAAAAGGGCTAAAAAAATTTCAAAGTGTAAATGGTGGACATGTGTGGGAATCACACTATTTTTTAATTTGTATCTCTTTTTGTATGTATTTGGCACTTGAAATCATAGCAATAGTTAATAGAATGCATGGGGTTCCTTTGGATGTAGCAAAAATCTAAAATATGAAGTGACATTGCATTGTAAAAAAATATATATAGTGTTCAGTTATATTGTAGAATGGTTTCAATGTGATAGAGATTAATATGAAGTTCTGAAATCATTTCCCTCAAAAAAAATTTATTGTTTTCAGTGCATAGTGAATGCTCTATTTTCCTGAATCTATTAATCATGTAGATTATTCTACATTTTCTATACCTTTTTCAAGTTTTAATTTCATGCATAAATATATTTTATTTAACTTTTGAATGGCTTAGTTTATTTTGAATGGTGTCCATTATATACTTCTATCGCACTTCACACAATTATCCTCGTATTAGCATGTTATGATGGGTTTTCCAGGAACTTCTAATAACAAATTTAAATCTATTTACTACTCTTAATAGAGAGGGATTATTGTCTTCCATTTTATAAGTTATATTCCTCTTTTAATCTAAAAATGCATATAAGAAGTCATATTTTCATTAAGAAACATGTAGACACATAAATTTAGTATCAAATACTTGACAACATTAAATTTCACATACGTGGATTTGTCCATACACATTTAACCCTTGTGCATAGTTTTCCCTATCACTCTACCTATTTATTATCTTGGCCAACCCAAGTTAATAATATACATATTCAAGATCACCCTAATCTATGCAATAACATTATATGATCCTAGGTAGTATCACTATATCTCATATCACTGATTTTCACTCCAAGGATAATTCTAGAAATAATCATATATTTACGGTTAGCCATAGGTGTTTGAATTTACTAGTAGTGTCTAGGATCCATCAGTGACTATTTTCTAAATGGGATGTCTCTATTAGGTCAGTGTAGACACATAAAATCAATTATTAAATGTTTGACAATGTTTATTCTTGACATCTTTACCTTACTTGGTCTATTATGGAGGAAGATAATTTAGCCCTTATCAAACCTGTCACTAAGGAGGAAGTCATTTTTTTAGTTTTTTTATGGAAAGAGTCAAAATTTTGGGTCCTGACAACTTCCCTATAACCTTTTTTCAACAGTTTTGGGTTATAAATGAGAATGATGTGACTGCACCAACATATGATTTCTTTTCCTTAGGGAATCTTATTAATGAAATAAATTACACTTTCATAGTCCTCATTCCCAAGAAAGAGGGATTAAATTAGTTCAAGTATTTCAAACCTATTATCGAATGTAATACTCTCTATAATTTTTTCACAAAAATCCTAGCTCTCATACTTTAATTGATTCTTCCTACTATCATCTCTCAGCAACATTGAGATTTTATCTTTGACAAGCAAATTTAGGATGGGATTATAACTATTATTAAATCTATACATTCTATGGAAAAAATAAAAAAAGAGGGAATGCGGCTGAAATTAGATATGAAAAAAGGCTATGATAGAGTTTCTTGGGATTTTTTGGACAAAATTCTTACTTTTTTTGGCTTTCAAAACAAGTTCAAGAAGTTTATTAAAATTTGTATTTCTTCCTTTATGTTATCAATTATGGTGAATGTCTCTCCATAAGGATTTTTTCAAAGTGAAAGAGGTATTCATTAAGAGGATTCATTATTTCCTTTCATGTTCATCATTACGCATGAAGCTCTTGGAAGGAGTATGTCAAATGTTGTCATCATAGGAAAAATTAAAGGAGTAAGAATTTCCTCTTCTTTGAAACTAGTTTCTCATCAAAAATTTGTTGATGAATCCATATTTTTAGGTCCTACCTCAATCATTGAAACTAAATAATGGAAGAAGTTGCTATAAAATTATGAAGAAGTTTTAGGTAAAAAGGTAAATATATAAAATATCTCTTTGTTCTTTATAAACTCACCAATTTTCAAAAAACATAAAATTTCAAGAATCTTGGGTTGTCAAATTGAGGATTTTCCTCTCACTTACCTAGTCATTCTTTTTTATGTTGATCATATGAATTTAAGCACATGGAATTCTTTTATTGACAAATTTTAAAGGAAATTGGCAAGTTAGAAAGGATGTCTTCTCATCTAGGTAGGGAAACCTCAATTGATTGAAATCACACTCCAAAATATTCCCATGTATAGGATGTCCATCTTTTAAATACCTGCAATGATAGCTAAAAAAATAAAAAAATATATAAAGAAAGTTTTGATGGACTGGGATGAAGGACAAATAGAGATTTGCTCGGTTGCTTGGGATAGAATTTATCTTCCTAAAGACTATAGGGGATTGGGTATCCACAATATAAGAAATATGAATAAAGATGTAATCTCTAAATGAGTATGGAGATTATTAAAGGAGGAAAATAAATGAATGAGCATATTTAAATCTAAATACATGGACACTCTTGAACCTGAGAGATTATTAGCATTTGAGTCCTTGACTTTGGGTTCTCCATTTTAGAATTTTCTTGTTCAAGGTAGAAAATTAATTTGGAAGGGATGCAAATGGAACACAAGATTAATCATAAGGCCCTTTTTTGGAATGAATCTTGGTTTTTAAACACTGCAATGAAACTCAACCTTGGGACAACATAAAAAATATATTAAAATTAATTATGGGAGAGAAAATTTATATTTATAGATAGGTTAAGGAAGAAGTTACATTCTGGAAAACTATTTCCTCTAAAGGATTTAATCTGGAAGGAAAAAAATCATTATAAATTATTTAAATAGTCTCCTAAATAGCTATCACATCAACATGTTTTTTGGGAGGATAAGATAATTTGGACTCCATCACTGTATGGAAACTATAATGTCAAATCAAGATATAAGATCCCCTTAAATATTATGGTAGATGGTTTCCTATGGAATTCCATTTCGGATAAGGATGTTTTACCCAAAATAAATTTCTTCTTCTAGATGGCTTCCTAAAATAAGATTATTACTATAGGTAACTTGATGAAGATAGGACTGATGATACCTAATAATGTGTCTTATGTGAACAAAATATTGAGTCAATGGTTCATTTTCTACTGCTATGTCCATTTACTTACATAACTTTAATAATTATTCTTAAATATTTTGAGGTATGCTAGGTCCATCCCAACATAATCCTTGATCTCTTTTTATGATGGTCCTCACCTTTATCTAGCGACATCTTGAAAAAGCTTTGGAAACTCACTTTACCTCATGTGTTTTAGGGATTATGGTGGGAAATCAATAAAAGGTTCTTTCAAAATATAAAAAATTTAGTGGAAAGCGTGGACAAAAAAATCTTCCAAGCTGTATGTGAAAATTTATTGATCACTAAATTAATGATAAAAACAAAATTAGGGATGATGAAAGGAGAATTGTGTCCAATTAGAACCTCAACATGGATTTGACAAATAATTTTGCCCATGGAAGAATTATCAGAAGGAACATGAAATAGATCAAACTACCTCAAGGATGGATAAATCTCAACTTTTGTGGTGCATCTAAGGTTAATTTGGGGAAATAAGGTGGGTATTCTAGGAAACAACAAAGGTGTAGTAGCCACAACCTATGTTGGAAACTTAGGTACTTAAACTAACCATGTAGCAGAGGCCAAGGTTGATTTCTTAGGTATTCAAATGGATAGTGAAATGGGATAAATCATCTTATTATTAAATGTGTTTCCCTTAAAATTATTAATTATTTAGGAAAGGAATATTCTGTAAGTTGGACCATTATAAACTTGACTAGTGATGAGTTTTCAGGGCATCTAGATTCAACATGTTTATAGCAAAGGAAATAAAGATATTGATTAATCCACTAAAAGAGGTACACTATTAATGATTTGGAACACTGGAGGGATTCCAAACTTATTTTTATTGAGATATTAGAGATTATCCATGGAGAAGCCATTTATGATGTATAAGGTTTTATTTTGGGCTCTTTATTATCATATTAATTTGTTCAATATTTTTAGGCCCTTACTTCTAAGGTGTTTAAACCATCATTATTCCACCTTTCATGATATTTAAATCATGGTAAATCAACTCTTTATTTCTTTAGTGTGACTTGTCCCATGTGTCAAGTTAAGGAGTAAGTGTATTTATGATGTTGAACATTCCATTTATTCCAATCATGTCATCAGTGTTTCCTTTCTCATCATTGTTCCTCAAGTTAGAAATTTTATCTATGATTGGTTTAAGTGCCTCAAAAAAATTTGGATGGGATTTAAGCCCCTCAAATATAATCCCTATTTATGAAGCTACCAGAAGTTCAAAGTTGAAGCTTGTAATGGGTGGAGACAGGTGTAGGGTTGAGACTTTGGCACTGGAAATGATGAAAAGGAATATTACGATGTGAAGAATATTATAGCAAGGGGGTCTATTAGCATTCATTAAAATGATCAAGGATTATGACCCTCACATTTCAATAGAATTGACAAACTCTTGGTCAACCCAGACCATGACTTTCAAGGAAGTATCCTTCACTATTTTTGAAGATCTCATTGTAATGATCATAGGTATGAGTCATCATGGCATAAAGATTTTAAAATTAAAGAGGGATAAAAATGAAAGAGATTATTGGTTTTTTAATTTAAATGAAAAATTTATTGAGTCTCAAGGGGTTATTTAACCGATTCCATCCCTGTGCCATGGAACCAAGTTTGTCACTAGGTGATGAGGTATATCACCTTGGAAGGTAGATTTAAATATGCTCACCCACACCAATTTTCATTTCTTATTCATCTCCACTATAAAAATTTAATATTCCTTTTTAATTGATAATTTATTTGGAACATTTAGCCTTGGAATTGGAAGCCAAAAATATTGTCCTCCCTCTCCGCCAAGCATTGATCTTTCTCTTATATCACAATGTTGAAAACCAAGATCTTGGTCTTAATTCATTCTTTGTCTCCAATAAAAAAATGTATTCCCTTGCTCCACCAATTAAGGATAAAAGTATTAGAAATTATATGAAACCCAATATTGGCCACAAAGATCAGATAAGTCCCAAAATACTAAAATGTGTAATAAGCATAAACATAACACCACCAATATCCAAGGAGGGTTGCCCACAATCTAAAATAATAACCTATGTACACACCCTAAAAATATTTCTAACATGATAGGTGTAAATTTTCATCAACTATGCTAACACATGCTAAATGATAAAATAACAGTATCCAGACACACAACCACATGGAACTAGGAACTATAGTGGAGATCATAGGGAAATATGGTAGAAGTAAAGTTTGACAATGGATACTGATAGATAATTATGAAGTGACAATGAAAGGTGGTGGAAAATGGAATTAATCATCACACTGCATTCATTTTTTAGGTGGGAAGAATGGTGTAATAACTACAAGGTAGTTGCAGTAGGTGGCATAAAGGGTTATTCAAAGCCTATAAAAGGTAGAAGTTGAGAGGAAGAATGAATTGGCTAGTTAGTTTGTTAGTTGGTAAATAGAGGATGCAAGAACACTGATGCTTAAGAAGCTACTATTTTAGAGACCTACAGATGTTCCAGACAGACTACCAAATTGTATAAAGATAGATTAGTACTGTGTCATTAGCTAGTTTAGAAGTAGAACAAAGGACTGAAGGAAATAGTTTTATAAGCATTGAAGTGCCTTATGAAGCATGAATATTTATGAAATATGGAAAATATGATCGATAAAACTATGTGGTTGACCATATGATGATTGTTTGAGTTCATTATGGCAATGTTAATTTATTAGGCTATGTTATATACTTATTCATGTTTTTCTTGTGATTAACAATATTATTGTCAAAGAAATATACCTGAGCTAATACTAAATTATGAATTAAGGGTAATTCAAATGTGTCAAAGTGTATTTAGACCATGATCAAACTCACTCATAGTTATACACAACTAACACTAGCATACCCTAGTTTCCCCTCTCTCTCCACCTTAGGTGAGTGCATAAGGCTTCCATTATATGATATGCCAAAATGGGGAGTGATTCCTTAAACATTGGGAGACATGTAATCTATCTAGTATACTAGGTTACCTCTAGACTATAATGCAACATTTTAGATCCCTTCTAGGATGGATCATATTTATTATTTTGATGGTGAGTGTATTTGATCATAGGATCATATAGATGGTTGGATAATCCCTCATGCACATGATTTATGCATAAGGTTAGGAGGTTGAAGTTGCATGAACTTTATAAGGTAGCAAAGAGAATTTCAACATGGAAGGACCAAACGAATGTGAGCTTAAAAGGTGTAAATATGATGAGAAGAGACAACAGGTAATGTATTTGATGGATCCTATGGAGAGGAGGGATTTTGACTTAGGAGAAGCCAAAAATACTCATAAATAATGGGGAAGACATGAGGAGGGATCCTAATAAAGATTTTTTTTCTAGTGATGAGGAAGAAAACACCAATGAGCAAGAACGGGACTTGGAAAAATAAACTGAAGGATCCTAAGATTAGAATAATTATGATAAATCTACAAAGGGAGTGTCTGATCCATTAGACCTAACACACATTCTCATGTGCCTCATTCTAAATCAGATGAAGAATACCATGATCCTACAAAGGTAGGAGATATATGAGAATTCATCATGCAGGGGAGAAAAGGGACCCCATTAGAGTAGTTAGTCTAGTATCCATCACTTAACCTAGTGGATACACAACTAATGCATCAAGTGGATATCATGTAATATGGTATTCCACCCATAGGAGGGGTTATGGGCCAAAAACCAATTGGTTTGACTTAGATCAAAGTGTTAGGATCTATAGGATCATTGATGGCCCTAAAATCACTCCAAACAACTGTGGGAGTCATTGTGTAACCAATTACCATACTTGGTAAAACCACTATGAACCAAAGGAAGTCAAAGCTTAGGTGCACCCATAGGAAAAATGTTGGTGATACAAGCTCTATAGGCACTAGTTGCACCTATTCCTAACCATAAAATATACTATGGGATTATCTTAATCTTACCTAAGTATCATGGGGTCAAGAACACTATAGATCATGTTCACAAGTGTGAAATGATTTATCACGTGAAGGTAATCACTTTGCCCACATAGAATGTAAGCTAGTTTACCACAAATTTGTTAGATCATGTGCATATCTTGTATAAAATGATATAACCTACTTATACCATTATTTAATTTTATTTCCTAAAGAATTACTTCCTAAATTAATTCAATATCCTATAATTTCAACATCATAACATTACCGTGCTCAATGAGATCAAGTAAGAGTCAATGAAAAGCATCTGCACATATGATGATAGATTTAAAACCCTAATATATAATATCCTGTATGAAATTCATCATATGTAAGATTCCCAATGGTTTTTTTCCCACTTTGGCATTCTTTTTCTATGCAAACATTTTTTGAATGTAGAGAGGAACTAGAAGTTGCACTAAAAGTCAAGACTATTGACATAAGAGACACATGAGTCATCCCATCCATGGAGGCATAGATTTCAATTATGGAATTGTTGCTACAAAAATATTGGCTGGCCAAAAACATAATGCAAGCCCTATTTTATGGTGCATTAACTACAAGGAGGAGGGGCACAACCAAAATAATTGCCTTGGGTGTAGTGTGTGCACCTTGAAAACCAATAGTGAGATCTAACATGAGGGCCATGAGACACATTAAGTCCATATTATATAGTGCATGACTAAGACCAAGGTGTATATGTATTATAAGATCTATAATTCCTTCACCCACAATATATTTTCAAGTAATTGATGAACTCCATGAGGCATGAGAGTGAAGTGTACAACAAGATACCATTGGACCCTCAAGGTACAGGCTAAAGAACCTTAGGTATGGATAGCATAATGGGTGGAAACATGTAAATAGAGGTCACATCAGAGGAGGAAATGGGGGTAGGTTCACACAATCTTCAAGTTATAAGTATGTTTTGTTAGACCACTTTCAGGGTGATTATCCCTAGTATCTTGCTTGTGCATATTTTCATGGTGCACACAAGATTGAGGATTACCCATACTTATATGTAAGGATCATGCATAAGGGAAAGCCTAAGAAAGTTGCTTGGAGGATCCAGTTTATTCATAAGTTAAAGGTGTAGACAAAAAAAAATAATGTTAGATCTAAGGTCTAGGTGTTGATGAGTAAGGGCACGACTACGTAAAAAGTAGGGGCTCCTAAAAAAGAGGCCATGTCAAGATGTGAGACTAAGCGGGAATATCCAATACATCACACCTAGAGCTTGTAATTTCAACCTCAAAGGATGGGTTATGATATACAAAGGTGATTATCATGGCATTACATATAATCTAGAGCCTCCAAGAAGAACTCTTACTCACTAGGGAGTTAGAGGAGAAAGCTCAATGAGAATTCTGAGGTCATGAGGACAAATATGGTGATATTTCTAACCTATTATCTCTTTTATGATGTAAGGGTATGATTATCATGTTGAATAATGTTCTTGTGACATGTGGCAGCAAGCATCCAATAGATGTCTTGATCCTAGACCTAACACGATGATGTGAGACAAAGATTGCCCAAAATACAAAATTATTATTGGGAGTTTCTTTTGGATTTTGAGATCAATATATGGTTATTCTATGAAATCTTTATGGTCACTAGTGCCAAAGTGAATTTCCTTACAAAATATGCATGGAAAAGATGGGAATTTCTATGTTTCAACACTCACCTCATGTCTTGTTCATGGCCAACAAGACTAGAGTGAAACCCATTGGGGTTTTACATGATGCTAGCATTGAGATTATGAATGTCATGTTTATTTCTAACTTTTAGGTGATATATATTTTTGAGGAAGATAACTATCTTGTGTTGTTGGGAAGGCCATGATGTTATACTAATAATGTGGACATGTGATTCAAACAATGTTACATGAGATTTGAGAATGGAAGTGAGCATATGGTTATCCCATTAAATTTAGACCAAGGTAGTTCATGTATTTAGTATGTTAAATCCATAAACATGTTCAACACCATCTAAAATATCACCACATAGAGTAAGGAAAGTGCAGGGTTAAGTGGAGAAGACACCCTGAGATGGGAGGATGTAGAAGTTGCCTCAAAGACCATGAGTATTACTAGTGAACAATGTGTTGGAGAGTTATCAAGTATGTTATGGTGATGTCATGAGGTGTCCAAGTGAGTGGATGAATTGCCTTGATATCTCATGTGACAATGATAATGTCTGCAATGTGTTTGTCCTAGTATGTTTAAAGTTGACTTGGTTGATCTCCTATTTTGGAATGATTAGGGATGTTTAGGTATGAGTATGGTGTATTGAACATGTGAAATATGTCCAATAAGAATTATTCTATGCTTTTAGTGCTTTTTTACATGATTGGATTTCATCTGGTTGATCATTTTTTTTATCTAGACATTTTGGGTCTAGTGGCAGAAAATCTGAGTAGGTAGTTTGTTGGCATCACCATTACCACATGTGGATGAGTCAGGGGGAGTTGGTCATATGGTTGTGATAAAATTTATTCCTATTTTCTATGTTCCAAGTCTAAATTAATGTGATGATGAATAACAATGAAATATATGTGTGTGCAAAGTTGGGTTCCCAGGCAGTTTGATAGTGTTTTCCCATACTTAGCCAAATTTGCATAAGGCAAGACAGAGCCAAGTAAGCATTTTGATGCTAGCATATCTCACACATGTGGATGTTTTAGGAGAAGGTTTTCATATGGTATTATTTATTTTTATGCCTATGTTATTTATGATAACTTTTATTTCAAGCATTTAAGCATGACAAAAGCTATGCATGTGCAAAGTTGGTCTTTCTAGATAGTTTTTGACATAGTTGACTCTGTGAATCAATAAATCTGAAGAATCATTTTAATATTGTTATTTATTACATGTGTGAGGGTTCCAAGTGAATATTTTTATATGTTTGGATTCTCCTATGTGAGGAGATCATATTGTCCAATTTTTAGAACTTGCATTTGAGTAAAGCAAAAGATATGAAGGTGCAAAGTTGACCTTACATATAGATTACAAAGGTCCCCATAGTTTATTTTGCATTATGTTAAATATCTAGAATAGATGAAGATATAATGGCTTGTGGGTGATCATTCAATGAATATATATGGTGTGTATCAAGTCAAAGAGGTCAAAGTGTTTGTTGGTTAACAAAGATAAAGATCAAGCTTCTTCTAAGATCTAATGGTGCACAAGAGATCATATAGTTTTGATCTAACGATGCATGTTGAGAAAGATGGTAAGAAGTGCATGATGTTTAATAGTATAAGTGCTTATAAATCATGCAAGGGTACCAAGTTTCATGATCATGTGGGTTTTAATAAATATTTAATGGTGAGCACTATACAATAAAGACTTGATTGATCTACAAAGATCGATGGTGCACATTGAGTCAATATTTTAAGAGTGCACAAGATGAGGTCAATATGTTCAAGGTTTAATGTTTGGAATTAGTGAACTATGTTAAAGTTTGAGGTTCACATAATAATATTGATGGTGCATGCTTAATCTGATCAGTGAAGACATGAGATGATAGCATGATGTTTGAGGTTTAACTGTGACCATTTGAATTCAAATATTTGAATTTAACAAAGGAAAGACTAGTGCCTAGTTTTTGAGTCATAACTTTTGATCTATGAAAAATTTGACATGGTATAAAAATTTAATTTTTAGAGGACTCCAGTGTACATTTTTAAACATGAATTTGAAGTTTTAATTAAGTGTATAGTCAAAGATATTAAGGTTCAAAGTTGACTATGTGTTTGTACATGTTATGCAAGTAACCTGAGAAGGATATTTGAGCTTGTTTTAATGGTATTTCAATATCTCATGATGAATTAGCTATTTTTTAATGTTTTAGACTCCATGAGGATCATCTATGTCCATTTTTAAGGTTTGACCAATCATATGTATTATGAACAAATGTTTAGAAGTCGATTGTGTGTTCGTTCATGATGACTGTGTGCACAAAATGTTATTTGATCAAATTGTGCTTTAAAAGAAGAGTGTTTTGGATACTATGATCATTTTAGGATGTAAAATCTATTGTTGGGAATGCTTCCATGCATTTTAAATTGGTCGTGTTTTCTTATTTTGCTCAAATAAGTGTCAAAGAGGTGAATGGGTCTCCATAGGACCTAAAAAGTGACTTAGGTCTATTTGAAAGAGAGTTGTGCTTAAGTGTGACCCATGTAAGATGACTTAAGATTGAAGGCATGTATTATGTTAGACAGGAAATATTTTGATCTTGATAATCATGATATATATATATATATATATATAGAGTTAATAAGTAGAGAAATTAAGGACTATGTGTATGACCTGTAGGTCATATTTTTGATGTCTAAATATTTATCTTGTAGTTTGATTATATTTAAAGAGGTCTGAGTGTGCATATGAGGATATTTTGAGTGAAGAAAGATAGAGATTGTGGCATGCCTATGTGAGAGGCATGTATGAGATAGAGAGAGTTTGTGTAGGGGTTAGATAATCCAAGATCCATCATTAGGTTTTGAAGACATCATATTTAAGGTGGAGGTGTTCACTTCAAGGAGGGTCTACAGGACTTGATCTTCCTTAGTGGGAGTTGTTCCTTGTGAAACAGGTGTTTCACTAAAGGCCTTTGGTCAAAAATATTTGATCAAGGTATTTATGGTCTAAAGGTGTTGACTAGTCTCTTGTTTATAATTTATTATAAGATAAGTAGTCCATGTATTGTAGGCTTGAGAGTGGGTTTTGTTCCCCATGAGGGTTTCCCATAGGAACTATGTGTTATGTGTTTGATCTTGTCTATGCATTGAATGAATGAGCTCTCTTATTAATATTGCTTGATCAAGTTGATATATGTTGTTTATTTATTAGTTTGAAAGGATTGGAATTAAAAGTCAAATATTTGGGCTTACTAATTCACCCCCCCTCTTAGTGATTTTACCTCTAATATGAGTGATGTAGGAGATATATGAGGTCATCGGGAAAAAGTGTGCAGTAAAACACTCTAACCGCTTGTTTGAACCAGAGTTCAAGGTGTTATGCATCAAGAGCACACCATATTTTAGAAGTTCAAGGTGTGTTGTTTGAACCAGAGTTCAAGGTGTGCTCTTGATAGATTACAGTTACACCCTTAATCCCAAAATATGTATAAATCCATGCATACCAAATTTAGTCCTTCCACTAAAGAGCAAGTTTAAATGTCATGTGCCACTCTAAGACAAGCTCATAGGGAAGTATAGGTACCATTGGTGTGAGTTTCATGTGCCAGCTAGGCACCTTCAAATAAAATGAGATCAATACATCCTCTAGTTACAACCAATATTTGGTGTTGATTATATGCAATGGGCTAAGATCAACCTAAAACTATCCTATCTTAATATATATGGGCATGGATAAGGTTAATAAAAGAGAGCCAAATGATACTTATGTTAGGATTTTGTTAGTGCTCACATTATATGTTTATTTGGGTTAGTTTAATAATGTAATTGTGTGATAATAATGTGAGTTGTATGTGAACTATAAAAACTCACTAGAAGATAGGCTTGTGGGAGAGTCTTTAGGGATAAGAGAAATCTTAAAAGAGATTTGTGGGTTTTTGGATTAGCCTCGACTCTTTGTTTGTAGGAGCTCATAGATATATTTGATATGTAATCCTCCATTCTTGTATTTGGTCCAAATTGTATTGAATATCTTGTATGAATCAAATTAAATTACTTTATTATTAGTGTAATGTGAAGGTTTATTGTGTATTAAATTTGTGAAAATTTGTCTAAAAGATATCATCGATATCAAAGTGGGTTTATAAGAGTAATTTTTTCTTTAATATGTCTTATTTTTAAAGGTAAATCCTCTATTGCCTCAAGAAATGATATTTTCATTTACAAAATTAGTTTTATAGATAGTTTTTGCAATAGATAAATTTATATGTTACAATCTAGGTTGTGGCATTCAGATGTAGCAAGTATATTATCATTGTTCATTTACATGAATGTGGATCTCCATATCCATATAAATCATTCATTTCATAGCTTATATATTCATTTTGATCTACATCTTCATGCCAATACAATGCATCAATTTATGTTCATTCAATAAACTACCAACCATAATTAAATCCACTGTAATCAAGAATTATCATCCCATGAAAATCTCACTATGGAGACCTAAATGTGGGCACCTGAGAGTTTTGGATATAATTCATCATATGTATGTTGACCATATGCATAATATCCCATTATGCCTATGATTTTCATGCAAACTTCAATCCCAGTTGCCAATGTGTGAGTATCTAATAATTTGCATACTATTAGTATAAAATCATAGCGTGTCCCTCCCAGATTTCATCATGAGCCTATCTTTAATCTATACAATTCAAATTTGTCTTCCCAATCCTATGTGTTTTGATATACATGGTTAATGAAGACAACTTGGTTAATTTTAAAATCCAAATCTATCATACCTTTTATCATGTTCATATTTACTATTTTTGTCTAGTATCTGGAGTGTATTAATTTCCATTAATCCACATTAATTTGAGGTACTATACATAGGGGACATACATTTCTTTTAGTTCCATGGTTTTTAAGCGGCTAATTTTATCTTTGAATGTTTAGAAAAAAGGAAGGAAAAAAGTTTCATGGAAAAGTGGTGGTCCAACTTAAAATGTCAAAATCTTTATTACCTAGGTTTGATTTTGTTAATTATAGTTTATATTTTGTATAGGATTATTTTAAGTGTCTTTTTTAAAGTCTAGGTGGCCCAATATTTTTTCAAAATAGTTATAGTTCACTATAGTATATTTGACTCAATAGTTTTAGTTATCAAGTGTCAAAAAATAAAAATAAAAATTTCCTCAATTGTAACTGGACACACTATCACTTGTATAAGACATCCATCTTATGGGGATTATAAAATTGAATCTGGAATTAAAATTTTCTAAGTAACATCATATAGGAGGATGAAGGAACAAAGGAAGGAGTAAAAATAACGTCTTCTCATTAGCCACTAATGATGAGGTTACACAATGATCTAGTGGCATGTTTTTTTAGTATTTTTCTATTGTGTGGTGTGGTAGAAAATAAGAACAGAACATCATTATGTTCATGTGTGATAGAATAAGTGATCATTTCTAAATTTAATCCCTTAATGTAAAAATGTAGTGGAGTACTAATAAAAAATGTTGTATCAATAATGATACTTGTATGGGTTGTTGGTCATCCTATGTAAAACCATCTATAAGAGTTGTTGGTGATCCTATGTAAAACCATTTGAAGAAATTTTTGGTGATCTTGTGTAAATCCATCTGTATAGGTTTTTGGTTTTCCTTTATAAAACCATATTTATAGGTTATTGTTTTTCCTATAAAACCATCTTTGTAGGTTATTGGTTGTCCTATAAAAATTCTAATTGTTTAGTTGTTGGTTGGATCCTTTTATAAAACCATTAGTATACAAGTGTGGAGGATGAACAAAAGTGTGAGTCCCTATCCATACCTAGGTGGTTGTTATATAAATACATAAAATCCAATTGTGAGAATATATTTTTAGAAATTTATGCGATGGCACATGTAGATCAAGATCATGATCAAGTAGAGGTGGCACGTTGTAGTTCCAAAATGGTATGTTTTCTACCATGTTCACAATAAGGGGGGAATGTTAGGAGTTTGTTAGTGCTCACATTATATGTTTTTTGGGTTAGTTTAATAATGAAATTGTGTGAGAATAATGTGATTTTCATGTGATCTATAATAAATCACTACAAAATTAGCTTGTGAGAAAGTCTTGAGGGATAAGAGAAATATTAGGAAAGATTTGTGGATTAGCCTTGACTCCTTATTTATAGGATCTCATAGAGATATTTAATATATAATCATCCATCCTTGTAATATGTCCCAAATGTATTGAATATACCATATAAATCAAATTTAAGTACTTTATTATTAGTGTATTATGAAGTTTATTATGTAATGAATTTGTGAAAATCTATCCAAAACATATCAACTTAATGATTCAAGATGTGACCAAATAGATCCATAAATCTAACAAGAGAAACATCTGTAACACATTTCAAAGGAAAAGATTCCAAAGCCTTTAGGCCAATAACACAATGGAGTAGCTCTAACTAGATCTCTATTTTTTAAGTAATCTAACATTTCAAACAAGCAATGTAAGAAAGGGGGAAGGGTTAAAAACATATCAAAATGGGTAAGAAGCCATAGTAAGTAAATGGGGGCCTAGGCTACCTAAAGTGGATAGATGGAAAGGTCAGAAAACCTTATAGCCATACTAAGTATAATTGTAGAGAAAGCTTAAACAAGGAGATATACATTCATTAACAAAATAACTATGTAACTTCTATCTACTAAATGAAAGAGATAGGGTTATAATATACTTATCTTTAACAGGACCTTTTAAGCCTCAATAACCCCCTTGGCCAACAGTGTTTTTCAAGAGATTGTTGTGGTTATAAGGATCTCAAAGGTTGAATCAAACTCTAGGATAAAAGGACTCTTCCTAATAAATCTAAGACTCCATAATATAATCTTTCCTTTGAGAGAAAATTCTAATCAATAACTCATCCAAGTCCATATCTAGGGTAGAATTGTGAGCAATAATAATCAAAATGAATGTATCTCTCTCTTGGAATGAAATTATGACTTATATTTATAGTGATAAATGTCCCTAACCCATCTCAAAAGTTAAGTTGATGCCATAGACCAACTCAATTTAGTTAAAAATGGGTCGACAGAGCTCAAACTATGTCATCTAGGTTGATATAGTTGTGAACATCATGCCAACATGTTCAAAACTACGTTGATTAGGTCAACGTAGTAGGTAAGGGATAGGTGTTAAATAAGACTACATCAGACCGGTGTCATATAGTAGGGAATAAAGGTCATAATATAGCTTAAGTATGTAATATATAAGGATATAACTTAGGGAAACAAGTCTAAGTAAGCTATAATGGATATAGGAATGATATATAGGAAAAAATGTCTCTCATAAAGCACCAAAGGCTTGCCCACCCCTTTCTCGGTGCACCCTTTCAAGCATTACTTAGAGAGATTTAAGCTTGATAGGTTGTTACAAGAAAAAATGTCATTAAATGATAAAAATTAAGAATATTATGTGTATACATATGCCCCACCTAAATGTCATCACATGTCCTAATAGTGTAACATATGATGGTGATTCGGGAAAGAACATAACAATACAAAAACCTATGTTAACTCAAAATAAAATAGTGAAATGAATGCTATAATGAAATTATTTATAAATGAATAAATGAAATTACCATAATACATATATTTATCATTTCATGGTTTCATGTTATAATTATAGTTTTGATCGTGAAGGGTGCAATAATTGCATAGGACAAACCCTAGGTATAAAAGGCTATAGAACAAAACAAACAAATGTAAAATAGTCAAAGTATAATATAAAACTTTAAAAATTGAATGATTTACTTGTAAAATTGGCAATCCGACATGACAAAGGATAAAATTAGAACCAATAGACCAATAAAAAAGGAAAATCAAGTAACCAAAAATCTAAGGCTACTAATGATCAAAAAGCCCAAGGTGCATCCAAAGTAAGAAAAGTAATAATCCAAATTGAACCAAGGATACATGAAACTGAATAATGATACCAAAAATAATGTAAGATAAGTAAAAATACATACTCAAAAAATGGTGTAAAAACATGAAATGATTAATACTACCAACATCTATGAAAGATAAGTGACAATCCATAATCAAAAGATGGGAAAATGATGAAAATGGAAAAAATGGGACAAAAATGGTTGTAAAAATGTGAATAGAAGACAAAGTCCTAAAACCTAACTAAGATAAATATTATAAATATAAGGCAATGACTAAGAGAGCATATTGAAACAATACAAAAATACATATTATATTATAATGATGGATCAATTAAAACTACCATATTCTAATCAAGTCAAAAAGAGATGGAGCATGAGAAATACAGAAAGTGGGAGTAAATGCTAAAGCAAAACTTTCCTATCAATGAAGTAATGAAATGGGTGGTGAGAGAAAGAGGGTGAAACCAAGGTGAAAACATAATCTTTATTAGAAGCAAGACACTTAAATCAAGTAAGTAAGACTAAGATACTTTCAACAATAATGACCTGAGAGAACCCTTATTAACAACGTAAGTTTGGGCTAACTAGTGAATTATATATATCATCCCATAAAGTTTAGTATGTATGAAAAGTGAAATGCACCTACATTCCCATAATGCATTCCTCATCACCTATTACAGATCCTTTGATCTATAGTGAAGATTGGGTACTTTTGTGAGAAAGTAGGTGGTACTAAATAGTATAATGAATGAAACCTCCAACCCCAATATACTAGCCTACCACACTCCAATGGACCTCAGCTCTATCATGAGGCTAATTAGGGGATTTGAGATTCAACTAGGATAAAATATGTGCCAAATAAAGATCATGTCTTTTGGTGTGATTTAAATTTTAAGAGTGTATGTGCATTTTGATCATTTCTTTTTTCTTTTATATGTGGCATTTAAATTTTTTAGATTTTACTATTTCTCATCCTTACGGAATCATAAAACCAAACATGGGTGCTAAATATGACTATAACAAGAGAGCTTACACTAGGTACCTAGAGAAAAGAATTGAAAGACCATCATGTCTAATATTCCTAAACCTATGCCTTAGATAAGAGTGCAATCTCAAAACTAATCTTGGTGAGCACCAAGTGATAGTGATATATAGGAAATGAAAAAATGATCATATAATGATTGGGTTACCACAAGCATAAAAAATGTATAATGGAAAATGGTATAATAATAGGTAGGCATGAATCATCATATAATAAAGAGTATGTGTGAATGAAGACATGGGCATAGACTGCGAGAGTTTTACCACATAAGAATTTGATTCTAAGTATTAAAAAACACAACTCTCAACCATTGCCTTATCTTTCAAGGAAGACACCTAACTAAGGTTAGGAGAAAAACTAATTTATAAAAGGATTAAAATGATGAGTATTTGTGAAAAAGGCCTAGTCCTATTCAAGGTGTTACAATGCAACTCACAAATGAAAAACCAAGTGGTGTAAAAAGACAAGAGATCAAATGACCAAAGATAAGAATTATGGATCATGTGTAAGAAAACCCGAAGGTGAGTAAAGATCTGATGTTGATTCTATATTGCACAAAAGAGAGTCTAAGTAAAATATGAAAGAAATGTTATATCCACATTATATGTATAAAACTAAGTAAAATCATGTAAGTAAGAGAGTACCAAAAATGGAAAAGAGCAATACAAAAAGTAAAACTAAGTAGGAACATATAGAACAAAGTAAAATACTTCCTTAAAAAATGATCATTTTTTTAGTTCTTTGAAGATATGTCCTTCAATGGTTTTCAATCTATATGTACTCAATCCTATAATATCTTTGACTAAATAAGGTCCCCACCATTTTTGGGCATACTTTCCCTTTTTATCGTGGGTGTAATTTAGCTTAAACATTGATTCTCCAATATTGAAAATATAAACTTTGACTTTTTATTATATTGTTTAGCTATGGGAGCTTTGTATTGGCGATTATGTTATAAAACACCCATACATCACTTTTCAAGGAGATATAAAGTGTGAATATAGGATTCACGAAAGCTCTTCATCAAGGATGATGCCATGAAGAAAAAGGCACAAAGAAGGTAACTTGACTTCTAATGGTAAGATAGATCAAAAGTCATGACTAATGTTACATCTTGATGTCTCGCTAAGAAAATTATTTGATTATCTATGAATATTTATGGTTAACAAATTTGATTTGGTTATTTTTAACTAAGCTTTGAGAGATATGTTGTTATGTAATAGTACGATATTACTTAGGTTACATGATTACATTGTTGTGAGTTAGTTGTAGTGTATATGTTTATATTACGAACATATTGATTTGTTATTTTATCTATATTTTATGATGAACGTATATAATGATGTTATGATATAACTACTTGCTTGTTATGAGGTTGAAATAGGAGAACTCATCATCAAAGAGCATCATCAGAGAGGGTGACATAGATGGAGATGTCAGAGGATGATAGAGAAACTAGTTAGAAACCTACACACATAACATTAGTTAGTACATGTTAGAATGCATAATAAAATAATTAGCATGGTGTGTTTAATGCTTCTTGCATTAGATAGTTGTTTGCTCATGATTTGCTAGCATGGTTTAATGGTTATTTGGAATTTGTCTTGTATAATTAGTGTAAATTCAAGGTTAATGATTAACGAATTTATCATAAAACTATTTTGACATTTAAAGTGCTAATTTATTAGCCAATATAATAATTATGGTAACTAGAGATAAATAAATAAAATACGATATTTTATATTTTAAGAGGAAAAAACATAGGAAAAAGAAAAGAAAATCTAAAAAATTAAAGAGAAATGGAATGTTTAAAATTAGGAAAGAAAAAAAGAAATTCATAAAATTAATAAAAAAACAAAGAAAACCAAAAAAAAAGGAAAAATCTTTAAAAAAAATCTATGACCCTTTCTCTTGAAAAGAGAATAAGAATAAAAAGGAAGAAAATGCACAGCAAGGGGAGAAGGAAGGAGATTGTAGAGCACAGAGTGGAAATGAAGAGGAAGAGAAGGAGAAACTTTGTTCAGATTGAGCTTTCCCAACATCTCAGACAAGTAGGTGGTGTATTTAAATTATGTATATGAAAGTTTAGAAATATATAAAGTTTAGAGGAATGGAGTAATCTGGGATACATATATAGTTTACCGTTTGGGTGACTTATTATATAGCCTTCACATATAATTTTAGTAAACTATGAAATGGTGAGGATTATTATCCAAAATAATGGTTATATATGTATGTATGTATGTATCATAGCATTAAGATATCTACAATAATATATATGATTGAAAAGAATGTAATTAGTTTGACATTTTAGATAATCTACAATGATACATAATAACCTGGTATTGTTACATATATTTATCCATATTGATGAATTGCTTAGTGAGATGCATACATTGACCAATGTTAAACATAATGCAGTGATTTATACTTAATATATTGATATGTATATATGTTTGGGTGACTTATAAATTTATATACTATTCAATTTCCTTCACATCTTATAAATAATATGATTGTACATATAAATCTATATATAAATAGCATCGTATATTTCTAAAGGTATTTATATATAGGAGTATATATATATTACCAAAGTCTTATAAAGGATTTATAATTTGACTTAGCTCTATATGTACTTAGTTGTGTTAAGTCCTGAATTATAAAACAGTTAATAGATCACCCCATTTGTCTGTGCTCTGTCAAACATTTATAGTCCATGTTTCAAAGTTGTGTTAAACCTAAAATATAACAAACCATACATTTTATTATAGTGAATTGTATATGTTAAAATATATTATCTGCAGTAACTTGTATTAGTCATGCAATAGTTTAAAATAAAAATAGAGTGACTTATTGTAAAGACAACAACTTATTTAATCAAAGCAGTAATTTTTTATATTCATGCAGCCAATTAATGATCTATGTGGAGTATAGGAAATACTCAAAAGAGAGAATTATATATATATATATATATATATATATATATATATATATATATATATATATATATATATATATATATATATATACAGTGATCAAATTAATTGATTTTATAGTGAATGTGTTTTAAAGTAAATTAGATGTAGTGACTTAGGATTAATAGAACATATCTCAGGGTATACAGTGATTTTTATTTGTTTATCACTAATCAATAACTTATTTAATTTGTTTACAACGATCTTTATAAATGTATGATAGATTTTAGAATGTATGGTGACTTATATATATTAAAAATTGTGCTTTATTTAAAATTTGTACTTGCATATTAATAATTATTGAGTCATACCTTAAGTGCCTAGTGATCTGCGAAGTGAAAAATAGGTTGCTAAAAAATATATGATAATGGAATGTATAACATACACTACAATGAAAAGTAATACGAGATTTCAATTTATACTATCTTGGTATAGATTATATTTAATGCTAATACCAATATTATATCACTGCCTATTAATAAGAAAAAATTAGCATATAAATTGATAATTACAATGATTATATATAGGTTGGGTATATATACGTATATAAAAGTAATTGTTGAGTACTCTTGAAATATAAAACAAAGTATATATTTATGCATATATATATACATAGGTTGAGAGTGTATAAATATTACATAAAATTGTGGAATTATAGAAAGATCTATTTAATGGATATACATAATTTTTGCTATATAATAGTGTATACACTATTTGAGTACATTCATAAGTAGGAGTTCATTTGGTACAAGGACTATATTAAAAATCATATGGATTGAGCCTTCTCAATGTGTTATGCTGAATATAAAACCCTTCAATCAGAATTTTACATGTATTATTAGATAATATAATGCTCAATGTATTATTAAATGTTGATCTAATAGTTAGTGGGTTGGTATACGCTATGTTTGTTCCATTAATGGTTACTATATTTTCAATCCATATATATTTTTAATGATGAGTATACTGCAACATAGTCCACTTATACCTATTGAGAATTATTAGTTAATGTGGTATCATGGGTATACTAATATGCACGAGGAGCATATACATATATAGCTATGTTGGCATGCATGCCTATTATTAGTATATTATCATGGCTTGAGTGATTTATATATTTGTGTACCTGATGAAATTATTGTGTATTGTATAAGATCAATTACTTTATTACCAAATATTCATATGCATCCAAAATATGAAAAACTATGTTACCCTGAGAACTTGTGTGCAAAGTTAGGTATATTTTGGATAAGTTAGGATGAAAATCTATCTAGTTAGGGATAAAAATTATGAAGTAGTATTACACTATAAAATATCTTATCTTATAAAGACTATCAATATATTTTGTGAATTGGAAAGTATAATGATTGAGTTCTTGGTTTATAAATATAATTGATCATTGATATAGTATTTTTATATTATTTATGTGTTATGGTAACATATTTATACATGAACTTAAGCAATCATATGAAAATATTACATAAATAGGTGTATTGGGTCATATGCCGAAACTTATAGTTAAATAGATGTTTAAAATGAGTCATAAGGTGTCAGAAGGAACAAAATTATAACCATATAGAAACAGTCTCCTAAAAGAATAATTAATTATTGTATTATGTTCCTACAAGGTATAGCTTGATTGTGAGTTATCTGACTCTTTGGAAAGGCTATGACTGACTGTTAGGTTATATATATTCAGCATTGAATACTTATGTGTGATGTATATTATGAGTGTGTTAATATTATAAGTTTTTAGACATATATAACATTAATAGTGCATCGTGTTGTGTGCCTATAAGTTATAGTAGTATGCAGTTTAAACATAAGGTATACTTAGGTGGTATAAACCCATACTTGTTGGATAATTATTTATGATTATGGGTCATTTGTTTCATAGAATCGTAAGATCGGTTATCCATAATTGTGTAGTCATGTTCATAAATAATGAACTATGTTATTATGAGATATCATAGAGTACCACAATACAAATGTATGTTATACTCGGGTGGTACAAACTATAATTGTTATGTCTAGATACGTTCATATGTTTGACGGATTAAATGTATGTGAGTTGGTTATTTATTGAATAGCATGTTTTATGATAGTTAGTATGGGATTTATTTATGTATGCATATAACCCCTCCTGAGAATATAACAGATACTAGAATAAAATACTATGTGTTTATGATAATTGAGGCTTCTTTGTTAAATCTAGTTGTTTGAATAGAAGCTTATGTTTCTATTGATTTATATTACTTTATTATGACTAATTGGAATACTTAATAGTTATGCTTAAAAATACTAGACTATGATAATATGGGTTATCATATGGTGTAGTATGTTTAAAAATTAATTGTGGTAGTTAGAATCTGCAGTTAAAAGTGTATTTTATTCAGGTGATATAAACTGTAGTCATTATTTATAATATGGGATGGATAATAATGTGAGAGTTATTTATATATTTGACAGAATAAATGTATGGTTTTTTATTACTCTTAAATTTAACATGTTATCTAATACAATTGCTAATAGGATGTAAATTATATGAATATTTTGGTTATATTATGTTAACCAATCTTGCATTGTTAATACTAAATAAGGAGTGAGACAGATTCCACTGGTTTACTAGTATCACAATTTAGATGAAGATAATATGATCGAGTGGTGTGTATGAATTTTTAATGATCTATAGATTACTATTATTTATTATTCTTGAAAACTTTGGCCAAAGTAATGTTTAGTGAGACATTATCATTTCATGAGTATGATTTACATATTTATGTGATATCTTGTAATAGAACAGGTTTCTATGATACACCGCATATTTATTTTTAGAAATCATACAACACACGGGTACTTGCTTGGCTCTCTATATTCCCATGCCATCACTATCTACTCATCCATGAAGGGAGGGACATTCCATGATGGGATTAGTGCAAAGAATCATTAATCCATGGTTGGTGTGAAAAAGTGTTCGGATGATGCTCTCTCTTTCCACAATAGTACTATTTTTGGGATGACACTTGAGATGGCCACAGATACTGGAGAGTTCGGGGAACTCATGCTCTAGGGAGCCATGTATCTTATTTATGTATATTGTATTATATTATATTTATTATTAGAAACATTATCATGATGAGTTGTCATAACTTATTTATTGTATATTGACAATAGTGGCTATAGACATGTAGTTATCGTGACTAGTTAATTTTAATTACTTTATATATCTATATTATAATGTATTTTTTATGATAATAGTGATCAGTGATGTATGATGTAGTATACTTCATTTACAGTTATCACACTATGAGTATTTTATATGATCACTGGTTCTATTCTCTTGGTGTAATCTATTTATAGTATATGTGTTAAAAAAATGCGTATTCTATGTCAAATCTAAAAGGGTTGTTACATGTGGTATCAGAACTATGGCTCAAACTCTAAGACCTAATGAGTCCATTAGCATTTTCATATCTTTCTATTTAACAGTTTGGAGAATAGTGAAATGTGTATGATACATTGAGTGTGTATCTTATGAATATTTTTACCCTCTTAGAGTTGTTAAAGGGTTGGTTTATCGAGTGTCTCTATGGTGATGGTTGTATATAATGTTTGGGTAGGTAAATACATAGCATACTTCATGAGTTTTGAATAAGAGTTTACTACCATATTTTAAGATCATTTAGATTCCTACCATGTGGTATCAAGAGTGATTGCATCTTTACTTAGTAATCAAGTTACCTCTACCATTTATGTTTTGTGTTGTGAGTATTTAAGAGCATGGGGATGCTTCTCACTTAAGTATATGTGCATTAGTTTTGTGTTTTATATACTGATCCTGGGAGGGGGAAATCCAATAAGACCATTTTTTTATTGACACCACCTAGTGTGGTGGGAATTATCTTTGTAGTGGAGTATAGTCATATTTGTTGAGGATTCCTTGTGTTAGGAGTTCACTTATGTATTGGCACCCCATATATTTATGCAGAGTTGGGAAGAAGTGTTATCTCTCATAGCTAGCATGGAGGTGAGTTATTATTGTCTCACCCTCATTTGACATCATTATAAGCCCACTGAGAGGATTCATATTTTCATGATGTTAATTTAGTGTTTCTTTAAAAATGGAAAGTTTTTTTTTGAAATGTTGTTTTGACCTTATTCCCTTGAGTTTGTGGAATAGTGTCTTTTACTTCTTGTTGAGAGAGGAGTTGTAGGAATGTATGAATTCATGCATTTATCTAGTTAGTATTTTCCTTTTGGTTGTGAAAGCAGGTTGTGATACTACTCTTTCAAGGTTGGTAAGTGTGTAATGATTTTTAGCATCTTGAGTTGTGATGGTTTCCTTATACCATGTGAAGGTATTAAGAGTTTTTTTTTGAGATGTTAGTTCTCTAATTTCCACTTGTGAGTTTTTAGAGTCACTACCTTATCTTCACTTGTGAACTTAGACCACGTGGAGTGGCAAACCTTGAATTATAGATTAAAAATTATAAGCTGATTATAATTGTTATGTTTTTATATACCTTTGAAGAGACTATTATTATTTTCTTTTTAAAGCATGTTATTTTGAAGATATATTTATGTACCTTCTATCAAGAGCGAGTAGGGTATAGAATGTGTGAAACATCTTGTTAGTCTAAAAGGGGTTGAGACAAACTTTTAACTTGTTGTATATTAGCAGAGCAATTAGGGATACATTATCTTGCGTGTTACTTTTATAAGGTTGTAAAGATAGTGTGATTCTTGGCCTTTGTATGTTATGATAATTTTAATATTTTTTCCTTTTAACTATGAATATGATAGAATAGGTTAAGTTGTGAAATATGATACTAGTTAGGTTTGGCTAGTGGTAACTTAATGCAATTATAGAATGATTATATGATTTTTATTATATGTATGTTGGCACATCTAGAATTATTTAGCATATATTATTGCTTTCTAGGATCTATTAGTATAGATTTTTGATTCATTGAACTTTGTGCATATTTTAGAGATCATTAGGTTATGGGGACCTAAGGGAAGAGTGGTGAATTAAGAACGTGAGTATTAAGAGAAAGGAGTAGATCCTATTTAAGTCTCACATTGACTCGATAGTTATTGAGTTTGGATCCAACATATGGACTTGTCTAATCTAAGATTGAATAGATGGACTTATCAAATTCAGACATATGGCCATACACGTATATTGTGAAACATTTATTCCTTAATTTTATATACATTAAAAATATAATATTTTTAGTTCCTATTCATCATCATACTTATTAGGATCTACGTGGATTAATGGAAGTATTGACTTGTTATACTTATCAGGAACTACATGGAGTAATGATAATATTAACTTATATACATCATTCTTATCAGGCTCCATAAATATTTTTCTCTAGAATGAGAAAAACACTCTCTAGGTTAGAGAGATATGCAGAGGGGCTGGAAGGTTTTATGGAACTCTCCCCGGCCATTTGTTTTTGGATTTTATGATAATTTCATGTGATTTTCAAAATTTAGTAAAACTTTCACTGAGATATGTGAGGCCTTTCAATGTATCAGAATTGGTTAGACCTGTAGTAGATAGGTTTGTCTTGTCGGTTCTAGACCCCAAGGTGGTCATGATAAAACCATCAGAGTAAGTGACACTCACAAAATTTATTTGCATAATAGGTAGACACCATAGTGTAGGGGCTTATGGGACCAATGCTTTGTGAATAGTGCTACTTGGGAGGATTATGATAAGTTTACAGATGATTTCTATATTTATTTGCTTAATTTAATAGTTTATGCTATGATATTTCTTTAATAAATAATATTTTCAATTCAAAACTTATGTTTGAATAAGATTTATCTGGAATGATGATCAAATTTAAGAGGAATGATGTTATATCATGATTACTCGCTAAGCAAACTATTTGATTATTCATGGATATTTATGATTGATAAATTTGATTTGGTTATTTTTAACTAAGCTTTGAGATATATGTTTCTATACAATAATAAGATATTGCTTAGGTCACATGATTACATTGTTTTGAGTTAGTTGTAGTGTATATGTTTACATTATGAACATGTTGATTTGTTATTTCATTTATATTTTATGATGAACATATATCATGGTGTTATGATCTAACTACCTACTTGTTGTGAGGTTAATGTAGGAGAACTCATCCCTCAGAGTGTGACGTAAGAAGAGAATCATTGAAGAGGGTGACGTAGATAGAGATGTCAAAGGATGACAAAGAAACTGGTTAAAACTCTACACACACCACATTAGTTAACACATGTTAGAATGTATAATAAAATAGTTAGCATAATGTGTTTAATGTTACTTACATTAGATAGTTGTTTGTTCATGATTTGCTAGCATGGTTTAATGGTTATTTAGAATTTGTCTTGCATAATTAATGCAAATTCAAGGTTAATGATTAATGTATTTATCATTAAATTATTTTGAAATTTATAGTGCTAATTTAATTAGTGAATATATTAATTATGGTAACTAAATATAAATAAATAAAATATGATATTTTATATTTCAAGAGGAAAAAACATAGGGAAAAAAAAAAATCTAAAATAATAAAAAAATAAAGAGAAATAGAATGTTTAAAATTAAGAAAAATAATCATAAAAATAATAAAAAACAAAGAAAAACAAAAATAAAAAATAAAAATCTTTTTAAAAAATAAAAGCTATGCCCCTTTCTCTTGAAAAGAGAATAAAGATAAAAAGGAAGAAAAGGCATGGCAGGGGGAGAAGAAAGGAGAATGGAGAGCATGGAGTGGAAATGAAAAGGAAGAGAAGGAGAAATTGTGTTTAGATTGAGCTTTTCCAACACCTTGGACAGGTAGGTAGTGTATTTAAATTTTATATATGAATGTTTAGCAATATATAATGTTTACACCGAAGAGATGGAGGTGCATTGGTAAAGCAATTTGGTTGTTATATGCACCACCCAGGTTCAAATCTCAGAGGTATAAAAAAGGTTGATTGTGGCCATATTGGTATTAACGCCAGTTGTGGTGGGATTGTAAACGCCGATTGTGATAGAAATTGTGTGGTAAATGGAATGTAAAACATCAATTGTGGTGGGAAAATTGGTATTTTGGTATCGATTGGTTGTGGCCATTGATGTAACTAGTTAAGTTGCTCTTATCAAAAGCTAAAAATATATCTATATCTATATATATATATATATATATATATATATATATATATATATATATATATATATAATGTTTAGAAGAATGAAGCAATTTGGTATACATATATAGTTTACAGTTTGGGTGACTTATTATATAACCTTCGCATATAGTTTTAGTAAACTATGAAATAGTGAGGATTATTATCCAAAATAGTGGTTTTATATATATATATATATATATATATATATAATACCATTAACATATCTACAGTAATATATATGATTGAAAAGAATGTAATCAGTTTGACATTTTAGATAATCTACAATGATACATAGTAACCTAGTATTGTTACATGTATTTGTTCATATTGATAGATTACTTAGTGAGTTGCATACATTGACCAATGTTAAATGGTAATGCAATGAGTTATACTTAATATACTAATATGTATGTATGCTTGGGTGACTTATAAACATATATACTATTCAATTTCCGTCACGTATTATAAATAATATGACTATACATATAAATCTATATATAAATAGCACGGTATATTTCTAAAGGCATTTATATATAGGAGCATATATTCTATTTATATATAATTCTATTACTGGTGTCTTATAAATAATTTATAATTTAACTTAGCTTTGTATGTACTTAGTCATGTTAAGTCTTGAATTATAAGACATTTAGTACATCACCCTATTTGCCTATGATCTATCAAATATTTATAATCTGTGTTTGAATTTCATGTTAAATTTGGAATATAATAAACCATACATTTTCTTAAAATGAATTATATCTATAAAAATATATTATCTATAGCAACTTGTATTAGTTATGCAACAGTTTAAATGAAAAATACAGTGAGTTATTCAGTCAAAGTAGTGATTTTTTATATTTATGTAGTGAATTAATTATCTATGTGGAATATAGAAAATACTCAATAGAGCGAACTATATATATGTAGTGATAAAATTAGTTGATTTTATAGTGAATGTGTTTTAAATAAAATTAAATGTAGCGACCTGGGATTGATAGAACATATCTTAGGGTATACAACGATTTTTACTTGTCTATCACTAATCATTAACTTATTTAATCTATTTACAATGATCTTTCTAAATCTATGTTGAATTTTGGAATGTATGATGACTTATATATATTAAAAATTATGATTTATTTAAAATTTGTACTTGCATGTTAATAATTATTGAGTCATACCTTAAGTGCCTAGTGATCTGCAGAGTGGAAAATAGGTTGTTGGAAAATACATGATAATGGAATGTATAACATACACTACAGTGGAATGTAATATCAAATTTTAGTTTATACTAGCTTGGTATAGATTATATTTAATATTAATGCCAATATTTTACCATTGCATATTAATAAGAACAAATTATCCATATAAATTGGTGGTTACAACGATTATATATAGGTCAGGTATATATATGTATATAAAAATAATTATATATATGTATATAAAAATAATTTTTGAGTACTCCTAAAATATAAATCAAAGTATATATTTATGCATAGGTATATATGTAGGCTGGGAGCGTGTAAATATTACATGAAATTGTGTAATTATAGAAAGATATATTTAATGGGATATACATAAGTTATGCTATACAATAGTGTATACACTACTTGAGTACATTCATAAGTATAAGTTTATTTGGTACAAGGACTATATTAAAAATCATATGGATTGAGCCTTCTCAATGTGTTATGCTGAATATAAAACCCTTCAATCAGAATTTTACATGTATTATTAGATAATATAATGCTCAATGTATTATTAAATGTTGATCTAATATTTAGTGGGTTGGTATACGCTATGTTTGTTCCATTAATGGTTACTATATTTTCAAGCCATATGTATTTTTAATGATGAGTATACTGCAACACAGTCCACTTATACCTATTAAAGATTATTGATTAGTGTATTGTATATTGATATGTACTTATGTACTATATATATCGTAGGTATAGTAATATGCATGAGGGGTGCATACATATATAGATATGTTAGGATACGTGCATATTGCATAGTTTTTTATTAGCATATTATCATAGCTTAAGTGATTTGTGTGTGTGTGTGTGTTTGTGTGTACTTGATAAAAGTATTATGTATTATATAAGAGCAATTAGTATATTGTTGAATATTCATGTGCAACCAAAATATGAAAGACTAAGTTGCCTGAGAACTTATGTGCAAAGTTAGTTACGTTTTGGATAAGTTAGGATGAAAATATATCTAGTTAGTGATAAAAATTATGTAGTATTACAGTATAAAATTTTTTATCTTATAAATATCATCAATATATTTTATGAACAAGAAAGTATAATGTTTGAGTTATTGGTTTAGAAATATAATTGATCATTGATATAGTATTTTTATATCGTATGTGTGTTATGGTAAAATATTTATGCATGGACTTAAGCAACCATATGAAAAAATTACTTACATAGGTGTATTGGGTCATATGCCTAAACTTACAGTTAAATGGATGGTTAAAATGACTCATAAGGTGTCAGAAGAATTGAAACTATAACCATATGGAAACATTCTTCTAGAAGAGTAATTAATTATTATATTATGTTCTTACGAGGTATAACTTGGTTGTGAGTTATCTGACTCTCTGAAAAGGCTATGACTGACTATTAATTTATATATTTTTAGCATTGAATACTTACGCATGATATATATGATGAGAGTGTTAATATGTAGAAGTGTTTCGACATATATATCATATAATAGTGCATCGTGATGTGTGCTTATAAGTTATAGTAGTATGCAATTTAAACATAGGGTATACCCAGGTGGTATAAACCATACTTATTGGATTATTATTTATGATTATGGATAATTTATTTCTTAAAATTTTAAGACTAATTATCTGTAATTGTGTAGTCATGTTCATAAACAATGAACTATTATATTATGAGATGTCATATAGTACCACGGTATAAATGTATGTTATATTTGGGTGGTAAAAACTGTAACTTTTATGTCTAGATATGTTCATACATTTGACAAACTAAATGTATGTGAGTTGGTTATTTCTTGAATAACATGTTTTATGGCAGTTAGTAGGGGATTTATTTATGCATGCATACAATCCCTCTGAAGAATATAACAGATACTAGAATGAAATACTGTGTTTGCAAAAATTGAGGCTTTCTCATTATATATAGTTGTTTGAATAGAAGCTTGTGTTTTCATTAATTTATACTAATTTATTATGACTGGTTGAGATAGTAGTTATGTTTAAAAATACTAGACTATGATAATATGGGTTATCATAGGGTGTAGTTTGTTTGGAAACTATTTGTGGTAGTTAGAATTTGTAGTTAAAACTATGTTTTATTTGGATGGTATAAATTATAGTCATTATTTCTAGTATGGGATAGATAATAATTTGATATTCATTCATACATTTGATGGAATAAATATTTTTTTTTATTACTCTTATGCTTAGAATATTATGTGATATGATTACTAGTAGGATGTAAATTGTATGAATCTTCTGGTTATATTATGTTAACCAATCTTATATTTATGATACTAAGGAGTGAGATGGATTTCGCTTACTAGCATCACAATGCCAGATAAAGGTAATCTGATCGAGTGATGTGTATGAATTTTGAATGATCTATAGATCATTATTATTTATTATTCTTAAAAAATTTGGCCAAAGTAATGTTTAGTGAGACATTATCAATTTATGAGTATGATTTACATATTTATGTGATATCTTTAAATAGAATGAGTTTCTATGATACACCACATGTTTAGTTTTAAAAATCATATAGCACAAGGGTACTTGCTTGTCTCTTTATATTCTCGCACCATCACTATCTACTCATCTATGAAGGGAGGGTCATTCCTTGATGGGATTAGTGTAGGAGATTGTTAGTTCGTGGTTGGTGTGAAAAAGTGCTCAGATGATGTTCTCCCTCCCCACTATAGTACTACTTTTGAGATGACACTTGAGATTATCATAGATATTAGAGAATGTAAAGAACTCATGCTCTGGGGAGCCATGTATCTTATGTATGTACATTGTATTATATTTTATTTATTATTGGAAACATTATCATGATGAGTTGTAATTACTTATTTATTGTACATTGATAGCGGTCGATGTAGACATGCAGTCATTGTGGCTGGTTAATTTTAATTACTTTATATATATATATATTATGATGTGTTTCTTATGATAATAGTGATCAATGATGTATTATGTAGTATACTTCATTTACAATTATCACACTATGAGTATGTTATATGATCAGTAGTTAGATTCTCTTGGTGTAATCTATTTATACTATATGTGTTTTTAAAAAAATCACATATTTCTATGTCAAACCCACTGGAGTTACAACTAAAGAGGAAGGAGTTACCCCAATGGTATTACGAATTCTAGTATGACAAACCCAAATTGGGGGATAAAGCTTTAGGTTTTAGTCAAAATGAGAATCCCTAATATTATTTTATATGATTTTTTTATTGGCTTCATCTTGACTATTACATTAAGGGTTATAAGATGTGAAAAAAATGTGCATGATTTTGAATTTGGCACATAATTGTTTCATATATTTATTTTTGAAATTCCCTCCATTGTTAGATATGATAGTTTGATAAATGCCAAAATGAAAAATAATTTGATTAAAAATGAATTTAGAGATGCATAACTTCAACCAACTTGGTAAAGTATTCGGTGGTTGTAATGATGAAGACATGACCATCTTGTGATCTAGGTAATTTTCTAATGAGATCTAATCCCCACATATAAAATGGCCAAGGAGACTCCAAGGTTTGAAGTTCAAATGGAGGAAAGTGAATGAGATCATTATGAAGTTGGCAAGGTTACACTTTTAAGTGAATGTGATGGCATCTTTTTTATGAGTAGGTCAAAAATATCCCATGTAAGCATTTGCAAGTTGTAGCATGTCCCCTATACCACTACAAATACCCCCATGTGTTTGCTCAAGGAGAAAAGGAACTTCATCTTGAGTAACACAATGGAATAAGGTACCTTAGTTATTATGATAATAAAATATATCATGTCTAAGGATATTTGTAAGCTTGCTTTTAAAGTCAAGTATTTTTTGCTAGAGTCAACCTCTATAGGATAAGTATGATGTTTAATAAATTGGATGATGTCTTTGTACCAGTGGCTCTGTTGAGTATTGACAACCTCAATGTAGTAGATAATATAATCATCCTTAAATTGTAGACTATAATTCAACTTCCTCATGTGAATGATAGATTGTGAATCATGATGTGCTTGATGAATGACAATTTCCTTGTGAGACAAAAAATGCTTTGTCTTGGTGGTTACTTAACAATTGCTTTTTAGGAAGTGGTAGTTTCATCCATGACAGTTAACCATACCCAGTAACGACCTAGAAACATTCAAGTGCTCATTTGAAGCCTTTTCAAGATGGATGGGGATCTCAAGAATCATACCACAAGATAAAAAAGTGGAGGGAAGGCTTTAGAGCAAGTAAACTGAAGGGGAGAATAAATTTTAATGAGGATAGTAGGAACTAAAAAGAGCAAAGAGTTGTGTTTGGTCCAATGAATGGATTATGCATGAAATCACTATTCTATTTTATTATAATCTTAGGAGAGAGTGTGAGTTTTGTGTTTATAATATATGTACTACCTCAAGAAAGATCAATAAAGTGTGAAGTTTGGTTTCATTCATATGTCTATGTGTGTGTTTGAGTAGTAGGTTGCATAATACATGATGTCCTTCATTAAACCCCCTATCCTTGATTGCATCAATGGGTATCATAGCCAAGTTAAAACTTTGGGATAAGTGAGTGTGTTTTTCCTCTAATAGGAAATTAATGGGTAGAGGGCATGAGTTAAGTGAGACATATTTTAATGTTCTCCATCTTGGGTGGTTGGGTAGAGAGAAAAGTGATTAAAGAGTGGTCTAGAGGTGTGTGGCCTACATAAGTTTGTAAAAAAATATTGAAATAATAGGTTGAGGTTGGGAGAGAGTCCAGACGCCTCCAAAAAAGAGTGGTAAGAACTATAGCATTTTTAGATGCTAAATTTATACACCTTATGTTAATATTATGTATCGTTATGTCATAATGCCCCCCCCCCCACCATGCATAATTATTTTTATAATTACATTTTACCACATTTTTTTCTTTTACCACATAGATTAATTAAGATAATTACTATGGTTAAATAGTAATTACCCCTTTTACTTTACCCTTAAAACCATAGAATCTAAAAAATCAAATAAAACCAAAACATAATAAACTTCCTAAAAAACTTATTCCTTGGTGAAAACAAACCAAATAACCTTGAAGGATATTTTAACCCTCTTTTACCCAATGTTATCTCATTGGAGTAGAATTTCATTTATCTCAACCCATTATAGGTAAATCAACATCAATCCTCCATAATTGACATCGATCGGTTAGGATCAACATCGATCCATAAAATACATAGTAGACCTCCATTGCTCAGGAGGATGGTGACGGTGATTTTTAATTTTAAACTATACCAAAATCTCACTGTAGTTTACGTACGAACATTGTGAAAGCTTTGTTATATTATAGAATCCCCACTTAAGGAATCATCAAGAGGATTTTGTGAAGATTCTTCCCTCATTCTGGCAAGTTTATTTTCAATCAAAAAGGTTAGTGTTGTAATTTATTTTTGTCTATCATCTTCTGTGTCTAGTTCTCATTATTTGACATTCGATTTTATCTATTTTATTAGTTTTCTAGGTTGATATTATAGTCTACTCGATATTTAGTTTTCTCATAGAGAATCGATATCGATTCATCTAAATCAACGTCGATCATGTTGGATCAACATAGATCCCTATCAGTTTAATTAAAGTAGTTTTAAACATCTTGTTTAATTCTTGAATCTCTATCAAAATTGTTTTTTGTCTATAAACCTCTATTTTTGTCTATTTTCATTATATTTTCATCATTTTATCAAAAATACAAAGTGTCATTATAGTCTATTTTTACTATTTAACAGTGTTTCACAAAATTAATGTTGATTCATCTGAATCGACATCGATTCTATACAATCAGCGTTGATCCTATAGGATCGGCATCGATCCCAATTAAATATTTAAAACATTATATAAAATTTGAAATCTATTTTCTAAAAATTCTATTTATTCATGTAGATGACCTTGCCTAATTTAGTGCATGATTCAGATAGCATATTTGATCTTCCCATAGTCCCTCAACCTCTCTTTGCAGATCAGAGTGATATAGATTTTGAGCTAGGACTTTGTCTTGTAATTTTTGTACGTGACTTCACCTATATTAATGAGCTATTGGTTATAATTCAAGAAGACATAGACATTGCTAATGAATTCTGGGATGTATATTTTGACCATATAAATATTTTTATTAATTAATCATCTTCGACGTTGTCTACTTCTATCCATATCTATTTTTGTAATTTCATGTTTAAGAATAAACTTGAATGTTTGAACATAGGCTGACATCCATTTGAGAAAGCGTGCTATTTCTCAAGACTAGTTTAGACCAGGTAGCCCACCCATCTATCTATTAATCAATTCTTGTTTAAGTGTGGTGAATTATAGGTCATTCCTCCCCAACCAAAGAGGAGTTCTCACAATCAAGCTTGATCAGTAGTGCACAACCAATCATCCATATCTCTAGGTAATCTTAAACCCTATTTATATTTTGTTTTTAGTAGCTAATTATAAAATCTTGAAAAAAACATAAAACTTACTCAAACATTATGGTATGCCCAGTGGGACCCATAAGGTCTCATTTTATTTATTAGAAATTCATTCATGAATTTTAAAATCTCTTCTCCCTTTCTTTATTTGTTGCATTAATTCAAATAAATCTAGACTTTGCATTTTATTTCTTCTTAAAAAGTTAAAATAAATTACATCCATTTTCCTTGCTTAGGTTCTTTTACATAGAATAATATAGGTAGTAATCTATCGTAGTCATCACTTTATCCACATACAAACCAAATCACTATCATAATTAACACATTTAAACACTTGACATAAGGAAATTGATAGGGATTTCATCACCTCATGGCAACCTTTTTATGTTGATCCTACTTGGATTTCACCACTAAGAGGAGGACCAACTTAGTTCTCTAGCTGAGTACAATCTCTGGACCATTGATACACCATTGGCTAAGAACCTGCATTGGCGTGGGATTGTGAAGTCAGGGGAGCAAGCCCCAAGTACCAGGCCACGTATCAATACTAGTGCAAACATTTTTGAGTGCCAAAATAAACTACCTGAAACCATCCTTAGATTGTCATTTCTTAGGACCTTTGTTATCCAATTTTTTTCTACCTTTTTTTTCACATCTTAAAATTTTTTAAAATGATAAAAAAATTCTTTGGAATGACTTTTAGTGTGTGTATATTTCATTCATACTTAAAACAAGAAAATTCAAAAAGAAATTTTTATTTTATTTGTTTGTCTTATCTTCACTTTTATTTTTTCTTTCATGGTATTGACCCGACAATAATTTAAAAAGCAAAAATATGAGGAGGGTGTTACATCTTCTGCTATGGAGCGTATACCTAGTTCTAATTCTTCCCTTGAATCTTTTAAGAATCTGGTGTTTCCATAAAATTATCCTTAAGGAGATCCTTCCTTTGTGGAAATACTAGACAATAACCTTGTTACTCTTAATCATTATTTGAATAGTTGAGCAATACATATTTCTCCTTCCCCCCATGCCCAAAACTCTCCACATAGGTTTGGGATGCCTTTTGAGGGAACTGAGAAAATGGAAGAATTTATCATAGCCATGGTAACATTTTCCACCGGATCTCCTCCACCTGGCTCTAATGCTCAACTTTCTCAACCTTTAGAGAACCAACCATTCACGATATCTACAAGTTCTTCAACCATTACTCAAGACCAAAATAATACTCTACCTATATCCACCATACCTTCACAAACATTATTAGGTTCAGTTATTATAAACCTCCATCCCATTAAAAAAACTTTAGCACATAGCTCACAACAAATCTCATACATTCAACCTTCCCAAAGTTATGTATCCTTAACCACCCAGTATATAGCCTCATCACAACCAGCCATAGCCACTCAATTACAGTCCTTCTCATAGTAGAATGTTCCATTAAAAATCCCTCAATACATTGCAGCATCTCAACCTATTATGGCTACTACAGTAGGATATTTTCCCTCACATCCCATGTCCACTACTTTACCAAATTATCAACCCCCTCAGCAGAATGTCTTAGGAGGTGTGCCTCAGAGTAATACTTAGATATACTTCATGAACATCCTTATGAATAGGATGGCTAGTTTGGAAGCCTCTACCTTTGCACATAAAAATATGCTCACATATGAGCAAATTTGTAATGAGCCAATCCATCCCTCTATCCCTATTCGACCATACCCCTCACAGTGGGAACTTCCTAAATTCACTAAATTTCAAAATAAAGAAGATCCCTAATAGCATCTTAGAGCATTTTGACATGCATATTATCTTATAGCACATGACAATACCCTCTTACTTAGGACTTTTCCCATATCATTAGCAAGATCTGCATTGGATTGGTATAATTCCATTCCCCAACATTCCCTCTTTTCCTTTGGATAGTTGGCCCAATTTTTTTTGGAACACTTGTTGATTAATATCACTTAAAAAGTGACTATCATCGATATCTATGCTATTAGACAGTTTGAGGATGAATCCCTATCAGACTTTGTAGCTTGATGGCATAACTTAATCAACCAGCTAACTTTTCCCTTGCCACAATTTTAATTAATTAAATTATTTTCACATTCTTTTGCAAAACATATATCATCCATGTTACAAATTTAAACTTTTAAGACATTTGATAAAGCCTTCACCATGGCCCGTAATATTGAAATATGTGGCATTGAAGAGGGGAAAGTTAAGTTGTGTAATAAGAAATTTAATTCTGACCCATCCAAAAGTAATAGCAATAACCATAAATCAAAATGGGCAGTAAATGTGGTTACTGTAAAAACTTCTTCCCCTCCAGCATCTAACCAATCTGGAGATTCTACCTCTCAAACATAGCAACCTAGGGGTCTTACTTGTTTTCCCTCTAAGAGTTTACCCCCTAAGAAATATACCCCTATAGGATAACCTTATGCTTCAGTATTAGATAAACTCCTACAAGTAAATGTCATTGAGCTCCCTCCGATTAGACCAATTGATGATACACATCCTAAACCCACTTGGTACAAAGAAAATGAATTTTGTAGTTACCACAGGGTAATAGGACATGACATAGAGTGGTGTCAATCCTTCAAATGATTAGTGCATAACCTTATTGACAAGGGGGACCTTCAGTTGGATAATCCCAAATCTCCTCATAAGCAATCCTTAAATATTTTTAAGCAACCATTTCCTAACCATCCATCCACATCAAACACTATCCAAGCTAACCTTGGGGAGACACCAAATCAAATTCAACCCCTGATTAATATAATCCATGACCAATTATTGCCTAAAGAAGTCCCATAAGAACCCTTGGTCTTGGATCTCCTTACAAGAGATGCTTTTGATTTGAGTCAAGCTGAGGTCGTTAAATCTAGTCCCACAATTCCTGTAGAAATCCCTAAGATTATTACATGGGATCATTCATGTGAACCATCCCCTTCACCCTCTCATATTGAATCTCCTAAAAAGGAAAATGAAATTACTCCTTAGGATGTTATAGATAAACATCTTGACATTTTTTAAGTTACACATGCTACCCCTTTAATCCCTAGTAAGACTCATCATGGCAAACGTATATTGGGAGCTGATCTTTTTGCCTAAAACCTCAACCCTTTGAAACCATCTTCTATTATAATACCTCTTTACCCTAAATATACCAAAGGAAAGAGTAAAATCTCTCGCAACGATATCTGGGAGAATTGTCTTGGCATTCCACCGAAGAAAGTCGTAGCTCATCCTTAGGTTAAAGTGGATCTTTTTAAAACATCAAAATATGCAAATCATAGTATGAATACCCCTTCTATTGTTAACACCCAAAATAAAAAAGGTCATATCCCTTTTATACCATCTCCATCATCCATTTTAGGACCTCATCCATCTTTCACCTCAGTCATAGGTTCTTCTATCAAAACACATGGAAGGACACAAAATCCTTTTTCATTTAGTATGCCTCCATATCCTTCTTTCTCCATTAAGGGAACATTAGAAAAGCCTAAAAGAAAATATCTTAAATGTGTTCCTCTTGTAAAGGGTAAACAACAAAATCAAACAAGTAATACCTTACCATCAGACCTTGTTATCAAAACCCCTATAAAACAATAGCATGACCCTTTCAAAGGATCTTATGCTATTATTTTAAAGAAATTGTTGAACACCTTCCTCATTATGATATCACCTATATGGACCATTAACCTTCGCCCTAAAAATCTTGCATGGTATAAAACTCAAGAAATATGTGTGTATCATAGAGTACATGGGCATGATACAAAAAACTGCAAAGCCCTTAAGACTATAATCCAGTATTTAATCTAGGATGATGACCTCTTAATCAATGATCTCAATGAGCAAACTCCTAAGCCAAAAGTTGTTATTCCATCTATTCCACCTATTCATAATCATGCTAGTCCCATAAGTGATAAAGAGTTGATAACTCTTCAGATCCACCTTTATTACACATTAATGTCATTCATGTAACTACCCACTCTCAAAAGCACAATTTTAATAAATTTAAGGTTTCAATTACAGGAGCCTCTATGTCTAATACGCCTAAACCACCTAGCCAAAAGCCTAAAGTTTATATTACAAGAACTACCTCTAATGAAGCTAAGGAGTGAGTACAAATATCCATATTAAAATAGCTCCAACAATCACCTATTAAAATGTCATTATATGAGCTTACCAAGAACTCTCCACAACATCGACAAGTAATGATAGAAGATCTCCAAGCTATTGAAGTTTGACCAGATGAACCACACCCTTTTTTAGATTTTATATGAGCCCTCTGAATGGTCTCAACTCTTAATTTTATTGATTCTAATATTATTACTTTATCACCTAAAGATCAAGATATTGCCCTTTTTATTATAGCTTAGATAAATCAAACTCAAATTAAAAGAGTTATGATTGATAATGGGGCAAGCATTAATATTATCTCCTCGCATGTCTTCCAATAATTACAATTGCTAGAAACCATTATCTCCCAGTCTGTAGCAATTCTTCATGAATTTAATGACATGATATCACCCATGGTAGGAACAATCATCCTCCCCATTTATGTGGGTTCTTTCACCATTTATGAGATCTTTTGTGTTATAGAAGGAACATTTCAATACAACATTCTATTAGGGCGTCTTTGTGCGATGTGATGTGTACCTTCCACCATTCATTGATGCCTTAAGTACAAACATGAAGGTCAGGTACACATCATCCCTGTTGATCCTCACCCCTTTAAATCATGCAAATTCACCTTTAGGCCAAATGATGTCATAATACCCTCACCTAACATAATTCCATCTCCATCTTCTAATCAAGCCTCGACTAGCACTACCATCTTTGCTTCAAAATTACCCACTCTAGAGTCCATTGACTCTATGATACAATAACTTTCTATGGGAGAATATCAATTATTAACTCTTAATACTTTACCCACTTCTAGAGAATATGGTCATCCTGATAAGCAACCCAACTATTCACCCAGTCTAGGTGATACCATTCCCTTTGGACCACCTTTCTTGCTTACTCACTTAATATATGGTGGGATAAATCAAGCTACCTCAAAGTGTGATGACAATGTTTATGCAAAACCATTTACATCCAATTTCTCTTTTCTTATCAATCCTCAATTTGTTCAAAACTATCTTCATCGTTGTGCCTGAAAGGGATTCAACATGGGTAAATATGAGCATGGTCCTCATGATGACACATTAGGAGATTCCAAAAAATTGCATGAAAAGCATGGCTTAGGTTTTAAGAAGGATTCTAAGTTTACCCCAGAACCCACTCTTCTACCATCTTTGGAAGAAGAAGAACCATCTTCCCCATCCGATACCGCTTCCTCGACTAGTGATACCATATCCATTCCTTCTAACTTGTTTTACTCAATTCTATCTTCTTATAACCCCTTGTCTTTTATCATGATAATAAGGTCCAAACCATCCCATTAGTATATCCTCAGTTAATAGGATCTGATGTGCCAGTTATCCTTATTTTTTAGTATCAGGGCAATGAGTCAATCTTGACCCATCTAGGTGTTGAAAACTCTTATTTACGTAATTCTCTTCCATCTAAAATGTCTAGATTATTAAATGAAGCTACTTATGATATTAATATTGGGTCCTAGGAGGTCCCAAGGATTATTAAAATTAGCAAAGCCTTAGATCCTTAATAAAGTCAAGATTTTACCACCTTTTTATTAGATTGTAGTAGAGCCTTTCCTTGGTCTTATAGTGATATGTCTAGCATTGATCCCTCAATCATTATCCATAACATCATAACCTTTCTTGATGCTAAGCTGATAAAGCAGAAGCTTCAAAAAATGCATCTCACATTGCACTCCTAGTAAAAGAGGAATTACAACACCTTTTATTCATTAACATCATTCAATCCATTGATTATCCTCAACGGATGTCCAACATTGTTCCAACCACCAAACCCATAGGGGGACTTTGCATCTGTACTGACTTTCATGACTTAAATCTTACTTGTCCAAAAGATGATTTTCCCCTTCCTAATATAGACCAATTGGTGGATTTAACAACTGGCCATGAAATTTTGTCTATTATGGATGGTTTCTCTGGTTATAATCAAATTCTTATTGCACTAGAAGACTAACATAAAATGGCATTTATTACTCCTTGGGGAACCTTTTCCTATCATGTTATGCCCTTTGGCCTTAAGAACACAGGAGCCACTTATCAACGGGCCATGACTTATATATTCCATGACATAATCCATAAAATTTTCAAAGATTATGTAGATGATCTCTTTGGAAAATCAAAATTCCATAAGGATCACCTATCTATCTTGAAAACTATCTTTGATCATTTACTTCATTATTGTGTACGTCTAAATCCTAAAAAGTGCATTTTTGGTGTCTTGATGGTTAAACTTTTTAGTTTTATTATTTCCATTCATGGAATAGAAGTGGATCCTACTAAAATCAAGTCTATTTTAGAGATGCCTCCTCCTTCTGATCTTAAGCAGCTTCATAGTTTACAAGACAAGCTCCAGTCTATTCATCAGTTTATTTCCCAACTTTCTGATCATTGTCAACCCTTGCACCATTTATTAAGGAAGGGTAGTTGATTTGCATGGGATTCTAATTATCAAGAAGCCTTTAATGCACTTCAAGACTATCTTTTATCACCTCATATCCTAACTTCCCCTAAGGAAGGTCAACATTTCTTCCTTTATATCTCAGTTACAGACCATGCTCTAGGTGTTATGCTTGCTCATCGAGATGAACATCACAAAGAATAATCTATTTATTAAATAAGTCATACTTTCATAGAATATGAAGCATGTTACTCACATGCTAAAAAATTATGCCTAGCATTGGTTTTAGTAGCCTCCAAGCTTCATCAATATCTCCTCAACCATAAGACATATGTCATTATGACTACTGATCCTCTTAAATTCATGTATTCTAGGCCATATCAAAATTAGTGAATGGATAGATGGATCATGTTATTAGCAGAGTTTGATGTAGAATTTCTCCATCAAAAGTCTATCAAAAATCAAATCATTGTTGATCAATTGGTTGAAGCACCTCTTAGTAATAATCAACCCATTAATTATGAATTCTTTCATGAGTCTATCGCATCCACTTCCCAGTTAGTCCCAGAATATTAAATGACTTTATTCTTTGATGGGTCTAATTGTGAATGCAAAAGTTGTGTAGGGATTGTATTAATCCTACAAGGTATCCCCATGCCTTTGTCTTTTAAATTAGACTTCGATTGCACCAATAACATGGCTGATATGAATCATTGATTATAGGACTCCAAACTACTCTTGCACTAGGAGTCAAATCTCTTAACATCTATGGGGATTCTTAGTTGGTGATTAATCAAATTACCAAAATATATCAATGTAAGAATGATATCCTCCAAAGATATAAAACTTTGGTTGATCAATTTTTATCTGCATTCAAATGTTATGCCATCCAAGTTACTCCTAGGTCTAGTAATAAGTTTGTAGATACTATGGCCTCTCTTGCTTCTTCTATCCTAGCCTTGTCTTAGGAGTCTAAGTTATTTGTTCTATTCCATCGACATAATCATCCTTCTTATATGAAGATGGATCTTTCATCCATCCATAATATCAAAGAAAATCCCGAGGAGCCATGGTATGTATAAATATTTAATTATTTATCTACAGGATTGTCTCCCCCTCATCTATCCAAAGGTGCTAAGCACATCTTCCAGTAAAAATCTGCCCATTATGTCATTCTAGAGGGAGTTCTTTATAAGTTTGGTTTCAATAGTATTCTCCTTCATTGTCTCTAAAAGCATGAAGCTACCTTAGCTATCCAATAAGTCCATGATGGCTCATACGGTGGGCATTTTAATGGGCATGCAATCACCAAGAAAATCTTACACCTAGGTTACTATTGGCCTACTTTGAATAAATATTGTTGCACCTATGTTAAAAAGTGTGTAAAATGTTAACATCATGCAAATTTATCTCATGCCCCTAGTAATGCTTTGCAAGCCGCAAGAGACTTTTGGCCATTCTCCCAGTGGGGGCTCAATTTTATCAGGCAGATTAATCCTAAATCCTCTCAGCATCATGAATTTATTATCACTACCATAGACTACTTCACTAAGTGGGTGGAAGCTATGCCACTTATCTTGACCAAGGCAAAAATGATTGTGGAATTTATCCATAATCAAATTATTTATCATTTAGGAATTTCTAATAAAATTATAACAGATAATGAAAAATATTTTAAAAATAAGAAAGTCTAGGCGTTATGTGACTCATTTAAAATAAAATTAAGTTTTTCTTCTCCTTACTATCCTCAAGCCAATGGTCAAGCCGAAGCATCTAATAAAACCTTAGTCAAAATCTTAACCAAAGTTGTTAATGAAGTTGGCAAAAATTGGCATCTTCGTATCCTTTTTGCCTTATGGGCATATCGAACTAGTATTCAAACCCCTACAAGTACTTCTCCATTTTATTTAGTCTATGGTTTTAAAGTATTACTTCCTTTGGAAGTCCAAATTCCATCCCTTCGAGTCTCTCTTCAAGACATTATTTCTTATGAGAATTTCCATCAGGAGTGTTTATCTCAGCTTGAATTCTTAGATGAGCATCGAGCAGCAGCCCTTGACCACCTTTGTATATATCAAGAATGGTTAAAATGGGTATATAATCAACATGTAAGAGAGCGTGAATTTAATATTGGAGATCTTATGCTTAAGGAAAATCAACATGTGACTAATATGGAATGAAGTAAAAGGGGTAAGTTTGCTCCTAATTGGCTTGGACCATACATCATAACCCATAAATATGGATCTGGGGCATATCATTTAGCCTCTCTTGATGGTAAACCAGAATGTGAACCTCTTAATGCCTTGCATTTGCATCCTTTCTATAGTTAGTAAATGTTGGCTCGTCTTGAGTAGTCAATTCTATCATATCCCTTTATACCTAATAATGATGTGAGAATTATGTGGTTACCCAACAGTTGTTGTAATCCTTGCCTTGAATATGAATACCATGGCTCTATTCATAGCATTTTCTCTTGGATAAGTTTCGCCTATATTGGGAGAAACCCCAAATCATTGTTTCCCTTATCTCTTACACACCCTTATTTTCCAAGATAACATAATCATTTCATATAAAGGAATCATGGGAATTATCTTAAAAGGATATTTTTATGCCAGTATTATTATTAAAAAAAATCAAGTATCAAAATCCAAATCAAAAAGGGTAAAATAAATAGACTGATCCCTTGAAAGATAGTTGTAATCAAATATAAAAAGGCAAAAATAAATAGACTGATACCTCAAAGGACAAATGTGCAAAAATATAAAAATATAGACCAATCCCTCGAAGGATGGCTACTAAGTAAAAAACTTCCCACATTGATCAGTTTTCAAAATTATGTTGTTTTCAAAAGCCCTAAAAGCAAGCAAAAAAAAAGTCATGTTGTCAAAATCAAAATCCCAAGAAAGCTTCCCATCTCGATCAGCTTTCTAATAGTAGACTTTTCATATTGATCAGTCTACTTCTTGGCATAAATGATTCTCAGAAGAAAAATATTGATTCTTAAAATATGAGTGACACTGTTATTCATCCCTTATCCCATTAAAATCATCTAATCCCAATAATTTTATCTATGATTACTCCAGGTTGTGTTAATATTTATTATCCTTTAGTTAAGGATGCATATGCAATGTAGATGAGAGGTCCTCTTTTTGGTTGTGGTCCAAGCCAATGTGGGATGGATTTATACTTTATGTTCATTAAGAATTCATAATCCATCAATCTTAATCCATTTAATATAAGCATAAAATCCATAATCCATGAGAACATACAATTTTTAATCCCATAACATCACATAATATCCATAAGCATAAACCATAAATGAAACATAATCCATAAATAAATCCATTATTTACATCATGATAATAAAATTAAAACCATCCATAATACATCACAATCCATCCATCTCAATAATCAATAAATCTCTAAACACATAACATAATCCATAAAACACAAATGTAAGTCTATATATATACATCTCAAATGTCTGTACAAATGTAATAAGGGGCTCATGGCCCATATGATGTGCATATCTAATGGGTAAACTCTATCCTATTGAGATGAATGCTATAATATCCCTCATCATCTCCTCCTCTCCCTCCTGTAATGCTCCTTGTACTAATAGTGGCACCTGGGGTCCTACATGATCTGTTATGGCTAGCCACATGAGATGCAAATCGAGCAACCTCTAGTAGTTGATCTTGTACAATCCTCTTGTAGTATCATAAATCGGCAAGTGTATCCTTGTACCTTTGTAGTGGTACCATATCTGTGGGAATGGAGCTTAGACCTGGAGTATCTCAAGTTAACCTCTCAACCATAGAAGCTCTCATCTGCGCTAACTCAGTCCTGTAGCTATCCCTCTCTTGAATAGCCTAGTCTCATTACCATCTGACCCTATCAAGCTCATCCCATAAACTCTATATCTTAGCCTAAAATATTCCCTATTCATCCTATCTTAGGGCATCCTATACTGTGCTTCATCTATGTGCTCATCCTATACTGGTGCCTCTTGTACCACCTCCTATCGAGGCCTCACTGCTCTATGTTGTCACCTCGCCATCTCTCCCATAAATGAAATGGCATAATCATTTGTATAGCTTGCATCATCCACATTTGATGCTACCATCTCCTCTAGTGCTCCCATCTAGATCATTATGGTGTCGAGTGTTGGCCACTCTAACTCTGTATCCTCCCACCTATATAAGCGTGGAGCCAATGGTACAACCTATAGCAAGCTAAATTGGCAACATACCCTATCAAAATAAAATAACTCCATATGGTCCATCCATCACCCATATACCCATCTCTCTCGGGCCATATCCCCTAGCTCTACCTCTATACCAAGCTATGTTAGAAAATGCACAAATGGTCTCCAAATAATGTCTCTAATCTACAAGCTCTTGAAAATTTATCTATAGTATGCTAGATCATGCATAACCTTATCTGAATACATAACCTTATCTGAATATGGTATGATTAGGTCATCATCCCATCGAAGGAAGCCCACACTATATGCCATGTCTTCAAACCTGCCCCATGGGGTGCCAAGAGGGTGAATTACTCAAATGTGCTCATATGCCCAGCAGTGAAGCACAAATGTAATATCAAGCCCTAGCTGGTGCCCAGTATGCTATCTCCATAACTCTCTATAAATCTACCCTATTAAGACAAGTGCCCAAGCAAATATTATCCTATACTCCAGCATATCTACTTACAACTACAGTGAAGCTCTATGGAAACCATCCTCTACCAGAATCAGGTAATGTGTAGCAAATAACTGCTACCATAAGCATGGTCAGCAATAGCCTCTCTATTGATGCCTACTCAAATAGGGGCTGAAATGAAAACCCTCCAACCACAAATCTAATGTCTACAGCATCCTTACCATATAACTGTCCCAGTGCCACTGATCGATTGGCTTCAGCCACAATGTACATTAGAGCTCCCTAGATCGATAGCCTCAGAATCTGGAGGATGTCCTTGATAATAATCATCATCTCACCTATCAAAATCTAGAAGGTGTTGGTGGTATAATCCCACTGCTCTAACAACGCCACTATCATGTCAATGTCTCAGTGGGTATGATGGTAATACCGGATCCCTCCAAATCGCACTGCCTCTAAGTGCACCCAATCATCATCATCCATCTCCTCCTGTATCCCCTCTAGCAATGGTGGGACTCTATCCCTCATAGTCAGTAACTCATAGACCTATCATAAGCAATCTTTTTTTAGTTAATTTCTACTCTTCCTACCCTTATTACCCTCTCTTTGTAAATTGACATCGATCCTTTCATATCAATGGCAATCCTTAGAGATCGATGATGATCTATTTTGGATCATGGTCGATCTATATGGATTGACATCGATTCCCTCCTACCTAATTTTTTTTTTCTCTCACATCCCCTCCACATTCCTAATCTACTCTCCCCTTATCCTATTCCCCTTAATTTTCCTCCTCCAACCCCTCCCTTAAGCTAAAAGTTCTAAAAACATTAAAAACTATAAAATACATTAAAAAATGTGTCCCAACCTCATAGTGCACTCATTGTCATCTACTCCCGCTAGCCTCCATCACCTCGTTTGTGTGTCTGCACATCAACAACCCATCAAATTTTGCTTATAAAACTCTCATGTACTCAATAGCTAAATGAGCCTTATTGTTTGTCGATGGAATATTTATAGCCCTTTTTGGGATCAACATCATTCCATTTAATCAATGTTAATTCTCTTTAATCAATGTCAATTTTTTTATCGATGTCGATTCCCCCTGGCTTTATTACTTTTTGCATTTTGGGTTATTTTTCTTACTTTCAATTGCTTTTGAACCCTTATTTTCTTGCTTTTATCATAGCTACCCCATTTTGTCTCTCATATTACCCTTTAGATTGGATAATTTTGGCCCTTTGTCAGTTCCCTAATCTCTTTGACATACCCTTACTTTTTGAAACCTTACCCCATGTAAGATCCTCAGGGTGTGTTTTGTCTTGAGTATATTTGCCTATAGGTACGTCTACACCATATGTACATCGGATGCTTTGGTTCGATATTCCTATCTCTTATTCTCTTGATTTGCCTGTTACAAGCTTCCTTATTTTAGTTGTGGCATTTCACTTTTTGATCTAGTTTCTCAAGCATTCCTGCTTGCATTACTTTTTGTTCCCTTTAGAGCAAATGTGGACTTTCTTCGTTGTTGTCCATCATCTTTTTTTTTGTGTCCTTTAGCTATCTTCCATTTTTTTCCATACCATCTCATCCATTTTATTTTTCCATTCCATCTTGTTCAAACCTATCATTTGTTCCATTTCACTTCCCATCACCTGGTTTGAGGGGAGGATACCTCACAAACTTGGGGCATTAAGTAGTTTATAGTTTTTTGTCTTGTGGCACACCATTGTATACCACTATGCAAAAAAGGGTAAATGTAGACGCCAAATTTATATGCCTTGTATTAATATTATGTATCGTTATGTCATAATTCCCCCCCCATACGTAATTATTTTTATAATTACATTTTACCATCTTCTTTTCCTTTACCCCCTAGGTTAATAAGTTAATTACTATGGTTAAATAGTAATTATCCATTTTACTTTACCCTTAAAACTATAAAATCTAAAAAATCAAATAAAACCAAAACATAATAAACTTTCTAACCCACTTATTCCTTGGTTAAAAAAAATTGAACAACCTCAGAGGTTGTTTTAACCCTCTTTTACCCCATGTCAGCCTATTGAAGCAACTTTTCGTTTGTCCAACCCATTTTGGGTAAATCGACATCGATCCTCCATGATCGACGTCGATCGGTTAGGATCAACATCGATCCATAAAATGCATAGCAGACCTCCATTGCTCAGGAGGATGGTGATGGTGCTTTTGACTTCAAAACTTTGCTAAAATCTCACTATAGTTTGCATACGGACATTATGGAAGCTTTGTTATCTTGTAGAATCTCCACTTAAGGAATCATCAAGAGGATTTTGTGAAGATTCTTCCCTCATTCTGTCAAGTTTATTTTCAATCAAAAAGGTTAGTGTTGCAATTTATTTTTGTTTATCATCTTGTGTCTGATTATCATTATTTGACATTTGATTTTATCTATTTTATTAGTTTTCTAAGCTATTATTATAGTCTAATCAATATTCAGTTTTCTCATACATAATCAATATTGATTCATTTGAATCGACGTCAATCGTGTTGAATCGAAATCGATCCCTATCAGTTTAATTAAAGTAGTTTTAAACATTTTTTTTAATTCTTGAATCTCTATCAAAAAAAATTGTCTGTAAACCTCTGTTTCTATCTCTTTTCATTCTATTTTCATCATTTTATCAAAAATACAAAGTGTCATTATAGTCTATTTTTATTATTTAACAGTGTTTCATAAAATTGATGTCAATTCATCTGAATCGACATTGATCCTATATAATCAACATTGATCCTATAGGATCAGCATCGATCCCTATTAAATCTTTAAAATATTATATAAAATCTACAATCTATTTTCTAAAAATTATGTCTGTTCATGTAGATGACCTTGCCTGGTTTAGTGCATGATTCAATTAGCATATTTGATCTTCCCATAGTCCCCCAACCTCTCCTTGTGGATCAGAGTGATATAGCTTTTGAGCTAGGACTTTGTCTTGTGATTTTTGTATGTGACTTCACCTATATTGATGAGATATTGGTTATAATTCAAGAAGACCTAGACATTGCTAATGAATTATAGGATGCATATTTTGATCATATAAATCTTTTTATTAATTAATCATCTTTGGCATTGTCTACTTCTATCCATATCTATTTTTGTAATTTCATGTTTAAGAATAAACTTGAATGTTTGAACGTGCGCTGACATCCATTTGAGAAAGCATGTCGCTTCTTGGGACTGGTTTATACCAAGCAGCCCACCCATCTATCTATTAATAAATTTTTGTTTAAGTGTAGTGAATTGCAGGTCATTCCTCCCCAGCCAAAGAGGAGTTCTCACAATCAAGCTTGATCAACTGTGCACAACCAATCATCCATATCTCCAAGTAATCTTAAATCCTGTTTATATATTTTTTTTAGTAGCTAATTAAAAAATCTTGAAAAAGCATAAAAATTACTCAAACAGCAGTGGTTGCCAATATGGCAAGAAGGTTGGCAAAGATTGTAAAGATGTTGAAGGTTATGTAAATAATATTATTTGTTGTTGAAGAGGATAGAAGGGGATTTATCCCAAGGGATGATGTGAGTGATATATAAAATCAAGAGTTGGGAGTGGAAGATGTGGGAATATCACCTAAGCAGTTTTATGAAGGAGAAGATAGGATTTTTAGAGCCATTTCAAAGATTGGGAGAGAAACCAATATTAAGGTTCCAAGTTTTCCAGGAACTTTTAACCCTAAGAAGCTAGTTGATTAGCTCAATAATATGGAGGAGTATTTCAAATTTGATGAAGTGTATGACCAAAGGAATGTAAAGGTGGCTCCAATCAAATTGAAAGGTCATGTAGTCCCATGGTGGAAAGATGTACAAACAAAGAAGAATATAAGGTGTAAGGGAAAAATTACCTATTGGGAGAGGTTGGTTGCAAAGTTGAAAGGTAAATTTATGCCTTTGGATTATCAATTGGATTTTTTGAAGAGGCCCCAAAACTTAAGGCAAAAGGAGTTGATTGTAAAGGATTACACAAATGAAATCTATAAGATTACAATCTATGATGGTCATAGTAACATGGACCAAGAGTAACAATACACATCAATGGACTACAGTTGAATATTCATAATGAGCTTAGCTTAGTGAGGATGTATATGGTGGGAGAAGCATATCAATATATTTTAATGGTAGAATAGAAGTTGTCCAGAAGGAAACAAAGTGCAACAAGAGGAAGAGGAGGTTTAGTAGTGGTAGAGGTCAACCATCCCATGAAGATAACCAACATTGTAAAGAGGAAAGAGCAAGCATTTCTCAGGTGTCAAATCAGCAATTAAGAGGAGGAGCTACCTCTGCAAGAGGAAGCAGTAGTATACGATAGAACAAGGGAAGGGAGAGATTTTTATAGAAATGAAGATATTCTTGATGATAGAAAATAAAATTACCAAGGAGTACCAAAGGAGACACATTTTTAGACCTTAATGCAAGACAAAAGGTAAGTGTTGTAATGTTTTGGTTGATAGTAGAAGTTATGGTAGTTTAATATCCAATGAGATGATCTCCAATTTGAACTTGGTGTGTACACCAAAGCCAAGGCCATATAGGGTGTGTTGGTTGTTGGATGGGAATGCAAATATTTTGACTGAGTGTTGTGAAGTACAAATGCAAACTAGTAAATATCAGGATAAGATTTAGTAAGATATCTTACCCATGGATGCACGTCATGTTTTTTTAGGGAGACCATGGAAACTTCATAAGGAGATGTCGTATAATTAGAGAGATAACACTATGAGTGTTAAGGATAATATGTAGAGGTACACTCTCATTCCCTTGAAGGGAAAAAGAGAATGAGGGTAAATATAAGAACCATCTTATGAGGCATGTTGATGAGCATGTGTTGCTAGAGAAAGTGATACGAGGTTCTCTCTTATCTGAGGAAGAGGCAAAGTATTTCAAAGAGTTGTCTACAATAGTTGAGAGAAGGATGAAACAATCAACATCGTTATCAATTCAGATGTGTATAACATATAAGAGGAAGAAATTTTTATGGTATGGTAGGGGAGATCAGCGCGATGGTTGTGGGAGCTAGGATGAGATAGTGTGGAACATGCTTGGTAAAGGAGGGTGATTTGCAGTCCAGCAAAATGATTAGAAAATGTGGTGCTACATCACAATGTGGAAGGGTTCACTGTGGCTTGGCCCACGAAGTCAAAAATGTGGCTCTACCACCTAGCCCAAACTTGTGAGCATTGTGCTCACAAACACTCACCCTAGGTGTTTGGTACAAGAACATGTAGGTAATTAAGTAATCTTGTGTCATTTTAAAATATATCTTAATTACATGTGTGTTTTTTATAGTCAGCATCACCCCATATGGACTCGATCACCCTTCAACATAATCCTAGAAGAAAAAATGAGCGATTTTAAGCCATAATCTTAAGTGTTCTCTATCTCATGATGAAAATGTTGGTTAATGTAGGTTTACGTTAATTAGTGGTCATAGAACTATCGCCGTAGTTACAAAATTTCCACTTTATAGGAAGGAGTGATTTCACCCATAGAAGTTAGCCATGCCCAATAACGTACCAAAAATAATCAAGTGCTCATTTGGATCCTTTTCAAGATAGATGGGTATCCCAAGAGTCACACCATGATACACAAATGAGGAGGGAATGCTTTGAAGTAGGCAAACTAATGGGGAGAAGAACTTATAAGTGATGTCAATAATAGGAAAGCAAAAGGAGTAGAGTTTTTTCCAATACAATAAATGGGTTGTGTGTATGGTCATTCTTCTATTGTATTGTGGTCATAGGAGAGAGTATGAGTGTTGTGTGTGTAATCTCTATACTGACTCAAGAAAGAGAAATAATGTGTGAAGTTTGGTTTAAATCCCATGCTTGTGTGTGTTTGAGTGGTAGGTTGCAAAGAACATGTTGTCCTTCATTGGACCCTCTATCCTTGACTTCATCCCAATAATTTTGAATCCTCCAAAATTGCTTAATCCACCAGACAGTTAGATCCACATGAGCCACCACTGGATATGCTAGTGTCCACCAATTTTGCTCCCACTACCACCCAAGGGAGGATCGACGTTGCCACCACCTCCTTTGAGTGGAGGATTATTGGAGCCACCCACTATTATTCCCCCACTATTGACCCCTATATCCATATTTGTAGTTATGGTCACCGTTGCTACACTTTTCCAACCACACCTTACAATAACTCTTATAATCCTTGATTTGTTGGGCTGAAAATTCTAAAAATTTGTCTATTTGTCTCTCATGTATTTCTACCAAATCCTCAATTATAATTGCTTCACTTCCTACTCTTATTTTTTATTCTACCTCTAACTCTTCTTCCCACAATCGTGACCCTGACGAATCACTCAATAATCTCCTTAGTTTTACAACTCCTGCGTGAGACTAGTTCAGTAAGAAGTTGGGTTCATCACCCTCTGACTTGGTTTCATCAATGTCATCCCATTGTACAAGTGAACCTCACACCATCGCACCATTGTTCATGTAGCCTACCAATTGTCACTCCCATTCCTCATCATGGTCTTTGTTTTCTCTTGACGTAACTCGATTCACCTCACCATATCTCTTTCCATGGATGTGTTTCTTTTGTGCGACATCTGAGGGTCTCCTCTTTCCCCTTGTGGCTAACTCATGTTCATGTTGCTAAGCCCATCAATCATGGCACTATGTATTGAGATCCACTACCTCCATCTTTTCTTCCTTCAAACTAGTCCAACATCATATTTTTTGGCATCCTCATTAGCATCCTACCCTACCTGGCCCTCGTAACACAGGTAAGGATTTTTCTCACTTTAACCTTTCTATTCTCATGTTAATTAGCAACATTTAATCCACAATTTTGTGTTTTTGATAAATTTCTTCATGGGGACTATGAGAAACATTGTCAGTGCCTCATCCACATAAGAGTATGATGTTACTACAAATTCTAGAACATAGTTCTCAATGGCTCCCTTGACAAATGCATCTATTATGTGCGTCTAACGGTATCCTATTTTTTTAGAGCCACAACATTCTCAGGAGTCCACTCTATCTCTTGAATGTGTGTAGACAATTGTCTCTTCAACCAAGCCAAGATCTAATCAAACAACAGGTTTGGAAACTCAAAAAATAACCCTTCGTATAGGCAATCATATAGAAGTGCCACACCATACAACTATATCAACTCCAAGCAATGCCTCTTTCCTAGCAAAATCTAAAGTCTGGTGGTCAAACCACTCGTCAATTTCATCCAAGGTTGGTCCCTAGAACATACTACAACCCTTAATCTTATTGAGGGTCCCAACATGTCACTATGCCATTACAACCTAGGGTGAACACAATTTACCCATCGAACATCAACGCATCAACTCTAAAGGAGAAGATCACCTGAGGAATGCAACAAGTTGCATTAGGACCCCAATGTTTAGTTACAAACAAGAATTATATGTAAACAACACATATTAAGACAAACCAAGCTACACCAATATGCAAAGAATAACAAGATTCACAAAAAGAACAAATTTCATTATAACTAGTGAAATACATGTAACACCATATAACAAGTGGTGAATAATCTCATTCTACGTCTCTATACATGAATTAAGTATTTATAAACATAGGCATGCCACATTACAAGGCAGTTAAATAAGCCCACCTACCCTTTCCACTTACTACATCACTAAGCCATTAAGTTCATGGCACACTATTCTATGCACATGCCCTTTTTCCTAAAATGGGGGAAATGTCCTTTTTACAATATTACATTATCTAGTGCCTATAAAAAATATACAAAACATGTAGGTGACTTACATGGAACAAAGCAGGGTGCCATGGTCATAGTGATGATCATGGTAAAATTGTACGATCCTGGAAAATCTATGAATTATGACATCAATCTCTAATTTTTCTCGTCCTTTTATCACATTTCACTATGGGTATTTTGACTCCTTTCCTCATGAATCAACAATCTTGTAATCTAAGTGAATAACAGTTGGTTTTGGGCATCTACGAAGTAGGGTTAGCTGCTAGCATGAACTAATTATCTCTTTTAGTTTTTCAAACCCCTCAAAAGATAACACAGATATTGATAAAACAAAAATTCCATAACAGAAATAACTCTTGAAGATGAAATTTCTAGAGACAACCAATGAAACAACTCTAGAAAACACTCTACAATAAAATGTTTGACAATAAATGGTAAGAAATTGATTGATCTTGATAATGCTTGGTGATCAAATGAACATAATCGCTTGTCTATTTCTAGATGACTTGAATTCAAACCTTGGCAAGAATCGTGCATGTCAACCTCCAACAACTAGAAATAGGAAAGACGAAAAGGAGCGAATGAGCCCATTGAATTATGAGGGAAACAATGCAACAAGGTTAGGGGAATACAGACAGTTATGCCATGTTTCAAGATCATATAGACGATCTTAGCATGAGACGAGGAAATCAAAAAATGGATATATAAGTTAATATGTGGATGCACAAAAGGGGTTTCAAACTTTGAAAGTCGACTTATTGAACAGTGTCAAATTTTGACTAATCACTTATGCATAGACAAATGCACTAAGCATATATAGAATAACACTAAATAAATGCCAATGGGCCCATTTTTTAGTCATTGCACTATGGGACACATTTTGTTGACTACTTTTCTAAAACATAGTAAAGTACATAAAACAATCTTACATAATCTATTAAAAAAACTCACATGTAGAAATTCAAATAATGCATTTGACTTTTTATGGTGTTTTCTTTTATAACTTCGTTGGGAACTTCTCTAGCAAAAATAATAAAAGAAATCAATATACATGTATTAATATGTAAAGAATACTATTTTAATTTTGTTTTTCATAATACAAACCTCAAATACAATTTAAAATGTTTTTGAGTAAACTTCTTTTTACAACCAAAATAATATGAAAATAAGACGTTACTTTGGTTTGTTTTTCAAGTATGATTAAAGTATTAATTATAATGATAGATTATATGATATCTTCATAAATCATATAAACAACATATGGGAACATAATTAGTTTTAATTGATTTCTCTAAAGTCTATTTAATTTAAAACAAAGGTGTTCTCTTCATAAATAATTATTAAAATGATTTAGTTGTGAAGTAAAAAAGAAACTATTATTAATCTAAAATAGAAATAGAAAAAAATATCATAGAACAAGGTCAACAAAAAAGAATTTTTAAAAATATGTTACCATGTCAATTTATTTCATAAGATGTATAAAAGGAATTGTTTTACATCATCCTTATTGACTTATCCTTTGTAACTAAGGGTGTAATTATTTATCTTATAAACAAACTACATCATTGAAAATTGCTAGGTATATCTCGTTATAGTGTGCATTTTTTATACACACATGTCAAGCATTCCACCATAGTATATAATGGAATTATTATTTTAAAATCAAGGTACTCTATTTGATGATAAATATTGAAATCAAACTTTGACTTAAGCTACCACGTTGAAAAAATGGTCGTTGTCATACCCATGTCATGCATTCCTTTTTTGTATAAAACGAAATCATTATTTTAATATCACGGTGCTCTATTTGATGATTAATATTGAAATCATTTTTTTTACTCTGAATAATATTAAAATCAAATTATTACCCCTATTTGATTATTAACATTCTGTCTTTGCTGAATTGTTAATTAGATATAAAATATTGATATTTTACATTAAATTGAATTTTTAAATTTTACATCTTTACACAAATTATATTTATTATTTTGATATGAAATAATGATATTTTGTATTATTTTTAATTTTCAAATTTTACTCTACTGTATTTGATTATTACCATGGTTAATATCCATTTTTATTTTGTACTTGTACTCAAAAGTGTGAACCCTCCTCCACATGGATAGCCATTTCATTATAATCTCATTTCCCTTCATTTCTTTTTATTGTTTTACATCATCTTCATGTGCATGTCCCATTTATCTCTCTCCCATGTAGCTCACAAATAATACTTTTCATGCAAAGATTCACTATATAAATGTCACATTACTAATCAAATTCATAAATTGCAACATTTAGGATGAAACTTCTTTTCACACTCAATGGCAATCTACTTGTAATTTCCAAATATTAACGAGTCTCGTGAACTTTACATGAAACATCCTTCCTATTTTTGATTAATGGATACTTAGGCAACATGTTTGTTCGTATCTCCACAAATTTGGGAAATGTATCGTTTTTATTCTCAAGGACAATACAAGTTAAAAAGAAGACAATTGCATATTTACATTAAAGCATATTGCACTTCGTGAAAATGCTACGAAATGCCAAATCCAAAGCCCTAGAATAGTCACGCTGAAATGATTGAACAATACCAACATTGAATCCTTCGAAACTGTGTTGCAAAACAACTCATTAAATACTTCACAAGATAACATTAGGTAGTTCCACGCGGTCATAGGCTTTGAAGATGGAACCTGTAAGAAAACCACAACTTTCTAATCAGCATTTCATTAATGCTTAAGCTATTGAACACTGGTAAAAGAGACATTATATGAGAAACCTCCATTTCATTTATGAACTGCAAGGTCATGTAGACCATGACACATCAGTGGTCCAAGATTTAAGATTTGGAGATAATACAATATCAACTGTTAACACACAAGATTTGGAGTATGATTGCCTTGATAAGAACTCTGATGCTTCGTAAATTGTGTTAAAAGCAAACAACTCTGGTTGTTTCTATGCAACAATGACTGTAATGAGCAAAAATATCCTTTTCAAGGAAACATATCCATGACATCATGCCCTATATGCTTTTTCATTTCAACTTACAATCCATATCATTAGCTGAAGAATTACCAAAGCTGAAGTTTAGTTGAACAAATTAGAAACTACGTTTCAGGTCATTACTACTTTTTCCATTTGTGCAAAAAATCATGGTCAGTCCTATGTTTGAAGAGTTGCAAAATAAAATTCGCAGGTAATACATAAAATTGTTTTTACATAAATATGCCCATATTTAAAATCCAGCTTGAATCTATACGCTGAATTTCATCCAGAGATATACTACCATGAAAGAGTCAAATAACACCGCACAAATGTAGAAAGCAAATTCTACAGAAATCAATTTTATAAGAGACATGTTTCTAATATTTTTACTTCAAGAATCTCACGTCAGTTTCAATACTTTTGTCTGTAAATTGCCTTTTAAAATGTGAACTTGTCAAATGCGTGGCAAGAGACAACATATATAGCACATTCTATTGGAGTTTAAGGGCATTGAAATATCATAGTAAAAACTCAAAACTCCTTAAGTCGTCTTATCCTCATCGCATCACCTGACACCAACATTCTCCTCCTGATTTTTAGATACCCTTTCCATAATCATATTTAAAAAGAAAACAAAGGTTTGAGGTCCTGAAAGAGGCCAGTCTTACATTTTGGGCTCTTTCCTCTTCTTACACTTCCCAAAGAGATCTCGTGATATCCAAAGCAGCTAAAAATTTAATATACTAGACATGCCCTGAAAGCAAAAATGGAGCAAATGCATGCCCATTATTGGAGGATATTTTTATCTCATAGAAGTCTTCCTTATTTATGTTTGACCTTTATTTTTACTTATTACAGCACTAAAATTAATGTTCAGTAATTTATTTATTTTTGTAGAAAAACTCGAAAACACTTTAAGAAGGTACGAAACTGCTTCATGAAACATCATAATCAAGCTATATGAATCTTAATCAAATCCGCAAATTCAGATATTACAGCTCTGCCACTGAAATAAATTGTTGAGACTCGAGAGCAACGATTACTTGCTTCAAAGCAAATAGCATTGCTTCCATCGTGGAATTATGTGATTTATTGAAATCTCACAACTCATCAAAAAGAAAAAGGGAAGCATCTCACATCTAGAATAACTCTAACCGTATGTCTGCATCTCAACACGGATAAATACGAATTTTTTAATGACTGACATTTACCAGTGAGAATTGTCCAAACAACATAAAATTTTGCATGGTCAAACAACACGGAGTCGTTAATGATTTTCACAAGTACAATAAGTTTGACTCCGCATTTCACAAAAACTAGACTAAAGCTCAACAAAGAGCTGATTAAACGACACTCGAACCACCTAACTCAGACTTTTTGTGAGATATCACAGCTTTTTTTATACGTCAATTTTATAGTTAGTCTGAAACTTGGTAAAGTATTGGCCCTACTAAAGTGAAATGTGCAAGTACCAAACCACTCACAATGAGTATTGAGACTATGATGCTAACTACTGATAATAAAAGCCCGATCATATCCTTTTGTTTACAGTCCTCCCCGCTAAAAAAATCCAGAAATATGATAAGGTGGCCTAGTATTCTATGCTTTTCCTACAAGATATTTAACCTTTGGTTATATGACCAAATACTTATTGTTATCAGAGCTCCATAATCTTGACCCAAGCCAAAAAAAATTATAGAACATTGTTTTAGATCTGATGATAAATTTCAAAAAAGGAAAAAAACCTGCCAACTCCTCAAATATAATTATCAAAATCAAAGTATAAAGTTTGTGAAGGCCCAAGATGTACAAACCAAACTGACTGAAGCACTAGCACATCTGATTGGAAACTTGAATCATAAATTAGAACAACGATGCCATTAGTTATGTCACCCTCGTCTCCTCACATGTAATCTGCTACTTTTGGTAATGCTACTGGTGAGATGCCCGTGTAGATGAGCAAGTAAAATTTCCCTCATTGGCATATGGTATATGTGAGACACCCAAGTTGAAAATGAAGCAGCAGCTATGATGTCTCACTTGTCCATAAAGTAGGCTTGTATTTATATAAATTGCTCAAGAATCATCCCAAATTTAAAACAGAAGTATAGAGAAATGTCTTATTGGGTGTGAGATGGGCACACTTTTATTGTAAATATCTTTTTTTCACTGATTTTAGTCCAAGATTCTCGTGCATATGGATTTGCAAAAATGAAGCGATGTAAATAAAATTTTAATTAAATAGAGATGATATTGATTGCTCAAGGAGTCAAACATAAACATGAATTGGGAACAACAGACAGATAAAGCTGAGTTCAGTGCATGGGGAACTTGAAAATGAGTATCTTTCTTAAGTGGCGTTGAAGACCAAATCATTTAATTGAAAATAAGACATACTGATTCATGATATTCAAACCAATATGAAGAGGCCCTCCATATAGGCTACAAAAGGTAGTAAACCCTATTTACAATTAAAATTTTACCAAATTTCACCTTCTTGCCACCATTTTGCATTCTTTCTCCTCAAACTGAAAGTTGATTCTTCCTTGCGGCATCTTACTGCTTATTCCTCATTCCAGTTTGCATATTGTCTTTTATGTTTAGTATGTCTCAAAAAGAGCCAAAGATGGCTCAAGTATTATTCCCACCTAGCTGTAAATTTGGGTCAATGGTTGATAGTTTGGAAATAGATTTTGAGCATTTTGTTATATGGATTCTAACAAAGACATGACCACCTACTTATCAGAATCCACGAGCAAACATATTTTGGCTGTGGGTATTAATGATATGGACGAGATTCGCAGCATCGCACGACTCCAAGAGGTTCTTGCCATGCTATGACTACATAAACCTTGTTGTCAGACTTATTTGTGTTTATTATTCCCAAAGGCACAACAATTACATCATCAGAGAACAAGGAATGATATAATTTACTAAATCCTCGTCACATCCTACTGTTGCATTACTATTATCCAAAACAAAGGAATGCACAAAGGAGCAGAAACTTTAGCACACTGCTCTGATTTATTATCAACTAGGGTAATTGTATTAACCAAAACAGAATAGATAGAAGAGTCAAACCATTTCATGATCCAGATAGCTTGATTTGAAATTGACAGACAAAAAACTTATTTACATTGTAGACTATGAACCAAACATTGATTCAACTAAGGCTGGAGAAATTAACACCTGTGAAGACTCAGACAGTCTACCCGGCATCATTCCAGTCTTAAAATCTTCCCTTGTTCTGAGGTAGGTGAAATTTAAAAGCTATTAAACTTTTGAGACTTGCAAATCTTTTCAAACTGAAAGATAGATGATTAAGCCCTGCGAATCTGCTTAAGCTGAGGTGTCCTTCAATTGCAAAGTTGACACAAAAGGCTTACAATATCGATGCATTAGAGTGGGAGGCTTCTAGGGAAAGAGCTTTATGAGTGTGTCAGGCATCATTGCAACCAAACCAACAATGATTAGTTTTAAGCCCCAAATACTCCTTGTGATATTTAGGTCCAAACAAGCAACAAATGTTTATTGTGGATACTTGCTCTATGTTTGTCAGTCAGGGCCTGGATTTTGAGATTAGCTTGTCTTCGTCTTGTGACCACTGCTTAACCTGCTTTATGTTGATAGTGAAAAGTTGGAAATTGTCAGTTAATTCAGGGATGTCTATGACTTTGCCTATCTTCTTGGATTAAAGCTTTAAATACTCTTATTAGGAGATTAGCTTGTCTTCTTCTTATAGCCACTGCTCAATCTGCTTTATTTTGGTAGTGAATGGTTGGAAATTGTCAGTTGATTCAGGGAAGTTTATGACTTGACCTGTCTTCCTGGATTAAAGCTTTAAATAATCTTATGAGGCTAATAGAAACTTTTTTATATTTGTTAATTGCTTCTCATTAGTGGTTCATTCCAAGCTTCAACCATTCCATCTCTGGCTACAATCATGTCTCTAAAAGCCAGTTCCTTTTGCGCAAATTGTTCCAGCAACGTAGCAAAGTTCTGTTTGAATTCTTGGAGTTCCAACGACTCCAAGAAATGCAACTTAGTCTGGTGCCAGTTTCCCGAGGCTCCTTCATGCATTGTTTTTCACACAACTTTGGTTCATTCATCATTGGCTTACATTATTTATGTGGTAGATTTTCCCTAACAAAGTCAATTCTGACCTTGCTATATCAACTTAATTTTCCCAGCTCGTCCAAGCCTTGCAACAACACATTTGAGACTAATAGATGTTCCGAGTCTGCCTTGAAGAACCTTGATGCTGCCTTTGGTATACCCTTAATTGCTTCAGTGTTTAGAAAAGTTTCATGTCAATTTTTTGGTTATTCCTGTCTGCAAATCATGAATGACATCTTACAAAGACTCAATTACAATTGGAAATGCCCCTTTGCTCAGACAACCTATGATGGAAATTGGACTGTAGCATCTGTTGATGTCAGGCCTAGGCTTGCACCGACACCCTGCTGTTTCATTGACTGCTATAACTAGATACAATTTTTTTTGCTAGTTGTCTTCTCTTTTGCAAAGCCTAAAATTGAGGGTTTGTGACAAAATTATGTTTGCCCACAAACCAAACTTATTGTAGCTCTAGTTGATTTTCTCGTGTAATGTCCTTTTGTGTATTCTTCACTGTAGATGTTCCTCTATTATTGTTCCCTTAGCTATTACTCTATTTGTTGCCCTTCTTGAACCCCTACATATTGTTAATGCAAAAGGGATCTTTACCCAATTGATAGTGAGTGTGGAGCTCCTGTCGTTGCTCATAAGTCCACCATATCAGTTGTTATTGCTTGTCTAGTTGTCATTGTTTATGTACTTCCATAACCTGGTCTGTTGTGCTAGACCTTCAACTTAGTTATTGCGTCCATCTAGATTGGATATAGGAGATTGACTTGAATACTTGAAATTTAGCCTAATCTCATGCAGCCTATACTGAGTCGTAACTTCTACTTTGTCAATCAAAATTTCTTGAATGGCACTTCTACTTTCTTGATCTTCAGAATTTCTTATAAAAATATTAAAATTATGGAAAAATGCCTTCGAAAATTCTGTCGCAAGGGGTATATGAAATCAAGATGATCCATTTTACAGTATTATATATTGTTTGTATGTCAAACAATGCAGGGGAATGGGGGCAGGTATAAGCTACTATAAATCAGTGAACATCGCTCATTTGTAAAACTAGCCTAGAGAGTGCACAAGGAAAACAATTGGATTTGGAGCAGGATTTCATGGGGTAAATACAATGATGACATGGCTACTGAAAGAAGATTCACTGCAAGGAATTTTATATAAGGTTTGGCTATCTAAATAATATTTCTAAAGGCAATAGCTTGATATGCCAGTCCCTGTTTTGATAAGTTAGAGAAGGATCCCTGGCAGATTTCTGGGAAGATTCTTGTTATAACAACCTGCCAATTTCTTAATTGGGAGATTAAGGAGATACCAAATAACCAATAATTAGATCCCGGAGGTGCAAATTTAATAACTACTCAACAGAAATAAATACAATAAAGAAATAAAATGGAAATCAGTGACCACAATATGGAAATACCTCAGAGATTGGCGAACAAGCTACAAGACATTTTAAATATAAGACCTAAGGAACACACACACACACACACACACATATAGAGAGAGAGTTGAATGTACCATTAGCCTATAATGCACATAAAATATTCATTCACTAGCTTAAAATGTCATGAGCCCAATACAATTCACTAGCAAAATTCGACATAAGAGAATGTTGAATGTGAATGAAAAATAAGGTTATTCTAGCAGGGCACAAAAAGAATAACACATAAGTTCACTCTAGGAAAGCAGGAAAAGAAAAGAGCACAAGTCTGTGCTAGGAAAATGCAATAAAGAAAATAAAGCCATGCAAAGGTTAAATATTGTTTTAGAGAAATAAAGCAAATAAAGTCATTCAAAAATGAAATATTGCTTTAAGAGAGAGGACAAAGCAAAAGTTACAGGGTTTTTTTTGGAGAGAGTCTATCTTTAGGAGCGTGTCCAAATATACGAGAGGGCTTAACTCTCCATATCTATAAGTATGACAATATTTATTGTAATAGCCAGTCATTTATTTATGCAAAATTATGTGATCTGGCTCAACCAACATTTAATACACTAAAGATTGGTTTGTCTTCACAATTGGAATTTTCAAATGGCTAATCAGAAAGGTTTGATAGTTCTTTGTATTGGTGGTATTAGAAACGAGTTTCATTACTTATTAAAGAAAAAATTAAAACATTTTTTGTTTTATTTTTCAGACATTCATATTTCAGTTTTTTAAGGCAAAATTCTATTTCCAGATTTTTTCTATTAGGAACATAATAGTAATATCAAAGCTGCAAATTTAAGATTTTTAAACCTTATTTTAGAAAACAGAAGTAGAATTTTCTCAACTATAAAAAAAGGTAGAGCCTAAAGGTTGTTTTTTAGATCACAGCCAAGCCAAATGCCAATTTGGCATATGAGACCCTCCTTTTGGAAGCCCACAAGAAGATTTCTTTCCATTTACTTACTATATTGTTCATCGTTTTGTAAATTCAAACTCGGGAGTAAATTCAAACTTGGTATTAGAGTTGCTTTCTTGGCCTTCTGGGAAAATCCCTAGCAATGGAAAATGTTCACAAATTATGGATTCTATTAGCCGGAACTAATCAATGTACAGAGTTATAGGAGACTTGTAATCATAGTTTTCAAGTTCGGAAATCCAAATCTGTAGACACCCCATTTTGGCACAACTAGCTTCCATCCAGAGTTCAGACTGATTTCTACCAAACAGTACAAATTAAGCCTAAGAATCACAGAACATCCCAATTTCGTCCGCACATCATTCATTAATGCTCCGAATCGTGTTGAGGCATACCCATTTGGGGTATTATCCCGTAAGCAACAATAACATCTCACGAAATCATCCCCAATCACTTTGCGACCTAACAATTGCAGTTTGGCCTATGGACCCATTAAGCAGAGCACTTGAACAATTCCTAAAAGAGCTAAAACGCTAATCAAAATGAATCAACTGATTAAACCAGATTAAATGCTTAACTAAATAATCCATTTGCAATTAATGAATATCTAAAAATGAAAATTCAAAATATCAAGCTTCTTCATCATTGTTTTTTGTGAGTTGTCAAGCCCTCACCAAAATATCTAATTTGTGAGCCATGCCTATTAATTGAAAATCATAATTACATGCCACCTCCTTAACTCAACTGGGGTTAGACTCAACTCACCTAGGGTTGGTTTGAACTCAAACATGCTTAAATTCTAACCTAACTCAACTTGGGTAAGAGTTAACTTTGGAGGCTATAAATACAAGGCCTTACCTATTGATCAATAAGCTCTTTTGGTATAAAGTTTTTATGCTCAAATAGATGCAAGAAGTCTTTCTAGTAATGTTACCATGCCAATTTCACAAGCCAAGCCAATCTAAGTCAACCGACATTACCAAGGCGCCAAGGAGAGGTGGAGCAATGGAGCTTCATTGACAAATATTTCTTGAGTACATAGCCGAGCAAGCCATTTTGGAGCCACAAGAAAGGTAAAAGGATTATTTCTTTTATTTTCTAATGTGTTTTCATTGTATGCTTGTTACCTATGTTCTCTCTAGTGTCTAGACTAGAGGTGCTAGTGTTTAGTGTGTTTGTTTGATTAAATTTTATTGACTAACACTGTACTAATCTTCCCTATGTGGATTTCTTGTTCATGATGGCACACCTGGTGAGACCTGAACCCAACAAAGTTCTTCCCATGGCATTTTAGGACCTCTTTCTAACATTTTTCATGTCAAAATCTTAACTTGTTGAACAAAAATTGAAGCTCACGGACATTACATAAAAAATTGCATTTTTGTTGTGTAGTTGTGTTATTGCAACTCCTAGTTGCTTTATTGAAACTCCCAATTGCGTTATTGCAACTCCTAGTTACATTATTGCAAAGTCATTTGCATTATTGCAAAGTCAATTGTGTTATTGCAACTCCCTAGTTACTTTATTGCAAAGTGAGTTACATTATTGCAGAGTCAGTTGCATTATAGCAAACTCAGTTGCGTTATTGCAACTCCCTAGTTGCGTTATTGTGTTTCCGATTGCAGTTTTGTGTTTTTAGTTGCAGTTTTGCATTTCCAATTGTGGTTTTGTGTTTTCGATTGCAGTTTTGTGTTTCCAGTTACGGTTTTGTGTTTCCAGTTGTGTTATTGTCTTAACAATTGCGTTATTGCACTCCATAGTTGTGGTTTTGCACTAACAGTTTGTTTTGCAGGCAGTTGCAGCTTTGCACTAACCAGTTACGATTTTGCAGGAAAGTGGCGATTTTGCACTAATCACTTACAGTTTTGCAAGAAAGTGATAGTTCTGCAATGTGTATATGCGATATTGCACTGTGTGAAAAACATAAGAAACCCGAGAGCTAAATTTCAATTGTTTCTTGCTCATTTGCTTTTAGTTTCTAAGCACAAAGACCCCCTAACACTTTTTGCAAGACCCAAAGACCAAGTAAAGACGTTTCTAACACTCTTAAGATTCAAACTCACATTTACATTTGGTGTTTAAAACTCATTTAATTGACTTATTTTCATTTTTCAAAGTTCTTAAACAACACCAAGGGACTAAACTTCATATCATATTTCGCTTGGTGCCCTAAAAAACGAACTCACACTCTAGTTAAGTGCTCATAAGAGCTTTCATTTTTGTGAATGTTGTTGTTTGTTTGTTTCGCAAGCCAAGTGTAGAGTGTATGCTCTCCCCCATACCATTTAGGGAACTTAGGTGATCAAAAACGCTTCACTTATTGCCTTTGTCATCTTATCCAAAAGCGTGGAAAGAAAGTTGCTAAGGCACTCCCCAAAATCCGAGTGATTTGGGTGATCCCAAAATGACCCTAAAGTCCTACAATTTTTATTTTCGTGCATCTTCGCTTGTGGGTGGGAGTTCATCGCCTCCCCACGAGTTCTCTAGGGAAACGTTGATCCAAGAATTCATCTTTGGGCATCGTTTCAACCCCATTCCATGGTAGGGGTATATACATTGAGGTCGACTTATTGAGATGCTTGTTTAAACGGTTAAACAAACTCCATTAGTAAGAGATTGCCTCGAAACATAGATTTAACTCAGACATCGCACTACACTGAGCAATTGACGAATGTAGTGGTTGAGAAAAGGACAATTTTTTCACAACAAACTAGTTAACGCGTAGCCAAATGACGTGTTGTGCCTTAGTGTTAACCACACATATGGGACCATTTAGAACGTATGAAAATTGATAGTTTTTAGACAACACCACTTGCCACAGATATACTATCAATGCAGAGCGAGTAGCTCGAAGTTCCATGTCGTCGTACGAACTCTTGAGAGAAGAGTGGGCCTAAAAACCCTACTTTTAATGTGCACTTAAATTTTTGGATTAACATTATTTCCTCTCAAGAGTAAGTATATAGACGGAACTTGACAATACGAAGCCACCTTGTCAGCTTTTGGGATTAAGACGATACACTTAGGTGTTTTTATTGTTTTTCCTTTTTACTTGCATTGTCTTAAGTCAAAGGTGTTTGTTTGTTGTACCATGTCTAAAATGAGTCATGTTTGCGCATCACTCTTTTGTTTAAAGAGGTGTTATGCCATCCGTTTGACCCCACACTTTGCTTTAGTCATTTGTCAGACTTTTGTGTGTGTGTCACTTGTTTGAAAGGGGCATTGTTACGTTGCCCATTTCATTCCAAGTCTTGTGCCTTAAGAGTTTTTGAAACAAACCATTTGTCATACCTTTAGAGCAAGATAGCGTAGTTATGCTGCTCATATTGTTTCAAAGACTTGTTGCCTTGCATCCAATTGCAATTTCAAAACCACATGTCTTCTTGGTCTATGCCTAGCATCGTTATGCCGTCCCTTTTGGTCTAGCAGCTTGTCCATTTAAGAAACCAAGCCTTCTAAATCGAGTTCCAAATTGGTCTTGATAAGTTCATATTCAAACATTGATTGGTTTATGCCTATGCCTCGCGTAATTTTAACTTAGACATTTATCTCTCACTTTTGGGTTGTGCAACTTGGACTAATTCCTTGCTTGCTTTAGTAATCTTTGTGCCTAAATTTGGGAAATGGTATATATTCCATATGCCTAAAGTCCAATGTCTTTTGTCAAAGGTCAAGTTTACGTTTGTATCTGAATGCCTAGTGTGAGTCAAAGTGTTTCAAATTTGTTAAATTAATTATCTTGTTTTTTAGACCTAATTTGTGCCAAGTCTAGCTTTTGTGTCATGTTCCCAAAAGACCTAGCAATTCCCGTTTGTTTTCGACCTAGTGTGTTTTGAGCCTAGCTTTGTGCCTTGTTCCCAAAAGAGCAAGCAACCTTTTTTGTTTTTAGACCTATATTAGAGTTGTTTGAAACACTTTTACCAAGCTTGGCATTCATATTTTATCCATTTACTTGACCATTTGTGTAAGACATTTGATGTTAGACCTTGAGGACGTTTTAGACCGGGTTTACCATTGATCAAATTTTGGATAACGGCTCCATTCCTAGACCCATTCCTAAACCAATGCCGCTTTCAAGCCTAGACCTAGACGCAGACCATTTTCATAGACCAAGACCACCCCCTTTGAGCTAATTGTCAAACCTAGCCATGTCGACTATCATATGCCGTGATCACCCTTCTTTGGGCCAATTAACGTACCAAGTTCGCCCTTTTCATGATAACGGTACCCGATCCCCTACCTATACCATTAACCTTCTTTTGGTTTGTGTGAGCAACCAAGCTCTACAACACCCTTCCATTACCATTTCAGGACCTCATCTTTTGGTCTGTGCGAGCAACCAAGCTCCACAACGTCTAAGGATTACCATTCCAAGACCTCGTCCTTCGACCTGCATTAGCAACCAAGCTCCACAACGTCCATAAATTACCATTCCAAGCCCTCATCCTTTGACCTGCGTTAACAACCAAGCTTTGCAGCACCCAAGGATTACCATTTCCAAGCACTCATCCTTCGACCTGCATTAGCAACCAAGCTTTGCAACACCCACAAATTACCATTCCAAACCCTCTTGTTTTGTCTTGCGTCAGCAACCAAGCTTCTCAACACCCTTCCATTACCACTCCAGGCCCATCCAAGTATGGTAACTTGTTATCTCAAACAAGGTTATGCAACTACAACTCGATAGGTCACAATTACCGTCCTAGGCAGGCAACCTGCCTTTGTTGAGCCCATCTTTGATAAGCTTGCTTACAAAGAAATCGTTATCCAACCACCGATCATTTTTCACCCATTGTCGACCTTCCCCCACTTTAGAAAATCCATGCCAGTTGTTGGACCACAACAGAGCTAGTCATTACCTCTCCAAGAGCCATCATTCGAAGACCAAGATGTGTTCAAAACTAATATTTTATAACCAATTGTAAACCAAGGCCAAGAGAACCAACCAATCCACGATATTTTTGTCGAAACACCTATTTGTGATGAGTCAACCTATGATGAATCACGTTTTGATCATTTCCCTATTGTCGAAGAGTCTCACTCTGACAAGCCACTCTTTGTTGAGTCACGTCCTAATGATTATAACTGCCTTTGGGCAAATCATTATCTCGACCATTGTCCTATTTTTAAAAAGCCCCCCTTTAACAAGCCAGTCTCTATGGAGTTGTCTCTTGACCTTTTTCCTCTCGCTGAGGAGTCTCACTTTGAGAAGCCAATCTCTATGAAGTAACCCGTCACGTTGTTCCCTCTCTTTGAGGGGCTTCACCTAGATGAGTCAATATATGTCAAACCCTTCTTAGATGAATCTATTCTCGAAAAGCCCATTATGTCATCACAAGCCATTATTTGTCCACTACCAAACATTCAACAAAACATCATTGTCGCAACATCCACACCAGATGAATCAACATTGAAGTTAGGTTATATTCTTGAACCAATATCAAATTTAACATCAAAAACAGAATCAACATCAGTCTCAACATCAAATTTAGAATCCCTTGAGTCGGACTCAGCTTCAGAATAAGAATACATTCATGGTTGTTACAATATTGGTTACGCATGCCTTGTAAATCAAATTGAATATATTTGTGATCCTTCCACGGTTTTTGAGGATGATTACTTCAGCATCGACACAAATTCTCCTAATATCTTCTACGAGGATTGTGCTACCTCTTTCCATTCCACATGCCATTAACACCAACCAACATAGCCATTATATTTACATTCCACCTCCCACAAGTGCTGATTGGGACCGATAGAATCATACCTTATTGAAATACATCCATGGACACATATCAATTGATGAATATCAGTGACACCAAGACCACGTTCATGTAGAAGAACAAATTTGTAGTGAAACCTTTTTGAAGGTGTTGGGGGGCAATCTAAGTCCAAACTCAACATCTTCTAGTGAAACCTTGTTTGAGGTGGTAGAAGACAATCAAAGTCAAAAGTCAACGTTCCTTAGTGAAACCTTATTGGAGGCGTTATGGGACAATCAAGACAACTTTGTTGATGAAAACCTCCTCGAGGCGCCAATAGTTGAGCACAATAATTCTTCACTGCTTGATGAAGACATTGTTAAAGATAAAATCAATACAGCTTCCAATCTACAACATAATCAGATGGTAACTACTCTCAAGTCAAACAACAAAGAAATCCGATGGTCCTATTTGAGAGCATATTCAGATGTCTTTGGCCCTGTCAGAACCAAAATTATGTCGAATCCGGAATCAGCAACATTGTGTGTCCCTGAAAATCCCAATCTTCATTTGTTGTCCAACCATTATACATACCATTATGATCCATATCTCCATCACCAAATCAGACCTATCAACAAATATTTGTACTTATTTACTGTTCTTGGCCACACTTTCCTTTATAGAGGCTACGAAGATATTTTGTCTCGAAGTTTGGAGGAAACAGAGTCAAAGACCAACAAAGATCAAAACAACATTATTAGAGTCCAAATCAGCAACAGGTTCTTGACAAAGCAACTATTCAGAAAAGGTGTGGGCTAGCAATTTAAACATTTGACTATTCTAGTTGTATCATATGTTGATCAAGACGTGCATCTCCACATCAGCAGAACAATAGAACCATATCTTTGCCTTGCCATTTACCTTGTCGTTTTCATTTGCCATTCGCTTTGTCGTTGTTTCATACCCTGCCATTTACCTTACATTGTCACTTGGGGGCAACCCTATTACCATTATATCTAATTGTACCATATCGTCTTCTTTATGCCATATCGTACACCGTTCTACCATGCCTTAACTATTGACCAAATTTGTTTTTGGCCCGCCCTACTCAACCCTTTTGACCTTGGTTTCGCTCCATTAGTTCTTTGAGCACCTTCAACGAAGGGATTCAAACCAATTTTCAGCAATTGATACAATATTCTAGATAGAGACAGTAGCTTGGACCAGTATGACATTGGTTTGGCAATTGCATTCTTCATTATTGACACGTTCTATGTCCCACTTTGTGCTACTAATTATAACCGTCTTTGAGAAAATTAGTATTATTGACCTATGCCATCGTTTCTTAATTATAACCGCCTATGGGCAAATTAGGAACAACACCTTTACCATGTATTTTCGCATCACATTGCCATTATTGTTATCATTTGCTTTGCCATTTGCCTTTTACCCGGAACTTGTTGGTACTTACTTGGAAGCCTTTTGTATAGGCAAAACTACAATGACTTGACGTCCCATTGGAACTATGTAGGCAACGCTCCGTTCACGTTGAGGTTAGCTCGGTCACCATTTTTTGAACGCTCTCGCCGTTTTACGAGCAACCTAAACAGTGCTCTCGCCGGTTTGTGGGTAGTATCTTGTCAATCTCTAACGAGTTAAAACACCCCAAAAATTCCAAAAACATTCATAAACATTTCAAAATCCTAAAAATTAGAGAATCAACTTACCACCTCCTAGAGAGATATATATAGCCTCAAAATCCAAAAACATTTGTCCTATTTAAACCCAATCAGTCATCCTCGATCAGCCCAAGGGCAAATCCATTGTTAGTGCCAATCCATTCCATTGCCATTGGGGGTGCAATGTTCCCTTGCATATAGCCTTGCTTGGGGGCACCATTTGTTTATCATTCCATTGAACCTTCATACGTAGATATTGACTTGGTTGATGATAGGATGTTTTTTGTTGCTTTTACTTTCAAGCTTTTTGTGTGTTTGTTTGCTTAGTTGTTTATTTGTTTGTTTCCCTGTTTGTTTGATTTCGTTATTGTGCCTTGACTCAGAATATATGCGTTCATTGAGTGATTCCTTGTGCATTATTCTTGAGTCCATCCATATTCATACGTCAACATTGTCATCATGATTTTTATCATTGATGCATTGTTTTCAACTGTTTATTGAATCGGGTGTCAATCCTTATACATATTACGACTAAGTTGTCATGGTGTTTTATATCATGGTGCATACCTCACGTGCTACAACAAAAATCAGTTCAATGGATCTTACAAGCAATAGTGCCGCAGAAACTTCTCCTTGTTCACCTTGGTAAATCCTCCCACCCTCCTTGATCAAATCAACCCATTGACCATTCTAGTTGTCTCAATGCTAATAAGGACGAGCATCTCCGCATTGGTAGGTACAACCAAATCATTCACGTTGATCAATTCTTATTCTTCTATTCCTCATTTCATTTTCTCCTACTTCTGGGTGAACTACATTGGCCTGAGGTTCATTTCGACTATGTAGGCAGCACTTGGATACATGACGTATCTCAGGTCAACTCGGCCACCGTTATTCTTCCAATCATCTCTTTCATCACTTTGTGCATCCTTATTTGTGGCTTCTTCAATCATTAGACCATTGCATCTATGTTTGCACTCATCTTTAATCTGTGCAACAAGTTATATCCTTGAGTTACGCTTGCCCATATGCTCTATTGGGGCACAAGCAAAAATTATTATTCAATCGAGGTCATCTTTATGATTATAACCACCTGTGGTCAAATCATTATTTCGACTCATCCGCCTTGCTGGAGCACATGCCTATGCCACTAATCATAACCACCTTTGGGAAAATCAATGTCTCAACCTTTATTACCAATTATAACCATCTTTGGGCAAATCAGTGCTCTTTGAAATCAATGCGTGCAAGCATTATCTCGATTGGATTAATCTCACCCATGGGTTAATTTCATTTTTTCTTGCTTCTTTTCGAGGGACCATCCATCAATTGTATGTCTCGGCCACTCCCTCGAGGGGGCATCATTATAGGCTTCCCAAACGTTGTTTGGAGCTTCTTCTTGAATCATTATCTTATTTTTCCTCTTAACAGCCTTTTCATTCTTTGAGAAGACGTTATTGTGTTTATAGCTTGCAATGCCTTCCCAAACAGGGGTAAACTATAGATAGACACCTCATTCTGACCACAACTAACTTTTGACCAGAGTTCAAACTAAATTCTACCAAACTATGCAAATTAAGCCTAGAAATCACTGAACATCCCAATTTCGTCTGCACATCATTCATTAGTGCTCCGAATTGTATTGAGGCATTCCTATCTGGAGTATTGTCTCGTACACAACAATAACCTCTCACAGATTCATCCGCAATCACCTTACGACCTAACAACTGGTAGTTTGGCCTATAGATCCATTAAGTGGGGTGCTTGAACAATTCCTAAAATAGTTAAAATGTTAAACAAAATGAATCAACTAATTAAAACAGATTAAATGCTTAGCTAAATAATCTATTTGCAATTAATAAATATCTAAAAATGAAATTCAAAATATCAAGCTTCTTCATCATTGTTTTTTGTGAGTTGTCAAGCCCTCACAAAATATCTAACAAATATCTAATTTGTGAGTCATGGCTATTAATTGAAAATCATAATTACATGTCATTTCCTTAACTCAACTGGGGTTATACTCAACTCACCTAGGGCTGGTTTGAACTAATCCATGCTTAAATCCTAACCTAACTCAACTTGGGTAAGAGTTAACTTTGGAGGCTATAAATACAAAGCCTTACGTATTGATCAATAAGCTCTTTTGGTAAGTTATTATGCTCAAATAGATGCAAAAAGTCTTTCTAGTAATGTTACCATGCCAATTTCACAAGCCAAGCCAAGCTAAGCCAACCAACATTACCAAGGTGCCAAGGGGAGGTGGAGCAATGAAGCTTCATTACAAAGATTTCTTGAGTGCATCGCCAAGCCAGTGAATTCAACAAGCCATTTTGGAGCTACAAGGAAGGTAAAAGGATTATTTATTTTATTTTCTAGTTGTGTTTTCATTGTATGCTTGTTACCAATGCTCTCCCTAGTGTCTAGGTTAGAGGTGTTACTGTTTAGTGTGTTTGTTTGATTGGATTTTATTGACCAACACTATACTAATCTCCCCTCTATCAATTCTTTGTTCACATGATTCCTTGTTTACAGGTATATAGAAGACTTATAATCAAGTTCGAAAATCCGGATCCATTCGAGATGGCAAAATAATCTGAAATCCGGAATTCTTGAAAAAATCGGAAAAATCCGATCTAGAATATATAAATATATATGTGAGCATAGTTTTATAAAAAAACAAAACTAACAAATACAATGAAAAACATTAATAAAATAATATAAAATGTTAATATTATATGATATTTATAGTTTTTGGGCTTTTTTTTGCGCAGAAAACCTAATTTTTTTGAAAAAGAACAAGGCCGACCTCAACAAACTTAACCAAGTCGACCAAAAAATCCAAATCCGACCGGATTTTGTGCAGATCCAGCCGGATCTGGTAACTATGCTTATAATAGATTGTCTCCTAAAGACCCCTCTTTTTCCTGATATGTTCAGTTTTATGAACAAGATCAAAGTGATTATTGTAAATTGAAGAGTTTGTTGTGGAGACCATGAGCAAGGACGAACATAGTTCAGGGCATCATCATCTAATAATAGTAGTAGTACTACTAGTAGTTGAAAAGGAAAGGAAAGGAAATGCCCTTTTAAAGTCCACAATGTCGGACAACTTGTGTTGGTTTGCAAGGTGAACTTATAGCATATGAAACCACTTCGTACTCCTAGTATATAGGAGGCACCTAACTGTGCTTCAAATACGAGGCATACATACCCTACCCTTGCAGGATTCGAACTTGTAGACTCTTTCTCAAGAGCATGAGTTCTTCAACACTATGCCAACTAAGGAGACTCGAACAAAGAAAGGGGAAAATAATATGAACCTCTAAATAAATTCCACCTATGCTTCTATCTTAGAACCACATTTGCATTGTGAAAAAGAAGTTACAACTCCTATATTTAGCTTGGAAATCTCGTCTCCGCAGGCGAGAAACATTTCAACCACATTTATAACACTTCCATGGATTGAACTTATACATAAGGTTTGCTTTGAGGCTGAATGGCCAGATCTAGAGCGGCAAGCAAACCTAACGGCAAAGGTTCTCTACAAATCATAATAGGGACACTAGAAGCAATTGCCTTATATGCTAAAGTCGAACAGGTTAGAGCTTTAAATTGTCCTCCATGAATAGAACTCGGTGAAACACCTCAAAATTAGTGTAGTATAGAAGATGAATGTTCACAACCAAACCAGAAAATAAATATACACAATTCACATTAATTGGAATAAACACTTGGAACTTTATTCATATAACATAGCATATACACAACATTACAACCAGGAAGAATATAGGAAAGAACTCCCTAAACTTGTGCCCAAACACAATGTAAGTAGGAAGGACCCAGAGAAGGTGTGTTGGTTGGAATAAAAAAGACACCCAACTTTTGTATCAAGACAAAAATACTAATCCCAACCAACCAACTATTCATTTGACCCATTACAAAAGTTACCCATCAATCCACCTGATCTAAACATGAGTTGTGTGCCACAAGCCGGCTATTTCAGAACCTCACATGCATCATAATATCATATCCCTAGGTAGATAACATTCCACCCCCTTATATCCTCTACACATGGCTGTGTGAGAGAGAGTGTTTGTGTGTGCATGTGAGAGAGAGAGATGCACCAAACAGAGTGCCTGCTCTATAAAAGAGGACATGCATTCCATATTTTGAACCCAAATAGCCTTCATGGTAGCATTTGGACCAGCGTTAAGATTATAACAGCATTGCCAAAAGCCATGGCTTTCTTTTAGAATGCAATCAACAGTAATATTGTGACTCGGAACAATCTGAGAAAAACAAAGTTTCTTGTCCCATGCGTAAATTATGTAGAACTCAAAAAAGAACTCCATTGTCTACCTACTACTCTCTTGTTCATTGGGTTATTCCAAGGCCAATTGGGAACCTCATTCAAAGCTGCCCCCTCACCCCCGCCCCCTCAAAGACCAAAGTTGGAAGAGCCCTATGGAGTAGTACTCCAATTTCATGTCACGATATGCTTAGCAATGTATCTACAAAATAATTTCTGGAAACCCTCCAGACCTGTTGAGAGGGTGCCAATCCAAACCCAGGCATCAATCTGAGAAACCATGAAAGCCAATTGCAGGATTAAGGACTTAACTTTTAGCTAAGTTCCCACCTGATAAAAGGCATAAAGGTGAGGTGGATCACAATTGGACAACTTATAAGACGGGATCATTAAAATTAAATATTAATAGAGCCTCCAAAGGCAACCTGGTGAAGAGAGGTAGAAGCAATAATTAAAGACTATTAAGAGCAGCCAATACAATTAATTTCCAAATCAGAAAAAAAATTAATAATGCGGCAAAGGTAGAAGCAGTGCTCCGATGCCTCAAATTAGCATATGGCCTACATATAAATAAATTGGTAGGTGAAGGGGACTCTAAAGTCATTGCCAACTAAGTGAATAAATACAATACCCTTAATTGAAGGTTGCGAGGGATAATATAAGAAATTAAGAGCTTCATGGTCCTGTTTAAGAAAATTCCATTCAATCATTGTCCAAGTATAATAGAGTACCAGACCTCCTTGCTAACTCTGGGCAATGCTAGCAAATCATTTAGAAATAGTAATTGGAAGGGAAGGAAACAAGATGAAAAGTTCTGTTAGCAGACTTGAGATTTTGAAAACAAATGAGAAAATAAATATCAGATAATTCTGTCAATTCATTATTGGAGCGGGTAGCCTAGAGAATGAATGCCCCATATGCTCATTCCACTGTTGCAGATAATCTTCTGACTCAGTTCCAAAAATTATCCATGTAGTATGCCCCAAAAGCTCAAGTGTGGATACCAGACTTGGCTGAAGTTGATGCAAGCGATTTCACCAATTACAAAAATAATCTGCTCGAGATAAGAGTCAAACCAGAGACATATCGAGCTTGATCATCAGAAAACTAATGCATTTGAGATAAGTGATTTGAGGGTGAGGCTTCAAACTGTTCTCCCTCTAAAGGAGGTTTGTCTAGTGATAGTTTTATGGCCTGCAGAGAAGTTTCTTTTATCATTATTAGATTTTCTGTCATCCATTTGGTTTTTTGTATTTGATATCCATCCGGTAAATCCACTTATATCATCTGGTTAAAATTTCCTCAGAGACTTATTTTAGGGTTCAGAGTCATGGGTTTGTAAGAGATTTTCCAGGTAAGGATATGACTGAGTTTAACATTAATCTGCTCGAGATAAGAGTCAAACCAGAGACATATCGAGCTTGATCATCAGAAAACTAATGCATTTGAGATAAGTGATTTGAGGGTGAGGCTTCAAACTGTTCTCCCTCTAAAGGAGGTTTGTCTAGTGATAGTTTTATGGCCTGCTGAGAAGTTTCTTTTACATTATTAGATTTTCTGTCATCCGTTTGGTTTTTTGTATTTGATATCCATCTGGTAAATCCACTTATATCATCTGGTTTAAATTTCCTAAGAGACTTACTTTAGGGTTCAGAGTCATGGGTTCGTAAGAGATTTTCCAGGTAAGGATATGACTGAGTTTAACGTTTCAAGGGTTTTTGATAAATGTTGCTGGTAAGCTAATAGCTGAAATCAATTCCCTGAGTATAAATCATACTTATTTTAAGAGATTTTGCCCCTGTTAATATAAAAATTTAACATGAGTCATGACATGTTCTTAAGTGACTCACTTCTAACCAAAACATTTCTTCTTTCATGCAAACATTATGTCAGTAGTAAGAATACAATTAAGCTGAATAAATTCATATGTATTTCTGACTTTACTCTCAAAAATTCAATAATTTTTTTTTAAATCAGTCCTCTCTTGGCACTTGCACACTTAGTTATTCACAGATTTAGAATATGAAAATTCAATCAAGGTTTGTTCAACTTGCACAGCATCATAAATTATGAAAAAGCAATCTCACCTGAATAAACATAGTTCTTATAATTTGGCCAGAAAATAGGACTTGGCTACGGACCCTACAAGCAAAGACTTTTGCCATGCTCAGTTATAAGGTCAAAAAGAAACGTCTAGGCATGCAAAGCATCGATAGGAAATATCAAGAATGAATTCCAAACAATGACCACCATGGCATATGGAAGCATAATTTAAGCCTGAACACTAACACAAAAGATCAAGAAATGTACAAACAATCAACAAAGCTTTTTTTTGTTGATTGTGGGAATATAACAATATCATCCCATGCATTGTGCCTGGTTTAGATATCTAGAACATTATGTCAAATTTGAAAATAATGCATTCCATTATCCCAGTGGACTTATTCACAGCATGAACAGGCCATGAGCAAGACCCGATTTTATGCAAACTTACAGGAATAGCATGAGTATCTGTTTGACCATCACATGAGACAAAAGAAAAAACTGCAGAAGAGGTTAAGTGATCTTAACTGACCTGTTAAGCCAAAGTTCTTAGAGCCAAGTGCCCACTAAACTCGCACAAACAAGTAGTTCTTCCTCTTAAATTTTTTATTCCACATGTGCAAACATAGTCAAACAAAAGTAAAATCAAATAATAAACATACCCAAGAAGTCCTCGACCTGACCAAACACGTGGTGTCACATTTAGATGAACTTGCACTCCTCGCCTCATAACTATCACAGGAACTGCACGGCCTTGGTTGGTTTGACCTTCCCTTGCAAGCCTTGGAACTAAATTGTCACCGCCCTCCACTATACCAAATTTGAGGATCTGGTCTCCTAGATGAAGTCCATCTAATGCCGCTGGAGACCCATCAAATAATTCATCAACAACAGCAAATGGAAATTTTGGAATTGCATCTTCATCCATAGATGTAATTTCGGAAACAGCAGGCAAAGAGATAGAGCTGATACTGCTCGATCCAGATGAAATTCGGGTCCTTAACTCTTCTCCTTCAGCTTAAAATACCAAAAAAGACAAAAGTATCAATATAAATATCCTAAGTCGTAGAATACCTTAGAGCAATGTGTTGGGTCCATAATCTCCGAAAGAATTCAGGAACTGCCTAGTCTTGACCCTCAACATTTATGCACTTTAGAAAGAGTAGAAAGAAAAATTTACAATACTCAAGAGTTGAATCTGTTCGAAACACATTATGATTACAGCATTTTAAAATAGGCATCATAATTGTACCTGATCTTTTCTGTGGTAGCGCTTGATGATCCCGAACAAGACCACCTGAAAGAAGGATGTGAAGGTTTTGCTCTATTTTTGCAGTGATGTCCTTATGATCATTACGAAGCACTGCATAAATAAAGTGCTAATAATTTGTCCACTTAAAGCTATTCACAAAATTCCAAAACACTTACTAACATGCAATCAAGTTTATAAAACATATTCGAGTACTCCAGTTGCTCCTACACAAATATTCCACTAAATGTTTTTGAATGGCGTCTCCAATTACTGCTTGTGCATGTGGATCATCGATATTATTATTATTACATTATTAATAGTTTCGGTGTTATATTTCATAATATTATGACTTTATGCAATAATCCATTCTTTGTCATTGAGAAGGAAGGATGTCCTCACAGAATTCCAACCACAACAAAAAAGAATAAAATGAAGACTAAAAAGGAAACAATCTGAAACAAAGATCTCGAGGGAAGATATCAAGGGAAACTATCTCAACCGCAAAGCTTGCCTACCATTATTAAAGAAACTTTTGTTGTCCTAGAAGAACCTGAAAATAATAATAAGCCCAAAAAAAGAACAATTATATATTTTTGTAGAAATGGTACAAATAAATGAGATATAACAAAATGTTTACTAATGAACTTCATAAGAGTTCAATGCCTATAGCCTTCAATTCAAACCAATTAAAACAAGTTTACTGTCAAGTATTTTACACGTACATACAAACGAACAATCACGAAGGAGGCCAAAAAACACAGCAACTTCAAGGAGGACAAGTGACAGAAAAGTAACGTCGGCCCTAGTAATATCAGTAAATGTTTCTAAAGTTAGTGAATCTAATCATTTTAAGAAGGATTATAGGAAAATTTTGAAGCTACTTATTCAATATCTTAAGGATATTCGAGTACTTATGTATGGTGAAGATGATAATCCTGATCAAAAGTTATTTATCACTTCCGATATAGCTAAGATCACACAAAAAAAGAGGTACAGTAGATAGTTTTAGGCACTACAAATCACATAACACGCAAGAAGGAATGGCTCGCCTAGCTGGATAACCAGAAAGGGAGAGATAATTGCCTTAAATTATAAGCAATGTTGCATGGAAATGGATAAGATGTGGCAAATTTTCAAGACCCCTTGATACAGACATGGCTGGATATGATATTTATAAACACACGCACACATAAATTATACATCAAAAGGCATGGAACATAACTTCAAAAAATATATTCATATATAATTTTATTGTATTTTTATATTTTATTTTATAACATTGTGTTTTTTACATTAATTTTGAATATTGTTTAACAAGAAAAAAATTTAAGTTCCATTTTTTTTGCAGTTTTAGAGTTTTTTTGGCACCACTAAACCAAAAAGGGTTCCGAACGGTCTAGTACCAAATCGGAATGTATTGGATACTACCCAGATACGGGCCCTTACTCAGATGCATTTAGATACAGTATCAAGGCCATATCTGGGTGTATCATATCTGTATCTAATATGCAGATAGTGTATATAGGCATGAGGGAGAAGAAACCGGAAACTCTGATTATAATTTATTGGGGCTATGAAGTGCAAGAGAATGGTTAATTGGCATCTTAAGAGCATCATCAAAGAGGCTCTACAATTCCTTCCCAACTTCATTGCTATCCACTTGGGCCACTATTAGACAGAGGCCAACTTCCCAGCAGATCTCCTCGACAATTAGGGTGAAGCTATGGGCTTGATAAATGGGGGTTCCTTGGTAAATGATTACTTGGGTAACTGCAAAGCCCTTGAAGGTCGTGTAGTACAAGACAAGTTGTCTCTAACCACTCGCTCCCATGGCATTGAACGTAAAAAAAAAATTGCTCTGTCAATTATTCATTTTCCTTATAGGATTGTCACTTCAAACTCTAGCAGGGAGGTGATGATTAATGAGGTAATAATGAACCTATCAGCTATTGCTTGCAACACATTGAGATAATGAAAGTGATTTATGGTGTCAAGAAAATGATTTGGATTTCATCCTCTTCTGATTCTAAGTCTTTTGGGGGTCCTTTAGTGCATGAAAGGACACTCCCAACATTATATAAATGAGAAGACATGAGCCCAATTGGAAAGGAGTGAGTGTGAGAATGAGAGTTAGTGAACTCAATAGGTTGTAGAAAGAGGAAGAGAAGTGCAGAGAGTAATTTGGATGAGCATAACAGTAAGATGAATGTTGTAGCATGCTCTATCTGTGCTTTGTAAATATTTTGGCGAAAAGGAGGAGAGGAATCTGAGCTATCACCACTTCCAACTGGTTTTTCCCACATTGGAGTTTCCAGTTTAAATTCTTGTGTCAAGTTTTGATGCAGTTGCTTCTTTCTTGATGTTTCATGTATATTTTCATTGAATTTCAGCAACTAAAAGTACTATTACTGATTACATTCCCAACAACCAAAAGATACTAATTCTAGCACAAATTTGCATTCCAATTCTGCCTTTGAAGTTAAATATAAGTAGGACAGCATTCTAGTTCTGTAATTTCCAGCAAAGTAAAGAAACTTCAGAGATTACACATCATATTGATAAAATAGTTACAAAGAGCTCAGATAGAGCATGCTACAACATTCATCCTGCAGCTATGCTCATTCAAACTACTCTCTGCACTTCTCTTCCTCCTACAACCAACTGAATTTACTAACTCACACTCTCACACTCACTTCTTTCAAACTGGGTTCATGCCTCTCCATTTATAGAATGTTGAGTGTCCTTTCATGCACTAAAGGACTCCCAAAAGACTCAGAATTGAAAGAGGAGTTGTTTCCTGCCGTTACCATGACTGTTTAAATGCATCATGTGAAACCACTGATTAAAACATGGTAAAACCGCCGATAATGTAAGTGCAATTTCCCTGTCACTGACAAGTGCACAACTGCCACTAACACATGCACAATTGTTGCTCTGCAGGAACATCTTGGCTTCTCAATGTTACAGAAAATACTCAGATTGCAGGTCTGTTCCAGCTGAAGCCATGGTCGATTGTGAACAAACTTGTTTTCTTAATCTTTATGGATCACTCGTGGAGGCTAAAACTCACAATCAGAAGGAACTTGAGGTCATTTGGACCTTATGGTCAGCAGAACTTGAGGTTGTCAAAAACTCAAGGAAACTACAAGTAATTAGAATAATTCAAGAATGGTAGAAAATACATTAAGAAAAAAAGAACGAAATTATATTAATGTCCACGAATGACTAAAAGTAGGTCAATGCGACTCGAGAATACACCCAATTACAAATAGCAGGTGCTAGAGTAAAAGGATCCTGAGATCAAAGACTAAGTAAATAAAAAAAGAACTAAAGCACTGAAAATAAACAAGGGGTAAATGCAAAGCAGTAAAGCCCCAACCCACGTGGTTGAGGTACCAATACAAATAGCCATGTGGGGGGAGCAAGAACCCCTAAAAAACATGGACTGATGAAAGCCAAAAAGACTGGATGCTAGTCCCATCAAACATCTATGACCATACCAAAGAAACCCAAGGGAATGAGATCAAGGAGGGTAAAACGAACCCAATGAATAAGAGATTTGATATTTCATCGTCCATAAGAGTAAGTAGTAGATTTTTGGGTGAAACTGTATGCCTTGTTTTTGATCTGACGCGTTTTGAATCACCACCCAAGATTCATCATCAGGAAAATACTAATCATAAATGGTGATTCGAAACGCATTGGATCAAGAACCTAATGAAGTTAGTCATTGCCCTCATTGACATCGCATTGGAACACATACACACCTCTACACAATCGTCACCAACCTAATGGGATGACATCAGCAAGTAGGGCCAAAACACCCACTTTGACTGACAACAGTCTACCCCTACGGTGATGTTATCTTGGGGGCCAAAAATCATCCCATGTGTGACACCTATCACCCCTTAGGATAATGTCAAACTATGGGCCACTTTGCCACCAAAGAGGTGGCAAAGTCGTCCATGGCCATTACGTTAGTCCAGGGTCAATTACCCATGGAGCGAACATCAGTACAATACCAATTTGGCCCCACAACATGGGCATTGGTGACCTAGGGTATGACAAAAGCAGAAAAGGTAAATTTGCTGTCCAAGACGCAAACAAGTCAACATATAAGGAACACTCAGGCGATGGTGCTTTGGGTGTTCACAGCAGTAAAAATTCCCAAATGACCTGCCTGGGCCCAAATCAAGAAATTGGTTACAAAGGTGGTTAGAAGTCCAACTGCTTTGGGAAATGTAACTTATACACATGAATTGTAGCCAACACTAAATCCTTTCCAAAACTAGTTGGAGGGAAGAGAGAGAGAGAATGCAAGAGACATTCAGGGGAGAGACTAGCGTTCGGAAGAGAAGCTTGGTGGCGTTTTAGAGTAGAACCAAAGGTAGGCGATGCCCATGTTCATGGCTGGTTCCAAACTGAACTCATGTATTTTGTTATAGATGTCCTTTCTAAATTTCTCGTGGAGTTTCAATCCCCAGAGGGTTTCTCCACATAAATCTCTCAAATATGTGTATGCATGTTCATGGTTTTTCCACTTTGTGTGTACTTTTACATAGTTGTTATTTACTTATTTCTATACTTTGTATGAATTGTCACATTTCTCATGGTTTATGAACAAAGAAGTAGGAGAAATGAGAATTAATCTAAATAGGCAATAACCAATTTTAAGGTATGTGTGATGAATCGACCTAACCTATAAGGTTGGCAACTACATATCACCTTCACCGGTCCTAGAGCCCATCCCCAATGAGAATGGGGATCTGCACACATGTAGAATTGCTTCAACAGCACTGGAGCAAGACTCAAACTGAAGTCCCATATTATGTTTACAGCTTCCATGTTGAGTTTCTTCCCAATTCTTGTTTCCAATAGTGTTTTAAACAGGTGGTATAGGTAGATAAATGAAAAATGCATTTTTTCTTTGGCTGATCATATGTATGTATAGATGTAGTTCTCGGTTAGAAAGAATCTGGTTTAATGGAATTTACGGTAGCTTCAGCTTTAATGGTGGCAAGCTACTGTCTGTGCTTCACATTTTTATATTATGTTTAGTGAGTGGAAGATCCAGTTTCAACCCCCACTGTTCAATCAAGTATGTATATATATATATATATATATATATATATATATAGTACCACTACACTTCCAAATGATAGAATCATACTTCCAGTAAGAGCTGTTCATTCAACATTTGCCACTGATAACATCAGATTATTCGTTGCTGCAATATCTGTAAGTATACAAAGATGAGCTTTCTCTCTTGGAAGGAAAAACAATTAAAAATAGAAACTAATGACCTGAAAAAGTAACCTAGATGAATCTCCCATCTAATATTCATTGCTACATGTGGCCGAAGCATTTGGATAATTCGAGCTAGAAATCGCAAGAGAATACAGAGAACATACTAGCAAGACGATTTCGATCAGATCGAACAGCTGGAATATCAATATCAGCCCGTGGAAAGCCCTGCAGAGCATTTTGCAGAAAAGCAAAGTACTAAAATCTGTTACGAAGGTTGAAAAAAATCAAATCTTATTGAAAGGAAGACGAGCAAAATAGACAGCATATTTAAAAGAGAGCTCAACATTGTATAGACTGACTAAAAAACCAAGCTGTTCTTGTGTTAGCACAATTATTATACTTGAGAGAATTGAGAAATGAGTAGTGAAAAGATCATATTCAAGAATTTAGGAGCAGCAGGCAAGAAAAAAACTTCAACTGATTTCCTTGGCATTAATTTATTCTAATAAAACAAAATTCATAACAATCCTATTATCAAAATTTAAAATAACAATAATGAGAAAAGTCACAAGCAGGCTGGCATACATAATACAAGTACAGTGTAATAAGCCCATTCATGATGAATAAATGCCACATCAAAGACAAAATTACTAATTTATAGCATTCTATACAGTCCATAAACTAGAAAATTATAAATTTACAGGAATCATGAAGGATAAATGGACTTAGACAAGTATCAAAGTATCACGCACAGCATAATAAAACACATAAGACTCCCATACCCAAATATTTTGTGACAGCCCCTTGTAACTACCAGCATTTTGAGAGTGAGTAGGCTGCCAGTACAACACTTTCCTGTTACTTAGGACTTGTGCCTTTCTTATTTACTGGGTTGACCCATTCGTTGGCCAAGTAATTAGCCACTTTATTGGCCTACTCTATGTAATGATGTTTGGAAGAGTAATTGTTTTCTGTTGCCCGCTCTAAGAAAACATTCACCATTAGGAAGGCCCTCCTTTACCCATACCTTCTTCCAAGGGATACTTCCTTGGTCAAGAGTTACAACTTACTTTGTGTGAAGTCGTCAAGAATCCCTGATTTAATGAATAACTTCCACCCTTGCTTCCTATCCATCTTAACTCATCTGAACCATTGGAATTTGGTGTTCTGAAGGAGTTCAAAAGAGTTGAAAAAAATCCTGCCCCAACTTTCTGATCAAATTCTTTCAGGGCCCTCTGCCACTTACAACGGCCAATCACATCAGGCAGTGCCTTCCAATAATCTGACCAAAGGACTCCAACTTCTAATAAAAATACTTCTTAGTATATTCAACCCTGGTAAAGACAATATGGGTCTATTAGCACTACCAAATGTCATCCCAGAATTTTGCTTTGGTGCCATATCTCAAATCCCAGCAAAGGCGATTGCTTATAAGGCTCCTATAGGGGCTCATAAAGCTCCAAACATGAGAACCTATGACGAGACCAGCTTAAGTAAAAATCCTTTCAATAGGCGTGCTATCCAAATTATGCCTCAAAAAAAGGCTCCAAGGTTGGGATTCTTCTTTAAATGGTCTGCAAACTAACCTACCTCCCAGGGCTTTCTTCCACAGATCTAAATTCCTAAATCCAGCTCCTCCCCAACTCTTAGGGACACACTTTCTCCCCAGGGACCCAGGTGATCTTTCTCACCTCTGAACTGCCTTCCCAAAAGGAAACTTCTCACAGAAATCTTAAGAAAACCTCTTGAAATCTTTAAAACAGAGAAAAGGTAAATGGAAACTCCTTGAAAAACTGATTGGCTAACCTGAAACCTACCTGCTAAAGGCAACCAGTTGTTTTTCTGGGGAGTCAACTGCAACTGTAGTTTCTCCAACAGATCAGACCAAAGAAGGGAATTTCATCTCCCAGAAAACACAGCAACTCAGCAAACATTTGCTAGGCAATTTGCCTATTTCAAATTCCAGGCTTCCTTACACCTATCTTTCTTCAAATGATCAACGTTAAGGAAGAGTGCTTTGGATTTTTCGTTGTTCGCCATTTTATCCAAGGCCATCACATACTGCTGCAAAATACGGTTAAAGACTCAACCCTCTCTAACTGAAGCCCTACTCATCAGGATTGTAGTGGCTCAACTCCGAAGGTCACGCAGACCAAAGATCTGGTTAATGATTCTGGCTTGCCTGATAGATCTTCCCAGAGCGTCTGCCAAGATGATAAACAAGGAAGGAGAAACCTCTTTCTCCCTGTCCGGACCTCTTGAAGCCTTAGAGAAACCTGCTGCAAAACCATTCACCAAAACAGAATATTGGGGCAGAAATTCAACTTTTAATCCATTGACACCAACTCTCAAAACCCAAATTCATTTGAAACTTTCTGAATGAGGCCCCAATTTGCTCTACCGTAAGTTTTACCGATGTATATTTTATCAGCATGCCTTCCCTTTTCCAAGCTTGATAGGAAAGAATAAGCTCATTCTTTTTTTTTTTTTTGGCTAAAGTTCATAAATATTGTATTAAATATAAAAAGCATTTACAAAATATCACCCAGTCCCGTTTTAAACATCATGTGGTGAAGACCAAGTTCGACTGATCAGTCATGACAGCTCCTTAAAGATCAAAATTTACATATCAACTACGAACCCCTACAACAGAGAATATCTAGCAAAGAAGTGGGCCGATAAATCGTAGACCACCTCCACAGATACTATCAAAATACATAGCTAGACACATATCCAAGAATTTGATAACAGGATTTCAAGCCAATCAAAAAACACTTGAAACCCAAAACCGTGGTTAACATTTGAAACATCAAAATAAATTGTTCATCTTTGCCCTCAGTTAGTTTCTCGCGCAGTCCTGATTGGACATTTTTTCCGTGTCATTTGCTGACTCCTGATTGCCCCAACTGATGCTGAGAGGGCATGCCACAGGGCAGTAAACAGGGACTGAGTGCTCTTCAGCCTGGATGTTATCAACCCCCAAACTCTCTCCTCGTGTTGCCTGACGTTTTGAAGGGGGTTTAGGCATATTAACCCAGCGGGTTGGCTTTCTGGTTGGCATTTTCCCAGCAGCAGAATGATCTCATGAATCATAATGATTCCATCTAAACATCAGCTGCTTCTGAATAAAACCACCTTGTATTGGAAAGATAATAGAGGGATGAATACCCTTCCATAAATTTGCCACGACCTTAGTAATGACCCTGTAGATAGTGTTGCACAATGCAAATTATCTACAGGAATCAGAATCAGATCATATATTCTTAAGAATGATAACCAAAAAGGTAGAACTGGAGCGATGATAAGGGCACTGGAAGGCTTTTTAGTTCTCTATGTTCCTTCTGCATTTTAGTATCTTCCCTTTTATTACCCTTTGTGCAGCTACTGCAGGAAATTTTTGTATTCCATACCGAATTAAATGTGCTTAGGATTTCCACCAATTAGGCACCCTTGCCTTTATGATAACCAATTCGCATCCAAATCCAAATTGTTGCAAACATTCAAGCTAACAATGTCACCAAAAATAGCTCATTAGTTCGACCCAAAGGCATATCACAAGGTAAGGATGATATCCCTCCCGCTCCACCAGCAAATCGTCTCTAAGGCATACCACCACCGAAGGATGATATCCCTCTCACTCCACCAGAAAATGTACTCTTATTTATATTTTCTGTTGTTGAAGACAATTTGTCAGTTGTATGAGCAATATGCTTTCATAGGATATTTTGTGATCCAAATCACTCAAAGAGCATATTTACATAAAGGGCACAATGTACATGGGAACCACATGATATTAAGCTTTACTAGAATTAGGAATATGATTAGAATTTTTTCATTTTTTTCATAGTGAACCTACTTACTGAAAAGGCCATAATGAGCTATATTCCATTATTTTGTAAAAATGTGCCCTTTAAGGCTTTCAGATTGGACACATAACTTTGTGGTTTCTAATATGCTAATTTTAAAGTCGCCATCCAAGAAGAATCCCTAGGGCCATACAATCTAAGTGGTCTAAGTCTCGAGGATGGGGGAACCGGGGGACGGGGAGACAGGGTTTCTAGGAGGGAAAACAACTCCCCAAATTTTGGGGATGGTAGAGGGATGGCTATCAAAAAAATATAAAAAATTAACATTCAATTATTTTAATTTTATTCAATGAGATTTATGGGTTTAAACTTTATTTAATATTTTTCAAGGTACTTTCAGGATTAGTATTCAACAGTGTTACAGGGAGAGTGTCCCCCATCCCTTGGGATGTGTCTCGGCTATTGGGATGCCCCTCTGGTACGCGAGACAAGCAGGAAGATGTTTCCCATACCCAGAGACGTTTGTTGGAGACTTTCAACATCTCCTTGGCATTTCCCTTCAAAAAAGCCATGTTTCCTTCATAAACCCTTGATGGAAAACCAATCACCGCCGTATTAACAGTTAAACTTTTTAGTCTTTTATTGTTGTCTTGAAGTGTATTCTTGCATTGTTGCGAACAGCAATGCCTGTAATAGGATTAACAATTAAACCTTTTAGTCTTTTATTGCTGCCCTGAAGTGTCGTCTTGCATTTCCATTCCATAGTCTATGTTTTTTTTTTTTTGTTAATTAATAGTTTAGTTTTAGACTCAAGTTCTTAATATTTTAAAATTATAATTTATTATTTAACATTTTTTATTTTTTGTTTTTTAGTATTTATTTTAGATAATCATAATATTTAATTTTAGTTAAAAAATTTATTTTATTTTATTTTTAGTTTTAGCTTTAGTTTTACGTTTTTAATTTTTGTTTTTAAATTTAATTTAATATTTAATTTTAGTTTAGTTTTTTAAATTTGGATGTCATTTTTTTAATATTTTTTTTTATAAATTTTAAATTATAATTTTTTTTTATTTTTACTTTTATTTTTGTTAGAATGTTAGGGGGAAGGAAAGAAGCATTGTATCCACTCTAGCCATGACTATTGCATGGTATATATTTCTCTACATTTTTCATATATATATATATAAGAAAAATCGGAGATGTGTATATATATATGTATGTATACATATATATTTTAGAAATATATCTAATATATATATATGTATATTAGAAATATATATATGTATGTATATTAGAAATATATCTAATATATGTGTGTGTATTAGAAATATATATCTAATATATATATACATATATACACACACATATATAATACAAATATATATCTATTATATATGTATATATACACACATATATACATATATATATTAGATATATATTTCTAATATATATACACACACACACACACACATATATATATATTAGATATATTTCTAATGTGTGTGTGAGAAATATGTACAGAAATATCTCTGACTTTTTAAAACAAAGGTGTACTGGTACTCGTCCCTGCCTCCTAGCAACTATTGTGTTCAATGTTCATGTAAAAATAGCAGATTTTTTGTGCTGGGGGCGAGGGGTGGCTGGAGAGGGGGGAGATTTATTTTAAGTGCCATAACCCTAACTCATAAATATTTTTGTTTTAGCTATTGACATCACTATTGTACTAAAGTGAGAGTTGACCACTAAAAACACTTAATTTTGTTTACATGTCTATATAATTTGTTGAGATTGGATCCCATGGACATATGTAAGTCATCTCCATGGTGATAGACTATGTCACAAAGTACGCTAAACTTTATCAAAAAAGTCCAAACTTTATCCTCGTCGAACCTGAACTCGAACTTTATTCATTATTTTTACATGAGAAGTTTTTAACATGCTTTTGAATTATTTTATAAATGTGTATATACTATATATACATATACCGACTGAAAGCAGAGGACACAAAGCTCTCTCCACAATGTCCCTCTAACATATTTATGCTTATTTTTTAGAAAATGAAAATGATATAAAAAAATTTTGTTTGAACTTAAATACATTTTTTATCTGAACTTTACCCATTGGCAAAGTTGGACCGAATTTTATTCTCATTGAACACATCTCAAATTCGAACCTCATGACTTAGATGATAGACACCTTTAAATCATCTTGTGCGAAATATCCTCGTGGGTTGGACATTAGTAAACAGCCACAAAACAATATTCAGATCTTTGCGGGAACATTTGTAAATTGTCCTCAAAATAGCTAATGCCAGAAAATTGATCGCAGATACACTCATATGGTTGATCAAATTTTTTACACTTGTAAACCATCCCTATCGATTGGTATCTTGGATGCTTGTAAGTCATCACATGAGAAATTGTCTCTAGGAAGATGCTTGTAAATCATCCTTCTGGGTAGGATGTGTATTAGTCATCTCTTAAAGCCAACATTTGATTGAAATCTTAGTGTAGAATCTAGATGACTATAATAGCTATGTCTATGATTATTGGAATCAGTATATGATAGTTTTTGGGCTTTGATAGTGGAGGTGAGTTCGTTGGAATCATAAATTGGAGGTGCCTTACTGGTAATGAACATCAGGTAATACCCTCCTCGGACATGGTTGGTGATTGTCTTCATCCAACCTAGAACTATTGGATTTCGATTACAACGTGTGGTTTGTGTACGGCTGCTACAGTAGATAATGGTGTTGACTTGTGTGCTGTTGGTGTATGCAAAGGAGACAATACAAAAGTTCCTACCGCATCAAGACATGGACAAGTTAAACTTTGGTGGGCATTCCAAAAGGAAACCTAGTCAGACAAGCATAGGGCGCATCATAAGAGATAAAGACAGTAAAATCATTGGCTTCTTTATCAAAGTTGTAGAATTAAACTCCAAAAATATAATAGAATTATACGCCTGTTTGGAAGAGATAAAACTAGCAACTTAGTTTAAGAAAAGGGACAATGTGGTCAAATGTGACTTGGCCATTATATTTAAAGATTTTAATAATGATGAAGCTCAAAATCGAAGACCTAATGATTTTATTGAAAAAGCTGCAGGATTGGGAAAAAAAAATCACATTGCAGTACGCCAATGCTTAAGAAACCTCAATATTCTGGAGCATATGCTAGCTAACGAGTTGAAGGATAGTTTGTCAAAGTTTCAGAGGTTTAAGATAATTACAGCCCAGACCCTAACAATGCAGAAAAAACAGTATCCTAGGAACCTCAGAAGTTATCTTTGTGCTGGATAATTACAGCCCGGACCCTGACACCAGAAGATTTGGGCTAAAATTTTACAATGTGGTGTCTGGTATTATAGAAAATTTATCAATAAAGGTGATGGGCCACACCTATCATATGGAAACACTGTTTCGTGAATAATGGAGAGGCATGGAGAAAAAATATGCAAATAATGAATATCCGTATTGAATCTATGAAGCTCAAAGAGTCATAGTGGATAAGAACAATAATATCATGCAAGGGCATGCTGCGCTACTTTAGCAAATGAAGATTCTCCAGAGAAATATATTAGAGATGGTGCACAAGCTTGCTAACCTGACTGCGAAACTGGAAAAATAAGGCCAGGTAGACAGCAATAAGGTCTGAACTCTGTATAAGCAATTGGCTTTTTATGATTTTTTGTATAAGTTGTTTTTTGAACAATGCTTTCTATACAGTCAATCTATGGTGGTAAAGACAGTCGTATATGTTCGTTATGCTCTCAAGGAAGCTATGTCCATCAGTCTTCGCATGAATGCAAGGTGGTTAAAGATAGTCAATAATTTGACATCTTATGGTTAAGAACAAACTGCTATTTAGGGTTCTGAATTCTGTTATCTTCTCTAATACTTGCCATCTCATTTGATATAAATACGCTATTTATCAAAAAAAAAAAGTTTAACAACTTGAGGAGTTACATCAACCAAATCAAGAGAGATATAGTCAGAATTTGATTGCACTGGATATCAAAGACCAAAAATATAAATAAACTCCAAAAGAACCTCAAACTTAGTATATCAGTTTGCCAATCTTACAAATTGATGACAACTCAAACCCAGAGATCCTTAATGGATTCAGGAAGACCTGCCAAAGATAAATGTCAGAGTTGAAGAAGGATTTAAAGCAGCTGAGGCTTAGAGCAAACTGGATGAAAATAAATGTCGAAATAGCCCACATGGCCAAGTATCACTTGCATTGAGGCTACCTTTAACTCTGGTTATACGGCACGTTTAAAAAAAAACTATTTTCTAGGTCTCACCAAGGATAAAAAACAGGTGCTGAAAACTTTTGAAACTGATGGCTCGATCAAGAAGCAACAGAAAATTTGGGATATACTTGTTATAACTATTGCAATATTTAAAATTGTGCGCTTCAGTCAGTAGGGTCCATTGGGAAGTTTTAGTAAGTCTATCTTTTAGGTCAATTGAGACCAGTTTTGTGGGTCCATTTAGGACCAGTTTTGCAGGTCCATTTAAATTATCCCACATGCAAGAGGCAAAAGAGGTGAAGTGGGAAAATGTTATTACTAGACTCTTTGATAGCAGGGTAGGGCATGTTTCGAGGAATGCTGTTCTTGTGCACAAATCTAACAACTGGTTGGGATAAGGCAGTGACCATATTGTCCTGGATTTGGCCTGAGTCAACATCCATACCCTCTCGTGAAAGTTCTATTTTCTTCTATTTTTGGAAATGTTACAATAGTGTTTTTTTTTCCAGTCTAAACAAGCAGCTATGTTTTATTTCCAATTTCGGCAAATGTGAGAATTACTTTAGTATAAGCTAGTTCAGATTTTATGTTTTGCAGAACTAGGGGTTCTGCCCTAAAGATTCCAGTATTCTAAATTTTCTATTTAGTATTTTAGTTTCTCCAGTAGATTTACATTCACACTTACATGGCAATTGGATTTCAACTCCATTTTTCACATTTTTACCACTTTTTTCAATTTTCCAGCACTTTCTGTTTTCATATTTCTAGTAGTTTCAGATTTCTATCAATTTGTTTTTTTCATTGTTTCAGTTCATAATATCATCTGTTTATTTTGAACAGTTTCAGTAGTAAACAGTTTAGGATCAAAGGAACAATCCAAAATGAAGGTTTCTCTTAGCACCTGGCAAGAGTGGAAAGATAAAGAGTACAGGATCGAGAACTTATTTTAGCTCAGGAGGAATTATTTTGCAAACGGAAATCCAGAATAACCTGGATAAAAAAAGGGGATCAAAATACAAAGTTCTTCCACAGATGTGCACACGCTCATAGAAATAGAAATATAATCAGTAAAATCATTTACCCGGATGGCTCTTTCAAAGACAAACCTTCCGAAATCAGACAGGAAGTGGTCAAGTTTTTCAAGAGCGTGTTGCAAGGGATACTGGAGACAACTCCAATGCTCAACATTCTCTTTTTAGGTTCATTCCAAATATGATTTTGAACGAGGAAAATCAGGAGTTAGTAAATCCAATTACAAGACCGTTGTTTTCAGCATGAAGAAAGATAAGGCTCCCAGGCTTCCAAACTGGTTTTTTCCAGACCTTCTGGGACATTATGGAGGATAACATTTTTGAAGCTCTGGAGAAGCTAGAAGATCTCGAAGTAGTTTTAAGGAGATGAATACCACTTGACTCTAATCCCCAAGACCGAGGACAGCTGATATTTTGACTCATATCACCCCATTTCTCTACGTAACAGTGTACAAGATCATATCCAAAGTGATGGCTTACAGATTGAAAACATTACTTCCCAAGATTACCCCAGATGAGCAGGGTGGTTTTGTGGAAGGCAGGCAGATTATGGACAGAATCATTCTCCATGTACTGATTCAGTCAACTGTCAGAAATATTTAGGAAAGGATGGTTATTAAATTGGATATGGCTAAGGCTTATGGTAGGCTGAATTGGAAATTCCTTGACCAAATTTTGGAGTGATTTGGTTGTTCTATCCACTAGAGGAAATGGGCAATGAGTGCAATCACCGATCCTAAATTCTCTATGATCATCAATGGTACCCCTGAAGGCTCCTTCTCGACTGAATGAGGTCTTCTTCAAGGAGATGTTCTATCCCCCTTTTGGTTTATGATTGCAGCCAAAGGGTTTGGTAGCGCCCTAAAAGGGCCATGTAGGGAAGGAAAAATTAATGGTCTTCAGAATACCTCAGAAATTGCGGTGTCTCATTTGCAATTTTTAGATGACACTGCTTTGGCTGGTCAATCTACTTTTCAGGAAGCTAGTAACTTTAAAATCATTCTAAAGCTGAATGAGCAAGCAGCTGGCCAATTGGTTAATTCAGCCAACTCACAGCATTTCTTTTTTCAACACACCTCTAAGAATTCAAGCTAGGATAAGAGATCTCTTGGGTTATCAAATAGCCACCTTGCCAAGCAAGTACCAGAGAATTTCTATGTTTTAGGGGCACATCAAAAATGAACTATGGAATGGTGTTATTGACCGGTTTAGGAATAAACTTGAAGGATGGACTGGCAAAGGCTGTCTGGTGCTGATAAACTCCAAATGCTCAAGGCTGTCCTTCAAGCTTTGCCTATACACTTAATGTCTATCTTACAAACGCCTGCTAAAATACATGATACAATTGTTAAAATTCAACGAAGATTTCTATGGCAGGGAACTAATGTGAGAAAAAGAATCACTCTCATGCCCTGGAAGAAAATCTGCCTTCCCAAGATGAGTGGAAGAGTGGAGGTTAAAGATCTTAAGCAGTTAAACAGTACTCTGGGAGACAGAGTTGTCTGAAGAATTTTTAAGGACTGAGACCGATTATGGAACTGCATATAATGTACAAGTACCTGGATAGCATGTATCCCATTCCTATTTTCACTGTGGATGATCAAACCAATGGATCTTACATATAGAAATTCAATTTTAATTGCCAAAACATTATTACTAGACATCTTAGTGGATGCAAGGCAGGGTGATATGGCTCATTTTTGGAATAATCCATAATTTCTATCTTCCCCTCTCTATGAAAACAGAAATCTTGAGTATCTTAGGTTCAGGAAAATGTATGAGGCACTCAGTTTAAAGATTACTGGTTCGAATAAAATATTGCAGGGATAATTTTCAGAAGATGTTGAACTCCAAACCTTGCCAGCAATCTTTAGGAGCAATGGGAATATCTTTAAAATATCCTGCACCTTCATAAGAGCATCAACATGGTGTGACTTGATGAATTGAGGTGGGAGGGTGACAAACCTAGCAATTATATTGGTAAGGATGGTTATTGCAGACCTTATTTAGGCAAGAGAGGTCGTGAATTTTCATTGGCTGTTGATTAAAAATAAAATTTCTATGGTTAGTCTGTGATAGTAAAACTTTAACCTGGGATAATTTGTTCAAACATGGCTTCCACGGTCCCTATAAATGTTTTTTATTAACATTTAGAGGGGCAAAGATGGTAGCCCAATGCGATTTCTCTATTCAATTGTGGTTCAGGCAGTTATCTGAATTGGGTGCTATCGGATGTCAACTGGGTATAATTCATGAATGTGTAAGTTCTAACCTGCATTTTCTGAGAGGAGAAAGTAAGCTTAGATGCAAAATAGCAAAAATTCTCCTTCCTTGGACAATCTGGAAGAAAATAAATGAAAGAATTTTCAGAGACAAACAAAAATCCTTTAAACAGTTATGAAATCAGTATCGTAAAGCAAGGAGGGGATATATAGAATTGTTCTTCAGAAAGACAAGGGTAAATGGAAAACTAAGAGTCAAAAGAAGCAAGCCAGACAAGGCTTAAGATGGATACACACAGAAGATGGGAAGATATAAATTAATTTTGATGGGGCCGCCAGGGCCAATCCTAGGCCAGTAGGTGCTGGAGGCAGTTGCAGGGAGAGCCAAGGGAGGCTTCTGTTTTCCTTTACTCACAATGGGGTGAACGATAAAAATAACCAGGCTGAAATCAATGCTCTTATTTATGCCCTCCGAATAATCAAAGCTTAGAAATTGGAGTAAGATTGAAGTGGAAGGAGGTTCCAAATTGATCATAAAGGCCATGTTACATAAATCAGTTAGGGATTGGAAGCTCCAAGGTCAGTTAGAAGAGGCTCTGATTATAAGCAATTCAATATAGGTCATCCTTTAAACATGTGTACAGGGTATAACCGTATAGAATAAGGCAGCTAACTATATGGCAAGCCAAGGAGTTAATCTTCGGTTGTCCTGCCAAAATGATACGAAATTTTGTGAAGGTGCCGAGGAGGTGAATCCTGATCTTATTGCCAGTTTGCAGAGGGACAATAATAAAAAGTAGAAATTATAGAGCTGCTATTTTTCGGAGCAATGTTTGATCTAAGCGATGCTAAGAAGGCTGCTAGGGCAATTGTTGAAGAGGAAAACCAGATCCTTTCTGCTGCTATTAGTCTTATGTGTTTTGTTTGCTTTTAGGAGAGATAGGTATATTTGGTCCTCTGCTTATAGTGGTCTCCATATGCATATATGTATACTGTGTTTTTGGTCTGAGAGGCCCCGGATGAACTAGAGGATTTTGGTTATTGTGAATTATATCCATAACATTGATGTAATTTCTTTCCTTTTTAGTGAATTTTTTTACCAATCGAAATAAAAGACAGTTTGGGATCATTAAAGTGGTATTAGAGCCACTTCCTTTGCCTCATAGGAAAAGCCCTAGCAACCGTAGTATTTTCAGCAAATTTGAGTGTCTATTAGCCCTCATTGATCAATATCACGGCTTATGGAAAATTTATAATAAAGGAAGTCTAGAACTCTCTTTTACAAAATATGTTGAGCTTTAATAAGATGATCAAAAGAAATGGTTATTGAAACATGAAGAATTTGGCGAGGCGATAATAAGCGAGGATGGAAGTAGTTCAATGCATGAAGTTGTTGCCAAAGATCCCGATTGCACTGACAGTCTTTATGAATATGAGGCTAACAATGATGATGTGGCTAAAAGCTTCCTTGATCATTGTGGTCGTCATCCTCTTGAAGTTGTTGCTAGAGAATCCCTCATGAAAGATACTCCAATAGAGAAAAGGGAAAAGCCTATGAGCAAGCTCCAAATAAATGCCACCTATACCACTATTCTAGTAGCAGATCCGCATGAGAAGGAAAACACAGCTACAATTTTTGGCTTCAAATCATGGCTCCATGGTTGAGAGACATTTCAACCACATTTGCAGCCTTTCCATGGGATGAACCTATATCTAAGTGTTGTCTCCAAGAGGAATTGTCAATTCTAAAGCAGCGAGCATACTTACTCATAAAGCATTCTCTGCAAATCGCAATAGAGATCCTAGAAACATATGCCTTATTTGCTAAAGTGGAAGAAGTTAGAGCTTTGCATTATCCTCCATGGATCGACCTTGCTGAAGCACCACAAAATTTTCAGATATTAGTTACAAGTTTGGCAGTTGGTCTTCCACCATTTCACAAAAATACGCTCCAAGTTCTTTCTATATTGTGCCAGCTTTGGCATGTACATGGGTTACAATTGAGGAAGCATTTGGATCCATTATTGGATAAGGTGATAACATAGTGCACTTCAATATGTGGGAGGTAAAAGTTGGATCAATTCCTCTTCTCATCTATGTGGCCATCACCATTTTCTCTATGAGCACTTTGTCCTATAAAATCTTCTGGATTATTGTCTTTGGCCATTTCATCCAAAAGGCAATGTCAACAAGATATAAAGGAGTTTCAAGAATTGGATCAGCCTTGCATACTGATGCATTTCAAAACCATACAGAAAACTAGTCGCTAAAACAAACTCAAACTCAGACTGAAATTGATGTTGATTGTTATGCCTATGGAGCATGAGATACAAGATATTCGCAGACACACAGTACAGTTGAAGTGTCTCCACAATCATCTCTATTAGCTATTATGGCTTTTGCATTGTCAGTACAGTCTGTCAATTGTATCTTCTGAATGTTAGTGGTGAAGACACCTTTTTGTATAGGGGCTATCTGCTTTCATAGGATATAGTTGACAGAGCTGATGTAGCCTTTTAAAGAAGGGTATTTTATATGTATGGCCCTGCAGCAGTAGGTGATAGCTTGTATAGGACGGCAAGGAACCTCTGTAAGTATGCATGCCTGAAAACGGTGCAATCAGTAGTTCAATCTCAAGGAAAAATCAAAATACTTCATGGCTATAGAGATATTTTTCAAAACCTTTAAAGTTTAGTTTAAAAGTGTATAATCATAAAAATTATAAAGTATCAAGAAAAGGTTGCAATATGGTGATAATGGGATACTTGTAATAGTGTAATCCAGATTTAGATCCCGCTCATGCCAAACCACACCTTTAGTTTAATAGTGTAAAATTTCAAAAAGTAGAAAAGCATTGCCATGAGGTCCAAGAGATTGTAGTATAATGGTAATGGGGTATTAGAAAGAGTTTAATGCAGATTTAGATCCCCCTCACGCCTAAAATACAGGCCATGATTCTTAGGGACATGTGGTGAGGTTGTGGACCTGTGGTGTAACAATCATAGGGGGCATTCCATCTGACCTATGCTAGCAAATATTAAAACAGTGGTCCAATCTTAGCCCATAAACACTAAAGGCAGCCCATAAACTCAATGAAAATTTACCAAGCAAATTAAAAAAGAAAATTGTGCCAGACAGTTGGTTTCAACCAAGGTAGCAACTTTCATACAGTAGATTTTATACGGTGAACCTTAAATATGGAAAAAATGGTCCCTTGCAAAATACGATAAATATGAGAAAAAATATGATAAATTACATATTTAAAAAATATTGTAATTTTTATTATTTAATATTTTTTATAAATTCAAATGCAAATGACACTGAATGTGAATAAATTAACATAAAAAGAATTCAAAACCCCTCTACACATATTATCTTAAATTATTGCCCCCGGAGAAAACTTGAATTTAAGTTGGAAGAAAACTAAAAATAAATTAAGTGATATGTAATTCATTATAAATACAAACCACCATTTGTTGGTGTTTTTTGGGTAACTGCAAAAAAATGAAAAAACTAGTGAAAAGGCAAAAAAATGACTGTATTTGGTAACTATGGTTTCAACAGTACAAGCAAGGGCTGGTTTGAAATGCACAGATGAAGGCTTTCAAGCTCTCCACAAGGAATCAAACCTTTCCAAGCTCAGAAGGCTTGCACCATAGCCTAGTCAGTGAAACGGGAGATTCAGGTACCTATTGCTTTGCAGTCTAGAAGTAGTATAAGTTGAGCATAAAAAACTAATTTTAAAAAAAAAAATACAAATTACTTAGTGTTTAGAAATATTATTAAAATCAAGGGAGAAGATTTGCCAAAGGAATCAGCTACAAGTGGTAAAATTATTGCAGCTTTCAAAGTTGACATCCTATTATTAAAAACTAAAATCAAGGGAGAAGATTTGCCAAAGGGATGAGCTCCAAGTGGTACAAGAATTGCAGCTTTCAAAGTCGAGATCCTATTTCAAATTCCCAAGAAACATGGTAAAGGGTTGAAGTTGGCTATCCAACTCGTTGGGTGTGACGTATACAAGCCGGTGCAAGTACAGGGTGAATTTGAAGAAAGAAATACCCCTTGATCATGACATCTAAGCCAAAGTCCAACCAAAGAGATACCACTCGCGTGGCATCTAGGCCAAACGTTGGCCCTCGGAAGGAAAATTTTAAACCGGAGAAAAAAATAAGAAAAGAAAGAAAAAAACCAAGCCTTGAATAACCTAGGTTTTCAATGATGGAAAAAAATAAGAAGAGCAAAAGGGTTTGATGGGCGTACATGAGAGTCAAGGAGGTTGCCTGTGAGACCAGGTCCATTGGGCCCGGCAGAGAGCCGAGCAATAATTACATTCATTTGTTGTTCAAGCCCACTCCTCCTATCAATCAGCTCTTTGGTCTCCGCCTTTAAATTTGCTCCCACCATTTTCACTTCTCTTTTTACAAGAACGGAAAAAACACAGCAGGAGCCTCGTTGAGGTCTGTATTCCACACTGGTAAATAGCAGAGGAAAATTTACGACACCTTGAAGAGAGAGATTAGGAGCGCTTCACTTTTTTGGATTTTGCCTTAGTCCAGCGAACTTCACGTTAGCTAGAGCCCAGTCTTTCATTTCCATTTTTATTATCCCCCGAAAAAATATATATATAAAATAAAATCCGGTTCCATTCCCTCTGGATATGTGGCTGACTACGCTTAGTCAAAAATATATCGTTTCACTTAAAAATTAGTTACACCTTAAGTTATAATTGCTTTATTAGTTTGTGTGAGAAGAGTGCAATTAAGGTTTGAAGTTTTTCTTTAAGTTTTTTATTTTTTCTTGCTTAGATTAAGCGAGTGAAAGATCTAGATCAATTGGTAGCTTTCACATTGAATCCCTTTAGGGGATCTCTTCCCTCATACAAACCATCCTTCAAACAAATGGTGATTGGACTAATAACCTCAGTTTCAAAGACAAAGATTAATGTTCTCATGAGGGTAGCTTGTTAAAAGAAGATTGGAGATTCGACAAACAAAACCAAAAGAACATACATGCAAGTTACTGAAGCAAATCCTATCACCATGCTAAATCCAAGGAAATCATAAAGAATACAGCAAAAATTTATGGAAGAAGTTTGATTTGTAAATTTATGGGAGTACAACTATCTCTAGAAGAGTTGCATGCATGTACCAAAAGGAACTAGAAGACAAATGGAGAATACGAATTGAAGCCCTGTGTCAAAGGGTATTTCATAGGCATATTCGCCAACGAATTTGATAAGAAATAAAGTGTTTGGAGGAGGACATTATTTCTTCAAAAATGCAAGCCTCTTCATGAAGCATTGGCACATAGACTTCAAGCCAATAGAGGAGCTCCCAACTACGGCACACGTCTGGATATGAATGTATGCCCTATCACAAGAATTTTGGTCTAGGTATATTTTTGAAACCATTGCTAATACTATTGGTAGACCTGTAGATGTATCAAAACCATATCATGGTAAAGAACTATGCATTTATGCTACAATCTATGTTGAGCTAGACCCACACTACCCCTTCCCAAGAATGTCACTCTAAAAGTAGGAGATATGGAATGGATCCAAGACCTTGACTATGAGAGTATCCCATTTCATTGCAGACACTACCATGAATATGGACATCTCATCGAAGAGTGTCCAACATTAGAGAAAAATAGTGCTCCTGAGAAAGTCCTTGAAACAACTGAAAAAGATTCAGAGGGTTTTGTCAAACCGAAAAAAAAAACACACTATTAAGAATAAGAATAAAACAGTTAAAAAATATGTACCAAAAGACAACAAGAAAGTCATAGAGGATAAGCTCAGCTCAATGGAAGGAGTAAAAAATATCCTAAAAACTCAATCAAAGGAGAAACATAACAAGAGGGAAGTGGATGATATCACAACAGAATATGGAGTCAAAGAAGACCTAGAAAACCTACTCAAATATTCAAATACAGGAAATGAAGGAAAACAAAAGATAATCAATGGGCAAGGAAAGTTGTCAGAAGTAAAAGATATAGTGGAAGGCCAAAAGTTTAAGGAAAACTGGACAAGCATGGATGAGGCAGATGAGACGAGCTTAGAAACTAATGAGGATAGTATGAGTATTACGTAAACCCCAAATCTCAACTCCAAAGGAAACTTTGAAAAGAGGATGGGGAGACCTAATAAGAAGAAAACGAGGCATGACAAGGCAATGAAAGCCATTGGAGTAGGGACCCAAACTCAAGTAGATACTCTCTTAGCAAGCACCAAGCAAAGTAACCTCCCTTAATGCATATCATCTCTAGGAATATAAGGGGTCTCAATGCCCCCTCCAAAAGGAGAACATTGAAATAACTAATCACTCGATATAACCCGAATGTAGTGATTCTATAAGATACCAAACTAGGAATCTTTTTAGGACACAACAAGGGCCTAGTCAGAAAGTTCAAGAGAGAAATGGTAAGAAGTGATGCCATAGGCATAGCAAGAGGATTGGCTTTCCTATGGGAACCTAGTTCAGTCAGTCTAGAAATCATTTAGGTCCAAAACCAATACCTCGCTTACAAAGTTATTTCTTGAAGGTCAGGATTCAATTTCTTCTTGGTAAATGTAGATGGGTCTTAGAATAAAGAGAAAAGAGAGCAAGCATGGCAATAGATAAAGGCTATAATAGAAGTTGATGATAAAGCCTTCTGGATCATAGGGTAAACTTCAATACAAGAATGGATTCCTTGGAAACAAGGGAAGAATCACAAGAGATAAAGACTATAGTAGCTTCCAAAACTTTGTGGAGAGGGTGGACCTATGAGGTTTGAAAACAAAATAAGGATGGTTCACTTGGAGTAATAGAAGATCAGGCAAGGAACTTATCCTAGAGAGACTTGATAGGTTCTTGGCATCAAGAAATTGGATCGAAAAAAATATTATCTTTGAAGCGAAGGTGCTTGAAACCTCTGGGTCAAACCACTGGCCCATAACCCTTCATATTACACAAGATAAACAACCATTCAAAGCTCCCTTTATGTTAGAAAAGATGTGGCTAGAGCACCCTAACTTCGATGATTTTGTAACCCAATAGTGGAAAACCTCAAATAACAGATACAAGACTAAAATGGTCATTTCTCTCAAAAACTAAGAGATCTCAGAGTTGCCATGAAGAAATGGAATCATCTTATTTTTAGAAATGTCTTTCAAGCCAAACAAGATTTACTAAAAAGAAGCAGAGATATTCAAGAGTTGAGAATGGAAGGCCACATCTCCATTAACTTGTTAGAAGAGGAGGAGGACATGGCAAGGAATCTAGAAAAACTTTTCAAAAAGGATGAAATTTACTAGAAACAAAAGTCCAGGGTAAGATGGTTGAAGGAGGGAGACAAAAATACCAATTTCTTCCATATGTCATGTAAAATTAGAAGATAGAATTTATTCAGAAGCTAGAAACTCTGAATGGTAATAGTTTGGAGGAACATAATAAAATCAAAGAGTACATGGCGAGATACCAAGAAAACACGTTAAAGTAAGATAACGTGTAGAGTTGGGAAGAGAAAGAATCCTTCAAGAGATAAATACCGCATCTAGTCTCTCAGTCCAATAACAAAAACTTAATGGAGGACATCTCTTTTAAAGAAGTCAAGACAACGGTATTCAAGATGGTAGGAGATCGATCCCCAAGCCTGGATGGATTTTTGACCCTTTTCTATCAACACTTATAGGATCTCTTGGGAGAAGATATAAGGGAAGTGGTTCAGGAATCAAATAATTTAAATGGATGGCGTTCAACATCACATTCCTCGTGCTCATACCCAAAAAATGAGAAAGAAGAACATCAAAGGTCTTCTGATCGATCTCCCTTTGCAATATTGTCTATGAAAACATTTCCAAAAACACTGATAATCGGCTCCAGAACATCTTGCCTAAACTAATATCAAAAAAACAAGGAGGTTTTGTCAAAGGTAGACAAATCATAGATGGTACTATCATAGCTCACAAGATTATACACTCCTTGCACACTAATTGGATAAAGTTGGATATCTCCAAGTCATATGACAAAGTCAATTGGACCTTCTTGGATGGGATACTCACAAAATTCAGAATCAATGAAGAATGGAGAAGATGGATAAAGAGTTGCTACTCTTCCTCTAAATTCCCAGTGATGATGAATGGATCTTTGGAAGGGTACTTCTCATCCTCTAGGGGTCTCAAAAAAGGAGATCTGATCTCCCCCAACCTTTTCATCCTCATGGTGGAGGCCCTTCAAAGATGGATAAGATCTCTAAAAGAAGAAGATAAAATAAAATGGATTCAAGCATCAATAGGCAAAACAACTTGCACTCACCTACAATTTGTGGATGACACCATGCTTTTTGCCCTCCTAAGATTATAAGAGGTCAAAGAAATAAGGGATCTTCTAGGTAGCTATGAAAGAGCGTTAGGATAATAAATTAATATAAGTAAGTCTAAGATATTTTTCATCAATGTATCTCCTAACCTCTAATCTTTCATATGTAGAGTCCTAGATATTAAGAAGGCACCTCTCCCTGATAACTACTTAGGCTTCCCACTCTTCGAAGGGAAGGGGGAGAAGAATCGCTCGAATAAAATCATTGGAAAAATGAGGAACATGGAATTAATTGGAAAGGCTAACATCTGACTTACATAAGGAGGATAAATCTCATTAAGATGGTTATGCAAGCTACAACCACTCACTAGTTCTCTCTTTTAAAGGCGCCCTCTAGAACCTTGACCGAGATTAATATAATTACGAGAAACTTTTTTCTAGCAGGGAATAGGGGAAAAGATCAAACTACCTCTCCTACCATGGGATCAAATCTATAAACCAATATCCCAAGGGGGTGTTGGGACAAGGAACCTCAACAAGGTAAATCTGGCCCTCATTGCAAAGTTAGTTTAGAGAATTAGAGCTAATCCATCTAAAGGATATAGTGAATTGTTAAGAGAAAAAAACCTTGAAAAAAAGGACCCAGAGAGAATATTTATAACAAAGGAACTCCCTATTGGCTCCGTTATTTGGAATAACATAAGGGAAGTAAGAGACTTCCTTCTAAAAAGTTTGTTTCAATGGGTCAAAACTGGGGAAACTATAGACTTTTGGGAAGACAATTGGATAACCCAAAAAACCCCAATAATGGTATTGAATTTTGCTTGTATCAAAGAAAAAAGTACCAGATAGTGGGGGCATAAAGTGAAAGATTATTAGATAGAAAGTATAGAATCAAGCCACAATTTCTTAACCTGGAAAACATTCCAAAACATTGATGGTACCTAGAATGAATCTCAAAAGACCCTAAATAGTATCCCCTAAGACTTTTGGATTCCCTAGAACACAGATAGAGACTCGATAAATTGGAATAAAAAAGGTATAGGAGTTTACTTAGTTAAGGTTATGTATCCTAGGTGGAAGGTCACCCCAATGATCTTGGTAAAACTGTATGAACCAACACATGGAACTCGAAAGCTTGGGCGAAAGTGAATGCTTTCTTATGGCTGGCTACAAATGGGAAGATCCTAATAAGGGAAAACCTCAAAAAGAAAGGTTTTTAGGGACCATCACAATGTGTCATGTGCTATGATAATGAAGAGAATGTAGAGTACCTACTTTTACTACCTCGAAACTATGGAACAACATGTTAAACAAGTACAATTTGAGTTAGACCTTGAATGATAACCTCCCTAATCATCTAAAGTGTGGAAATGCAATAAGAGATTGAACATACTAAAGGATATTTGGGACATAGGACCGAGTATTCTAACTTGGAAAGTCTAGATCAAATGGAATGCGAGAATTGGGGTACAAGTCTTGAATGAAAGTCTAGGAGGAGATAAAAGCTAGTATTAACCAGATTGTCGTTACTTCTAAACAGTTAAAGAATAAAGAAGCCAACCCTGAGGAAACCAAAATCCTCCAAAATTGGGGAATAATCAAAAAATTATATGACACTATGAAAACAAGCAATAAGCAGAAAAAAGAGATAACAAGGAAAAACATTAAATGGCTCCTTTTATAACAAGGTTGGTAAAAGTTAACTTTAATGGAGTATAAAAGCATAATCTTGAAAAGTATGGCACATGGACTGTAATTAGAAACCATATGGGTCAAGTGTTAGCCTACAATGTGGTCTCTATCAAAATCATTATGAATAATACAACAGAAGTTGGGGGCCTCATTATAGGAATGAAGTTGACTTTGAAGGAAAACATAAATAAAATCAAGACAGAGGGAAACTCGCTCTTTATCATCAAAGCAATGGAAAATAGTAAAAATCAAATTTGAAGAATGAAAAGGATAATGGAAGAAGTGAAAATAATTCAAAATTAGTTTGAAGAATTAAAATTGAATCACGTTATATGAGAAAGAAACAAAACAACCGACTAGCTTGCGAACCTCAACCTTCCAACCCAATCTAAAGATAATAAAGGAAACATGAAAAACATTTCCAAAAATAAGGAGATGGAGAGATTAAAGGAAGTCTTATTAAAGGAATGTCTAGTGCCATAAGAAATTTTCTTTGATTAACACCAAACAAGGAAGAAGGGATAGTTAAGGAAAGGAAATTTTCCAAACAAGAAAAAATTCCAATCAAACTCTCTACATTCATTAAGATGGAAAATGATGATCGAACTGGTACAAAGCGAGACTAATGTTGAATGAAGTAGCAAATTTACCTTCCTAATTGGCATATTTGTATCTTTTTAGAAGCTTTTTTAAAACATTGCAAGGGTAGAGAGGGAGATCAAAAGGAAAGTCCCCCAATATTGATTTCAGAAGCTTTCCAACATGACACCAATCACTCTCCCTCCCTCAAAATTTCATTCTACCCTTCTCATTTTTTATCTTGTTAGCAATAACACCATCTAGATTACTAGTAGTAAGATTAGCAGCGTCTTGCTTATCTCCTAGCCTAGCGAAGCCCACAACACAACTTCTATAGATGACTATGGCCTTTCTACAAATGTTGCACCTCTTCTTGTTAATAACTATTAATGTGTTGGAGAAGTTTAAGACAATCACATAATACGATGAAGCCATGAGGTCTATAAGAGGATGTTGACATCCACCTTCCCCAACCAACCAAAATGAACAACAAAGTCAATGGTCAACAAAATAAGAGCCAGGAAAATAGCACCCATTGGTCATTTGAGTTATAGGAAACCACTGAAACAATAAAATATCCAAGCAGAGGGGTGACATAGGAGCATGAAGAGGCAACTCACATAGGTGAAGAACCAAAAAACTCAAAAATCAATGAGGCACAGGGTTGTGAATTGGAGAGAACCAACAAAGGGAGATGATTCTATGCTACAGTTCATGAAGGTAAATAATAGATTAGGAGGAATGATCATAATCATCACAACCAAGATAAAGGCAAACAAAAATTTGATAGCCACAATAAGAATGCCTTCAACAATACAATAAGTGAAAGGTAGGCTCAACATAAAAAGAGCCTGCAAAAAAATAATTCTTCATAAAAATTGAAGATTCATAGAACTATGGGGAATGGGAAAAAGAAGATAATTCAAACCCAAACAACGATAGGTCCAATCAGGGAAGCCGGATCCTAGACAACCTTAAGGACTTGAATAGTGGCATTCTCTATATCAAGGAGGTTGCGGTAAGTATCAATAACCTTGTTTTCAATTAAAATCGAGAATGTCTAGAGCAATATAAGGAGATGGAGGCTTTGATTAGAATATTTTAGGAGATTTTTTTGGCACACTTTAATTTTACAAAAGCAATGAATGATAATCTAATACTATCGGAGTTGTTGCTAGGGTCCGAATAACGCGAATGCAATGGTCAAGTGATCACACGAGACGAAGCTGGTGCACACCACAAAGAAGCTAAAGCAAAGTGAAAAAATTGAAAGAGATAATTTGCGAAAGACAAATAGGAGCAAAACCCAATATTCGATTCACATGAGATCGCCATAATGAAGAATACATATAGGAGAGCTCGTAAGTAACTCCTCCACAAATGGTGGTCAAAGCACCCCAAGAATAGACTGTAACTCCTCCACAAAAGGTGGTGACAAGGTGCTAAAAATAGAGAAGTAACTCCCATACCTAGAATAGCCGGTCAAAGGAGTTACTTATGACATTCTTATGACACCTATGACACATCTATGACACACATCTCCACATAAGCTAGCCTATCCCACGAATGTAGGAAAACTCCATGTATGCACAAATATAAAATATTCCCTAATTAAATAATAGGGAAAAATAAAAACCTACACTAACACCCCCCCATAAGCCCAGCTTAGGTGGGCAGTGTGGAAATATAAAATAGAGCACCCCAAGAATAGATTGTAACTCTTCCATAAAAGGTGGTGACAAGGTGCTAAGAATAGAGAAGTAACTCCCATACCCAGAATAGCTGGTCAAAGGAGTTACTTATGACACCTATGACACATCTATGACACACATCTCCACATAAGCTAGCCTATCCCACAAATGTAGGAAAACTCCATGTATGCATAAATATAAAATATTCCCTAATTAAATAATAGGGAAAAATAAAAACCTACACTAACAAATACACATAAAAATTTTCATTGAAAATAATGGGAAGGAAGCAAGACTTCATACACTGATCTTGACAACGGATCACATTAACATAAATGAAATCAAAGGAATATAAAACACCCTGACAATTATACCGGAGGATACTATGAATATAAAAGAACATCTACACCATTAGCACTATGTGCAAACTAGTAATTCTCGAGTGAACCATCTAGCGAAGGAAACATGGGATGAAGAATAAAACTAAGATCTGCCTAGCTAACATGGGCCCAATACTCACTAGGTCCAAATATAACATAGACTGGTGTTTGTAATAACATAACCTTGCTCTTTGTCAAGGTTTAATTTCTTGTTGTTGTGTTTTGGGTCTATCTGGCCTATGTCATTGTAAATGCCTCTCTTGAAGTAATAAGAAATTTAATTGTAAAATAAACCATATAATTCCACTATATATGTCTTTTGCATATTGGAATTATTTTTATGAGTCTTTCTTGTATTATAATTATTTCTACAATTCCAAAATCTTCATTTTATGAAGTTTTTATGTTCGAACATTTTGTGAATTCTTTCATTTTTATCTTGTCATTGCTTTTTTTTCATGCTTGTGTGTTCATATGAGTGTAATTTTGCATAATATTGGTAAAAGCTTTGTGACTTTTTAGTGTAACAATTATGGGTGATGCTCAAAGAGATATTCAACTTTCTTTTGTAAGCTTGGTTGCTTCTCTAAAGGGGCATTTATTTCATGTACGATCTTTTACTTTAATATGCTATTAACTTTACCTTTTTAAGAATTTTCTACTTTCACTACACCAAACTTTATATAATTTAATTGTCTTGAGAATTTTACTTATTATGGCTGGATGAAAGGCCAATGATTATTATGATCCAATGGGTTGCAATGTTTACAAGTATGTTAAAAGAGTATAGGATATTCTAAAACTATATTTCTATCAAGGAAATATGTTTTGAATTTGCGCTAACACTTAGAAGTCCTAAAACATGTCCTTGGAGATTCAATCCAAGGTTGCAACCGTTCATTAAAATATGGTTGAATGATTTATGGATTCTTTTTAGTGTTGTTATGATAATAGTTTTTTGTAGCTTAAAGGTTTCATGTGTGAGGCTAGTTTGTGTTTTGATAGTAGAGGAAGTATGATTCCATGGTTTTATTCATGACATCATGTAAAAGTGGGCAAGAATTCTAGTAAGACTTTCTAGGTTTAAACATATAATTTTGGTACAAGTATTATAGTTCAATGTCTTTAGAATGATTTCATACATTTGGTTCATAAGATTAAATTAAGTTCTTATTTGTACATTTTCCCTTCATGTTAGACCATTCATAGTCTTTCATTGTCATCATTTGCTCATGAACACCTTCAGATCTATCATTTGTTTGCCTCGAGATCCACCAAATGTCCTATAGTTTATTTAGGTCTTTGATTGAGGGTTTTTTCATCTTAAATGTTTTTGAAACAGTCTGAAAGTGGTCATGACATTTATCGTATGGTACGAAAGTGGTCAAGTTGGTTGTGGCTTCATGCCATTTTTCCATGTTTATTTGTGTCTTGATTATCAAATTTCATGTTTTTTCATTGTATACCTATGCATAAATGTGTCCCAATTTGAATTCAAATATGCTTATACATACACATGTACCCCAAGGTTAAAAAAACATCACAAGTCTTGTTAATGAGCTCACGCATTGATCATATCCATTACATATTGATTATACTTTTCCCTTGTCCCACTCTTTGTCTACTAAAGGCTTATGGCTACATATACTAAAAGAAGGACAACATTTAGTTAAAGAGCATATAGTTTTATTCTATGACCATGCGTCCCTTAATGGTGGGAGTTAGATACACGCCTTTCCTTGATGACATGCATGAGTGTTGAGTGCCAAACTATTAACCTATTACAAAGGGACTGATGGGGACTAACTGAAGTAATCACCTCCACCAAAATATAAATGTTTTTTATATTTTTATGGTGGAGTTGAGTTCAAGCAAAGAAGAAGGAATTATAGCATCTACACACATTTATTTGCTTATCAAAGAGAAGTTTTTAGACATCTACTGCTAACAAATAATTTCATAAAGTTTCAAACCCAAGTATCTACATGGACATTATAGACTAGGTCAACCACTTTTAAGATGATTATCTCTTTTGAGACACTCCATTTCTAGTCTATCCACTTTTGATCCATACGAAACTAGTCACTATATCATATCATTGTCTACTTTCTCAATGATCTTGAATCTACTTCAAAAGCTATTTTACAACATTCTCAGTCTCTATATGTGTTGAGCAGGGTCATTGATGTCTTAGATTTTCATTGATGTAAAAGAGAGCATGAGATCATAGTGCATTAATGACAAAGTGATTAGATTGATGATTTGGAGAGATATAACACATATACAGGTCTATAAGGACAAAGAAGAAGTTGTGAGGCATCCATAGATGTCTTAACGAAGTCCTGATCTGACCTTTGATCATTTGGAATAAGGAGCATGCATATTATAGATTAAGAGAATCCAGACCATCATATACCATCTTACAGACATGTATGATCCAACAATTTTGTGCATTTATTGTAGGTACTTAGAAAGTCAACAGCGGGATAATGTTTTCATGGTGATGTTGTATATAGTGCCAAGAATGTACCTAAAGATTTGGAGTCTTGAAGTGTTTTCTAGCTCAATATATAAATCTTTAAAGTTGCAATTGCAGACTGTGATAGGCCAGAGATCATTAAGTTAAACTACATTGAAGTTTGAGGTCATCTATTCAGTAGATCTAATGGTGCACATTGAATCGTAGATCTTAATCTAACAATGCACGTAAAAGTCAATATGTCAAAGAATGGATGCACTAGTGACAAGTGTTACATTCATGGAGCTTGGATATAAGATCAATGGTGAGCATATGATCATGTAGTCAGAAGATCAACAATGTGCATTAAAGTCAATGTGTCAAATGTGTAGAAGGCACATAGGACTGCCAAGTGGAACAATCATGGGAGTTTAGAACTGAGATCAATGGTGAGCATTACAAGGTAAGGACTAGGCTGATCCACATAGATCAACAGTGTGTATTTGGTCATTATTACCAGGGTACATGAGATGAGGTCAACATGACCGATGTGTAATAGTAGCTTAGTGACAATTGGAATTTGAATATTTATATTTGCGAGGGAAAACCAATCTACATATTTTGAGTTATAAATTTTGATATATGCAAAATTTGATCATGGTGTAACAAGGAAAGTTGTAGAGGACTTCAAGACACATCCATAAAACCTAGTTAGAAGTTCTAAATGTTTATACAGTTGTAGATATTGAGCTTTAAAGTTGATTGTGTGTTTGACTATGTTATGTAAGTGACCCGAGAAAGATATTTGAAGTGTTCTTGACAGTGTCTTGATGTTTTAAGATGAACTAACTATTGGAAAGTGATGTAGACTCCATGAAGACCATCTGCATGGATTTTGGAGGTTTTATTAATCCATCTTAAGTGTGAACAATTGCTTAGAAGTTGACTATGTTTGTTGAATACATTAGCACTTTGAGTGACCATCTTGCGGAGGCAACTTGAAGGTGTTCTGAGCAAAATTGAAGAAGCAAATGAGTATGAAGATGTTGTATAAGTATCAATGGCTTATGAAAAGGCATTGGTTGTCATAGATTACCCTTGATTGGTTATGGAGAGTCAAAATAAGTATAACTCTATTTTGACTATTTATGATCAATTTGAGTGGTCATTCTAAGAAAGCTAAATTAAGTGTTTATAGCCTATGTTGAAGTGTATAAAGCCGTTGGGTTTTCTTTATCTTTATGTCGGTGCTGAAGCCTCTTCCCAACAAGCTAACACATTGTCCCTATCACATGAGGGATGAGTCTCGCATGCTCACCCAAAGCGTGCAGCAAAAGATTGATTCTTGAAGGCTTTGAAGCACGACGTGTATTTGCTCATTTCTTGTGTTAACTCAAATATACTACTATTATTCTTTAACATTATAGATTATATTACCATTGATATATAGTTATAAAAGAAGGGAATTCATGACTTTATCGTGAAACACATTTCAATATTCAACACTTATAACAGTTCATTGTTTGAAGTAAATTATGATAAACATTGAATTCTCATTAGAGTGCTTACTCATTACAAGACAAAAATGCTCTATACTCCTCTCAAAGGTTCACCCATGTGAGTCCCCCTATGAATGATTAAAACATGGGTTTTAAACTTATTTTCTCCTATCTAAATGTCAATTTCCTAACTTAATATGGATAAATGGCACACAGACTCCCAACATGCTAAGAGTTGTGGCTCTTACAACTGATTGTTCCTATAGAATCAGGCCTCTATGCCCCTAGATGCTTGATCTATGTTATATATTTGTATCCAAGTATTATATTCCTCACAGGATAGTATAAGGCCTCTGATTAGTGGGGTCAAAGTGTCTTACTTGATTTATTTTCTAATTGCTCCCACATTCCCCATGCTCCACTTCCATCACACTCCCCTAGTCTTTCACTTCTTATTTTGAGTCCTCTATTCTTGGGTTCTTCATGGCATGTTTTCTTGACTGGGTCCTCCCATGTTGGGTATTTTTCACCATTATCCTTCCATGCCCTTTAACTCTTACACAGCTAATCTTATGCCATGGTCCTCCCACGCCATGGTTTTCCCACACCATGTCGATACTTGCATAAAAAAGGACAATGGTTCCTTCATACTATGTGCCAAAATTAGAATAAATACTTTGTCAAAATTAAGGGGCCAACATCACCCCACACTAAGCTCTCAATCCATCCTAGACTAAGTTGTACCAATGTCTTAAGGAACTTAGACCCTTTTTGCTCAAGTTATTTCCTCGGCTCATCCCAATGGGATAAGGCATCAAGAACTTTAGCAATTATTTTTTCAATGGCCTATTTTACTACTTTCAACTCCTTGAGCTGAGTTGGAGTCTCAATCTTCTTCATCTATTCATCCAGGGCTATGCCAACTTCTTTCTAGATGTTTTCTACTGTAGAGACTTCCTTATCAACCTTTCCTCATAGTGTGGCAAAACTGGCATTTATTTGTTGATGATGTTTATTTATTGTTTCTTCAATCATTTCTATGTCTTTGAATGCCTTTGCACATTTGACATGGTATTTTATTAATAGGGAAACATCAGTCACTTGCTACCTTAGGACCTCCTCGTCATTGAGCTATGCTTCTATTATTTTATTAGGGTGCACCATGCACACAAAAATGCCATCCAAAATTGGGATAACCTCTCCAAATCTCTCCAAAGTATTATGGCAGATATCTGCTATAGTGGTGAACTACTCCAATAGTTCTTAGGACTCATCTCTGGGTGCGGGGCACTCCTTATTCTTTTTGAGCAATAGCTCAACCAATGTCTCTAATTTCCCTCTAGCATCCCCATCCAATGATACACCATCTACCAATGTTGACTCTTATTTCAAAATTATTTTGTAAAGGTTTAAAACCCTTACCTTAGCCTCGATGGTCTCTTGAAGTTGTTGCTTCAAGGAGGCCACTTCCTCGACTAGCACCTACTTTTCAGCATACACTTTATTATACATTTTTACCACCTTGACATGTTTCCTTTTGACCGTGCATACATCTGACTATGAGAAAATATTTTGGCACATCACTTCCATAGTAAGTTTTAAAAATGTGACACTTGTCATTATCAAAGAGAGCCATTGTGGATCAAATTTCATGAGGTCTGGCAGACCTGGGGCATCTAGACCTAAAAAAATGCAATCTAACATAACATTAAATTGACGATCTTCACTATACATCTCCAAAAGGATGGATAATTACTTCCTTGTTTCTTGGGTCATGTCATTGGGTATAAATGCTTCCAAAGATAGAGTTTTTGTTCTTCTACACTGAACTGGTATCGTTCACATATATTAGATGAGACTCCTTGTTCTAGTTCCCCCTCAACTATCCCCTTCCCCCTTTTTGGGTCTAGCTCAAGTTCTTGATGGCTTTTGATAGCCATCCCATCCATTCCCATTTCTCCAATATTAACTTGATCATTAGTTGAGACCTCTCGTATAAGGGATGCAGTCTTCTCTAGATTGGATTCTAAATTATGTATATGCTCCTGTGAGGGGTCCCTTTGGGATGTTTGACTTGGAAGTTGTGGTGATGATCCAATGGTAGGTTTTGGAGAAGGTGGAGGTGATGGTGTTCATAGAAGTGAAGGTGGGGTACATGGATATGATGGGATCAAAGGGGAATGAGGAGAGGAGTGAGCAGGTGAAGGTGGCATAGTGTGAGGAGGTTGCCTAACTGGAGAAGGTGAGGGATGAGGTGGTGAAGGATGGAGTGAAGAAGGTGAAACATGGGATGGAGAAGGTGAAGGATGAGGTGGAGGTGGAGGTGGAGGTGGTGCAAAAGATCAATTAGGTTGGGAGGGTTATGCCTCTACCATAGGAGTTTTGAGATGATAGTTCTCTACTTTTCACTTGTGACTCTCTAGGGTCACTACTTTATATAATTTATGATTTTAGACCACATGGAGTGGCAAAACATGAATTATATATTAAATTTTATAATAAAAATTATAAGTTGATTATAATTAGTATGGTATTATACACCCTTGATTAGATTGATATTGTTCTCTTTTGCTTAATGCATGTTGTTTTGAAGAGATATTTGTATACCTTTCACCAGCGAGTAGGGTATAGGAGGTGTATAACATCTTATCAATATAGGGGTTGAGATAAAATTTCAATTTGTTGTATTCTAACCGATCAAGAAGGGAAATATTGTCTCATTTATAGGTTATAAGGATGGTGTAACCCTTGGCCTTTGTATATTATGTGAATTTTAACATTATTTCCTCTTAACCATGAATATAATAAAATAAGTTAAGCTATGAAATATGACACTAGTTATGTGTGGCTACTGGGAATTTAATAAAATTATGGATTGATTGTATGATTTCTTTTGTATGTTAATATATCTAAAATTATTTAGCTCAAATCGTGGATTTCTTTGATCTGTTAGCATATAATTATGATGCATTGAACATTGTGCACATGTGAAGATCATTAGGTCATAGAGACCTGAGGGAAGAGTGGTGAATTAGGAACGTGAGATCTAAGTGATAGGAAAACATCCTATTTAGCATCATATTTACTCAGTTGTTACTAAGTTGGATCCGACACATGGACTTATCAAATCTAGGAATTGACAGGTGGAACTTATCAAATTTAGTTGCATGGTCATGCAAATGTATACTATGGATGGGTATTCCATAATTTTGTATACATTGGAAATGTAGTATTTCCAATTCTTAGTCATCATCATACTTGTTAGGAGCTCCATGGAGTAGTGATAGTATTAACATATGCACATTATTTTTGTTAGGTTCCCTAAACATTTTTATCCAAAATGAGAAATACACTATCTAGGTTAGAAAGATGTGTATAGGGGCTGGAAGGTTTTTGTGGAACTCTCCTTGGTCATTTGTTTTGGCTTGTATGATGATCTTATGTGCTTTTAAAAAGTTAGTGAAACCTTCATTAAGATATGTGGGACCCTTCAAGGTAATAGAAGTGGTCAAACCTAGAGTTTATAGGCTTGGCTTCATGATTCTGGACCTTGGAGTGGTCATGACAAAATCAAACAGAGTGAGTAATACTCGCAAACCATGTATGCAAAATTGAGAAATGTCACTGAGCAGGGTCTTATGGGACCAATACATTGAGAATAAAGCAACTTGAAGGAACTACAGTGAGTTCTACAGGTAATATCCCATTTATTTGCGTAAATTGATATTATATACCATGTTATTACTTTGCTAAATAATATTTTTAATTTATAATTTATATTTGATAAGAATCATCGGGGATGATGACTAACTTCAGGGGGAAAGGATGTTACATCTGGATTTCTCACCAAGCAAACTTGCTAGATTATCCATGGATATCTATAATTGACAAGTTTAAATTTGGTTATTTTTAACTAAAATGTGATATATCTATTGTTATGGAGCAGTGGGATATTGCTTAGGTTACATAATCACATTGTTATGAGTTATTTTTAAATAAATGTTTAATTTATGATCATGGTGATTTGTCATTTTAGCTATATTTTATGATATATATATATATATATATATATATATATATATATATATATATATATATATAACTACCTGCTTTGTTGAGAGGTTGATGCAGGAAAAATCTATCCCTTAAAGCATGGCAGAAGAAGAGCATCATCAAAGAGGGTGACATAGATCGAGATGTCGGAGGATGACAAAGAAATTGACCGGTACCTTGCACACATCACAAATAGCCAGCACATATTAGGTGCATTGTGGAATGATTAACATAGTATATTTTGGGTGCTACTTATATTTAGATAGTCATTTTGGACATGGTTGTTATCATAGTTTAGTTGGTTATTTGAAATTCATATTTTATATATGCCCATTAAATGATGTTAGAAACGTGTTTTGATTAATTAGACTAAAATAGAATTTATTGATAGCTCATATTCACCTAGAAGAGTGAATCCTCCCATTGACTACAACATAATAGCAACATCAGTACCAATCCCTTTGAGGGATGTTGGGAACACAAATCTAGGAGGTCTCATGATTGGTGGCAGCCTATACCATGTTATTTGAAATATCCTATGGATTCATTTGGACCTCTTCTTATTACATTCAGCTGATGTATTAAGGAAACATGATCACTCTTATTTTTGAATCTTGTCACCAATAGGTCTCCAAAACCATCCCAACTTGTAATGCAACCCCCTTCCAACATTCTATACCAATCAAGTGATTTGCCTTTTAAGGACATAACAAGTGGCCTAATGGCTATGTTGGCCCTAGTAACATTATAAAAATTGCAAAAATTAGAGATGTATCTAATATGTTTAGATGGGGTAATATGACCCTCTCCATTGAAACTAGGAAGATTTTTGGTAGTATTTGGAGGGATGGGGTCATATGTAGGAAGCTCTATTAGGTTTCGGGTATTAAAAGCAGGGAAGGGTTGACGTCTATCTGTCTCTCCCCTTTCTCCCATTTCTCTTCTTCCTCTATGATCCTCTATTTCTTCTTCTTCTTATTCTTCAACTTCTTCCTCTCCTTGAACTTCTTCAACCTCTTCTGCTTCTTCCCCAAAACCTCCTTGCCAAGGATTTAATAGGGCTAGAAGTGGTTCAAGGTGTTATTCTTTAGGAAGAGCTTCAACTAAAGCAGTTCGATCAGAAAATATTAAGGACCTTGTGAGGACCATGTAGGATAATATATAAAACTTGGTTTAGAACCAAGGATTCACACCCTTTTAGAGTCACCAAATGTTGGGTTAGGGGTATTTCTACTACATTAGGCCTATCAAGACCAACATTCCCCTTGACTTAGCAATAATTTGGGTCCCATTGGGCATGCCATAATTTTTGTCTCCAAATTTTTCACCCTAAAAGAGGGTTGTTTAGGCCTCCTCTAGATTTTAGCAATGTTGGGACACTTACAGGCCTATGGGTGTGCCTATAAGTGGAAATGAACCTCTATGTTAAAAAGGCTAGTTCCTTGTATTATCATTTTTTGTGAAATAAAACCACTAAACTAGTTTATATGATGAAAAGAGTCAAAAGTTTTTATAAATGAAAAGCATAGTCTAAAATGGTGATACATCAAGAATTAGTACCCACATGTATGCCCTATACTTATACACAATACAACATTATATAGTCTATACCTCAATCTCTAGAAGATTCCAACATAAGTATTTCAATGTAGAGACAAAATGAATGAGATCACACAAGGTAAATAACTAGAAAAGACAACCTATATAGTCCAAAAAAAGGTTACACATGTGCAAAATATCATATAGCTAGGATGCACTCTACATGACCTGTTGGATCAACTCTTTGTTAAAAAACATGAAGCATAGAGAATAGAAGGATAAAACATCACTTGCTATCACTCTGTGTCTCTTGCATGCCTAGGTAAATGTCTAGAACTTAGAATGAAAATAGACTTATGCTTCTTGCTCAAAGGCAAGAAAATGTCAAAACATTCCAGTAGGGCTTTGCCATACTATCTGTGGATGATAAAACGTGAGACCAAGGGTCCTATTTATAGAAAAAGAGGGAGAGAAGAGAGAGCTCTTGGGTGCCAAAATAGAAGCCTCCAAAGTGGTTTGTAGTCACCATCTTGGTGAAACTAATTCCAGTTGTTCTCTCATTCAGTTGGAGTTTGTCCTTCTCTTTGATTCACCCTCTTGAAATGACCAGGATCACTACAAAATCAATAGTGAGATGACCCTCCATGAGAAATGGCTCAAATCACTGCTGTGAACCTTAGATTCTTCTTGAAATCTCCCATGTTTTGCACTATAGACCCATTCAAGTTTTCCAAGTGACTTTAATTCTTACTTGTTTCTTCAGGTTCTTTGATTGCTTCTACTTGTAAAAGTCATAAGCAAAACTTTTTTGAAAACCTGATTTGCACTATCTCTACCCTTTAAATTTTTTCGATTACTTTTGATTATAAAATTCATAAGCAAAGCTCTTTTGAAAACCCTATTTGCACTATCTCAAGACCCTATCGGGTTCTCTGAATGGCTTTACTCCTTGCTTGAAGACTTTAGGCATGAATTTGACATCTTAAAACACATCATCTTTGAATCTCAATGGCTAGTTGGCCACCCTAAATTTGACATCCTACATCACATCATGTCATTGCACTCTAACAACTAGTTGGCCACCCTGAATTTGATGTCTTATGGCACGTCATGTCTTTGCACCCCAACAACTAGTTGGATGCATTAAACTTAACATCCTGCACCACATCATGGGGATCCATTAGGTCAAGTTTATTATTTTGGGTAATTTTTCCAAAGTAATTCCTTTAAACAATTTGTTTTAAGGAATTATTTTAGGGATTTTTCTCGAAAGGCAATAGTTAGTTCCTTCGAGAACTTTTCCTGAAGGACACCTGGGAAAGTGTCATTTGAAAAAGTTATAAAGGACACTTGGGGAAGGCATAGTGTCCCTTCAAAAATTTCTGAAGGGCATTTCCAAAGGAAATGGCCCTTCACAACTTTTTTGAAGGGCATTTCGAAAGATAAAGTGCCCTTCAAAAAAGCCTAAAGGATCACTTAGGAAGAAAAGTGCCTTTTGGAACTTTTTTGAAGGGTATCTTGGACAACAAAGTGCCCTTCAGAAAAGTCTGAAGGGACACTTGGGGAGAACAAGGCAAGAAAGGCCCTCTAAAAAAGTTCTAAAGGGCCACTTCCAAGAGGCATTATCAAGACCATTTTGGGTTTTCCAATTGCTTTTGCTTATAAAGCAATTTGATACTTGCTCCTTGGAAAACCTGAAGTCATGCATCGTTGAAAACCCGTAAAGCTTTGGAAGGAGTGATTTGGGGTTGTAAACCTGGATTACTTCTACTTATGAAATTTTTATAAGTCGAGTCATTCAAAGAACCTAACTTGGTCTTGAGGAGTAATTCAGGTTTATGAAAGGCCAAGACTTGACTTGTGGAGAACTTGACATACACTATAATGGAGCCAAAACACTTTAGCCTCCTTGACTTACAATTTTGGACCTCTGAAATGACTTGTTCTTACAATTGTTGTTCGGCTCTCCATGAAAATGGTTGAACAAATTGTACTGAGGTGAAATTTGGTCAACAATAACTCTTCATAAAAACATCATAGTAATAGGATCCATAGGTTTCTTATACATTTAGAGTGCTAAATATGCATCTAGATTATATGGGACATTCAATCAAGTGTACATCTTCTAAAGTCTTGCATTAAAGGCCTAAATTGACTTGTTGAGCTCTCTCTTCATGCTAGTGAAATGTTGATACACTGGGCTTGGATTAGTCACTTGCCCAAATTACGCAAGAAAAGTATTTTGGCATTTATTCCATGAGGTGATAGAGCTTTCTTGCAAATTGAGAAACCAATCATAAGAAGAATCCTACAGAGTAAATGGGAACAATCTGTATGCAACATCCTCATGGTGTAATTCATTAATCTTGGAGCAACCTTGAAAGATTTGATATGTTCTTTTGTTGTCCTTCTATTTGAGGGGGATAAGGTAGGTAAATACTTCTCTAGGTTCCTTGGTAGATCATGTTCGTCTCCATGGATGGTAATAACATATCTAACTAACCAAGGTTTAGTGATAGGAGGATTGATAAGTGGGATGTTTCTTACAAGAGAAGGTGTCCTGGCATGGTGCACCTCAGGGATGATAGGTATTGGTCTAGGCCTCTTATGACTTGACAAAGGTGAGAGCAAAATGATCACTTGGGATCTAGACCTTGTTATTCACTTAGGTGTCTTTAGTGCAACTCTACGTAGTGACTAACCTCTAGTATTGAGAAAACACATAGTTTTACCCTCCCTTTAGCACCAACTTTTTATTTTAGTTGATGTAGGTTTTATGTACATCCCAAAAGAATGAGCAAGGTAGCCTCAACATTTTAGGATCTCTATGTAAGTGAGATTCCACTCTAGGGAATGAGTTGCATGTATGTAGTTAAAAGAACCAGGTGGTGGAACCATGTTTAGCTTGTAGATTGTTTAACCAAGTTTGTAGATGGATGTGTGAAATCTAATAAACATTAAACACTAAGTGAGTTGGATGGGTGGAAAATTACTCCATGGTGGGTAGATTTCAAATAAAACTCAAAAAGAGGGAAAAAGGTAGGGCATAAATGAAGGCTTTATGTTCTTGAAAGGTCACTTCTAAGGCTATTTCTTTTGTGGACAAGTATCTCCAAGACCAATGTTTGTTACTTGTAGCTATTGCACATACACAAACAAGCAAAATTAGCAGTCTAGAAAAATAGAAAGCTTAATGATCTCAATTGAAGATTGCTCTCCTTAGGGTTACTATTGCACATCCTCACATAAGAGGTTACAACTCAGACCAAAAAGTTGTCTAGAGTAGCTATAGCACATGCCTAGATGACTATACTAAAGGAAATACTCCTACACACCTTAGATTATCAACTCAATCTATATTAATTGATTAAACTAATGAAATTTACCAATATTCAATAGTTTTAGAACATTTAAGATCAATATTCATCAATTAAAATAATCAAATTCATCCATAGAATTAGCATACTTCAAAATTATTGAGTTGATACAGATAAAGAAGCTAAAATTTCAATATCATAGAAATTGAAGAAGATAGAATAAACATAGTTGGATTACAATCAATCACTTGACTTTTTCTTATATTTTTTTTTTCAAAACCTCAACCCATTGAAAATAGGGTTTTACATGTATTTAAAGGACTTGGGGAAGGGATCACCTCATCCTCCAAGTGTATTAAAATTTTAGTTTACATCAAAATAACTAGAAGATAGGTTATAGTTTGATATAAAACTATATGTTATAACTTATAGATTACATCAGACATACATGTGTACATGCTGGCAAAAATAATTCATCTAATTATAACTTGGATGCAATAAGACTTAATTAGTCAAGAATAATAATTGCATGTAAAATTATAAAAAATTAGCCTTTGACTAAGGATGACTTGGCTCCTGCTTGGCACTACTCATGGTTATGGTTACAACTAAAGTAATAACTAGAGCCGAGCTAGTGATTGGAGTTGAACGAGTGGTTATAGTAGATGTAGTAACTAAATTTGAAGCTAGAGATGAATTGGTAACTTGAAATAATGTGTTAGGTAATGCAGATGTGGTAACTTGAGATGAGCTAGTAGGTGGAGTTGATGCACTTGTTGAGATGGGAGGGAGTGAAGTTATAACTGGCACATTAGGTGGAGTTTGAACTAAACTAGTAGGTGGTACCAAAGTAGACATCTTCTTGGCCTCAATCTCTTGATAGTGTTTGTATCTTATGGCATGATGCATCTATACTATGCTCATATTTAGCAGAGAAGGTCTATTCACCATTTTTGCTTCTACCATTAACCTTGCATGTTTAGTTTTAGTAGCTCAGAAGCCTACCTGAAAGACCTCCACTTCAAATTACATTCTTCCTTACTGAGTTCAATTTTGCCTCAATATCTTCTAAATCTAGTCATTCAAAACTCTGCTTGAAATTATCCAATGCTTGTTGTATCATTTGGTCAAAATAATACTTGGCCACCAGCTTCCTAGTGCTATCTTGTGCTCGTGTCAATTCTAGCTCATCTAAAATTTGCACTACGTGATTCTCTTGTTTTGTGATATTATTAACTAAATCATCAACAACATTGACCCATTCCTAGGCCTCTGGGGTCCTAATGACTTCTGGATTTAGTGCATTTGTTGCCTCTAGGGGAGTCATCAAATCTAAATGGATGAATATCTTATTGGTGGTATACAAAACTAATAAATTCAATCTCTTCTCATCTTCCTTGAGAATCTTACACATTTTTGTTATTATGGTTGCATGGGGAGCCAATTATGCTGTTAAATAATGAATGGTATCTAAAATTTCATATAACCTTATTGTTACACTTTTAACATCATATTCTATCTTAGAGGGAACGTGAATTAACTATTGTTTTTCCCTAAGGGTCTCTATCTCTTTTTCTAATTATTATCTTGCATGCTCTGTTCCCTTATGAATGGATAACATTGCTCTAGTGTGGGTCTCCATGTATGACTTAAAGTCCTCATTAAAAGGGGACTGACCCTTCTTTTTGTTTTACTCTTTGAAAGAGATCAAATTTCTTCTCTTTCTTCTAGAATTAAGCCTTGTTCACTAGTATCTTTTATCTCCCTCTTCCTTACCCTTTGCACTAGGCTAGTTGATTTGTCAAAGAGCAAGTTCACAGTGGGTAGATCGGTGATATTTAAGTTTGTCCTCTTAGAAGTTGATAATCCTAATTCCTTGGCCCAATCTAGAAGAGTTAGCTTTGATGGATCTAATGGTTGTGCCTCTATTTGAGTGTCTTATGTAAGCTCAGTCTCAGGGGTAGGCTTAGGCATTGAAGGTCATATGAATTTGGACCAGTTTACATTCCCTTGATGTGGCATAGGATGAACAATTTAGACTGGTTTCTTCTCAAGAGATTTTTTTTGGCCACCACTACTATGGTTTGCACTGCTCTTGATGAGGGCATTGGTGAACTCAATTGAGTGGAAGAAGTTAACAATTGGGTGATGGGTTGGTTGGTGGTAGTGAAAGCAGAGGTGGAGACTGAAGGAGTAATTATTGACATAATGAAAATAGACCCAATAGGGAATGACGACATAAGAGGAAAAGTAGATAAAATTAATAATGGCAAAGAAGAAACAACTGGTAATGACATAATAGGAGAAAGGCCAAGGAGAGCAGTAAATAGAGCACCCTTACTTGATTGGTCACCACTAAGGGGTACCTTTCGCTATAACCCTTGAAAGATTAGAACCTTATCTTGATGTAACTCCTCCTCGTCCACCTCATGGCTTGGCTCACCTTCAATTGAAGGTTATGCCTACCTTCTTGCTACCTCTGCAGATGGTATTTGTGGCCTTTCTATACTAGATTTTCTTTTATAATAAATTATTATCCTCTTATCCTAAGGAGTAGTCACTTATTGGGTAGGAGAAAAAATAGTCATACTAGAGGTTATGGTTGCCAAAACCATCGTATTAGGTGAAATATCTTCCTCAACATAAGAGTCTAGGTATATAATTCCCTCTTACACCCCCATAGTTCTAGCATCCATCTAAATTGATTATTCATATAGTTCTTATTTTACCTTCCTCAGTTCAACAATAGATATTTGAACTTGAGGAGCCTCTTCTTATTCTTGCTCACCAATAATTGATATCTCTCCTATAGCTTGTTCTTGTTCTTATTGTGGATTTGTCATCACAATGGGTGGATGTTGAGGGTCTTAGATTTGGTCTTGTGTCTGTTGGAAAGGTTTGCCACTCTAGAAATTAGATGATGGCCATCCCCTGGTGGTGGGATCCTAAATTTGGCTTGTACAAGTGTAAGGGAGGGATTTTCTTAGATTACCCTCAATAAGTCTTCACTTAGACTAGTAGTCTCATCTCTTTCCTTGACTTCTACATCATCTTTTGCATTAAGGAACAAGAAGTCATGATCAAAAGGCTCATGCTTGTAAGGGATGCCCAAATTATGAACCTTTTGTTTCACTTGCCCGTGGGGGTCCCAATCCCTATGGGGCAGAGTAGCCAAGGCATAAGCCTTCCTTGCATTATCAACCTCTTTGAAATTCCTATGGTATGTGTATTGTATCCTCCCAATTATGAGATGGGAACCATGGAAGGTACTCTTATTGCTCTTGGTCAAGTCCTCATCTATCCCATTCTATAATTGGGAAGTAATTTCCTACTCAGTAACTTTTTTTGGGATGAATTTGGGGAGTTGAAGAGGGTCAACCTTGTGTCCAACAACCATGATAATTGTATAATCTAAGTACAACCAATAATCACCCAAAGATATGAGTATATTGGTGATGATCTTAGATATCCTAGCTAGAGGTTGGCCATGAATTGCCATCCAAACTTGAGGATATAGATCTTATGTAATTTTATAAATGCTATTCACATATGTATAGATGTGGATGAATGAGTAGAAGTTATAGATTCTATTCTTGATGTGCTCAGATTTTGGATTCCATAGATCCTCATTGTGTTTATAGACACTCCCCATGATTGTATCCAAAAGATATGACATCATGTAGAAGTTGCCACCTTGGGGCCTTCTATCTTTGTGTAATATCAATTCTTACAGGCAGGTGCTAATAATTTCCCCCAGTGCATATGTGCGCTCTGAGGTGATAATAAGGTCAAGTAGTGGTACCCATTATAGATGAAGGAAATTAATGCTTAGGTGTCTAGATAATCAATTTAATAATGTCATGCTAATATGAATTCCCATCCAAAACTAGGCGATGGGCATGGGGTTCTTGTTGGTTTCTTTGAGTGTAAAAGTCTCTCCTAGAAAAAGTCATTTCCTTACTACTTGTTCCATGTTATTATTTTTATTCCAACCAACCACACTATGCAAATCAAACGTAGCATCTGGAATGGGCAAAAACAAATACCTCATGAATGTATTGCTTGATATATATTTGATGATGGTGTTATTATTGACATAATGTAAGAAACCACCATTTGTAACTCTCCTTTCAAAAAATAGGTCTCATAATAAGTCAATGTACGACATGATTTATGGATTAGAAGTTATGTAATGGAGAGATTAGTGTTTGAAGGGTATTAAATTTGTTGCAACTTGTTGATCTTCTACGGAGATGTCTTCCTTCTACAGACACCCAAATCTGGCCACAACTAGATTCTGACCAGACTTTAGATTGATTCCTACCAACCATTACAAATTAAGCCTAATAATCATTGAACGTTCTAAAATTATTTGTGCATCATTCATCAAAGCTCATATTCATGCATCATTCATCAAAGCTCATATTCATGTTGAGGCATATCTATTTGGGGTAATAGTCCGTATGCAATAATAAGCTCTCACAGATTCATCCATAATCACCTTGTGACATAACAACTATCAATTTGGCCTATGAACCTATTAAATAGGGCACTTGATCAAATATTAAAAGAGCAAAGCTAATCAAAATCAATTATCTAATTAATCAATATTAAATGCTTATTTGTAATTAATGAATATATAAAAATAAAAAATCTATAAATAAAAATATCAAGCCTTTTCATCATTGACTTTACGAGTTGTCAAGCTCTTTCAAAATATCCCAAAACATCTAATTTGAGAGACATGCCTAGTAATTGAAAATCATAATTACATGATAAACTTTAACTCAACGAGAGTTAGTCTCAACTCACCTAGGGTTAGTTTAAACCCATTCCATGTTTAAACTTAACCTTAACTCACCTTGGGTGAGAGTTAATTCTTGAGGCTATAAATATAAGGATGCCTATTGAATTTTAAGCTATTTTGGTGTAACTATATTATGCAAAAATATCTTCAACATGCTATTTTTAGTGCAAATTTATTATGCACAAATATATTTAAAGCATTGATAATGTAGTGTTATAATGCTCAAATCATAAGCCAAGCAATCAAGCGAAGGTGCCAAGGAAAGATGAAGCCAACAAAACTCCACTGATGAAGATTTATTGATGCACAAACTAAGCAATCCACTTATACAAGCCATTTGGAACTCCAAGGAAGGTAAAAGAGTGTTTTCTTTTATGTTTTAGTTATGTTTTCATATGATTATTTATTACCTATGCTCTCCCTAGTATCTAGGATAGAGGTCTTAGGATTTTAATGTGTTTATTTGAGTTTTATTTCTTAGACTAACATAAGACTAACCTCCTCTCTACATATTCCTTATTCACGTTATCGTATGCCTAGTGGGATCGTACATCCCATATGGCCAAGGAAATTGATATGCTAGTTTTAGTTTTTCTAATGGATGTATAAAAATCTTCAAGTTTCAAGTTTTATCTTTATTTTTTATGTCTTTCTTTTTTAAAAAAGTCATAGGTTGCAGGGATCGATGCTTATTTTTAGTTTCAAGTTATAGGAATCGACACCAAATTTCTAGATCAACATTAATTATAGGAGTCAACCATGACCTCTATGTAAAAAGTATAACATGGTAGGGAACATGGATAACAATGGTTTTACTTAACTTTTCTTGCCTTCATTTTGTGTTTGAGGATCTGCATATTATTTCTCTAACCTATTTCTTTTAGGATCCATTGAGATATTTTGGTTTTAAGCTAATTTATTAAACATTTTTCCATCAAACGATACTTTATTTTTTTGTGTTTTACAAGAAACATCGATGATCTACTTGATCGATGTCAATTTTTGTAATCGACATCTATCTCTGTGGATCGATGACAATCAATCTTTGAGACAAAAAATTAGAAAAACACGAGAGCTAAATTCCAAATGTTATTTTGTCACTTGATTTTGGATGTCTAAGCATGCAAACCCTCTAACAATTTGTAGGTCCTGAGGTGGAAATATAAAATTTTAATCATGGTTAAAACTTACATATCTTGTATTTGGTGCTTAAAAAGTACTTAATTGTTTTCATCTCTTAGTTATTTTTGAAGTTTTTGCAATTATCAAACAAAAAAAACCAAGGGGCTCAAACTTCACTACATAATTAATTCTGGTGTTAAAAAAATGAACTCTCACATTAGTTAAATACTCATAAGAGTTTCATTTTTATGCTTGTTTATTGAAAGTGTTTATTTATGAAAATGAGTGACACGTGTACGCCCTCCCCCATCCCATTTAGGGAACCTGGGTGACAAAAAATGCTCATTATTTGAATTTGTTGCTTTGGTCCAAAAGCATGGAAGGAAAGTTGCTAAGGCCTTCCCCAAAATCTGTATGATTTGGGACCCCAAAATGATCTTAAAGTCCTTCCACTTGTCTTTATTTCATGCCTTTTTAGCTTGTGGGTAGGATTTGATCGCCTCCTCACAAGTTCTCTATGGAAGTGTTGACCTAAGAATTCATATCTTGGCATCATTTCAACCCAACTTCACAGTGGGGTATATAAATTGAGGGTGACCCACTAGGATGCTTGTTTTGAGTGGTTAAAATAAGCTCTGTTAGTGGTACTCAACCTTAGAACATAGGGGAAATTGATGGATGTAGTGGTTATGAAAAAGGACTATAAATTTTCATAACAAACTAGTTAATGCAAATCCAAATGATGTGATTATTCCCTAATGTTTGCAACACATATGATACCATTTATAAATGATAAAAAATTGATAGTTTAGACAACCCCACTTGTTGTGGACATATTGTTGATGCAAGGCAAGTAGCTCAAAGTTGCATGACATCATACAAAATCTTGAGAGAAGAGGGGGCCTAAAAACCTTATTTTTCATGCACTTTTACTTTTTGGATTAATAGTTTAAAATCCTCTCAAGAGCAAGTATATAGATGGAATTTGATGGTACGATGCAACCTTGTCACTTTTAAGATTTAAGACGTTACACTTAGGTGTTTTTATCATTTTGTCCTTTTTATTTATACGGTCTTGAGTCTATGATATTTTTTTGTCATAACACGTCTAAAAGTGTCTTGTTTACACATTAATCCTTTGTTTGAAGAGGCATTATGCCATCCATTTTACATCACACCTTTGCCTTAGTCGTTAAACAAACCTTTGTTTATGTATGCCACTTGTTTGAAAAGGGCATCATTACACTACTTAATTCATTTTAAATCTTGTGCCTTTGATTCTTAAAATAACCAATTGTGATAAATTTAGATCATGATAATATCATTACACTAATTGAATCATTTTAAAGACTTGTTTCCTTGTGTCCAAATTCTAATTTCAAAACCAGAACTATGTGTGCCTTTTGGATCTATGCCTAGTGCCATCATGTAGTTCATTCTTGTTTAGCTTGTTATCTATTTTAAGAAGCCCAATCTTCTAAATCAAGTTTAAAATTAACCTTTATGAGTTAAGATCCAAACATTAATTGGTTTATACCTATGCCTCGTGTAATTGTGGCTTAGGTGTTCATTCTTCACTTTTAGGTTGTGTAACTTGGGTTAATTCCTTGCTTGATTTAAAGATTATTTTTGTGCCTAAATGTGGGGAAGTAGTCTATCTTCCATATGCCTAAAGTTTCATGTATTTTTCCAAATGATCAAGTTTATTTTTAAATCTGAATGCCTAATTTGTGTCAAAGTGTTTCAAATTTTTTAGATTAAACCTCTTGCCTTTTAGACCTCATTTTGTTTAAAGTCTAGATTTTATGCCTTGTTCCCAAAAGACCTAGCAATGCCTATTTTTGAGCCTAACTTTTGTGCCTTGCTTTCTAAAAGACCTAAAAATAATTATTTCTTTAGACTTAGTTTAGACTTGTTTGAAACACTTTATACCTAAATTTGGCATTCTGATTTTATTTCATCCACTTGACGATTTGTTTAAGACATTTGATGTTAAACTATTTTTACCAAGTTTTAACACAAACCTTTTTGGAGATACATCTCCATTCCTTAGACTAGGTTGGACTATGTTTGGACCATTTATCCTTTGGACTTTGTTTTTTAGAGCTTGTTGACCTCTATACCTTTTTTTGAATTGTTCATCACTGATTTGGATATGTATCATTACACTCATACTGAAGCCATGTATAATCTAGGTTATGATAATGTGGTCGCATAAGATGACTTTATTCAAGACCCCTATGGTGATGATATAGTTTGTGAGAAGGATCCTTATCCTCCTTACAATAATGAATATGGAGAACAAAGCCATGATCCTCAAGCACAATATACAGTGATACTTTATTTGGGCCAATTAACATACCAAGTTTGCCCTTTCAATGCTAATGGTACCTAATCCCTTACCTATACCATTAACCTTCCTTTGGCTTATGAGAGCAACCAAGCTTCATAATGCCCTACCATTACCATTACAAGACCTTGTCCTTTGGCTTGTGTGAGTAACCAATCTTCGTAATACCCTACCATTACCATTCTAGGACCTCAACTTTTCACTCATTTGAGTAACCAAGATTCACAATGCCCAACAATTACCATTGAAGGACCTCATCCTTTGGGTCATGTGAGTAACCATGTTTCATAATGCCATACCATTACCATTTTAGGCCCTCATCCATTGTATTCCACTTATTTGAAAAGGGCATCGTTACACTGCTTAATTCATTTCAAATCTTATGCCTTTGAGTCTTAAAATAAACCATTTGTTATAACTTTAGATCATGATAATATCATTACACTGATTGAATCATTTTAAAGACTTGTTTCCTTATGTCCAAATTCTAATTTCAAAACCAAAACCATGTGTGCCTTTTGGATCTATGCCTAGTGCCATCATGTAGTTCATTCTTGTCTAGCTTGTTGGATATTTTAAGAAGCCCAATCTTCTAAATCAAGTTTGAAATTAACCTTGATGAGTTAAGATCCAAACATTAATTGGTTTACACCTATGCCTCATGTAATTTTGGCTTAGGTGTTCATTCTTCACTTTTGGGTTGTGTAACTTAGGTTAATTCCTTGCCTGATTTAAAGATTATTTTTGTGCCTAAATGTGGGGAAGTAGTCTAACTTCCATATGCCTAAAGTTTCATGTCTGTTTCCAAATGATCACGTTTATGTTTAAATCTAAATGCCTGATTTGTGTCAAAGTGTTTCAAATTTTCTAGATTAAACCTCTTGCCTTTTAGACCTCATTTTGTTTAAAGTCTAGATTTTGTGCCTTGTTCCCAAAAGACCTAGAAATGCCTATTTTTGAGCCTAACTTTTGTGCCTTGCTTTCTAAAAGACCTAGAAACATTTATTTCTATAAACCTAGTTTAGACTTGTTTGAAACACTTTATACCTAAATTTGGCATTCTGATTTTATTTCATCCACTTGACCATTTGTTTAAGACATTTGATGTTAAACTATTTTTACCAAGTTTTAGCACAAACCTTTTTGGAGATACATCTCCATTCCTTAGACCAGGTTAGATTATGTTTGGACCATTTATCCTTTGGACCTTGTTTTTTAGAGTTTTTGTTGAAACATCTATTTGTGATGAGTCAACCTATGATGATTCACCTTTTGATACTATCCCTATTGTCAAGGAGTCTCACTCTGACAAGCCAGTCTTTATTTAGTCACTTCTTAACGATTATAACTACCTTTGGTAAAATCATCATATCAATCATTATCTTATTTTTAAAGAGCATCCCTTTGACAATCTAACCTATGCGTTGTCTCCTAAACTTTCCCCCCTCATTGTGGAGTCTCACTTTGACAAACTAGTCTTTGTGGAGACCATTATGCCATCACATGCCTTTACTTGTCCAATACCAAACATTCAAAAATACATCTTTGTAGCAACATCCACACCAAATGAAAAATCAACATTGAATTTAGGTTCTATTTTTAAACCAATATCATATTTAACATTAGAAGCATAATCAACATCAATCTCAAAATCAGATTCATAGACCCTTGAGTTAAAATCAACTTCAAAATCAAAATATATTCATGGTTATTACAACATTGGTTACACATTCCTTATGGATCAATTTGAATATATTTGTGATCCTTATATGATTTTTGAGGATGATTAATTTAGCTTAAACACAATTTCTCCTAGTATTTTCTAAGAGGATTGTGCTGCCTCTTTTCATTCCATCACCATTCTACATGCCATTAACACCACCCAACCTTGCCATTATATTGACATTCCACCTCCCAAAAGTGTCAATTGGGACCAATAGAATCACACCTTATTGAAATGTATCCATGGTGACATATCAGTTAAAGAGTATCAGGGAGAACAAGACCAAATTCATGTAAGAAGAAAAATCTCCTAGTGAAACTGTTTTAGAGGTGCTAAGGGAAAACAAAGTCTAAACTCAACATCTTCTAGTGAAACCTTGTTTGAGGTGCTAGAAAACAATCAAATTTAAAAGTCAACATTACATAGTGAAACCTTCTTGGAGGTGCTATGGGAACATCAAGACAACTTTATTAGTGAAAACCTCGTTAAGGCACTAATAGCTAAACACAATAGTTCTTCACTACTTGATGAAGACAATATCAAAGATAACATTAGTATAAATTCCAATCTAATGCATAATCAGATAGTAGCTACTCTTAGACCCAAACAACATAAAAATATGGTGGTCCTCTCAAGAGCATACTCAGAAATCATTGGCCCCACCACATCTAAAGTTATGTCAAATTCAGAATCACCAACATTGTGTGTGCCTAAAAATCTTGATCGTCGTTTGTTTCCCAGCCATCATGATCCATTTATTCATCCCATACTTATATTACATTTCCAAATCAGACCGTTAATCCAATATTTATCCATATTTACCATCCCTAGCCATAATTTCCTTTACAAAATCTACAAAGACACATTATCTCAACATTTAAATGAAATAGAATCAATGACCAACAAAGATCACAATAACATTATTGGAGTTCAAATCTACAGTAGGTTCTTGACAAAACAACTATTTAAAAGAGGCGTGGGCTAGAAAATTAAATGATTGATTATTTTAGTTGTATCACATGCTGATCTAAACATGCATCTCCACATCAATAGGAACAATAGAACCATTTTACCTTGATTTTTCCATTTGCCATTTACCTTTCAATTTTCATTTGCCATTTACCTTGCCTTTGTTTCATACCCTACCATTTACCGTACCTTATCACTTGGGGACAACCCTATTACCATTATATCTAATTGTCATAACATCACTATATTTGAGCAATGCCATGTCGTATACCATCCTACCATACCTTAATTATTTACCAAACTTATTTTTACCTTCCCTACCTAACCCCTTTTTGAGCTTAGTTCTTTAGACACCTTTCTCAAGGGGATTCTAATATAGTTTTAGTAATTTCATAATTACGTGTTCAAATGGTAGTTTATGAAAGTAGTATAATAGTGTATCTAAAAATTACATATTTTATTTATGCTTGACCTGTATTACTGATTATAACCACCTTTTGGCAGATTGGTGTTACTAATTATAACTATTCATGGGAAAATTAATATCACTAATCTATGCCATTGTTCCCTAATTATAACCGCCTATGGGCAAATTAGGTAGAACACCTTTACCATATAATTCTAGATCATCTCACCCTTAATATTATCATTTTCCTTGACATGTGCCTAAATTTATGAATTTTTTGCTACCTAATTGGATTTCACTGCCTTTGTATAGGTGGAACTACAGTGATTTGAGGTCCTAATAGGACTATGTAAGCAATGCTTGATTCACGTTGCGGTCAGCCTTATCACCCCATTTCCAATGATCTCACCATTTTATGATCAACCTAAGCCATGCTCTCATCATTTTATAATTTGGACCATTCTATGTCTCATAATTCTCCATCGAGTTGAGATACTTAGAAAATTCTAAAATATTCAAAAAAATTCAAAATCCTAAAAATTTGAAAAATTGGTTTACCATCTGCTACAGAGATATAAAGCCTCCAAATCCAAATATATTTATCTTGTTTAAACCTAGTTAGTCATCCTTGATCTACCTTACTATTGAAAAATCCATTATTCAATCTAATCCATTCCACTACCATTGAGGTGTGACCTTCCCTTTACATATAGCCTTGCTTGGGGGCACCACCCATTTACCATTCCATTGAGCCTTCACACATATGTATCAACTTGGTTGATGACATGATGCTTTGTATTGCTTTTACTTTCAAGCTTTCTATGTGTTTGTTTGCTTAGTTGTTTATTTTTTTATTTTCCTATTTGTTTGTTTTCATTGTTGTGGCTTGACTTAGTCTGTACGTGTTCATTAGGTGATTCCTTTTGCATTTTTCTTGAGTACATCCATATTTATACGTCAATATTGTCATCATGGTTTTTTTTAATCATTAGTACATTATTTTCAATTGTTTATTGGATCGAGAGTCAGTCCTTATTCATATTTTGTCTAAGTTATCATGGTGTTTTATATCATGGTTCCTACCATCACGTGCTACAACAAAAGATAGCTCTGGAAATCTTACAAGCAATAGAGCTATAGAAATTTTTCCTTGGTTAACCTTGGTAAATCCTCCCACCCTCCTTGATCCAATCAAACCAATGATTATTATAGTTATATCAATACTAATAAGGATGAACATTTACGTATTGGTAAGTATGACTAAATCATTCACATTAATCATTTCTTATTCTTCTATTCTATTCCTCATTCCATTTTCTCTTGCTTCTAAGTGAACTACATTGGCCTGAGGTCCATTTAAAATATAATAGCAATGCTTGGATATATGACGTATCTCAGGTTAACTTGGCCACCACTATTTCATCTATTTCATCATTGTGCACATCTTTGTGTCCCTAGTTGTTTATGGATTCTTCAATCATTAGACCATCGTATCTACATTTATGCCCATTCATCTTTAATCTATGTAATAAATTCTATCTGAGTTATGCTTGAAAATTTGACCTACTGAGGCAAAACCAAAAATCATAATTTAATCCAAGTCATTATAATGATTAAAACTACATGTGGGAAAATCATTAATTTGACTCATTTTCCCTACTGGGGCATGTGTTTATGCCACTAATTATAACTACCTTTTGGAAAATCAACATCTCAACCTTTGTTATTGATTATAACCACCTTTGGGAAAATTAATATTTTTTAAATTAATGCATGCAAGAATTCTCTTGATTGGATTAATCTCACCCATGGGTTAATTTCATTCATATTTTTGCTTCTTTTTAAGGGTCCATTCATCAATCATATGTGTCAGCCACTCCCTTGAAGGGGCATCATTATAGGCTTCCAAAACATTGTTTGGAGTTTCTTATTAAATTATTATCTTTTTTCATTCTTAACGGCCTATTTAATTATTTGAGAAGGCATTACTGTGTCTATATCTTGCAATGCCTTCCTAAATAGGGGCAAACTATAGACACCCAAATATGGCCACAACTGGCTTCTAACCAGACTTCAGATTGATTCCTACCAACCATTGTAAATTAAGCCTAGGAATCACTGAATGCCCAAAATTTATTCACGCATCATTCATCAAAACTCAAAATCATATTGAGTTATCCCTATTTTGGGTAATAGCTTGTATGCAACAATAACTCCCCACAGATTCATCCCTAATCACCTTGTGACATAACAACTATCAATTTGGCCTATGAACCATTAAATGGGGCACTTGATCAAATCTTTAAAGAACAAAAATGATAATAAAAATCAATTATCTAATCATACAAGATTAAATGCTTAGTTAAATTATCTATTTGTAATTAATGAATATCTAAAAATGGAAATTCCAAAACCAAAATATCAAGCCTTTTCATCATTGCCTTTTGAGTTGTCAAACTCTTTCAAAATATCCCCAAATATCTAATTTGAGAGCCATGCCTAGTAATTGAAAATCATAATTACATGACAACTTTTAACTCAACTAGAGTTAGTCTCAACTCACCTTGCATTAGTTTGAACCCATTCCATGTTTAAACTCAACCTTAACTTACCTTGGGTGAGAGTTAATTCTTTAAGATATAAATATAAGGCCATGCCTATTGAATTCTAAGCTATTTCAATGTAAATTTATTATCCACAAATATCTTCAACAAGCTCTTTTTGGTGCAAAGTTATTATGCACAAATATCTTCAAAGTTTTGATAAGGTAGTGTTATAATGCTCAAATCATAAGCCAAGTAATCAAGCCAAGGTGCAAGGAAAGATGAAGCCAAAAAAGATCCATTGATGAAGATTTCTTGATGAAAAAACTAAGCAAGCCACTTCTACAATCCATTTAGAACTCCAAGGAAGGTAAAAAAATGTTTTATTTTATGTTTTCATATGCTTGCTTGTTACCTATGTTGTCCTAGTGTCTAGGCTAGATGTGTTATGATTTTAGTGTGTTTATTTGAGTTTTATTTATTGGACTAACACAAGACTAACCTCCCCTCTACATATTCCTTGTTCACATATTGCAAGCAAATGAGTTGATGTTCTCTATGACCTCCCATAAATCTAAGTAATTGGCATAGAGACTATCAAATATTGTTGCATAAAAAATTGTATCTAGGTGTTAGGATCTTACAGATACAATTGATTACTTTTGTGTAAGCAACTAAACATGGAATTAAACCAGAATAATAAGTAACTAGAAATCATAATCAACAAAGAATAAGAGATATAAGAAATAATGAAAACTTGTATTAAACTTTCTAGAAGGAAATACAATTGAAAAAATCTCTCTTTCTTCCACACCTCTCAGATGTACAGATCTCTTTCCCTCAAGAGTTCTCTCTCAAAATTAAAAACACAATTCAGCTACTTGAATTGATTCACCCTTTTTCTTATACACATCTACACAAACTATGAAGATCTATCCCTATTATATAGAATTAGGGATAGATCTTCATAGCTTGTGTAGAAGACAATTCAAAGGCTGAATTATGTTTGTAATTGTGAAAGAGAACTCTTGAGGGAAAGAGATCTGTACATCTGAGAGGTGTGGAAGAAAGAGAGATTTTTTCAATTGTATTTGCTTCTGAAAGAGTTTAATACAAGTTTTCATTGTTTCTTGTATCTCTTATTCTTTGCTGATTTTGATTTCTAGTTACTTATTATTTTGGTTTAATTCCGTGTTTAATTGCTTGCACAAAAGTAATCAATTATATCTGTAAGATCCTAACAAGTGGTATCAGAGCTTGGGTTCACTAACAGGTTGTATCAGATCGGGTTAGTGTGTGTTGATTATAGGTCACTCACAGGGGTTTCTGATTGAGTGGGAGTAAAGCAATGGTAGAAGAAAGTAAGCTAAGAATGGAGAAGTTTAAGGGCAAGAATGATCAATTATGAAGGATGCAGATAGAATATTATCTGTATCAAAAAGATTTATACTTACCATTGGGTGGGGTTTCAAGCAAGCCCACAGATATGCAAGATGAAGAATGGAATGTTCTTGATAGAAAGGCTCTGGGATCTATAAGGTTGAGCCTGACATCTTCTGTGATTTCCAACTTATCATAGGCAAAGACAATGGTAGAGTTAATGGATACTTTGGCAAATTTATATGAAAAGCCCTCAGCCTCAAATAAGGTATATCTTATGAAGCAATTATTTAATTTGCAAATGCAGGAAGGTGGATCTGTATCTAGTCATCTAAACGATTTCCATGCAATAGTAAATCAGTTAAATTTAGTCAAAATAGTTTTTGATGATGAAATTAAAGCTCTCTTAATTTTATGCTCTTTACCTAAAAGTTGGCATAGTTTGGTAATGGCAGTTAGTAATACTTCATCTACTACAAATATCTTGAAAGTAGATGATGTTGTTAGTGTAATCTTGAATGAAGAAATTAGCAAGAAAAGCACAGAGGAAACATCAGGGAATGCTTTAAGTATTGAAAGCAGGGGAAGGCAAAAAGAGAAGTGCAATTAAGGGAGATCAAGGTCTAAGTCAAAGATGAGAAGTAGATCCAAATCCAAAAATGGAAGAAAAATATCCTGCTGGAATTATGGAAAGATAGGGCATGCAAAGAAAGATTGCTGGTTGTTGGTTAAAGAAGAAAATCAGCATGAAGGTAAAAAAAGCAAAAGTTGTAGGTATTGTTGCACAAGATGCTCTTATATTTTCTTTGGATAATAAAATAGAATCTTGGGTTTTATATTCAGGTGCCTCTTTCCATGCAACCCCAAATAGAGAATATTTTAATGATTATGTCCAGGGAGATTTTGGAATAGTTTATTTAGGGGATGATAAGCCTTGCAAAATTGTTGGCAAAGGAAAAGTGCAGTTGAAATTGTAGAATGGCAACGCATGGGTGTTGAAGGATGTCATGCATGTACCCATCCTGAAGAGGAATCTGATTTCTACAGGAAAGTTGGGGGATGAGGGTTGCACAGTAACTCTCATAGCTAAATCTTGGAAGGTTTCCAAGGGTGCACTTGTATTAGCCAGAGGTAAGAGAGTAGGTACTCTCTATTTATGTAATTGTATTACTGATCATTCTCCTTCTGTATTATCTACTTCAGATGTAGATGCAAAGTTATGGCACTGTAGGCTTGGCCACATGAGTGAGAAGGGAATGACTATTCTTAAGTCAAAAGGTAAGCTTTCAGATTTGAAAAGCATAGATCTAGATTTCTGTGAGCTTTGACTTTTTGGGAAATAGAAGAGAGTGAAATTTCTCAAAACTGGGTCAACAAAGAAGAAGCACAAGTTGGAGCTTATTCACACAGACATGTGAGGACCAGCTCAGGTAGCTTCTATTAGAGGATCACAGTATTATGTTTCTTTCATTGATGATGCTACAAGAAAGGTATGGGTTTATTGCATAAAGAATAAATATGATGTTTTTGACACATTTAAGAAATGGAAAGCTTTGGTTGAGAATGAAAGAGGTTTGAGATTAAAGTGCCTTAGATCTGATAATGGTGATGAGTACTACAACAATAAATTCAAAAGTTACTGTTATATGAGTGGAATACGCAGGGAAAAGACGGTTCTAAGGACACCTCAGCAAAATGGAGTTTTTGAAAGGATGAATAAAATAATATTGGAGTGTGCACGGAGTAGGAGGTTGCATACTGGTTTGCCCTTACAGTTTTGGGTAGAAGTTGTAGATACTGCAGTTTACCTGATTAACAGAGGACTCTCTACTACTCTAGATGTTGGAATTCCAGAAGAGGCTTGGACAGGTAAAAAGGTAGATCTTTCATTTCTTAGAGTTTTTGGTTCTAAAGCTTTTGTGCACATTGATAAAGAAAATAGAAAGAAGCTGGATGCTAAATCTATGCGGTGCTTTTTTATTGGTTATGGCTCTAGAGATTTCGGATTCCAGTTGTGGAATCTAGGAACTAACAAAATAAATAAATGCTGTGATGTTGTTTTCAATGAGAAGGTGATGTATAGTGATCAGCTCAAGAAGGTAAATAATTCTGAGTAGGGCAATGTTGATTTGGACGAGGTGATGATCCAAAATGAGCTCACGAGTAATAATTTTCACACATAGGAAAACACAGACACCGATATCGGTCAGGCAGGAACTGACGTCAATCTGGAAGGAACCGACGTCGGTCATACATGAACCAACGTTGATCAGACAGTAATCAACGTCGATCAGACAAAAACCAACGTCGGTCAGATGGAACCAAGGTCGGTTAGGCACAGACCCAGAGATGACCGAGATCGGTCACTGACAGAGAATTTGGGCAGACATCAAGCAGTGAATGAGTCTCATACGCCCATGAGGAGGTCAAAAAGGGTAAGTAAACCTCCAATTTGATATTCTCCTTCTTTATTCTACTTGTTGCTCACTGATAGTGGAGAACCAGAGAGTTTTGATGAGGCAATGCAGGTAGAATCCCGAAAATAGTGGGAGCTTGGCATGAAAGAGGAAATTGATTCGTTGAAAGAGAACCAAACGTGGGATTTGGTTGAGTTGCCAGCTAGAAAGAGAGCACTAAAAAATAAATGGGTTTCTAGGTTAAAGGAAGGTGCGAATGGACAAATGAGACATAAGGCCAAGTTGGTAGTAAAGGGATTTACACAGAAACCAGGTATTGATTTTTGTGAATTTTTTTCTCCTATAGTAAAAATGACTTCTATTCAGAATGTATTGTCTTTAGTTGTTATTGAGGATTTGCATCTTGAGTAGCTTGATGTTAAGACAATGTTTCTTCATGGAGATTTGGATGAAAAAATATATATGGAGCAGCCGAAAGGTTTTGAGGTCAAAGGTAAGGAGAAGCTTGTGTGCAGGTTGAAGAAAAGCTTATATGGTCTGAAGCAAGCTCCTAGACAATGGTACTTGAGGTTTGACAGGTTTATGACTGAGCATGGTTTTAGTAGATGTCGATCTAACCATTGTGTTTATTTTAAGAGATTGGATAATGGTAGATATATTATCCTGTTGCTGTATGTAGATGATATGCTTGTTGCAGGTTCACACATGCAGGATATTAATGAGCTTAAGGTAAAATTAGCTCACACATTTTCCATGAAGGATTTAGGATCAGCAAATAAAATCCTTGGCATGAGTATTAAGAGAGACAAGAAAAATCACAGTTTAATTTTGTCTCAAGAGGATTATGTGAACAAGGTGTTTGAGAGGTTTAATATGCAGGATGCAAAACCAGTAAGCACACCTATGGCTGGACACTTCAAGTTGAGCAAAGAACAGTGTCCTAAATCACATGATGAGGTGGAGTACATGAGTAGAGTTCCATATGCTTCTGCAGTTAGGAGGTTAATGTATGCAATGGTATGTACTAGACCTGATATTGCCCAAGCAGTGGGAGTTGCCAGTAAGTTTATGGCCAATCCAGGAAAAGAACACTGGAAAGCAGTTCAATGGATTCTCAGATATCTGAGAGGGACCAAAAATAGGCATTTATGCTATGGAGGGTCAAACACTTCTCTACATGGATATGTAGATTCAGATATGGCAGGTGGCTTAGATGGTAGGAGAAGCACCACATGATATGTCTTCACTGTTGGTGGTATGATAGTTAGTTAGATTTCAAAGTTACAGAAGGTTGTTGCCTTGTCTACTACAGAGGAAGAATACATTACAGTCATAGAGGCTAGCAAGGAGATGATATGGATGACATGGTTCAATGAAGAGTTGGGAAAGCAGCAAGAGAGTTGCAGATTATATAGTGATAGTCAAAGTGCAATTCATTTGGCAAAGAATTCAGCCTTTCATTCAAGAACCAAACATATACAACTTAGGTACCACTTCATTAGACAGGTATTAGAGGATGGTGAGTTGAAGCTGGAAAAGATCCATACAAATAAGAACCCTGTTGATATGTTAACAAAGCCGATAACAAAGGAGAAGTTGAATCTTCATTCAACTTTTGTTGGTCTTCAAGATTGAGCTTAAAGATGGAGAAACAAGCTAGAGGAAGTTGCTATACAGGTACAGGTGCAACTTTTTATCTCCAAGTGGGAGATTGTTGAGGTGTGGAGCTAAAAGCTACACTAGATGAGCAAATGCAGAGGTTGCTAGACTACACAGTCACCGTCATCGATCAGGATCGATCGACATCGGTCAGGGATCGACCAGAGGCTGCCAACGTTAGTTATGGATCAGCCGATGTCGGTCATATGCAGGCAGATAGATACAAGTTTTCATTGTTTCTTGTATCTCTTATTCTTTGTTGATTCTAATTTCTAGTTACTTATTGTTCTGGTTTAATTCCGTGTTTAGTTGCTTACACAAAAGTAATCAATTGTATCTATAAGATCCTAACACTAGGTATTCTGTTGAATCTTTAATAGAGAACTTGGATGGTGTTGAATCTCCCTTATATGCCCTAGATGAAGATGCCATTACTGGTTATCGATGTTGGTAAGGTTTGAGCTCTTGAAAATGGTGAGCTGGAAATCTATTATGCAAATTTGTAGCTTTTTAGATGTAGCTAGGGATTTTGAAATCATAGAAGGTTATGTGCACTCAAGATCAATGAAAATCAAATGATGTGAGCTTGGTTAATGGCTTAATGTTATAGATTTTGGCATTCATTTAAATTCATGCACCATTAATCACCAACATCTAGGAACTCATCACCTTCATTCAATTCAAACTTGACCACCTAGGTCTAGTAGGCATGCCACGTAGGATGCTTACTCATTAGGGGGTATTTGACACTTGTCACTATATGGTTTAATTATGGGGGTTTAACATTTTCATTCAAGCTATATGATGTGATATGGTGAAGCCAGAGTTTTGAATGATAAACCCCAAAGACTAAAATGTTCTTCGAAGATATTTGTTTGGGGAGATTTGTTGGGGGAAGTCACTGAAGAGAAAGTTCCCAAAAACCAAATATTCTTTAGGGAGATTATCATTTGAGAGGAAGTTGTCATAGAAAAAGTTCCCAATTAAAAGTCTCTAAATGAAAGATGTTGAAGACCAAAACCTTCAAAAGATGAAAGTTTTTGAAGTAACATTACTGACCAAAAATCTACCGACTGAAACAAAATCCAAAATAAAGTTTTTGATTAAATAGTCTCTGATTGAAAAGCTCTCAAAGACTAAAATTTTGAAGACCAAAAAGTTTTTGGATACTGAAAGTTGATGAAGACCAAAAATGTTTGTAATGATGAATAAAATGAATCTGAATGAAAGAACCCGAATAAACAAACTTGAATACTTTTCATACATAACAAACTTCCAAATTTTCTATTAATAGGTTAGTTCAAATGGGTCCTTATAGAAGAAAATAGGTGCACCAAAAGTGATCCAATGTCCAAAACATAAAATTTATATAGATAATAAGATCAACCAAACACACACACATAACCCAAATGATGACCAAGTCTTTTTATTTTCCAAAAATGCCCCCCACAAACCCACGCCCCCCCCCCCCCCCCCCCCCCCCCCCCGTTGTAAGGTGGGGTGTGTTGAATACAACAAGTGTGATATAGATATATACTAGACCCATGATAATTACACATATAGATGTTGGAACTTTTCTCTTTCTGTCTGATACACTACATTTGGGGAACCTGCCTTCATTGCTTATGATTGATATATGTTACATTACTTTATGATCATTTTTACATTATCATGATGAGCTTATATACTGATGCTTACACATGCCTATACTCATGTTTACATACTTCACAATGTACTTAATATGCTATGTTACATGACATTTTTTTCTAAAACATATATGTAGGGACTATTATGATACGCTTATGATGGCTAATTATACTTCATTTATTCACATTATCACTTTCTTGAGTGTATTTTTCTTGCTTGTTATTAGAACATTTGAATATTACTATGTGTTACTTTCTTTTTCTATATGGACATTTTAATATATCATTCATTCAAGTGCATGCAATTTGATTATGCCCCTTATTTGCGATCTCCTTAGACCCCCTTTTATGTAGCATTGATTGATTTTGTGTGTGTGCCTAATCGGTTGTTCAAATTATATCATTAATTTTTAGATGTTGTCATGATCCATATCATGCATCTTAAGAATTTTTATGATCATATACTATGAGCTTAATTGATATATATATATATATATATATATATATTAGACATGTTACTCTTATATGCCACATGATTCATGTACATTTTATAAAGTTATCTTATCCTTTTGAGGCAAGGTAACTACCGGATTCCATTCCCATCACCTCAAAATGGTGGGAATATTAATGGAAGCATGTCATAGAGACATGATTCCACACATATATAGTTTACATTACTGACAACATTTAATATAGTCTACATGATTAAGATATACACTTGAATCAGAATCCTATACAAATTGCATTGATTTTTACATATTTGGAATAGATTTTTTAGATTTGTGATAGATACTATACACATGTGTAGAGCATAGGTTACATTTTGATAGATACTTCAGCTTGAGACACATTATAGGTGCATATGTCATGAAAGTGTACCAAAATTACATACACATATTTAAACTTATTTATCAAGAAACACTATTTTGACAAGGAAACACCATTTTGAGCCTTTTATATATATAGTAGTTGGGTATTTTTATTATTATGGTTGAGATTCAATGCCCTTAATGGCTTAACACTAATGTAATACCTCTTCATTGTTTTTATGCACAATAACCTCCACTTCTTATCTAAAGTTTTTAGCAGTCGAATGGAGAAGGTTCTCAAAAGTGGGTCTATTGACCAACTCCCTTGCTTAGGTGATTACCCTAATTAATCTCATATCTTCAAAAAAGTTTAGTGTTTTAATTTCATGACTATTAAAAATACCCAACAACTTCTTCATTTGTTTATGCCAATTTAATGAGGTATCCTTCTTGGCAATCACATAGTTTAAGCACCAAAAAGCATCCATGCTGGTCATGAGACTGAGATGATCTAAAGCACTAATATTGGAGCACTAAAATAGGAAATTCAATCTTATTTTTTTATCTTTCATCTTATTCCATAATGTAATATTTATGCTTTGTGGGACTGACTGCCTACCCTGGACACTCTGATATTGAACAACTTTGTAGTTGCACTCTGCATATGAACAATCACTACTTGAGGAGCTTGTGTAATCTACATTTTCTTCCATCTTTTCAAGGCCTCCTCAATACTCTAGTTCATCTCCTTAATTATCACCCCATTGGAATCCACAAAAGTGTTGAAATCCTCAATATATTCAATAGGATTATTGGGATTTCTTGTTGGCTTCTTGGATAAAGAGAACAAGTTTTCTCTTTTTTCAAATTATACCTCACCTTTTATTCTTACATTGATTATATTTATCTTCCTCACTCTCTATATAGTCCCACTTTCCTTGTTGAATCAAGTGGAGACTATGGGTAACTTTGTCAAAACTAACTTTTGCCTTCATATCTGACCATCTGTATCTCCCTTACCCATTGAGGAACTATAAGTTCTCTTATTTTTTATTCTTGAGAACGTTATGAAGATGTGTAAGGTAGAGAGGTCAATATAAGGGGTGTGATCATAGTGGTTAGTAGTGAGGCACTTATTTGAATAGGGATTTGGGGAAGTTTCTAGCCAACCACTTCCCATGAGGAGGTTTTTTCATTGGTGTTACCTCAACTAATAATCTAGTTAAACCTGGGGTTATCTCCACAGTCATTATTACCTTTGGCATGGCTGATGGTTAGGGCAATTGAATCTCTATTTGGTTAATTTTTTCCTAGGAGATGGTGGCTTATTAAAAAAAAAAATTGTAACTATATTCTCAAAATGGACTGCCCTAGGAGTCCTTGTTAGTTTTACTAAAGAAATAATATCTAACTCCGCACTAGTACTAATATAACTGAATGATACAACCCTAGGCACTACTACAAGTAAAATTACAACTATAATAACTACATTAGGCATTGAATAAATAATAAAAGAGACTACCTCATATATTTTTTGACTTTATTCTTGTGTGAGGCTAGCTAAAGTGTCTTCTCCTTCATGCTCACCCAGACTCAAAGCTTTAAATTTCTCTAGATCAACTTATTCATCATCTAGTTGTGACACAACCATTTCTTAGTCTTCTTCCTTTGATGGGTAATCAACCAAATATATGACTTGTTCTAGTTCTTCTTCTTCTCCAAGCTCAATTTTAGTCCATGAATCTTTTTCCTCCTCCTTAATAGCTTCTTCTATAATAAGGAGACCAAGTGATGGCCTCTCTTCTAGTTTTTTATCTTGGGAGGGAGCAGGGGAGTCCTTGTGCTTCCTTTGATAAGTGAGTATGGGAGGAGTGGAAGGTGGATCAGATAGTAAAGGGGTTGTGGGAATAGCTATGGTGGGAACAACTATGGTGGGAAGTAGAGTTAGAGGTGCTGAAGTGGAAGGAATAGAGGGCATGAGGCTTCCCTAAGGGGACTTAGGAGATCAAGTAGAGTCAGTGGTAATTAGAATTGAAGTGAAAGCTATTTGCAGGAATTATAGAAGGCTTACTTATGTGACTATAGTAAGATGAGGCAAATGATTCATCACAAAACTAATCTTCCTTTAATCATCTAAGGAAATAGATGGCCTTTACCTTGTGGTTATTATGCCTAAAACCTATACATGTGAAGTAGAAGGTATCTGAGGACTAGGAAGTCCTCTCAAAATATCCCTCCTAAGTTGAGGATTTGATTCTTTCTAACTCCTAGATTGATCTAGTTGCTCTTTTGTAGCTTTTGCTAAAGGGGAAGGAGGTTGATCTAATGGCTAAGATACCTGTAGTGGATATGGAGGCCATTACTAATTCCATGCATTTTTTGACTCTTGTTCTATTGCTTCTAGGTCATATTATAGGGCTTGGGCTATAATCATAAACATTGACTTATCTTTCATCTTTATCCACACTTCCAAATCATCCAAGGCATTTAAGAAAATATGATCATGATCATATGCCTGGTGATTATAAGATACATACACTTTCTTCTTTTCTAAGATATTTTTGAGCTACCCCCTTATTTTCTTCCTAAGGCCCCATTCTTTGAAAGGTGCAAGCTATAAGTTATACTATGTTCTAGCCTTACCAGCTGAAATGAAATGTGACCTAGTCACATAATGATGTTGTCCAATGCTAAAATGAGTCTTAAAGTAGTAGGCCAAATTTCTATGACCTAATTCTTCATCAATATTATTTAAGACTTGATATGCTATTTTCTATTCCGCAATATGATTCAAAACATGATGTGGTAATAGTAGAGGAGCAATTTTGGTACCCTCTACTCATATGATAGTTACATTTATATACAACCAATAATCTCCTATTTTGCTAAGTGCTGGGTTTTTAATTATTAATAACATTTCAAGCACTGAAGTGTAGCCCTAATGAGCTATCATTTTGGACTTTCATGCAAGACTGTGGTTTTGCATGCTCACCCAAAGCATGTAGTAAGAGACTAGTTCTCATGGGTTATGTTGTGTAGTAACATATCAGTCATATACTTGAGTTCTAACTTAGATTTAATTAGAAGTTACAAAAAAAAATACACTACTTTTATCCTTGTCTCATTAATTGCAACAACCATAATTATGAGGATAAATTCCATCAAGTTAATAGATTGTCATGTAAATTCTAAAGGCACAAGTTGCATAAATCTCATAATTAGTTACAACTATAAGTTACTCAATGCAAGCCTACTATCAAATTCATAACTAATAATTAACATCAAAGTTGACTGTAATATCTGTATCTCTATATTATACTTTAGTAAAATGATATCCAATATTTGTCACCTTACAATGATTTCATATAGGGGTATTTATACTTGTTTTCCTTGATCAAGTAGTTACATAATAAATGACATGAGTGAATGGCCAACAAACTCTCTATGGACTAAGAATCATGGTAGTCTATCAACTATTTTCTCCTCAAGACCCAGGCCTTTGTGCCACCTATATACTTTTCTATGCTAGATCATTACTACCATGTGTCTTCATTTTTATAGTCTGGTGTAAAACCAATCATGGATAAGGTATGGATGGCCCTTGAGAATCACTCCTTAACCATCTCCTACTTTCCATGTGTTCACTAAGTCTTTTTCTACTGTTTTGAGTCCTATGATCTTGGGTTCCTCGTATTTATATGTTATCTTTGACTGGGTATTCTCATGCTGGTACTTTCATGCCCATGTCCTTTTGTGCCTCATTGGTTTTACACCATGGTCCTTTTTTCCATGTTAGTTCTATGCCATAATCTTTTTGCACTATGCTCCTTTCACATCATGCTAGTTCTATGACAAAATTCCAAAATACTTAGTCAAACTTTGGGGTCTAACATCACCCCACACTATGCTCTTAGTCCATCCTAGACAAAGTATTGGTTGTGGCCTTTGCCAACATTTAGGCCCAATTTATTCAATCTGCTTCTTGACATTATCCCACTATGATAATGTGTTGAGTAACTTTGTCATTATTTCTTCAATGGATGCCTTTGATTTCTTCATCTCCTCAAGTTGGTTAGAATTCTCATTGCCCTTCTTGATTGATTGGTCTAGGGATGTGCTAGCATCCTTCTAAACTTATTCTAGTGTCAAAACCTCATCGAAAACCTATTCTTAGAGAGATATAAAACTAGAATTTAATTGCTATCAATGCACATTTATTTTCTCTTCTATGGATTCAACATCTTTGAATGTTTTTGCATGCTCTATGTGATCCTTTATTAAGAGGGCAACATCTACCAACTGCTACCTCTAGGATTCTTCTGCATGGAGCTAAGCCTCCAATATTTTATTTAATCATACCAATCTCTTAAAAATACCATCTTAGATGGGGATTACTTCCCAACTCTTTTGAGGGCACATTTACACACCTCTACATCCTCAGCAAACTACTCTAATAACACTCATGCCTCTTTCCTTAGTGTAGGTTATTCTTTACAGTGCTTCAAAAGGAGATTCACTAGGTTCTCCAATTCATTCATAGCATCCCCATCTAAAGGCACTCCATCTACTAATGCTAGATCTTGGCCCAAAATTGATTTACACAAATTTAAAATTTTTACCTTGGCCTTTATAGCCTCCTTTATTTGCTATTTCAATAAAGCCACTTTTTATGTGAGTGCCTTTCAGTTAGAAACTTATTTTTCATAAATAGATACTACCTAGCCAAGTTTCTTCTCTATGTCGCATGTGTTAGAGTCTGAAAGAATGTTTTGGCATGTAACTTCAAAAGCCATTTTCAAAAATGCAGCACTAGCTTGCAAAGGGGTGATCTTTTGGGGATCAACCCATAGTTGGATTGGTAGTGTTTGAGCTTGAGAATCCAAGAGGAGGCTATATGGAGGGAGCTCAAAATGGCACTCCTCATTGTACATGTCTAAAAGGAAGGACATTTACCACCTCATGTTAATAGTAACATCCTAGAGAAGTAAATATAACCATAAGTAAAACATCCTATTAGGGATGACCATTTGATATTGAGTGAAAAGATTGGTTGATGTATCATTTAAAGGTAGTTCTGACTTAGAATCAACAAGCTCTTTTCCTTTATTTACGTCATGTTCTATAATCTTGACCTCTATGTCGGTAGCTAAATAAGTGACATCAATAACCATTTTACTCATCTATTGAGTATCATTACCATCCCCCTCTTCGCTAAATGAACCCCCAATGTCTAATGGTGAGTCTTCAAAGGTGGTCTCCTCTTCTCATACCTAGAAGGGTGTCTTCTCAGAATCAGAGTCGTTTTCCTCTTCCTTCTACCTTGCAGGTTTTTCTTGCATTGGTTCTTTCTCTGGTGCACTTTGTGGAATGGCCCCTAATGGTGAAACCCTTGGTGGTGATGCCTGTGATGTTTGTGGAGGTGGTGGTAGTGAAGTTAGGTGTGGAGGGAGCCTACAGAGGTTAAAGCAGGGGTAGAGGAACCTACAGGGATAATGCTATGGGTGGAGAAGGTCTTGATGGAGGTCTAGGAGGAGGTCTAAGAAGTGGCACTTGGGTAGCCCTCTACCATTTTGGAGGATCTTATTAGGAACTTGTGCAAGCACCATGCTCAACTTTCTTCTTTTTTACTAGTTATGATACTGGTGGGGGTTTTTCTCAAGTCTACTATGTGCCCTTTGAATTCTTTTTCTTGGGCCATAGCATATAAAATAGATTATGCACCTATTATGCCACCAATATCTATTTGACCTTAATATAAGTTTAGTCAGTATCCCATTTTCCCCTGTAGGCCTTCTTACCAAGATAAACATACATCTTTTGAAGAGTGTGAATCTCCAAGGTGATTCTATCTACTTCCAAGGTGGTAGGTTGTGCATAAAAAATGTGGTTCACTGAGTCGATGAAGTATTGCACTGAAAAGGCATAAGGTAGCTTCAACCACATAGAGAGTTCTCTAGACATGACCATATTGATGTGTTATAAAGAGAAGTGTTACTTTACAACAAACTGAGCTTGTTCTCTAAACTAAGTAGGCAAATATTTTGGAATGTGCCATTCATTCCCAAATGCTTCCTTCATTCCATCAAATAATGACTTCATCTAATTTTTGCAAGTGGGGGTAATGTTCCTAGGGCACATGAATGCCTTATAAGACTCAACATAAGACTTGTTCTCAAGTGGGTATGCCCACTTTAGCTCTCTCATGGTGTAATCAGGTACACTAATCTTGTCAAACACCATTTATAACAAAAATACCCCCATGGGAACCTATGATCGGGTATTCATTGGGTCTTCTATGCATCCTATACAATCTTGTGGGAAAAATACATTGCCCAATTATACTTCAAGCCCTTAGTTACTTGGTAAGCGATGTAGAGGTTAGTTATATCCACCTCTTTCCAATGATTGGTGCCACCGATCTTGGTCATTATGATGCACACTGCCACCTGAATAAAATGATCTTGTAGGTTATTTATATGTATGACATGGCCTTGCTTTTGGTACATGAGCATTGTTTCCATTTTTCAATCTCCTCTGAGTCCTCCAAGTCAAACTCTATATCCATTCTAGAGTATTGCAGCCCTGACACCTTACTTATCCTCTCGAGCATAAATTTAATGTTTCACCCAACAAAGTAAAGGTAGTCCTCATGGACACATAAGATTAGGAAATTAATTATTTCCATGGGTTTTCCAAAGTCTAAAAGGTTGAACAATTGAAACAAATGCACAATGTCCAAAGCATTAAATTTTTTGAGGTCATACACTAATTGGTTTTTGGTGTTCTAGTGTTTAACCTAGTAATCATTTTGTAACTCAACCTCATTCCTAGATTAACGATGATTATAATAAAAAATGGTGTAAGAGGGTAATTTTGAGACCCATTTTTCCATGTGAAACACCATCTTTGGGTATTGCATTTCCTCTATCATTAATGGTGGGGGTGGAGATGAATGTGCCTTCTTCACCTGACATGCCATCTTGACCTCTTCTCCTTCCATGCACTATGCCTGTTCTTCAGGTGTCTCTTTCCTAATTAGCACTGCTTCCTCCCCATGTAATTCTTCTTCCTCTAGTATGGTTAGAAATGGATCATTTCTTAAATCCTTATTCTTAGGCTACATCACACTCTGAGGAGCTTGAAGGTTGAGGCATGCTTGTTCAACATTCCCAAAGGAATACTTGATTTCTATGTAGATGACTTCAGATTTTTTTACTTCACTACCCTCTAATGGTGGACATCTACCTTTACAACCTAAAACTACCAGTTCTTTATGTCATGGTTATGTTTTGGAGTTATCCCTATGTTTGATTACTTAGCTTAATGCTTAGCTCAATAGCTATTTACAAAATTTTGACACTATTTACCTGATCTAGAACACTCTGGCTTAATTCATTCTTTGGATCTGTAAACTCAAATAGAAGCAAAGGTAAAAAGTAAAAATGAGCTTACTTATCCTTTTATAGGCTTGAGGGGGTAATTAAGGGGGTAACATACATTTACTACCTCCTTTCTTTTCATCCATCACCTTATATTATTAATGCACTTATAGTGGCCACCATTCTTCGACCATCACTTCTTACCATAAATGCATTTAATGGTATTGTATTATCATAATGTTGGAACATTTTTTGTAACCACTATTTCTTTCACATTAATGACACATCCTATCCTATGCTTTCCTTTGAAGTGGAAGGTAATTGTGTCCCATGCTTTTTTTAGAGTGGAAGACAATTGTTCTATTTATTTCAAAATTTCAAACTTATTTGGTAGGAATATCTTATCCTTGGTCTATTTAACTTACGTGCCTTGAGTAACTTGTGTGCCTTAAGTAAATTATGTGCCATAAGTTATGCAGGCATCCTTAAACATGAATATAGATACCTTTTACCCCACACTAAAACTGTGTCGTGGTCCTCCATGAAAGTATAAGTACAAAATTTAAACTACTCTATATGAAAGAAATGTTACACGTAATAAAGGCAACACTTTTTATTGAAAATAAGAAATCCTAGTCTAATGGCATAATCCTTATTGTTATAAAATCTAAACTATTCAGAGGTGAAATATGGCCATAGCTGGCTTCCATTATAATGCCTAGGAAGAAATTGGTCATCTAACCTTTATAATCAATAAGCATCAGTAGGTCAGATGCTATGAATTTTAAAAGGACCATCCCATTAAATTCAAGTTTTTATAGAATGACACACAAATTTAGATTTAGAGAAATAATTTCATCTCGAGGGTAAATGTTTTATGCTTGATGTGTCGATCATGCCATGCTTTCTATTTACACTTCTCCACACCTTAACTTCAATGAGCAAGGAAAAGAGCTTTATCGAGCTATAACAAAGTATCCAAATGTGCCTTTAAATATGAATCCTCATCCAATTATCTAACACACATAATACAAAGAGATGGTACCAAGAATTCAGCTGGTAGAATTTCCTCTTTTCCATATAACAAATTAAATAGTGTGTTCTTGTTCAGGCACTTATAGGTTGTTCGATAAGCCCAAAGTACCATAGATACTATATCATCCGAATCAGTTTGGCCAATATTACAAATTTTCATTAGTGTTGTGCCTAAAATTTTATTGAATGCCTTGACATTTCCATTAGCTTGGGGGTGATATGGTGTTATTTTGTGATGAACAATCATGAACTCAACAAGTTAGATGCAAACAATTTAATTTAGGAAATAGGTACCATGATCACTAGTAAAACCTAGTTGGCATCTAAATCAAGTTATGATATGTTCCCAAATGAAGTGCACAATAGTAATAGTAGTATAATCACTCATTGGTATAGCTTTAACCTAGCACATGAGATAATCAGTTGCTGTAATGATATAAGAGGAACATGTTCATCATCTAACTAGATTGACGAGGCTGACAAAATCAATGGCCCATTTTTCAAATAAATCTTGAGATATAATTGGACGTAAAGGTATGACATCCTAATGATTTGGTTTTCCTATGTACTGACAAATATCACACTTTCTAACATATATCTTGGCATCTTGAAAAAGGGTAGGCCACCATAATCTAGCTAGTAAAACCTTGCACACAGTAGCCTCCCCATCATAGTGTCCACCTGTAATGCCCTCATGAACTTCTTGGAGTAATTCAGAGTGCTCATGTTTCATGACACAACACTAAATAATTTCATCATGGCCAAGTTTTTAGAGGTCCCCTTTGATGAGTTAAAAAGGTGCCATGTGGACCATAAGTTGTTTCTTAGCCTAAGGAGTCAAATAATCAAGTGTTGAGCAATAGTTAGAAAAGCTAAAATATCTTCCAACTCTTTAGGTACATGATAAACATAAAATAATTGAACATCAGACAAGTCATCTTTAATAGTGTCTGATGGTTCTCCAGAATCAATTTGAGAAAGATGGCTAGGGCCACAATTAGTTTTTCTTAGTTTGACCATGATAGAGAATTAAAATTCTTTAAACAATACTATCCAGTGGAAAATGCATCCATGTAGCACATGTTTATTTATTAGATACTTTAAAGCTTCATGATATGTATAGAATACAAAAGGATTTGCCAACAATGTTGAGTTGTGGAGCTAAAAGCTTCACTAATGAGCTAATGTGGAGGTTGCTGGGCTTACACAGTAATTGGCATCGGTCAGAACCAACTGACATCGGTTAGGGGTCGACTGGCATCGGTTAGGGGTCAGCCAACATCGGTCATCTTTAGACTGACATTGACTTCTGTGTGTTTCCAGACATTTCCAGAATTGTTATTTTTAGCCAAATAGATTTGAGCCTTTGATTTAAGAGGTGGATCTAAGGGTGGCGAATGCATGGCTCATGAACTCTAGTGTTGTAGTATACTATATAGTAGGGTTAGATCCTCATAGCATATACAATTCAGTAATTGAGTTGATTGTAATTGATTGAGAGAGAGAGAGAACTCTTGAGGGAGAATTACTATACATCTGCGAGGTGTGAGGAGAGAGAGATTTCTTCATTGTATTTCCTTTTGAAAGAGTTTAATAACAGATTGGTTGTTTCTTGTATCTATTATTACTTGTTGTTTCTGATTTCTAGTTACTTATTACTTCTGGTTTCAATTTCATGTTTAGTTGCTTATACAAAAGTAATCAATTGTACTCTAAGATCCTAACAAACAAATATTGTTGAAATTTCTATAGAGCATAAATCATTGATAAGGCTTTGCACTCCATGGTGGTGTAACTCTACTCAACTTGAGTAAGTTTATTGCTATTAAAATAGATAGGGTGATCAAGGTGACCTTCACTTGGTTGTGTAAGGGTTTCAATGACTACCATTGTAGAAGCATCAACATAGACATGGAATGGTTTTATCCAATTAGGGAACTATAGGATTGGTGTGGTAACCAACTTGTCTTTCAAGGCCTCAAAGGCTTCTTGGCAGGAGTAAGTCTAGATGAAGTGCTTGTTATGTTTTAAGAGTTCCTCTAAAGGCATGAAAATATTTGCATATCCATGAATGAATTTCCTATAATAACTCATATGTCCTAAAAAGGCACAAATTTTGCACTGAGACTTGGGCACTAGGAGGTGAAGAATGATAGATACTTTTGTTGGGTCTATCAAAAGTCCATCCTTATAAGTAATATGTCCTAGAATAACATTGAAAGGTGTAGTAAAAAGACACTTCTTTAGATTCAATGATATTTATAAGACTCTACAATGCTCAAGTATGAGCCATAGATTAGAACAATGGTCCTTGACCAAGCCATAGACTGTCCAGTCATCCAAGTAGACTTGAATAAATTTATGAATGAAATCTTTAAAGGCCTCAATGGCTATATGTGAAAACATAGTAGGTGCATTATTCAACCCAAAAGGCATGACAATATATGCAAAGGATCCCCATTCAGTGGCAAATGTAGTTTTAGGCTGATCTTCCTCGATGATCTAGACTTGATGGTACCCTAAAAATCCATCTATGAAGGTATATATTTCACACCTAGCGATGCCTTCAAGTGTTTATTATGTGAAAAGTGTTGGGAAGGGATAAATTATGTAAGATTTGTTAAGTATATAATAACCAATGCAAATTTTAATGCATCCATATTTATTTATACTTAACACCATGGGACTGACCCACTCAGATTTATTGATAGGGGTGATCACTTCGATGCATAATATACTATCAATTTATTCCTAGACATGTGCTCATATATTTGGATTCATCCTATATGGCCTTTTCTTGATTGGTCAAGTGCCATCGACTAGTTTGATATGCATTTTGCCTAGAGATGGATGAACACCTTTCATATCACTGTATCTTTTTGGGAAGACATCTTGGTATTATTTTAATACTCAAATATCTTTGAAATTTTTGTGTTAGTCTATTAATTTCCTACAATATCTATTTTTGGCTCTTCCTTTGTACCGATGTTGCATTAGATAGTTTAAATTGGTTTGGAGTAAGGATTGTTTGCATCAAGACTAGTATCATGAATAGTTTGTGAACTATAATCTGTAGGGACCTAAAAATGGTTTGCCAATGGGTCAGGTGGGTTGGAGCCTTTACCTTTATCTACATTAAATACTAGTTTATATTTCCCTAGGCATATCTCTTCACATTGGTCTTGATAAAAAACTAGTTCTGGTGCAAGAGCAAGTTGGGCAAATGGATAATTAAAGAGAACTAGACCTTCTTCTGGGACATCATGGATATATCACATGTTATATTCAATGAGACTAGGGTCACCAACCACTACTTCGTGCATGGCCGAAAGAGTGAGGTGTAAATCCATTCTTGGAAAGGAATAAGATAATGCTGAGTTTATATTTTCTTTCAATAGATGCCAAAAATGGGTATCTAAATGCCACTCTTCATGAACATACCATAGTCTTGCCCATGTTCATAAATTTCCATAGAAAGCATGTAACCACAAGTATTCTAGTTAGAAAGACTCTTTAACTCTCCACATGGATTCACAAGCATCTATATGGGGTTTAGGTGCTCATACTCAGCTATAACTGATTGTTCCCCTGATGTGGTTGTCATGATAAAACTAGTGATGCAAAGCAAAGCATACTTGATCCCAACAAAGAATTTGATCATTATGGGTTTGATACCATCTTGTGGTATTACCATTAAAGAGGTAAACCAATTATCATATACGATCATTATCAAAGTTATAAAATTCTTCAAGGCACTGAACAAAGTAACAAACTTCTATTTATCTGTGAAACCATGGAGCTTCATCAAGTCTTTCTAATAGTGCATCCATCATTGGTCCTATCATAACTTGGCTGTTATAAAGGCAAACAAACCTATGGTGTTTATGATATTAATGTGGAACATTTTCATGACTACCAATGGCATTGCACACACTTCTAATGAGGTCATAGTTATTGTGGGCCCAATAATTACAAGCATTGCTTGTAGTATCAAAAAGGGATTGAGTGTATATCCACCAAAGGATGCCATCAAGATTTGGATCATGTTTCTCACCATCTCTAGTTGTGATATTATATATGTATTTAATATATTCTTCCACATTAATAGGTTCTACGTATGGAGGCTCATGTGTTTGATCTAATAGAATCATAATGTGTTGATCAGTATTCTCAAAATCGATGTTATACTTTTTGAAACTTAAGTCTGCATTATTTTCATAACACCAAGGTCACCCCAATAAAGCTAGAAAATCATCTACCTTAGCTAACTTGAGAACCTCAAAATCATATTTGAATGACACTATAAGGATATCCACCATTGTATTTTTGAGGACACCAATCCGTAGAGCACGAGTTTTATTAACCATAAACAATATGTTTGGTGATGGTTGTAATGTCAAGCTATCCATTTTTCACCATGCATCCTTGGTGAGGATGTTAACCTCAATGTTAGTGTCAAATAAGATGTCTTGAATCACCCAACCATTGATGGCAACATTCACTAATATTTTTTTATCCTCTTGAGGGCTAGGAGGAATAGGAGTATCTTGCCACTGAGCATGATTTAATCAACAATCCTCAATTTACTGAGTCAATTGAGGTTGAGAGTCAGTTGGTTCTCGTACCTGATTTTTAAGCCAAGTACTTAGTTTTGGGATAATGTCTTCATCCAACATATGAATACAACATTCTTGAAAATCATCTTGTGCCATGTTTTGAGGCTCTATTGCCTTCTATATATCAACACGTTGCATTACTATTAGTCCTTAAGAATCTAAATTTTTCCTTGTATTTCATGTACTAGCATCATAGTGTCCTAAAGTACATCCTTCTATTATTAGGTATTAGGATACTTCCTTGCTTGAGGCTCTTCACACTGTACCTTCCCAATAAGAGTAGATGTAGACTGAGATTGTCCACCACTATGCATAGTGATATTCGCCTGTTGAGCTATTGGGGTGCTTGAACACATGCACCAATGTGGTTTTTCCATACAAATCATACCTACACCTTTTTCATTTCTATCCTTAGTGATGGCCATGTATAGGTTAGGGAATTCTTCCAATTGATGCTCCTTTTTGCAAAAAGCACATGTTGGATAAACTAGACAATCCTTTTGATAGTGGTCCAGGGATCTACACTTATAACATGTTATTTGTGGGAAATGACCACCTCCTCATCCTCACCCTCTACCTTGGCCATGATAGCCACCATTATCTTGATTGTTAGACACATAGATTTGGCATGTATTACATGTATGTGCTTCATAGATATCACTAATTAATCGATAATCATTTGTGTCATGGGTGTAGGCATTGCATATTTTATAATATTCACACAACTTTGAATGTGTATTTCATTGCAAGAGAGGACAAGAGTGTATATCATGCTCTTCATGGCAAATTTCACATAACTACTTCAGTACAACATAGATCTTTTTGCATGGGTAGTTATTTTAGTTATGACCTGTAGACTAGTAATCAGTACACCAAAGACCATTATGACCATTGTATGCATTATTTTAAGTTAGTTTTTCAAGTTATAATTCCATCAAATCTATTTGGGCATCCATGAAAGGACCAATCCTAGTATCAATACTACCAACAACTTCAACATAGAGGGCAACTTCTAGAGCTTTGTGTGGGATAATGAACATTTTTTGGGATAGTGTTTATCGAAAGGGAAGCAACAATCCTCCCATGAACCATTATGCATGCCGAGAAACATTTATTTCAAATGATAGTTTTGATATAAGCATCTTAAACCATGCATCATATTCCTATACACTTTTAGCGAGCTCCTACTTTATATCTTTTAGTGTGGTAATACTTTGTTGCTCAAATTTGAGAATGTCAAATTCTTAAAGGAATGTTATTTTGAGCTGATCATAGTCAATTACTGCTTGTTAAGGGTTGGAATTCCTATACCACTTGTGCATTCTCTCCCAAAGTGTAGTAATGAATTATGCGGCCTTTCACTTAGAAGAAGTTATGCCTCATGTCCTCTAAATGAGTTCATACTTATGGACATGTTTTATAACATTCTCCACACTTTGATATTCAGGTAAGTGAAGCATCATTTCATAATATACTATTAATAACTAAGGTACTTGCATTGGTGGCTATTGAGAAACCTCAGTTCCTATGCCTTGAGGTGTAAGTCCACCACTTCCTCCTGTGTTAGTTCCTAGTCTACCTCCAGTGCCTCCAACAGTAACACCCATGTCATGGAGAAGGGTAACTAGTTGATTGATAAGATTTGGGCTTATAATCTGTCCACTATGAAGCCCAAGTTTGCTAGGCATTCCAAGTTGAGCCATGAACTTCCCTTAAAGAGGAAAGTGTTAGCTTTGTATTAGTTATAATTGGTTCAGCTACAATGTCCTTTATAGGATCAGTTTTAGATTCCACACTATCGATATCCCAATTATGTATATATAATTTATCTGATTCAAAAGCATGAGTGTGTACTATGGTTGGGTAACTTGGTTTAAATGTGGTTCTTCAATTTTTGTTGTTTGACTAGTTTCTCCTTCATATGATAAAAGTGGCATGGGGTGCAGTTTGAAAGTGATAGATTCCTCTTTATGTGTTTCTGCTTCCCTGTGGATTTTAGTGACACTACCTGAGTTCTCTTAGTCCCTTCCCATGCCATTCCCTCCTATGTTCCTCTGCCAAGCTTCATCATATTTTGCTTCTGTAATCCCCACTGACTGGATACCATTTTAAACCTAAAATTCTTTACCAAAACTTCTCTATTCCCCTTCCACTTATGTGACTCATACAAGGATGGATTTAGCTCTCCGTTGGCATAGTTTTAAGCCCACAGTCAATGAACAACTTCTTGACTTCTAGTGGAAAATGTATAATATACCAACCACATGGTTCTCTAAAGAACTAAAACTTAGCTTCTTTAGGACAATAGTAAGTGGTTAGAGCATACTTGATAATGCATCTATTCAACACTCCTCTCCACTAAATATTAATAGCTTGTGTCCACGATGTCCCTAGTCGTGCTAAAGCCCTTTGACGTTTTAACGTCCAAGATTATCTTTTCCCAAAATTTTGTGATTGACCTTGAGTATAAGTATATAAATAAGCATGAAAATGAACAAGAATTTCAATAAAGAAAGTTTATTATAATGTACTGTAGATATTTTTTTCCACCCAATGATGTGTGAAAACTCCTAGTTAAAGATAAGGAACCACAAAATTATCCTCGACCCCAGTAATCCATTATTCAATACCTTCAAGGATGATACATTTAAGCATCTTCCATTACTATCTAGAAAGCACTATGGGTCCCAAAAATAGAAGCAAAATGGTGGGATTTTAATCTTTAATAATGTTTCAAGCACTGAATTGTAGCCCTAACAAGCTAGCATGCTAGCCCTTAATGCAAGATTGTGGTTTTGCGTGCTCACCCAAAGTACACAACAAGAGACTGGCTATTGTGGGTTATGTTGTGTAGTAACATACCAGTCATATACTTGAGTTATAACTTATATTTAATTAGAAGTTACATAGAAAAAAATACACTAGTTTTGTCCTTGTCTCATTAAGCTCAACAACCATAATTATGATGATAAATGTTATTAAGTTGCTAGACTGTTACATAAATTCTAAAGGCACAAGTTGCATAAATATCATAATTAGTTACAACTATAAGTTAATATATGCAAGCCTATTGTCAAATGCATAACTAAAAATTAACATCAAAGCTAACTATAATATCTGTATCTCTATATTGTACTTCAGTAAAATGATATCCAATATCTATCACCTTATAATGATTTCATACAGGGGTATTTATACTTGTTTTTCCTTGACCAAGTAGTTACATAATAAATGACATGAGTGAATAGCCAATGAACTCGCTATGGACTGAGAGTCATGGCTATCTATCAACTATTTTTTCCTTAGGACCCGAACCTTTACGACCCTTATATACTTGTTATATACTAGATCTTTGCTACCATGTGTCTTATTTTTTATGGGATGATACAAAATCGATGATGGATAAGGTTTGGATGGCCCTTGAGAATCTTTCCTTAACCATCTCTGGCTTCCCATGCACTCCCCAAGTCTTTAACTACTATTACAAGTCCTATGCTCTCAAGTCCTCATAGTTATATGCCATCTTTGACTGGGTTCTCTCGTGTTAGTGCTTATGTACCCTTGTCCTTTCATGCCTCACTAGTTCCATGCCATGGTCATTTGTTACCATGTTAGTTCCATGCCATAGTATTTCTGTGCTATGCTCCTTTTGCACCATGTTAGTTCCACACAAAAATTCCAAAATACTTATTCAAAATTTGGGGTCTAATAGTATGTGTCTGTATTATGTTTTTTGATAGTTTAGGCATTGAGGTGTCCTAAATTGCTTGGTATATGAGGATATGCCTCATTGATTATCCTTTTGATTTCATTCTTATACCTACGAATGAACATAAGACTTATAAATAGTGGCCATTATCGCATCCAACAAGTAAGACATCATATATAAATTTTCATCCTCAGGACTATGATCAGGGTAAAGTATATGTGACTTTAACCATGCACTTATGATCTCCCCCAATGATACCAACTTGTTAGTTGTTAGGAGTATATCCACTAATGGAACCCATTTGACCTAAACATAGGTAATATTTAGGAAACCATATATCTATTCAATAATGACATTACTATTATAACTCTAGGTCTAAATTTTAAGATGCAATTAGAGGAGATTACCCCCTTTAGATTCAGCCTTTGGCCCTTTATAATCCATTGCTTTATCTTTCCATCTATGGTGTGATGCTCAAGCCAAACATCGGTTGAGACTTGATTATAGGTGGTCTTGAGATAGTGGTCTTGAGATAGGGGAGCCTAAGATATCTTTCGAATACCTTACTTAAGATGTAAGCAAAGGCAGTCTTAACTTTCTTTATATGTACAATATCCCCAATAGTGGTTCCATTCACAAATAAAACTTTTAAGAGGTTAATGCATGGCATTACCTAAGGTTTAGTTATTGTCTGGTGGAGACCTTACTCTTTGATTGATAATAAATCATCTATGTATTGTTTGGCCTCCATAGAGAGTTATTATTTAATAGAATATGAATGGATTAATTCAACCTCTTCCAAGAGCATTGAGTAATGTGGGAATTTAAAGTTCAGGGCACTCTTTTCAAATATTGTATCTTTATATTCAGTCAATCTTGAAAATGAACACGGGGAGAGGAATGCAGGATTACCTTGTTTCAAAGAAGAACACATTATTCTCCTTTGATCACTATAATTCCTTTGAGGTCCTGGACTAGTTTATTCTATGCTTAGTGGATGAATAAATTTAGGGCTCACTTGATGCTGGGAAGCTTAAGAACACACTTGTTTAATTAAAAGATCAATAACAAAGTGAATCCTTCTCATCACATATTTTGCATATATCACTCATAGGCATGAATATTGAATGTATTCATACACCTTCAATGTAGATAATAAACTTTTGATTTTAATGTTTATTTCAATTTGAATGTGTCAGTCAACTTTGGCGGGTGCCCTTACTTTCTAAGTGGTGATCGTTCATTAATTTTTAGTGTTTAGGCATAACTTTTGAGATAGCTGTTAGTCATTCATTGACTTGCTTATTTTTTGTGATGTGGATCATTCTCTTTTATGGTTTGGCCATGACTTCCCTAGATAGTACCACATGTTAGGTCTTCATTAACTTGATTGACCATTTAAATCTTCTTCATTATGTTGTGTAAGTCCCGTAGTGGAAAGTTAATGTGATCAAGACACATGGCCTGATTTGTGAGCACTGAAAACATGGAAGATTAGAGCATTATACTAGTATTCCATTTTGGTGAAGAATCTTCCATGATCATGGGTCATCATGACCGAGAACATGGAATGATCTTGGAAGCCTATAGACTTGGTAACTCATAACCATTGGATTGTAGACAAAAGAACCACTTAACCTTCTTGTGGATGTAGATTAATGTGGATGTGCCAAGTGGAATGATCTTAGAAGCTCAAAGAATTAGTAACTCAAAACCATTAGCACATGAGAATGAAAAACTATTAAATTTGTTGGCAAACAAATGAAGTTTTCATGTTTCTATTTTAACATGAATATGCCACTGGTGAGTTTGCAAGGAACTAGGAGTATGAAAGCTCAAAAGACTTTAACTTATAATAACATAGAAATATTGTAAATGTCCATGGCTCCAAAGACTTATAAATTTTGTAATCATCTAAAAATTTGAGTGATGTGAGAGTGATGCATGTCAAAACTATGTGGAATCCTCAATGTGGGCCCGACTGGAAGAAATTAATGGTCTTTGGCTATTAACCCTATGATCCAAAATATGTATACTAGGACATAGAAATATTAGTTTCATTAGCTCATATATCTGAACATCATATCAAAGTAAAATTCATAAAAATCTAAGGTTCAAAATGACTTAAGATACTAGTTTAAGCTTGGGAAATACTTGATTTTCTTGAAATAGACCTAGATGAAAAATGCATGATATATTAGTCATAGATATTTAGGCTCATATCTGCCCAAATAAAGGTTTTAAAATAATGGGTCCCTATTTTAAATTTTAAAAAATGGGGTGTGTGTGTTAGGGCACAACAAATGGTGACTCACAAGGGAAAATAATCCTAAGTATTTTAAGAACCCAGAATTTTAGAAATAGATTATGATAGAACTTTAGGCTTAACCAAGAAAGAGAAAGGAAAAACCAACTTCTCGGATAAAATCTTACTTCTTGATACAACATACTAATCTTCCCATTCCTTGGATTAGTGTATGATGTAGTGAAATTAATTTCTCTTGGTCATGAAGATTTTGACGAAGACCAAATAAACACTATAGGTTTCATTTTAACTTTTGACCTTGCAACCAATGAAAAAATAAAGCCTAGGTGTTTCTCTATTTCTAGCCAGTGTCTAGAGCCTTGATAAAGATACCTCTGGTTCTACTCAAAGTCTTGCTCTACTGCTAGCTAGTAAACCCTAGCCCCAATAGAGTTTACTTGAATCACCTATCCTCTATCATTTTTTTGATTGAAAAATATTGGAAACCACCTTTGGATATATGTATGAAAAAAAAAATTATTGTTCAATATGTCCCTATCAGTGTGTATCCATCTTAGGTTTATCATCTTCTGCTTAAGTTTTAGCATATGATACTATAATGTATCTTTGGAAATAGGAAGATTTTATAAAATTTGCATGAGCTTATTAGAGCAAGTATCGACATCTGAGTAATGTTATTCAATCTAAAAAAACAAAATTTAGTCACAATACTTACCTCAACTCCAAAAAGTCTAGTACTATCAAAATAAATTTCTATGAGTACCAATTGTGATCCCCTTCAGGTATCATCCCATTTTTTTTGGTATATCCTTTTGGATTCAGTTTGGTAAATTGATTGAGATAGTTCTATGACTTAGGAAACTAAACTAGAAAACACAAAACTAAGCTATCAAAAGCAACAAAACTACCCTACATGAAACCTAGTAAAAAAATAAGAAATTTAATCTAGAAAGTAAGAAATCTAATCTAGAAAGTAGGAAATATAATATAGATAGTAGGAGATCTAATCTACTTCTAATCTAAATATACATTTATAGTTCAATTTGATTCATTTCTAGTTGGGGAAGCCATGAAGTAATGCTTCAAAAAGTGTCCATTGAATGGAAAGGGGAGGTCCTTACCTTGGAGGTCTTTCAATTAAAATACATTGTTTCCAAGGATTTTAGATACTTGATATGGTCCAATCCACAATGGAGTGAACTTATCATGCTTCCATTTCTTCTCATGTGCTTTATCTAAAATCTTTGATTTTGGATCTCTTGTCAAACTAACGTTTGACAATACCCTGATGTTTATTGAAGTTGTGCAGTGTTTCAGTCCTTAGATCTTATAATTAGACTATCTAGAGTAGTCTAGAAGTTATTATATCATCTTCACCCATATACTCTTACATGAATTGGTATGTTGGTAATTTGAGAGTGATGGGAAATACTAGCAATCATTTGTATACCAGTAGAAAAGGTGAAGCCTTAAGAGCTTGTTTATGCCTATTTTTATCTACTCATAGTTTATATTTCAATAAGAGATGACATTCTCTTGGTTTATTTTGTGTATATTTATTTATGTCATCCATTAGGTTCTTATTGGTTAACTCAACTACTCTATTTCCGTGTGGGAAATTGTTTGAATAAAACTTGAGGGTGATCTAATTGTGGTAGGTCCATTCTATGAATTTAGTAGATTGGAATGTTAGATGATTATTACAGACCAATGAAATGGGTGTGCCATATCTGGTGACTATGTTTCCCTTCAAGAAATTGATGACATATATGGCTCTTGAATTCTTAGTAGCGATATACTCCATCCACTTGGTATAATGATCAATAGCTATGAAGATGAAATTGTGTCCTATTGAAAAGTTTGGATTTATTACCCCAACAAAGTTGAGGCCCCATTGGGTGAAAGGGCATCCTTCAATGATTGGATTAAAAACATAACATCATTCACCTCTCTCTTTTCAAATACCTAGCACTCGTGGTATATCCTGACATGGTTATGGGCATCCTTGAAGATTGTAGGCTAGTAGTAATACATCCTTAGAATTTTATGAACTATAATATTTCTAGAGGGATGATCATGCCAACCTTCTGATGTAGGCTATCTAGGATGTCCTTACCTTCCTCTTTAGAAATTTACCTCAAGTAATGTTCTCATAACTATTTATGTAAAGGACCCCTTTCTTGATCATGAAATGAGTTGATTTGAGCCTGAGGGATCTTTTTTGCTCTCTATTTAACTCTAGAGAGCATGTCTCTATAAGCAGGTAATGGATCATTTATGAGTACCATTCCCATCCTATCACCTATGCCTCATTGATTTACCTGATGTGGATGTATGGGTTAGTTTGAGTCATCAGCTAGATGAGGCCTTGGGCTCTTATCATTTTAGCTGGTCTAATTTCAAGGTCAAACTCTTAAAGTTTGGCCATCCATTTCCCTTTCCTCTCTCCCAACTCATTTTGGCTAAGCATGAGTTTGATGGCTAGGTCGAGGATAATGGCATGTGTTTATTTCATAGAATATAATTTTTAAATTTTTTGATATCCTTGATTAAGGCATATATCTAATTATTGATTATGGACTACTTTACTTCTGCATCCTTTAGTTTGGTATTCATGAAGGCAATGAGATGCTCATTGTCTTATACCTTTTGCATAAATATTGTAGCATTGGTATGTTCTGAAGTGAATGAATAAGATAGAAATCTTTATTGAAATCTAGGCTGATCAGGACTGAGGATTGAATAATTACTATTTTGATGTCTTGGAAAGATTTCTTGGCCTTTGTTGTCCATTTAATTTTGGTATCCTATTTTAGCATGGCATTCAATGGTTTGATGATTTCTACAAAATTGAAAATGAAATTTCTCATGAAGTTGATCTTGCTAAAGAAAGACTTCAAATAATTCTTACTATTGGGTAGAGTTAGCTTAGAGATGGCTTGGACGTAGGCCAAGTTAATGGAGAACCCTTATTTGTTGATAGTATGACCTGACAATTTTCCTTTAGTAACTCTAAAAAATTATTTTTTGGGGTTCAAAGAAACTCCATACCTTTTGCATCTATCTAGGTCTTTTTGTAGATGGTTTACATAGTCAGATCTATTCTTAGAAAACACTATAAGTTCATCCATGTAGACGATGATGCATTTCCCCACCAATCCCTAAATGGTGAAATCCATCACTTTTTGAAAAGTGGCTTCTACATTGATTAGGCCGAATGACATCCTTTTATATGGAAAGGTTCCCCATTTGGTGGTAAAGGTAGTCTTCATCCTGTCTTCTGCTTTAACCAATACTTGATTGTAGCCTAAGAATCCATCCAATAAAGAATCATCTCTGAGCCACTCACCATCTGTATTACCTCATCCATAGAAGGTAGAGGATAACATGTTTAAGTTCTTGAGATAAACACATATATTAATTTCTTTGTTCTTTTTCCTAACTGGTATCGAGTTAGCTACCTAGTTCAAGTGCCTAATTGGAAAAATAATTTTGGCATCTAGGAGCTTTTGTACCTTGGTCTCTATGAGAGGTTCTAGGAATGGGTTTAATGGTATCTGCCTTTCCCTAAATGGCTTATATTCTAGCCTTAAAAGGGTGGTGTGGGTAATGACCTTGGGATTAAATATCTTCAAGTCATCATATGTTTAAGTAATGACATCCTTGTAATATTTAAATAACCCCTTCATCCTATGTTTATGGTTCTCATTAAAACTTAGACCTATATTCACCAATTGGGGAGCCTATTTAGTCCCTAAGTTTTCCTTAGTGAAGTCAGACTCAACTAATTTCATCTATTTCTACTTTTGGCCTAAAGGTCGACATTAAAATCTCATTCTAAGGAAACCATATCCAAAGATATTTGGTTTTCCTTCCATTGTAAAACACCCTCTTCACTCATATCTTCAGTCTATATAGGTTGTATATTCCCTTCATCTATTATTTGGGCTTCAAAATATCTTGAAATTTTAAAAAACTATATGATTTTTTTATCATCATCAAAAACATGGAAGTTATCCACATTATCTAGAATAGAAGGGCACGAGACTAGTTCTAATGAAAAGTTCTACATTTTTTATTCCTAAAGTGGTGCCATATTGGTAGTGGAGGCTTCCAATAAATCAACTATTTGATTATTTTCTCTTAGGATGGCCTTGATGTTGAATGTTTCAAAAGATTTAATTGATTCCAAAGCTTGGTGTTTGTACTTATTTAGGTATGCAAGATTGCACTGATACTTATTTATAATCTAGTTTACAACCGATTTAGAGTCACCAAATACTAGTAGTTGTTTGGTATTTTACTTTAATGCAAATTATAGGCCTAAGATTAGGGATTCATACTCAACATTGTTACTGGTGTAGGGGAATTGCAACTTATAAGCAAATAAGTACTATTTACCTTCTGGGTCTGTCAAGGACATGCCCATACTAGAACCTTACTTGGAATGAGTCCCATCGAAGTATAAAGTCCACAATTGAGAAGGACCTTCAAATTTTTGTTTATGTAATTATTGTTTGGTGGTGAAAGTATACATGCCTGCATGTGTTGATACAAAGTCAACTTGCTAATTCTTAGTGTTTTAATTAGTAATTAAGTACTTAATTGTAGGTTCCATATCTACCCTCATTTTATTTGGTACCCCTTTCCAGGGAAGCCACATGTGGGAGAAATCCATAACCATGTACCTGTTTAATGTTTTTGACCAGTCTCAACTTAGTAACAAGCCATATGCCTTTGAAATATCAATAACTAGGATGTTAATAGTTTGCTACACATGTGGATCTAATTCTAGATATATACATACATTTGCTAATTTTCTAACACATGGGACTAAGGATTTATACAATTGTAGTACTAGTTTTTTTAACTTATTGTGGTGTGGAGCTAAACGCTTCAACTGTTTGCAGACACTAGAAGGAAGGATGCTGAAGAACCAGAGCCACCGGCATCGGCAGTATGACCGACGTCGGTCAAGTGCAGTGGAGAAGGAGACTGGCGACGGCAGGAAGTCGGCCGACGTCGACAGCACCAGACCAGCAGGGACCGGCGTCGGTCGCCTGTGTATTTTCAGAACTGCTGTTGACAAACAGTCAGTTAGTTGAATCGAGTGTTTGCATGCTAAGGGGCTAATTTAAGTCGCGGGCTGTGTGTCTAATTTTAGTAGTTAGACTTCTATTTTTGTAAGCATGGGATCTTATTTATAGACCCATAAGGCATGTATTGTAAAATTATTCTAAGGCAAGAAAAGGCATTGAAGCAAGCAAGGTCAAGGAGATCTACAAGTGTAAGGTCAAGGAGATCAGCTGAAGCATTCAAGGAGGGATATCACCTCAAGCTTTAGAGTTGTTGTGTTGAGCAAGAGAGAGAGGGAAGAAGGCCTTGAGGTGTGGCAAGCCTTTGAGGTGGAGGAAGAAGTGGCATCTTCCTTATTGTATTTTCTTCTAGTAGTATTTAATACAAGAGTGTGTATTGTCTCTCGAATTCTTTGCTGTCTCAAGTTTCTAGCTACTTTATCATTCTGGTACAATTCTGTGTTTAATTTCATATAAGAAAGTAATCAATTGTGCTCTAATCGGTAGAGCTACAGATCCCCTGACAAGTGGTATCAGAGCTACAGTTTGCAGGAAGCAGGGTATTATTTTTTTATTACAGGTCATTCACAGGGTTTTTTAATTGAGTGGGAGTTCAGCAATGGCAGGAGAAAGTAAGCTACGAATGGAGAAGTTTAACGGCAAGAATTATCAACACTGGAGGATGCAAATTGAGGACTATCTGTATTAAAAGGATCTGTACTTACCGTTGGGTGGGGTTGCATGCAAGCCCATAGATATGAAGGATGAAGAATGGAACATTCTTGATCGAAAGGCTCTCAGTTCCATAAGGTTGAGCCTTGCATCGTCTGTGATTTCCAGCTTATCACAGTGCAAGACAACGAAAGAGTTGATAAAGTCCTTGGCGAATTTATATGAAAAGCCCTCGGCTTCTAACAAGGTATACCTTATGAAGCAACTATTTACTTTGCAAATGCAGGAAGGTGGATCGGTACATACTCATCTCAGTGATTTCCATGGTTTGGTAAACCAACTAGCTTCAGTCAATATTGTTTTTGATGATGAGGTAAAGGCTCTCTTGATTTTATGTTCTTTGCCTGAAAGTTGGGACGGTATGGTTATGGCAGTAAGTAACTCTGCATCTGCTTCTAAAATCTTAAAAGTTGATGATGTTGTGAGTGTGATCTTGAATGAGGAAATACGCAGGAGAAGCACAGGTGAATCATCAGGGAATGCTCTAAGTGCAGAAAGTAGGGAAAGGTAAAGGGAGAAGGTTGAGCAAGGGAAATCAAGGTCAGGAAGGAGATCCGAGTCCAAAGGTATTACCTGCTGGTTTTGTGGAAAGAAAGGACATACAAAGGAGTGTTGGTTGAGAGATAAAGAGAATCAACATGCAGGTATGGGAAAAGCAAAGGATGTAAATATCGTGATGCAGGATGCTCTCATACTTTCTTTAGATAGTCAGGTAGGATCATGGATTTTAGATTTTGGTTCATCTTTTCATGCATCCCCAAATAGAGATTTGTTCTACGAGTATGAACAGGGAGATGTTGGAGTTCTTTATTTAGGGGATGGTATGCCTTGTCAGATAGTTGGCAAAGGGAAAGTGAAGCTGAGATTGCAGATTGACAACATGTGGGTGTTGAAAGAGGTCATGCATGTTCCGATTCTGAAGCAGAGTCTGATTTCTGTAGGAAGGTTGGGAGATGAGGGATGCACAATAACCCTCACAGTGGATTCTTGGAAGGTTACCAAGGGAGCACTTGTTCTAGCAAGAGGTAAGAAAGTAGATACTCTTTATCTGTCTACTTGTATTACTGATTCCACTTCTGGTGTAGATTCGAAGATGTGGCCTAATAGGCTTGGTCACAAGAATAGGAAGAGAATGGAAGTTCTTGATTCAAAAGGTATGTGCATAGATACAGTTCATTGCAAAAAGAGGAAATTTGATGCTTTTGACAGGAACAAAGAAGCCTTGGTGTTTTTGGAGGAGATGAAGGACAGAGATCAGTCATAGGGGCTGAATAACTCTGAGCAGGGCAGCATGGACAGAGGTTTGATCCAAGAAGAGCTCGCGGATGAAAATTTCATCACTTACAGGAACACACAGACACTGATGTCGGTAGCTTGGCACCGACGTCAGTCATCCAGATACCGACATCGGTCATGTGTAGACCAGCAGGGTTGGTAGGTCAGATAGGAGAAGTCCGACGTCGATCATAAGGACCGACGTCGACAGGAGGGACACCGACGTCGGCCAGGGAAACGATGTCGGTAGTCAGGATCAGTGCAGGGAACCGACATCGGTCGGAAGCGGACTGAGAGATGGCCTAGATCAGTCACTGGAACGGATGTTGGGTGAATTACTAAGTCTCAAACACCCATGTGGAGGTCAGGAAAGGTATGTGAACCTCATATTCGTTGTTCACCTTCTTTATATTGCTTACTGATAGTCACGAACTAGGAAGATGGAAGAAGCAATGCAGATAGAATCCAGAAACAGTGGGAGCTTGGCATGGATGAGGAGTGTGAGTCCTTGGAGAACCAAATAGGTATTTGTTGGTAGTGTTGTCAGCTGGAAGGAAGCACTGGATAGAGGGATGGATTCCCGTTTTAGAGAAGAGAGTGGATGGATACATGAGACAGAAGGCTATGGTATATGGTCTTGATTATGTTGCAGAATAATGGAGGTTAGACCATTGTATTTTATCTTTACCAGGTTGGATAATATTAGCTACATTATCCTGTTACTGTTTTGTGTTACTTGTTGCAGGGTTTCATATACAGGGAGTTTTCTGAGCTAAGGGTAGAGTTGGTTTAGAAGTATATCATGGAGAATTTGGGAGCAGCAAAATTCTTGTGGCATAAGAGACAGGTATTACATCACAGGTTTGCATGGTGGTTGGTCTTCAAGAGTGACGTTGAAGAGGGATACAGAGCCTAAGGAACAAAATAGATGGTGTACAGGTACAGGTACAGGTACAGGTACAGGTACAGGTTGCAGCTATTTATCTCTAAGTGGGAGATTGTTGTGGTGTGGAGCTAAACGCTTCAACTATTTGCAGACACTAGAAGGAAGGATGCTGAAGAACCAGAGCCATCGGTGTCGGCAGTATGACCGACGTCGGTCAAGTGTAGTGGAGAAGGAGACTGGCGACGGTAGGAAGTCGGCCGACGTCGGCAGCACCAGACCAGCAGGGACCGGCGTCGGTCGCCTGTGTATTTTCGAAACTGCTGTTGACGAACAGTCAGTTAGTTGAACCAAGTGTTTGCATGCTAAGGGGCTAATTTAAGTCGCGGGCTGTGTGTCTAATTTTAGTAGTTAGACTTCTATTTTTGTAAGCATGGGATTTTATTTATAGACCCATAAGGCATGTATTGTAAAATTATTCTAAGGCAAGAAAAGGCATTGAAGCAAGCAAGGTCAAGGAGATCTACAGGTGTAAGGTCAAGGAGATCAGCTGAAGCATTCAAGGAGGGATAGCAACTCAAGCTTTAGAGTTGTTGTGTTGAGCAAGAGAGAGAGGGAAGAAGGTCTTGAGGTGTGGCAAGCCTTTGAGGTGGAGGAAGAAGTGGCATCTTCCTTATTATATTTTCTTCTAGTAGTATTTAATACAAGAGTGTGTATTGTCTCTCAAATTCTTTGTTGTCTTAAGTTTCTAGCTACTTTATCATTCTGGTACAATTCCATGTTTAATTGCATATAAGAAAGTAATCAATTGTGCTCTAATCGGTAGAGCTACAGATCCCCTGACAGGAGTCAAACCCAAATTTTGGAAAATAACCATAGGCATCACATTGGATGATGCTATACAATCAACCAAGCAGTTGTGTAAAATTTTGATGAACATTAAAACTATTAATAAGAATAGTGGTACCTCAAGTTTATCTTTATACATCATTACATTTGCTTGGGTAGTCTTGGATTTGACAGAAGTCCTCCCTGTCAGGGCCTTGAGTAATAGCTCCCTTTGTTCAGTGATTTAAGTGAGGTCATGAAGATTGATATTGGATTTAATCATTTTCATGTCCTTAATGATATTATATCCTCCCTTGCCCTGATGTTTGAAGCTCTGTGACTAATCCTTTTTATTAAGTGGAGGGTGATTATCCCTCCTAGGTGGAGGTGGATTATCTCTATATAGTAGGGGAATATTATTATAATAATTTAGATTAGGAGTATTAACACTTTTATTGGGAGGAGTTGACTAAGTCATAGGCTACTTGCTTCTCAAGTTGTAGTTGTTCCTGACTTGTTGAAATTAATAGAAAACATGAACCTCATTGGCATTATCCTTAAGCTCATTATCATCTTCCCATGGTAAGGGGAAGTCATAAGTGTCAAAGACCATATCCATGATAGGGTTGCTTGAAATTTTTTATGAAGATGGTGTAGACATCTAATTCCTAACACCATTTGTGTTAAAATTGTCAATCTTACTTGAATTGCACTCAAATGCACATTTTAAGTCAAAATCCATAAAACATGTTAAATAGTTCAAACTTGTCATTTACAAGTGTCAATTTAGGCTAATATATCCCTAAATGGGGTAATTCAATTTAAGAAGCAACTAACTTTCATCAATTCATTTTGAGCCAAAATGGCGATTTTACCTTTTTGTGCTTTGGATCACTCTTTTCTTCTAATTCATTGGTACACATCATGTACCTTTGTTATTTTATGTTGACAACATCCTAAATGGGAATACAGTTCCAGCACATCTAATGTCACCTTCCAATTCTTCTCGAGTCAAATTATGACTCAGTAATATGACTTTCTGACCATTTTGATTAATTGAGGGCCAATTTCCAAATAATTGCACAAATGTTGATTAAACTTGTTTATGGCTAATTAATCTAAATCAAGAGCTTAAGTGGATTTTCCATGAGAGTTGTTGAGTATTTATTTTTGCAAATTGATTTCTATTAACTGCATCACATAATGACATCATTTCTTGAAAAGGCATCCCTAGGCCATAAATGCATAAAATATCTGAATCATGGCCTCCCATGCCTCATTAAGACCCCCCATGCCTCTTAAATTCCCTTTCTTCTAAAATCATTATGAAGGATATTTATGGATTTTAATTATATAATTGGATTAATTCATGGCCACACATCTCAATCTTGAGATGGACGGTCAATCTCAAAAATCTATAAATAGAGAGGCCATGAACATAATTTTTAAGCTTGATTTATGCAAAGTTATTATGTTGAATTGTCTCCATAATATTTTACATTTGATAGTTGATTTTGTATGCAAGCTTCATTGATATGATAGTATAGTAATTCCAAATCATAAGCCTAGGTTTTACAAGGAGTTCTTGAGACATTGGAGGAGTTGGCCACCATTGTTGTTGAAGACAAGAGCTCTTGATCAAGGGAGAACATGATTTTGAGCCGCATTGGTATGGTGAATCCATTTGGAAAGGTAATATGATGATGATTTATTTCAATTATTTTGTTCTATCCTTTGTAATTCCTACATGAAGGGATAGACTTAACTTGGTTTGTTCTTATGCATTTTTCCTTTGATTTATTGGACTAATGCTTGACTAATCATGTTATGTAATTCTCTCTACATTTTGGCATGCTCGGTATGACTGCAACCCATAATTTTCCTCATAAAGCTTCTACAAGCAACCAACTAACCATTTTAATGTAGGATCTTGGGTATGGAAGTAAACAAGGCAAAAATTTGAGTAAAAAGGTCCATTTTTATAAACCATGGTTTTGTTCTCAGGACTGTCAACTTGACCCGACTTGGCTCTGGATCGGCCCAACTTAGCTTTTGTTTAGTCTTAATCAACTCTGGCTTGGCCTAACTCAGCTTTGGTTTAGCTTGGCTCAGCTCTGGCTCAGCCTAAATCGACTCTGGTTCAACTCAATTCAGCTCTGGTTTGACCTGAATCAACTTTGGCTTGCCCCGACTCGACTCTGGCTCAAACCTGACTCAACTTTGGCTCAGCCTAACTCAGCTTTGATTCAGCCTGACTTAGCTCTAATTTAGCCTGACTCAGCTTTAACTCAACCTAACTCAGCTCTGGATCACCTCAACTCAGCTTTGATTTACCTGCCCAACCCAACTCGCCTGTCAACCCAACTCACCTGTCAACCCAAGTCGCCTATCAACCCAACTCAACTATCAACCCAACTTGCCTATCCAGCCCAACTCACTTGTCAGCCCAACTCACCTATCAACCTAGCTCACCTATCAACCCAACTCACCTGTTAACCCAACTTGACTATCAACCCAACTTGACTGTCAACCTGAGAGCTAAATTCTTAATGTCATTTGCTCAAACTCTTAAGTGCTTCAAAGCAGGTCCTTATAATTATGTTTTTATAGGTTGAGGGGCTAATTTGAAAGTTGGTTTGAATAATTTTGACTAACCAAACACAATTTTATTTGGGCTCAAAATAAACATGCTTGATTTCACACATTTGAATTAGTGCTTAAAATGATCCTAAGATTTAGCTAAGTCTTAGGTACATTTCATTTAGTGCTTAAAACACATCATAACTCTTGAAACATTTTAAATTTGGTGTTTTAATCATGAATCTAGGTTAAGTCTTGAATCTTCAATTTGGGCCTAAAATGAACTTAAGTATTTATTGCTTCATGTGGCTATTTTTGTGCAATCTTTTACCATTTTAGAAATTAAGGCCAAGGGCCAAAAAGAACATCACCTAATCTCTTATTTGGTGCTTAAAATTAAATTCATTTGTCAAGTTTGTATGCAATAGGTGATTAATTAATTTATTGGAAAAAAGAGGGATGTGGCATGTATGCTCTTCCATCCATCCCCTTTAAAGAACTTTTGGAATTAAATGTGCCATCTTTATTACAAGCATGCCTAGTCTAAGGCATAGAAATAATGTCGCTTAAAGCACTCCCCAAAAACTCATAGTAGTGTTTGGTGATCTTGAGGCAACCATAAAGTCTTTATATTATGTCTTTTATTTTATGCAAACTTATCTTGTGAGGGGGATTTCATCACCTCTCATGAGTTCTTTAGGACTAAAGCACCGAGACATATTTGCACTTTGGACATCGCACTACACTAAGCAAGTGACGGATGTAGTGGTTGTACAAAAGGCAAGATTTTTTTGCAACAAGCCAAGTACCACAAATACCTAATTAAAGTGCACTTTTTTTGCATCATTTAACATGAAAGACATTGTGAAATTAATCCATCTAGATGTTTAGAAAACAATTAGTTTAGTCAACTCCACATTACCATATCCTTGTTAAGATTTGGAAAATTATACTTAGTGTATTTTGGTCATTTTTGCTTGGTATGTTTTGAGACTAAAACTTATTTATTTGTGTTAAGGTGTGGAGCTAAAAGCTTCACCAAGTGAGCAGATTGCAAAGTTGCATATTTACACAGTCACCGATGTCGGTCAGGATCGACCGACGTCGGTCAGGAGAAAACCAGGAGATGCCAGAATTAGTCATGGATTGGCTGACGTCGGTCATAGGCAAATAGGCAGGAACCGACGTCGATTACCTGTGCATCCAAAAAGCTATTTCTGTGGACAAAATAGAGTGTTTGCATGGTAGGATTAAGTGATAGTCTTAAGTTTGCATCTCTATTATTAGTAAGACTATTTAGAGCCCTTGATTTAGAGGTGCATCTGATGGCTATAGTTGTATGCTCATATTTCCTAATTATTATATAATTGGATAGATCTTCTTAGCTTATTGTAGTGTGTTGAACAATACAGAATTGTATATGTGTATCAATCCAGGTTGTTGGAGTTGATTGTAATTGAGAGAGAGAGCTCTTGAGGGAAAGAGATCTAGAGAGAGATCTGTACATCTAAGAGAGGTGTGGAAGAAAAGAATTTTCTTCAATTGTATTCCTTCTGTAAAGAGTTTAATACAAATTTTTAGGGTGGTTTCTTGTATCTCTTGTTCTTTGCTATTTCTGATTCTAGTTACTTATCATTCTGATTTAATTCTACATTTAATTGCTTTCATATTGTAATCAACATTGTTGGTTGATCCCCAACAAGTCGTATCAGAGCTCAGGTTGACTAACAGGTGTTTCAGATCTGGTTAGTATGTATTGATTACAGGTTACTCACAGGAATTTCTATTTGAGTGGGAGAAGCAATGGCAGAAGAAAGTAAACTGAGAATGGAAAAGTTTAATGGCAAGAATTATCAACATTGGAGAATGCAGATAGAGGATTATCTGTATCAGAAAGATCTATACTTACCATTAGGTGGGATTGCAAAGAAGCCCACAGACATGGAAGATGAAGAATGGGAAGTTCTTGATAGAAAGGCTCTGGGATCTATAAGATTGAGTCTGGCATCTACTGTGATATCTAATTTATCACAGGCAAAGACAATAGTAGAGTTGATGACTACTTTAGCAAATTTATATGAAAAACCCTCAGCTTCAAATAAGGTATATCTTATGAAGTAGTTATTTAATTTGTGTATGTAGGAAGGTGGATCTGTATCTAATCATCTGAATGATTTCCATGGAATTGTAAATCAATTAAGTTTAGTCAAAATAGTGTTTGATGATGAAATTAAAGCTCTTTTAATATTATGTTCTTTGCCTGAAAGCTGGCATAGCTTGGTAATGGCAGTTAGTAATACTGCATCTGCTTCAAATATTTTAAAAGTAGAGGATGTTGTTAGTGTAATCTTGAATGAAGAAATTCGTAGGAAAGGCACAGAGGAAACATCAGGGAACGCTTTAAGTTTTAAGAGTAGGGAAAGGAAAAAAGAGAAGAGCAAGAAAGGGAGATCAAGGTCTAAGTCAAAGGTGAGAGGTAGATCCAAATCCAAAAATGGCAGGAAGCCACAATACTGGAATTGTGGAAAGATAGGGCACATAAGCAAAGATTGCTGGTCAAAGCCTAAGGAGGACAATCAGCACGAAGGAAAAGAAGAAGCAAAGGTTGCAAGTATTGCACAAGATGCTTTAATATTCTCTTTGCATAATAATATAGAATCTTGGGTTTTAGATTTTGGTGCATCTTTTCATGCTACCCCTAATAGAGAATATTTTAGTGACTATATCCATGGAAATTTTGGAATAGTGTATTTAGGGGATGATGAGCTATGTAAAATTGTTGGCAAAGGAAAAGTGCAGCTAAAAATCTAAAATGGCAACACATGGGTGTTGAGAGATGTCATGCATGTTCCCAGCTTGAAGAGGAATTTGATTTCTACAGGAAAGTTAGGGGATGAGGGTTGTACAGTAACTCTCACAACTGAATCTTGGAAGGTGACCAAGGGTGCACTTGTAATGGATAGAGGTAAGAGAGTAGGTACTCTCTATTTATGTAATTGTGTTACTAATAATTCTCCTTCTATATTATCTACTTTAGATGTGGATGCAAAGTTGTGGCACTCTAGGCTCGGTCGCCACATGAGTGAGAAGGGAATGTCCATTCTTAAGTCAAGAGGTAAGATTTCAGATTTGAAAAGCATAGATCTGGATTTTTGTGAGCACTGTGTTTTTGGGAAACAGAAGAGAGTAAGTTTTCTCAAGACTGGGTCAACAAAAAAGAAGCATAAGTTGCAGCTTGTTCACACAGACGTGTGGGGACCGGCTCAGGTTACTTCTATTGGAGGATCATAGTACTATGTTCCGTTCATAGATGATGCTACAAGAAAGGTATGGGTCTATTGTATTAAGAAGAAATCTGATGTATTTGAGACTTTTAAGATTTGGAAAGCTATGGTTGAGAATGAAATAGGCAAGAGATTGAAGTGCCTGAGATCTGACAATGGTGGTGAGTTTTGCAGCTACAAGTTCAACTGGTATTGTTATATGCATGGAATCCATAGGCAAAGGATGGTTCCAAGGACACCTCAGCAAAATGGAGTTGCTGAAAGGATGAACAAAACAATAATGGAGCATGCAAGGTGTATGAGATTGCATGCTAGTTTGCCCTTAGATTTTTGGGCAGAAACTGTTGATATTGCAGTGTACCTGATTAACAAAAGACCCTCTACAGCTCTGGATGGTGGAATTTCAGAAGAGGCATGGACAGGTAAAAAGGTAGATCTCTCATTTCTCAAAGTTTTTGGTTGTGAAGCCTTTGTGCACATTGATAAGGAAAATAGAAAGAAGCTGGATGCTAAGTCTATGAGGTGCACATTTATTGGCTATGGCTCTGATGATTTCAGATTCAAGTTTTGGAATCTAGGAACTAATAAAATCATTAAGAGCCGTGATGTTGTTTTCAATGAAAAAGTGATGTATAGTGATCAGCTTGAGAAGCTAAATCAATCTGGGCATAACAATGGAGAATTGGACGAGGTGACGGTCCAAAATGAGCTCGTGGGAAAAATTAATCACAGACAGAAAAACACAGAGACCGACATCGGCTAGGCAGGAACCGACATCGACAGAACAGAAACTGATGTCAGTCATACAGTGGCCGATGTCAGCCAGGAAGGAACCGATGTCGGTCAGGAAGAACCGATGTCAGCTAGTTACAGGCTTGAAGGTGACCGAGGTCAGTCACTGTCAGAGAATTTAGGCAGATAGTGTGTTGTGAATGAGTCTAAAATGCCCATCAGGAGGTCAAAAAGGGTAAGTAAACCTCCAATTCGATATTCCCCTTCATTATTCTATTTATTGCTTACTGATGGTGGAGAACCATAGAGTTTTGATGAAGCAATATAGGTGGAATCCAAGACTCAGTGGGAGCGTGGCATGGTTGAGAAAATGGAGTCCTTGAGAGAGAACCAAACATGGGATTTGGTTGAGTTGCTAGTAGGAAAGAAGACACTGAAGAACAGATGGACCTACAGATTGAAAGAAGGTGAGAATGGATAGATGAGATATAAGGCCAGGTTGGTAGTGAAAGGATTTGCATAGAAACCAGGTATTGATTTTGGTGAGATTTTTTCTCCTGTTGTTAAAATGACTTCTATACGGACTATACTGTCTTTAGTTGCTATTGAGGATTTGCATCTTGAGCAGCTTGATGTTAAGACAACGTTTCTTCATGGAGATTTGGATGAAGAAATATATATGGATCAGCCAGAAGGATTTGAGGTCAAAAGTAAGGAGAAGTTAGTGTGCAGATTGAAGAAAAGCTTGTATGGCCTCAAGCAAGCTCCTAGACAGTGGTATTTGAGATTTGACAGGTTTATGACTAAGCATGGCTATAGTAGGTGTCAATCTGACCATTGTGTATATTTTAAGAGATTGGATAATGGTAGATATATTATCTTGTTGTTGTATGTAGATGATATGCTGGTTGCAGGATCACACATGCAGGATATCTCTGAGCTTAAGGTGAAATTAGCTCACACATTTGCCATGAAGGATTTGGGAGTAGCAAAGGAAATCCTTGGCATGAGCATCAGGAGAGACAGAAAAAATCACAAGTTGATTTTGTCTCAAGAGGATTATGTGAACAAGGTGTTGAAACGGTTTAATATGCAGGATGCAAAATCGGTAAGCACACCTTTGGCTAGACATTTTAAGTTGAGTAAAGAACAATGTCTTAATTCACATGATGAGGTAGAGTACATGAGTAGAGTTCCATATTCTTCCGCAGTAGGGAGTTTAATGTATGCAATGGTTTGTACTAGACCGGATATTGCCCAAGCAGTGGGAGTTGTAAGTAAGTATATGACCAATCCAGGGAAGGAACACTGGAAAGCAATTCAGTGGATCCTTAGATATCTGAGAGGAACCAGCAGTAGGCATTTGTGCTATGGAGGTTCAGATAATTCTCTACATGGTTATGTAGATTCAGATATGGCAGGTGATTTGAATGGCAGAAGAAGCACCACAGGATATGTTTTCACTATTGGTGGAACAACGGTTAGCTGGATATCAAAGTTGCAGAAGGTTGTTGCCTTGTCAACTACAGAAGTAGAATATATTGCAGTCACTGAGGCTAGCAAAGAGATGATATGGATGACACGGTTCATGGAAGAGCTTGGAAAGGAGCAAGAGAGTTGCAGATTATATAGTGATAGTCAGAGTGCAATTCATTTGGCTAAGAATTCAGCCTTTCATTCAAGAACAAAACATATACAGCTTAGGTACCACTTCATAAGACAGGTATTGGAGGATGGTGAGTTGAAGCTGGAAAAGATCCATACAGATAAGAACCCTGTTGATATGTTAACCAAGTCGGTAACAAAGGAGAATTTGAATCTTCATTCAACCTTTGTTGGTCTTCATGATTGAGTTTGAAGATGGAGAAGCTAGAAGATGTTGCTGTACAGGTACTGGTGCAGTTGTTTATCTCCAAGTGGGAGATTGTTAAGGTGTGGAGCTAAAAGCTTCACCAAGTGAGCAGATTGCAAAGTTGCAGGTTTATACAGTCACCGACGTCGGTCAGGATTGACTGACGTCAGTCAGGAGCAGACCAAGAGATGCCAGCATTGGTCATGGATCAGCCAACATCGGTCACAGACAAACATGCAAGAACCGACGTTGGTTATCTGTACGTCCAGAAAGCTATTTTCGTGGACAGAACAGAGTGTTTGCATGGTAGGATTAAGTGATAGTTTTAAGTCCGCATCTCTATTATTAGTAAGACTGTTTAGAGCCCTTAATTTGGAGGTGCATCTGATGGCTGTAGTTGTATGCTCATATTTCCTAATTATTATGTAATAGGATACATCTTCTTAGCTTATTGTAGTGTGTTGAATAGTATAGAATTGTATATGTGTATCAATCTAGGTTGTTGGAGTTGATTGTAATTGAGAGAGAGAGCTCTTGAGGGAAAGAGATCTAGAGAGAGATCTGTACATCTGAGAGAGGTGCAGAAGAAAAGAAGTTGCTTCAATTGTATTCCTTTTATAAAGAGTTTAATACAAGTTTTCAGGGTGGTTTTTTGTATCTCTTGTTCTTTGCTATTTCTGATTCTAGTTACTTATCATTCTGATTTAATTCCACATTTAATTGCTTTCATATTGTAATCAACATTGTTGGTTGATCCCCAACAATTTGTTTATAAACCATGTCAAAATAGATTTGTTTATATGCCACTCTTTTATTTAAACAAGCATTATGTTTTCCATTTTACACCACACTTGTGCCTTGAAATTATTGCTAAACATGTTTGTGTGTGTGCCATTTGGACCTCATTTATGTGCCGCCATGCTGTCTCCTAGTCTTCAACATTAAATTTTATTTTACCTTGTCAAGTTTAGATCCAAACATTGATTGATTTTTGTTTAGGCCTCAATTCATGGGGTTGATACACATATCTTTCTCTTTTGGGTTGCATAACTTTGGTTAAATGATTATCCAAAATTGAAGACTATTGATTATCTATTTATTTAAGTGCCTATCCTCATCATTATTTATGCCTTTATTTGGGAGAACACAACCTTTCTCCAAAAGCCTTTGACATTAGACATTTGATATTAGGTTGTTTTATGCCAAATCTTGGCACAAACCATTTTGAGATACAACTCCACCCTTTCGACCAAGGTTGAATCTTTTGTGTTTTAAGCATTACTTTTTAGAGTTTATAAAACTCTAAGATTTTTATTTTTGGAGCTTTATTCATTAAATGTGGATATGTCTAGTTACACTTATGGTGGAGTCATGAATAATCTAACTTATGATAGAATGGCCACATGAAATGAATTTTATGACTTTAGTCAAGACCCTAATGGTGATAATATGGTTTGTGAGACAAATTTCTATCCACCTCACAAAAATCAGTAATGGGAACAATCAAGATCTAATATATGATCCAACTCGAGATTGGGATGACTGGGTTTATCAGGAAGACTTAGATGCTTTGGCTTATGTGAGAAACCAAACTAAGAAGCATCCAATCATCACCATTTTAGGACCTCTTCCTTTTATTTGCACGAGCAACCAACCTAAGAAGCATCTTGTCATCACCATTTGAGAACCTCCTCCTTTGGTTTGCACAAGCAACCAACCTAAGAAGCATCCAGTCTTTACCATTTTAGGACCTCCTCCTTTGGTTTGCATAAACAACCAAACTAAGAAGCATCTAATTATTACCATTCTTGGCCGATCATCAATTTTTGATGAACCTATTATTGAAGAACCTCCATTTGATGAACCAATTGTGTTTTATCCCTTATTCAATAGTATAATTTTTGGAGAGTCCATTATTGAACCACAAACCATTATTCCCATTAAACCAAACATTCCCCACTTTAGGAATTCTATGTCTATCTTCGAGCCAAAACAAGATCCATTACCTCTTCAAGAACCATCTTATGAGGATCAAAATGTGTTCAAAGTTGATATTTTACAAATAATTGTGAACCAAAACCAAAATGTTATTGTTAAAACACCCATTTGTGATAAATCAACCTATGATAAGTTACCTATTCATATGTTACCTATCTTTAAAGAGCCTTATCTCCTTGACAAGCCAGTCTCAGTAGAGTTGTCTCTTGATCTTTTACCACTTGTTGATGTGTCCTACTTTGATAGACATGATTTTGTCGAGATGTCCCTTGAGCATTACCCTCTCTTTGAGGGGCTTCACTTAGATGAGCCAGTCTATGTTGAACCCTTCCAAGATGAATCAATTTTTATTGAGCCCATTATGCCATCATAGGCCATTACTTGTCAAACATTTAACATTCAATAAAACATTATCAAAACAACCATATCAAATGAAGAATCATAATTAGAGTTAGGTTCTATTTTTGAACCAACATTGGATTTAATATTATAAATAAAATTAACATTAGTTTCGACATTGGATTCAAGTCCCTTGCTTCATAATCAGATTCAAAAATAGATTATAGTCATGGTTGTTACACTATTAGTTATAATTACCTTACAGATCAATTTGAATATATTTGTGATCCTTCTACGGTTTTTGAAGATGATTAATTCAACATCGACACAAGTTCTCCTAGTATTTTCTATAAGGATTGTTCTACCTTTCATCATCCTATCATTACCACCTAACATAACCATTATATTGACATTCCACCTCCCACAAATGTCAATTAGGACTTATAGAATCACACTTTATTAAACTAAATCCATGGTGAAATTTCATTTGCAGAATGTCAGTGGGGTCAAGACCAAATTTATGTAGAAGAAGAACAATGTCCTAGTGAAGCCTTCTTGGAGGTGCTAGGGGATGATCAAAGTTCAAACTCAACATTTGCTAGTGAAACCTTTTTCTAGGCACTAGAAGACAATCAAAGTCAAATTTTAGCATCTCTTTGTGAAACCTTCTTAGAGGCACTATGGGATGATAAGAACAAATTCATTGATGAAAACCTCATTGAGGCACCAATAGCTGAGCACAAAAATTCTTCACTGTTTACTAAAGATATTATTCAAGATCAAATCAAAATAGTTTCCAATCTACAACATAATTAGATGGTAGCTACTCTCAAGATCAAGCCATAAAACAATTAAGTGGTCCTATCAAGAGCATTTTCAAAAGTCTTTAGCCCTACCCTAATAAAAATTATGTCAAATCTGGCATCAACAACACTACGTGTGACTAAAACTCTTGATATTCACTTGTTTCCCATTCATTATACATTCCATTATCACCCACCTATTTATTACCCACTTATCTCATTTATCCTAACATTATTTACCATCATTGACAACACTTTCTTTTATTGAGGTTATAAGGATATCTTGTCTTGACATTTGAAGGAAGTATAATCAATGATCTACAAATATCACAAACACATTATTAAGATCCAGATTGATAACAAGTTCTTGTAGAGTAACTTTTTTGAAAGGGAATTAGATAACAACTTTTATAACTGATCATCTTTATTGTCTCACATATTGACTATGATGTGCATCTTCCTGTCAACAAGAGCAATAAAACCATTTTTCACTTTTCTAATTACCATTTGCCATTACCATGCCTCGTCTCTTGGGGGTAACCCTATAGACCATTTTAAGGCATTGTTATATCATTGTAATCCATGAACTATGTTGTTTAAAATACATTGACTTGAGGCTCTTAAGGACTATGTAGGCAACACTCAATTTCTATTAAGGTTAGCTCATTCACCCATTTGCCTCGCGCTCATCAATTTGTTAGCATGGGCCATTGCAACCAACTTAGCTATTTTATTAGAACTTTTATTCTTAGACATGCATCTCCTTGACTAGATGGTCCCACCTTGTGCATATTTTATCCCAAAAACATTAGAAATACCAAAAACATTAGAACACAATCCAAAAAAGAACAAAACCATTATCTCATGCTTATGTACATTTGTACATTCCCATCCCACCATGCTACACTCTTGCTATTTTGCAAGCAAAGAAACACTAGTTCATCTTGTCCCACACACTTGCCATTTTGCAAGATCATTCTTTCTCATCCCATTAACTTGTTGTTTGCAAGACCATTCTCATTTTTTTAATCATATCTCCCATTTCTTCTATAACATTAATCATGCTGGTTTGATCATCATGTTTTTTCTATCCCATTTCTTAGGAGAACTACATTTGGCCTGAATTTCATATTGGAACATACATCCATGAAACTATGTAGGTAACATCCACTTGTCTTGTACATTTGGAGTTAGCTCAGCAACCTCTTCCTTTTCTTCTCTTCCGCCATTTCTTATGTCATTGTTCCTCTTTAATTAGGGAACAATTATTGTGTCATTATTTTTTGTTATGTTATGGTGAAAGTAACGCCTTTACTGCATGTGCATGAATATTTGTCTTTAAACTGCACTAACTTGGATTTTGTTTGTGTGTGTTTATTTAAGTTTTCTTGGTGTTTTATTATGCTTTTGCACCTCTCCTTTTATTTCTTCTCCTTTTCTCTTTTTATGACTTCTTGTCTCATCTTGGTCTTGTGTTTTCCTATTTGTTTTTGCTTATCTCTTTTGTGTTTCAGAACATCTTGATGATTCACATGGATCTTTATTATTTCTATCTTGATCTTATGTTATCAAGTTGTTGTTAGACCATTTTGTTTATTTGATTATTGCTGGTGTCTTGGTTTTTTATTTGATTTTACTTTTCTCTTTTGTGTTCAAAAATGTCTTGATAGTCTACATGGATCTTAGTTATTTATATCTTGGTCTCATGTCATTAAGATGTTCTTGTTTTTTGTGTTTTGAACATTTTTGTTCCTACTTAAGTCTTGATTGATCATATCTTGATTTTAAGTTCAGTTCATTTATGTTTATCTTTTTCTTTGTCTTTATTTTTTTATTTAAATGTAAATAGCTGTAACTCTAATTTTGGTCATTGTTTTACCATTATCCTTAGTTATAGGTATTCACATTTAAACCAGCTTAGTATGATTGGAATCTTATGTCATTATAAGTTATTCATACTTATGATGCCTAATTTATTTTTCTATAGCAATCACTTTGTGCTCAGGTTCTAAAGTCTTAATGTCAACATCAGCTCTGATGAATGGTTCTCAAGAACACTTTGCATACTCTAGGCTCATGATATGAAAATAAACATCTAGGTATTATGCATTTTAGCACTCAACTCTATGCTTAGACGTGCATCTCTTTGCATACATTGTGAGTCTAATCAATTCTTGGTTAGTTTTCATCATTTCTCATTCTATTCTCTCCTAGACTTGGATGTACTACATTAGCCTGAAGTTTAGGTTGGAACACGAGTCCATGGAACTATGTAGGTAGCGCCCACTTGTCTATCACATTTAGAGTTAGCTTGACTATCTTTCATTATTATTTTTTTCTCTTTCATCACTTTGGGAATTCTCATATGCTTGGTTTTATGTGGTTTTCTAAGTTATTACACCATCACATGTACATTTATATGCACTCGCTTTAACCTATCTTGTGGGTTATATCCTTGAGATATTTTGCTTGCCAATTACCCATGCTTGGGTCCAACATTTGAACAACATTAAAATAAAATCAGATCTACAAGGGCAAGCCATTATTTATTCTTTATCAATGATCAAAATTAGCCTTATTGGGGCAAACTATTTTATCATGATCACATTTGATCTATTGGGGCACTTCTTATTATCTTTTCTTTAGAGACCCTATTCTAGTGGTGCTTCCCTTCCTAAATCAAAACATTCTCTCTTTTCCTCTAATTAAAATATCTCCACACTACTACCCATGATGAAAATATTTAGTGTGCAACTTGTCTCAATATTGATACATGTCGTAAACACGTATCTTGTATTCTTAAATTGGGTACGTATAAAGTGTGTTCCTTACATTTGTGGATTCTATCTTTCCCATTACCCCCATTTTTGGGGCCTAATATACCTATAATTATATTTTGATCATTGATGATAATCACGCGTGCAATATTTAACTCATTTGGATATGATCTCATCCATGGGTTACTCTCTCATTGTCCCATTATTTTTGAGAGTCCATTCTTTTCTTTCATCCTAGTATGTCCTCTCGAGGGGGCATCATGGGTCTATTCCAATTTCATATTGACAACTCTTTTCTTTGAAAAGATGCTGCTTTACCTGAATGTCTCGCTACACCTTCTCAAATAAGGGTAAAATGTAGACACCCAATTCCTAACATCATTTATGTTGAAATTGTCAATCTTACTTGAATTGCACTCAAATGTACATTTTAGGTCAAAATCCATTAAACGTGCTAAATGGTTTAAACTTTTCATTTAAAAGTGTCGATTTAGGTTAATATGTCCCTAAATGGGGTAATATAATTTATGAAGTAGCTAACTTTGATCAATTTATTTCGAGCCAAAATGACAATTTTGCCTTTGTGTGCTTTGGATCACTTTTTTCTTCTAATTCATTAGTACACATTACATACCTTTGTTATTTTGTATTGGAAACATCCTAAATGGGAATAGCATTCCAATGCATCTAACATCACCTTCTAATTTTTCTTGAGTCAAATTACGACTCAATAATATGACTTTCTGACATTTTGATTAATTAAGGGCCAATTTCCAAATAATTGCAGAAATGTTAGTTAACCTTGTTTAAGGCTAATTAATCCAAATCAAGAGCTTAAGTGTATTTTACATGAGAGTTGTTGAGTATTTCTTTTTGTAAATTGATTTCTATTAATTGCATCACATAATGACATCATTTCTTGAAAAGGCATCGCTAGGCCATAAATACATAAAATATCTAAATCATGGCCTCCCATGCCTCATTAAGACCCTCCATGCCTCTTAAATGCCCCTTCTTCCAAAATAATTATGAGAGACATTTATGGATTTTAATTATATAATTGGTTTAATTCATGGCCACACATCTCAATCTTGAGATGGACGGTCATGGTTAATCTTGACCAATCTCAAAAATCTATAAATAGAGAGCCCATGAACATAATTTTTAAGCTTGATTTATGCAAAGTTATTATGTTGAATTGTCTCCATAATCATTTACATTTGATCATTGATTTTGTATGCAAGATTCATTGATAGGCTAGTTTAGTGATTCTAAATCATGAGCCTAGGTTTTACAAGGAGTTATTGAGATATTGGAGGAGTTGGCCACCATTGTTGTTGAAGACAAGAGCTCTTGATCAAGGGAGAACATGATTTTAAGCCGAATTGGTTTGGTGAATCCATTTGGGAAGGTAATATGATATTGCTTTCTTTCAATTGTTTTATGCTATCCTTTGTAATTCCCACATGAATAGATGGGCTTAATTTAGTTTTTTATTATGCATTCTTCCTTTGATTCATTAGACTAATGCTTGACTAATCATGTTATGTAATCCTCTCTATAGATGGTTCTTACTGATTGGTAGAATTTTCCTTCCTTTCTACTTCTTATTGGAAGATTTTGAAAGCAGTGTAAAACTTGATACAATCCAATTCCCTGTATTGCATGATTTTATAGAACTGACACTAGTTTGGATGAGTTGTATCTATGATGTTGATATTTGGCATCCTATTAGATGGAGCCTAATGTTATTGATTATTTATAGACTTGTTGAAAGGCTTTTTATACCTCTGTAACCCATAACCATAATTGTTTTGATTAGAGTTCTATCCACCTATATTGCTCATATGTTTCTACATGCTAGGGATTTTATTACTCAGTTTCTATACCATCCTCTAGATGGCTTCCATCTTTGTCTTATCTGAGTTGGGAACATTATCTTGTGTGGAAGTGTTAGTAATTGGTATAGAAGGCTAATTCTAGCTTGGATGGTTAGAAGCAATTTTTTTCAAGAAACTAGGATGTTGATTTTGGGCAACATGGGTTAATGATAATTGATTATGCACCAAGGTCTAGTTTTATGCCACAAAATTTTGGGTTATATTGGGGATTGGGATAAAATATGGTTAGATAGGTCCAAGACTTAGTGGAGGTAATGATTGGAACTGAGGATACAACTATTTGTCTATATTAATAGCCTCTATGTAATCTAAGGATAAAGTATCAATGCCAATAGCCCTACATAGAAACACAATAGTCATGGAATCTATGACATTTTTGTACATTTCAAGGGCCAATGGCTCATTAGACTGATAGGTAGACTCAAATATATTATAATCCTTTGAAAACAAGTGTTGAATGTTTGGATTGGCTCATTGGGACATCATCTCATACTGGTAAAGTGTTGATAGATAACACTTGCACTGGTAACTTAGAAAAATTAAGCTAAGAAGATATCTTTACATTCCATCTAGGTTGTGATTGACCCTTCTGGAATATTTAGAAACTAGTCATAGGTTACTTCTTGCAAAGTGAAAGGGAACAATCTATAAGCCATGTCCTCATGAGTTACATTCAAGATCCCTAAGGTATATTTGAAAGCCTTTACATGTTCTTTTGTAGTCCTTCCTACTGAGAGAGAAAATTAAGGGAGATATTTCTTGGGTTTATAGGCAAATAATACACCACTCCTCCAACATTAATAGCCATGCCATTTGACCAAGATGGGGCTTGAGGTGGGGGATTGGGCTGAAGTAGATGGTTAAGAGGTGGTTTCTAGGGATGATGATTATGCCTTGGGTCTCTTAGAAACACCTTTATCTGACCTAAATTTTATATGGATCTCTAAAGGTGGTTGCAATTGGACATTATCTAAGGTTGACCTTGTTAGTCATATGGGATCATCTAATGAAACTCAAGTGATATTAATTATTAAGAGAGAGGCAAAGTATGTAGGCCCTTCCTCTAGCACTAATTTAAAACTTCTATTAATGTGGGTTTTATACACACCCCATAAATTCCTATGAGGTTGCCTCTAACATTATAAGATTAGTGAAAGAATTCACTCCAAGACTTGAGTTGTAAGGCATTCAATTTTATAATAACCTATTAGTGGAATAGTAGTGAATGACACTAATTGTTTACCATGGGTGAACTTGATATGGGTGAACCTAGATCTACTTAAATTGGGTGGAAGGATGATGATTCTAACTAAGGTGGGTATGTTTTCAAAAGAAACTTTAAAAAGAGGGAAGAGTAAGGCAAAAAAAAACACATGGAAAATCCAGGGATAATGCCTTTCAAGACCAGTATTTAAACTCAAATAGGACAAGGAATCTAAACTAATAATTTTTGTAAGCTGATTTAGCACACAAACAATAAAATACAATGAAGAATCAAAGGAAACCAAAACATAATATACTCAAACATGGAAAAAGCAAAGGTTGCCTAATTGGAAGATTGTTGTTGCATTCAAATTAGCTATAGCTAAAAATGAAAGATTGTATTTTAAAGTAGATACCTCATAAAAATTAAAACAATAATATATCAAAATGATGTAATGTCTCAAATAATCCATAGAATTGGAGAAGAATTAAGATTTGCACATAGAGATCAAGTCAAATAGAACTTCTTTGAATTTCCTAATAATCTAAATAACCAAAATTCTCCTCCCTTTGAGACTAAGAGGTTACATGTATCTATAATATCAAGATGGGGAAGGCCTCATCTCTTCAATATTTGCCTAAAATTAAAATTCCAAAAATAGTCATTCAAATTCTTGCAAAGATGCATGTACAATGATAAAATTGGGAACTAAAGCCCACTTTGGTAATAACCATGTGTCGAGATCATTTATGATCCAAAGTAATTAGGTTGTTTTATATATTTTGATCATATGGGTTGGTTTCACCCATTGGTTAGTTTTGTAATTGACTTCTTCCTTCCATAAGATTTATAAGCTTACCTATGTAAAAAAATAAAACTATGTTTTTGATATTGAATATATTTCTAATAATAGCACTATTATTCCTCCTCTTATCTAGGATAATAGTGGTATCAAAGCCACAACAAGAAATTTGTGAAGGAGAAAGCCATGATCTAAAGATTTTTAGAGATAACATGGTCTACACTGAATGCAGACTTTGTTTGAGCTAATACATTTTTTTACACAACCATAAAAAAAAGTCCACAAAAAGCAAATAGATATCTCACATAAGCACATACCTAGTTTTGTTTACATAACCAATGTTTTGCTCACATATCCAACACCCTAATCACATAGCCAAATTTTTTTATGATGCAACAATCTGAGAAGTGGCAATCTGGATGCAACCTTCCAATTCTAAATCAAGCAAAGGACAAAAAGGTGACAGCTGAGGTCAGATTTTTGAACTTGTATGACGATCTTCAATAGTAAATGGCATCTCAAGCTACATATTGAAATTATATGACATCCTAAGAATAAGATTGTTTTTCAAAGCTATTTCAAACCTAAATCTGCATGGGGTCAACAAAGGAAAGGTGCAGTTATTTTTGTACATGACAAGTGAAAATATTTTTTGGCGAAGGAAATTTTACTTTATTCTCAGTTTTGAAAAACCAAGAATATTTGTAATAGTTTGTCTCCATTTTTTCAACTTGGTTAATGGGAAGTTGGATGAACCAATTTTAGTAGTCACTTGCATAAGCATAGTTCAAGGGTTCGAAAACCCATTCAAATATTTTTTGGATAAAATTTCATTTTTGACCTAATTTTGTATTTAAAAATTCAATTGTTGGAGAAATAAGGGTGTAATAGGAGTTATAAGGTGTAATATTTTTTACAAGTCTCAAGATTCTCTTCTATTTGAAAGTTATTTGGAAGGTAAAGGCAAAAATTCAATAGCATTCCCTATTCTTTAACATTGTTTTGATAAACACCATGGCCAAAATTATGAGCTTAATTTATGAAAATGGATGCTTAACTCATTAAAATTATAAGGAATGGTCAATGAATAAGGAAAATACATTAATCTTTAATGACTTGTGGGAAGTTATTGAAAAGCAACCAACATTGCCCACGGATGCCACAAAGCTTGAATAATTTCATAGACATGACAAGCATGCCCTTACTTTATTAAAATCAACTTGTAGTACACAAGTTATAATTCACATAGAGGCCATCAAGTCTGAAGCTTGAAAATCATGGAAAGCTCTAAAGGACTTATATGATAAAAAACATGCTTATAATAAAATTGATCTTCTTATGCAGTTGTTCAACATTAAACTAACGGATGATGATTATGTTTTAGAATATGTCTCATGAATTAATAATTTTAAACAAGAACATGGCACTACTGGTAGAAAAATTGATGATGAAATGCTTATTTCTATTATTTTGAATGACCTTAGCCTTAGCTATAGGAAATTTATAGAAATGTAACAACTTAGTGATAAGCTTAAAAAATCTACTTTTGATTCCATTTGTGAGTTGCTCACTCAACATGAGAGAGAATTTGTTAAAAAGAAAGAAAAAATACTAAGGAGGCCTCCTATACCAAAATAGGTAATCCATTATATGAACACAACAAAAAACATTCTTCAAAGCACTTTCAGAGATACAAACACTCTCTGAGGCACACTTCTAGACATAAGCATCATTTTGGACATTGGGATCATTCCAATTTTCCAAAGCATAAACATCATTCTAGTTATCTAAAGCATAGACATCACTCTGGTTCTCAGAAGCATGAACATCACCATAAACATTCACATTGACACAAGCCCAAACACATGCATTCTTCTTCACGTGTCTATTCTTCATCTAGTTCTAGTGGATGTGAGAAAACATGCTACAATTGTGGTATCATAGGATACCTCTTTATAGAGTGCCCCTCTAAAAAGAGGTCCTATCAACATTGGCAAAAGGAAAAAGCAAAATTTATTGGTCACTGTAGTCACTGTGATCACTCTTCTAGTTCTTCTTTTAGCTATTCTCTAGATGGATGGAATGACTATGATCTTTCTTGCTCTGTAGATGTTGACTATATATTTTTATATGGCAACACACCCATCTTGTGTGAGCTGCTAGGCTTAAGATTGGGATTTGATGTAGTAGTATTTTTTAATTTGTGTACTTTGCTTTCATAGATCTAATGTTGATATGATATTTGATGTGGAGCATTTTAGTGGTTTGTACTTGGTTCATTTGTTGCACAAATTCTTACCTCTCCCATGATAGGGGGAGAATATATTACATATTGGCTTTTGATTAGTCATCGATGGTTGTGGTACGAGTCAGCATTGAGTTGCTAGCATTATTAGTGTTGAATAAAGGCTTGTGGGAGATGTTGGCAATTATTGGGCATCGGTTTGATATGTGCCATAAATAGTACTAGTGCAATCACTTATTGGATGCATTTTATGTGAGGATCGATGTAGTTGGATAGGGTGTGATCTTGTTCTACTTCAGTGTGGGGATGATCAAGGTGTTGATCAATCTAGGATACACAGTGTACCAGTTGTAATTACAACAAAGTCTAATTGGATGACTCATAGTTCATTGCTTCAGTCTTTCTATACTGCTTTGGATCAAGGGGGAGTTTATTGGGATCATTTATGATCCAAAGTAATTAGTTTAATTTTTATATTTTGTTTATATGGGTTGGTTTCACCCATTGGTTGGTTTTGTAACTAACTTCTTCCTTCCGTAAGCTTTATAAGCTAACCTGTATACAAAAATAAAACTATGTTTTTGATATTGAACATATTTTTAATAATAACACTATTATTCCTCCACTTATTTGGGCCAACACCATGTAGATACATAATGATTCTAAAATTGAATTGTTGATGCAACACCGTTAACTTGATTAGTCAATGGAGATAATATAATTGCAACTATAGTAAGGACTAAGAGCTTTATGAAGCTTATGGGGCACTAACAGCTAGTTTTGTGCATGGGGCCAACCTAAAAGCTAATTTTTATCCTTTAGTACTTCACCTAGTGCATAAACTACATCAAATTCTTTATCTATGATCTCAAAATTTAGTAATGAAGGCTTCAAAATTTTGACTAACTCAACCATTAATCTTTCTTGTTCTACCTCTAAACTCTTGAACTCAGATACTAAAGCCTCAACTCTCTTTACTGTCTTTGGAAACACTAACCAAATATAATACCCCTTCATTGGTTTTATACATAGTACCCTCCACTTCTTGTCTAAAGTTTTCAGTATCCGAGTGGACAAGGTTCTCAAAATTGGGTGTGTTGACCAACTCCCCTGCTTGGGTAATTACCCTAGTTACTCCCATATATTCCAAAATTTGTAGTGTTTTATTTTCATGTCTAATAAAAAGACCCAACAATTTCTTCATTTTTTATGCCAATTTAGCGATGCATCCCTCTTGGCAATCACATAGTTTAAGCACCAAGAAACATCCATGTTAGTCATGAGATTGAGTTGATCAAAAACACTAATCTTGTAGCACTAAACTAAGAAATTTAATCTTATTTCTTTGTCCTTCTTATTCCATAATGTGATAATATCTACTTTATGGGCCTGATTGCCTACCCTGGACATTTTGATTTAAACAACTTTGTAATTTCACTCTACACATCAACAATCACTTCCTAAGAATCCTGTGTAATCTACATTTGCTTCCATATTTTAAATGCCTCCTCAGTACTTTGATGCATATCCTTTATTATCATCCTAGTGGAATCCAAAAAAGTTTTGAAATCCTTAATATATTTAGTATGATCATTGGGATTTCTTGTGTGCTTCTTGGCTAAAGAGAACAAGTTTTCTCTTTGTTCAAATTCTACATCACTTTTTGTTCTTACATTAACCATATTTCTCTTCCTCACTCTCCTTATAGCCCCAATTTTCTTGTCAAATCAAGTGGAAACTATGGGTAGCTCTATCAAAACCAAATTTTGCCTTTTATATCTGACATTCTACATATCCCTTACCCATTAAAGAACTATAAGTTCTCATTTTTCTTCTTACTGAGCAAGTGTTGAAGATGTAGAAGGTAGAGAAATCATTGGAAGGGATGTGATCATAGTGGTTGGTAATGACACACTTATTTGAATAGGGATTTGGGGAAGTTTCTTGCCAACCACTTCTCATGATAGGTTTATTTCATTCGTGTTACCTCAGCCAAAAATCTAGTTAAGCCCAAGGTTATCTCCATAGTCATTGTTGCCTTTGGCATGGCAGATGATTGGGGCATGGGAATCTCTATTTGGGTTAATTTTTTCTTGGGATCTGGTGGCTTATTGAAAATAGAGATTATAACTACATTCTCAAAATAGACTACCCTAAGAGTCCTTATTAGTTTTACCAAAGAAAGAATATCTAACTCCCCACTAGTACTAATAGAACTAAATTATACAACCCTAAGCATTATTGCAGGTAAACTTACAACTGAAATTTATATATTAGGCATTGAAGAAATAATAGAAGAGATTACCTCACCAATTTTTTGACTTTATTCTTGTGTGCAATTGGCTAAGGTGTCTCTTCCTTCATGCTTGCCCAGACTTAAAGCTTTGGATTTCTCTAGTTAAACTTCTTCATCATCTGATTATGCCACACCCATTTCTTAGTATTCTTCCTCTGAAGGGTAATCAAACAAAGATATGACTTGTTATGGTTCTTCTTATTCTCTAACCTCGATTATAGTGTTTTCATCCCTTTCCTCCTCCTCAGTAGCTTCTTATATAATAGGGAGAGCAAGTGATGGCTTTCTTCTAGTTTTTTTAATCCTGGGATGGAACATGGGAGCCCTTGTGTTTCCTTTGGTAGGTAAAGATGGGAAGAGTGGAAGGTGGATGATATGGTAAAGGGGTTGTGGGAACAACTATGGTGGGAAGTGGAGCTGAAGGTGATGAAGTGGAAGGAATGGAAGGCATAGGGATTCCCTGAGGGGAGTTAGGGGCAATTAAAATTGAAGTGAAAGCCATTTATAGGAATTTTAGAAGGCTTATTTGGGTGACTATAGTAATAGGAGGCAAAGGAGTCATCATAAAACTATTATTCTTTTGATCAATTAAAGAAATGACTAGACTTTTCCTTGTGGTTGTTATGCCCGAGACCTGTATATGTGAAGCCATTAAAGTAGAAGGGATTTGATGATGAAGAAGTCCTCTCAAAATTTCTCTCCTAAGTTGAGGATTTGATTCCCTCTAACTCCCTGATTGATTTGGTTACTATTTTGTATCTTCTGCTAAAGGGGAAAGAGGTTGATTTGATGGTTGAGAGCCCTGTGGTAGAGATGAGGCCATTGATAATTCCATGTATTTTAGGCCTCTTATTCTATTGCCTTTGGGTTATATTATAAGTCTTGGGATAAAATCATAGACATTGACTTATCTTTCATCTTTATTGACACTTCTAAATCATTTAAGTCATTTAATAAAGTCTGATCATGATCATATGCCTAGTGATTATAAGAGACATGCACTTTCTTCTTTTCTAAGATAGTTTTAAGATACCCCCTTATTTTATTCTTGGGGTCCCATTCTCTGAAAGGTGCAAGCTGTAAGTTGTATTATGTACTAGCCTTACAAACTGAAATGAAATGTGACCTAGTCATATATTAATGTTGTCCAATGTTGAAAGGAGTCTTAAAGTAGTAGGCCAAATCTTTCTGACCTAATTCTTCATCAATACTATTTAAGACTTTATAGGTGATTTATTGTTATGCAATATGATCTAAAACATTATGTGGAAATAATAGAGGAGAAGTCCTAGTACCCTATACTTGGATGATGGTTGTATCTAGATACAATCAATAATATCCCATTTTGCTAAGGGTCCATGTTATGTTTTCTGATAGTCTGGGCATTGAGGTGCCCTACATTGCTTGGTATATATGATGATATAAATCATTTCTTATCCTTTTGATTTCATTCATGTACCTATGAATGAACATAAAAGAGAAATCCTCTTCGATCATGTTTACCAAATATTCATTGGAGGGTTGCCATTCTTGAATAGAAGGCCTGTAAATAATGGCCATTATCATTCCTATACCTATGAATGAACATAAAAGAGAAATCCTCTCCTACCCTATTTCCCAAATATTTGTCTGAGGGTTGTCATTTATAAACATAAGGCTTGTAAAAAATGGCAATTACTGCATCCAATAATTAAGACATCATGTAAGAATTTCCATCTTTAGGCCTCTGATTAGGGTAAAGTATCGGTGACTTTATCCATGCACTTATGATATCCCCCAAGTACCACCAAATTATTAGTTGTTAGGAGTATATATAGTAATGGAACCCATTCAACCTAAATACAGACAATACTTGGGAAACCATATAACCTATTCAATAGTGCCATTGCTATTACAACTCTAGGTCTGAATTTTATGACGAAATTAGAGGAGATTACCTTCTTTGGATTCAGTCCTAGCCCTTTACAAGTCTAAGGTGTTATGATCAAGCCAAACATTGGTTGAGATTTGATTGTAGGTAATCTCAAGATATATTTTGAATTCCCTAGCTGAGATGTAATTTGAGGCGATTTTGACTTTCCTTACATACATGATATCCCCAATAGTGGTTTCATTAACAAATACAAATTTCAAGAGATCAATGCATGGCATTACCTCAGGGTTAGCCATTACCTGGTGGAGACCCTACTCTTTAATTGATAATAAATCATCTATGTATTGTTTATCCTTCAAAGAGAGTTTATCTTCAGTAGAATATGACTGGATTAATTCAACCTCTTTCTAGAGCACCAAGTAATGGGAGAATTTAAATTTTAGGGTACTCTTCTCAAATACTGTATCTTTGTATATAATCAATCCTAAAAATGAATATGAGGAGGGGATTAAGGGCTTGCCTTATTTTGATGAAGAGGCCATTATTTTCCTTTGATTTCTATAATTCCTTTGAGGTCCTGGACTAGTTCATTTTGCACTTAGTGGCTGAATAAAATTAGGGCTCGCTTGACATTGGGAAGCTTAAGAACACACTTATTTAATTGAAATAAAAATAGAAAAGTGAATCTTTATTATTGTATATTTTACATATATCACTCACAAGCCTAAGTATTAAATGTACTTATCCACATTCAATGTGGCTAATGAACTTTTGCTTTTAATGCTTTTTTCAATTTGAATGTGCTAGTTAGCTTTGGCAGGTGCGCTTACTTGATAAGTGGTGATAATTCATTAATTATTTATGTCTTATCATTACTTTTGAGACAACTATCAGTCATTCATTGACTTTCTTCTTTATCATCTTATCGATCATTCTATTTTATGTTTTGGTCATGCCTTCCTTAGATAGTGCCACTTGTCAGGTCTTCATTAACTTGATCCTTTAAATCTTATTTATTGTGTTGGGTAGGTCTCGTAGTAATGAGTTAATGTGATTAGGCCACGTGGCTTGATCTTGAAGCACTAGATGCCTATAATTACAGAGCATTCAATTGGTTTTCTATTTTGATGAAGAATCTTCTATGGTCATGGGTCACCATGATTGAGACACATGGAATGATCTTAGAAGCATAGAGACTCATGAACTCAAATCCATTGGATTGCAGACCAAAGAATCACTTAACCTTATTGTTGATGCAAATTACCATGTATGTACTAAGTGGAATGATCTTAGAAGCTTGGAGACTGAGATCTCAAAACCATTAGCACACGGGAATGCAAAACTATTAAGTTTGTTGATAAACAAATGGAGTTTTTATGTTTCCATTTTAACATGAATATGCCACATGGCAAGTTTGCAGGGAACTAGGAGAAAAAAAGATTGAAAGACTTAAATTTATAACAACATGAAAATATTGTAAATGTCTGTGGCTCCAAAGACTTAGAAATTTTGTAATCATCTAAAATTTTGAATGATGTGAGTGATGCGTGTCATAACTATGTGAAACCCATAATGTGGGCCTAGTTGGAGGAAATTAATTGTCTGTGGATGTTAGCCCTACTATCCAAAATATGTATACTAGGACATAGAAAGATTAGTTCTGTTAGCTCACAAATCCAAAGTCATATCAAAGTAAAACTCATAAAAATCCAAGGTTTAAAATGACTTAAGATACTAGTTTAAGCTTGGATTTTTACAGTTTAAACTTGGGAAATGTTAGATTTTCTTGAAATAGCCCTAGATGACAAATGCATGATATCCTAGTCATAGATGTTTAGGCTCATATGTCCCTAAATAAAGGTTTTATAATAATGGGTCCTTATTTTAAATTTAAAAAAATGGGGTGTGTGTGTTAGGGCACAACAAATTGTGAATCATAGGGGAAAATACTCCTAATTATTTTGAGAACCCATAATTTCAAAAATATATTATGATAGGACTTCAGTCTTAACTAAGAAAGAGAAAGAAAAACCCAACTTCTAGAAAAAATCTTACTTCATGATGCAACATACTAACCTTCCCATTCCTTAGATTAGTGTGTGATGTAGTGAAATTAATTTTTCTTAGTCATGAAGATTTTGATGAAGACCCGAATAAACAACTGCAGGTCTCATTTTAACTTTTGACCTTACAACCAAATAAAAAATAAGGCTTGGGCATTGTTCTTCTACCAACTAAGCATCTATAGCCTTGATAAATATACCCCTAGTTCCATTTGAAGCCTTGCTCTACTACCAACAAGGTGCCCATAGCCTTGATAGAGTTTATTTGAACAACCTATCCTCTATCATTTTTTCGTAGAGAAAGGTTTGGGAACCACCTTTGGCTTGATGTATGAAATAAGAAAACTTATTGGTCAATATGTCCTTATCAATGTGTATCCGGTCCTATGTTTATCATCTCCTGCCCAAGTTTTAGCATATGATAGTGTAGTACATCTTTGGAAATGGAAATATTTTCTAAAATTTAAATGAGTATATCAGAGCAAGTATTAATAACTGAGTAAACCTATTCAATCTGAATAAAACAAAAATTTAGTCATAATACATAACACAACTCCAAAAAGTCTAGTACTGTCAAAATAAATTTCCATGAGCATCAATTATGTTCCACTTAAGGTATCATCCCCCTTATTTTAGCATATGCTTTTGGATTCAATGTGGGAAATTATTTGAGACAGTTCTACAATTTAAGAGGCTAAATTAGAAAACACAAAATTAAGCTATCAAAAGCAACAAAATTACTTTAAAGGAAACCCAGTTTAGAAAGTAGGAAATTTAATCTAGAAAGAAAGAAATCTAATCTAGAAAGTAGGAAATCTAATCGATAAAGTAGGAAATATAATCTACTTCTAGTTTAAATCTCCATTTATAGTTCACTCTAATGCATTTCTACTTGGGGAATCCATGAAGTAATGCTTCAAAAATTGTCCACTGATTGGAAAGGTGAGGTCCTTACCTTGGAGGTCTTTCAACTGAACTTGTCATGTTTCCTTTTCTTCTCATGTGATTTATCCCAGAGGAACACTAGGTTTGAAGGCTTAAAAGCCTTGATTTTGGATCTCTTATCAAACTAGTGTTTGGAAATACCCTGATGTTTACTAACGTTGTGTAATGCTTAGTCATTATGTCTTCTAATTGGACTATCTCAAGTAGTCTAGAAGTTATTATCTCATCTTCAACCATATAATCTTGCATGAATTAGTACATTAGTAATTTGAGAGTGATGGGAAGACTGGAAGTCATACATATACCAACAGAAAAGGTGAAGCCTTAAGAGCTTTCTTGTGCCTAGATTTATCTACCCATAATGCATATTTCAATAAGATATGCCATTATCTTGGTTTATTCAATGTATATTTCTTTATGGCATCCATCAAGTTCTTATTGGTTTACTCAACCACTCCATTTTGTTGTGGGTAATGGTTTGAACATAACTTGAGGATGATCTGATTGTGGAAGGTCCATTATGTGAATTTAGAAAATTAGAATTCTAGACCATTATCATAGATTAATGAAATGGGTGTGCCAAATCTGGTGACTATATTTCCCTCCAAGAAATTGATGACATCTATGGATCATAAATTCTTAGTAGCAGTAGCCTCCATACAATTGGTACAATAATCAGTAGTCATGAGGATGAAATTGTGTCATGTTTAAGAGTTTGGATTTACTACCCCAACAAATTTTGGGGCCTATTGTGTGAAAGGGCATCCTTCTATGACTAGCTATAAAGACATAACAACATTAACCTATCTTTTTACAAACACCTAACACTCTTGATAGATATTGATGTGGTTATGGGCATCCTTGAAGATTTTAGGACAATAGTAACCCATCCTTAGAAGTTTATGAGTTGTAGTATTACCAAAGGGATGCCCACTGCCAACCTTTTGATGTGGGTTATATAGGATGTTTTTAGCTTCCTCTTTTAAAACATAACTTAGGTAGATGCATTCATAGTTATTTATCTAAAAGACCCCTTTATTGATCATGAAATTAGTTACTTTGAGTATGAGGGCTCATTTTTGCTCTCAATTCAATTTTGGAGGGCATGCCCCTCTAATTAGGTAATGGATGATATGTGAGTAGCATTCAACTTATGTCACCTAAGATTCATTGATTTTATGAATGTAGATGCATGGGTCAATTTGAGTCATCATCTGGATGAGGCCCTATCCTCTTACCATTTTAACTGGTCTAATTTTAAGGTCAAACTCCTAAAGTTTGGCCATCCATTTCCCTCTCCTCTCTCCTAGCTCATTCTAGCTAAGCAAGTGGTTGATGGTTGGGTCAAGGACAATGGCATATGTATTATTTCATAGAATATATTGTATGAATTTTTTGATAGCCTTGATTATGGCATATATTTTCTTATCAATTATAGAATAATTTAGTTGTGCATTCTTTAGGTTGGTAATCATGAAGGTAATGGGATGTTCATTATCTTCTACCTTTTTGTGTCAATATTGCAATAATGGTATGTTCTGAAGCGAATGAATAAAGATATAAATCTTTATTGAAATCTAGGTTGATCAAGATTGGGGCTTGAACAATTATCATTTTAATGTCTTGGAAAGATTTATTAGCCTCTATTGTCCACTTAATCTTGGCATCTTATTTTAGCATGACATTCAATGGTGTGACGATTTCTATAAAACAAAAAATGAACTTTCTCATGAAGTTGATCTTGTTAATGAAAGACTTCAACTCTTTCTTGATATTGGGTAGAGTTATGTTAGAGATGGCCTAGACATAGTATGGGTGGATGGAGATCCCTTATTTATTGATAATATGGCTCAATAATTTTCCTTTAGTAACTTTAAAATGCATTTTTTAGGGTTCAGAGAAACTCCATACCTTATGCATCTATCTAAGACTTTCTATAGATCAATTACATGGTCAGATATAATCTTAGAAAATATCATAAGATCATCCATGTAGATGATGATGCATTTCCCCACTAGTCACTAAAAGGCAAGATTAATCACTCTCTAAAAAGTGGCTCCTGTATTGATTAGGCCGACTGACATCATTTTATATGCAAAGGTTACCCTTTTGGTGGTAAAGGTGGTCTTCATCCTATCTTCTACTTTAACCAATACCTAGTTGTATCTTGAGAATCTATCCAAGAAAGACATCATCTATAATCCACTCACCATCTATATTACCTCATCCAAAGAAGGTAGAGGATAATTGACCTTTTCTAAGGATGTATTTAAGTTCTTGAAATCAACACATAGTCTGATTTATCTATTATTCTTATTGACTAGTACTAGGTGTTTCTACGCTAATTTTGCTTTCACATTCAAAAGATAGAAATGAGAAACTAAGAGATGGTCTAGGGTTAAAAGATACCCGGATATAGTCGTGCGCACCGAAATTAGACGTTGGAAGGTACTCCTCTTTGGCTGTGGAGGAATGACACCTACGAAGAAAAAGAGACTAAACACGAAAAAATGTTAGACGAAGAGATGGTGGGTTGTCAAGCAAACGCTTGATCCCTGAAGTACGAAGACTTCCTTAAGGGATATCAACCCACTAATAAAAAGCATAATATTTGACTAAAGTAGAAATAATGAAAGATAGAATGAAAGCAAATAAAAGACAAAAAGCAAAATGCGTACCTGATATGCAACAAACTACTCTGCACGGTCGCCGGTGTCGGTCTCTGTGCCGGCGTCGGTCAGGGAAGGGAGTCGACGTCGGTTAAAGTGCTGACGTCAATAGGGGTAATGACCGGCGTCGGTCAGGGCAACAATTTTGGACAGGGTCTGGTTGGGTCTGGACAGGGTCTTAGGATTTGCAGAAAGGTCAGATGTTTTTGTCTGAGGGTTCAAGAAGCCGGTTTAGGAGTCAGAGGGATTGTTTGGGGGTTTATGTGCAAGGGGTATGGGCAGAGTTACAGATTGTATATTCTGCAGAGGGTGGATAGAGGTGATATGGGTGGAAGTAAGGTCGGGGCTATAGTCTGAATCTAAATCTAGGTAATGATAGCAATTAAAAACAATAACCAGAGATCAGAATAAAAACACAAAACAAACGCTTACCTGTTACACGCTGAAGATAAAAGTCAGAGACATGATTGATGTTGTCGCTGTGTCACAAAAGTTCAATGTAGCAGACCTCCAACAAGATGAATAAAGTAGAATACCTGTACCAGAGAGAGAATGTGAGAGATTGATTGCAGATTGGTTGGATGCAAGAATTGGTTGATCGTTCGAATGAAAAGGTTTGCTGATTAATACGAAGGAAGGTCTGATAACCGATCAATAAATGGATTGGCAACCGAATGGATAATGGATAACGAATAACGGTTCTTGCATTCGGGTCAAGAACGCAGTGTTAAAGATAACCGACGTCAGTAGGACTGTCGATGTTGGTCGATAAGTGACCGACGTCGGCGACGTCGGCTAGGTTATGACCATCGTCGGTAGATGCAGAATGGGGACAAAGGCTAACTTTAGCTCTCTGATCATTTTTACATGCTGCCAGGGTCAAGGCTTGTGGGAAAATGTTCGACATGGGTTAAATAGGCATGGAAAACTAAAATGGGGGTTAAGGAGAGGACGATAAGGGTTAGACACAATTACAGTGTCTACATTTGCCCCTTTTTGTCTTGTTGGTTGTTCTGGATGAACTGCAAGACAAAAATAGGAGTTGGTTTCCCCAGGTGTGGGATAAGGTTGATTCCGTCTTATTGGTTATTCAAGTGAATTGCAAGACAAAAATAGGAGGGTTGGTTGCCTCAGGTGTGGGATAAGGTCGATTCTGTCTTGTTGGTTGTTCAAGTGAACTGCAAGACAAAAATAGGAGGGTTGGTTGCCCCAATTATGGATGAGGTATTCCCCCTCAAAGTAAGAGTCGAGAGAAGGGAACCTAGAATCGGGTGTTGATTTGACAAAGATTGGATGAAAAAGGGGTGAAGATAGAGTGAGAATGCTACAAAAGTCGTGATTACGCGTACACCACTTCATGAGGATGGTCAGATCAAATTATCGCAGGTCGAGGGTCGAGGAGTGTCAAAATTGAAATAACTGGGCCCTAACATTTAGTCATCTGCTGATTGGGTTATTAAATCTAAGCTGAAGCTCCAAATGGTCATCGTGTTCCAGGTATCCCAGGCTCAGAAAGTGCTCTTGAAAACACGAAAATGTCACAAGTAGTGCGGATCAATCGGCTTGTGATCCTATACTTGTGAGGGTAAAAAATATGTGCACAATTTTTCTAACCAGTCATGAGGTAGCATACATGCAAAAACAACCAAGGCAAAGTCGTCTTGGAAGTGGTCAAGGTCGAAGGAGATAGGCATGATCTCCATGGTCATTGGTTGAGGTGGATGGGCGAAGGAATGGCTGAGCTAACCTCAGAAGACCCCATGTCAACTGAGTGCTACCTACATAGCCCCTATTGGAAGGGCCTTAGGCCAATGTAGTTCTCCCTAAAAGGGAGGAATGGTTAAAGGGATGGAATTGGTCTTGGTTGAGGGCAAGGTCATGGTCAAAAGGAGGAAAGAAGGTTTGTCCATCAGAGAGATGAACAAACGAAGGTGGTCGAGCTAACCCCAGAAGATATCGTATCATCTGAGTGTTGCCTACATAGCCCTTGTGTGAAGGGCCTCAGACCAATGTAGTTCGAAATTAGGAGTCCGAGTCGTAGACAGGTGGTGAAAGTGGTCGATAGACAGGTCTTGGTCAAGGTCGAAATGATGAGGAGAAAAAAGATGTTACAGCCTTTTCCAAATGGTGTATTCTATAACATTGGTGATGTGGTCTTTCATCCCTAGCAATTTTCCATAGGCGTGATGGATGTATGCTAAAAATGAATTGAGGTCTATTTATGCTTCAGCAAGTATTGGTTTATGCTTAACATAAATTGCATCTGGTTGATAGTTTCCATGTGTATTGGTGTCCATAGAAACTAGTGTGAATAGGTTATGATGATGTGATAGGTCTGAAAATGTTGGGTTGGCTTGGTTGGGTTTGACAAGTGATGAAGTTGAATGTGACCAAAGTGTAGAAAAAATGAAAGGCATATTGCTCTTACATTGACAAGGACCAGAAATGACAACATAGATAGGGGTTATTAGAACCAAGAGCCCCATTGTGTTAGAGTGGTAATAGAATCACTTTGACATTAAAGTGAGCTCAAAGTCCCTTGAGCAGGTGATAGGAGGAGGATAGGGTAACCCGTTTTAGGGCAGAGATAACTTTGCCTCTTTTATAGGAGACCCTGAGACAACTACAAGCCAAGTCCATGATTTTTTTTTTTGGTGCAGACTGATCAATGCGGGAAGTCTACATAGAGATGTCATTTGCTTGGTGGTCATTTGCGAAGCTAATCAATGCGGGAAGCTGCTAAGAAAGATTGCTATTGGTAGCAAGAGTTAATCATAGCCATCCTTCGAGGGAGTGGTCTATATTTTGCTTTATATATAAGGGCTTTGAATAGCTATCCTTTGAGGGAGCAGTCTATTAGCTACAACAATGATAGTACAACTGTCCTTCGAGGGAGCAGTCTGCCTTTTGATGTAATTTGGTGACCTTGGATATTTTTGACATCTTGATTTGTTTTGACAGAAATGTGAGTCATGGACCCGACTATAGAAGGTCAAGGGTTCCCTTTTATTAGGACAAAGCATCCATACTATATAAAAGGGGTATATAGGATTTGTTAAGGGGAGTAGGGTTGAAAGGAATGAGGACTAAAAAGATGGGGATTGCTCAAGGGATGAGCTCAAGATAAATGTCAAGTGGACGAGTACTCGACTAATAGTAGAATGGTCGCAGATGCAACACATTAAGAGGCTCAGGTTCTGGTCGTTCATCGAGAGAAGACAAACGATACGTCCCTGATCCATACTTGTGCGTGATAATGAAAGGTTTGAGTCAATTAGGGGCAAACTTGCCTCATTTACTTCACTCCATATTGGTCACATGCTGATTCTCTTTGAGGATGAGGTCTCTGATATTGAAATCTCATTCTCACAGATTTTTGTCATAGGCTCACTTGATGCGATGCTGATAGACATGGAGATGGTTGAGGGCAGCAAGACGGCACTCATCAAGTAACTCAAGTTGAGCTAAGCGATCTTGACAAAAGTCATCGTTAGAAAGAATGTCATGCAGAGAGATGTGGAGAGATGAGATCTGTACTTTGAGAGGTAGGACAGCCTCTATTTCGTACATGAGAGAGAAAGGGGTAGCACCTGTGGAGGTTCGAATGCTAGTGCAGTAGGCCCACAAAGTGAAGGGAATGTGAATATGCCAATCCCTTCCAGTGTCGCTGACCACCTTCATGAGAATTTTAGTCAAGATTTTTTTGGAAGCCTCAGCCTGCCCATTTGCTTGTGGGCAGTAAGGCGAAGATAAATTGAGCTTGATGCCAAATGAGTCACAGAGTTTTTGGATAGTCTTGTTTTTGAAGGACTTGCCATTATCAGTGATGATTTTATGAGGGACACCGAAGTGGCAGATGATGTGGCTGCTGATGAAGTCGACAATCTTGTCGGCTTTTGTGGAGATGAGAGGAATGGCTTCCACCCACTTGGTGAAATACTCGGTGGCAGTGATGATGGATTGATGACAAAGAGATAAATGAGGGTTAATCTCACCGATGAGATCTATGCCCCACTGAGAAAAAGGCCAAAAATCTTGAGTGACTTGTAAGGCGTGACTAGGAAGATGAAGCAAGTTAGAGTGCTGCTGACACTTGATGCAATGCCGAACATAGTCGCTACAGTCTTGATGAAGGGTGGGCCAATAATATCCCAGACAAAGGATGCGCTTGGCAACCAAATTCCCACTGAAATGTCTGTCACAAATCTCATCGTGGACTTGCTTAATGGCCTGAGATGCTTCAGTGGAGGTGAGACAGTGAAGGAGGCCGTCGAAGCCTCGCTTATAGAGAAGACCCCCTAGCATGGTATAGCGAGCAGTACGCTTGATAAAAGTTTGTCGCACATTGTTAGAGAGGTTGGGAGGAATGACAGACAAAGATAAGAAGTCCACAAGTTGCTTATACCAAACATCTCATGGGCTAGAGTCTATGGTGTTGACATGATTAATGTTAGGAGAGATATAGGAAGGTGACGACACATGATGCACCATGACAAAAAGTCTGGATGCAGATGAGGAAGATGGGATATGCGAAGTGAGAGAAGCCATGGTGTCAGCAAACTTATTCGTGGATCGAGGAACAGTCTGCAAGAGGTAATGGTCGATATATGCAAGGAGAATGTCAGTACTATTTTTGTACCTTTGCAAAATTTCATTTTTATAGAGGTATGAACCGTTGACCTGATTGACGACAAGCTACGAGTCACCGAAGATGTTGATGGACTTGATGCTAAGAGAGAGGGCAGTCTGAAGTCCCAAAATTAAGGCCTCATATTCAGCCATATTATTGGTACAATTAAAGTCGAGCTTGAAAGACAAAGGCATGGGCTCACCATCGAGTGGGATGAGAATGACTCCCGCACCCCCACTAAGTTGACATTTGGAGCCGTTGAAGAACATGGTCATTTGGTAGACAGTGTCATCGGTGGAAAGCGTAGCGATAGACTCATCAGGAAACTCGCACTGCGAAGGTTGATTGTTGGGAAGAGGGGCATCCACCAGTTGATCAATGATGGTTTACCCCTTGATAGATTTCTGCTGGATGAATTCGAGGTCAAACTTAGCAAGCAGCATGAGCCACCGAGCCATATGTTGATGTTGATATGGCTTGGAGTGCATAAAATTAAGAGGGTCGGTGTGAGTGATGACAAAGGTTTTGTGGTTAAGAAGATAGTGGTGGAGCTTGGTAGCGGCAAAGACTAATGCCAAATAGAGTTTCTCGGTATGAGTATACCGAGTTTCATAGTTGACCAGTGTTCGGCTAATATAGTAGACCGCTTGCTCACGGTGATGATCATCTCGGTGCGTGATCATGGCACCTAACGAATGGTTGGTGATAGAGATATAAAGGTAGAAGGGTTAATCATCTTTAGGTGGAATGAGGACTGGTGGAGAGACCAGATAGCGTTTAAGGGCTTCAAAAGCTTCTTGACAGTCTTTATCCCATGTAAAAGAGACATCCTTCTTAAGGAGATGATGAAAAGGTTGGCAGCGGTCAGAAAGCTACGAGATGAAATGACGAATGGATTGGAGCTTCCCTTGTAGACTGCGAAGCTGCTTGAGATTGGTCGGGGGTGGCATCTCGAGGATAGCACGAATCTTGGCGGGATCTATCTCGATGCCACGAAAAGAAATAATAAAGCCGAGAAGCTTGCCAGAGAGGACCCCAAAGACACATTTCTTGGGGTTAAGGTGGACATTGTATTGAAGAAGGTGAGAGAAGATGATTTTGAGAATGGTCAAATGGTCACGACGAAGCTTGGACTTGCTGAGAAGGTCATCCACATAGTCCTCCATGATTTTATGGAGGAGATCATGGAAAATGTAGGTCATGACACGTTGATATGTGGTGCCTACGTTCTTCAAGCTGAAAGGCATGACTCAATAGCAGAAAGTCCCCCATGGGGTAATGAAAGTGGTCTTGTGCTGATATTTTGGAGTAATTAGGATTTGATTGTATCTTGAAAACCTGTCCATGAGAGATAGCATCTCATGGCCGGCCATGAGATCAATAAGTTGGTCAATGTTAGGAAGAGGAAAGTCGTCTTTGGGATAGGCTAGGTTAAGGTCGTGATAGTCTATGCAGATTCGGATCCCCCCAGTCGCCTTGGTGACTGGGACGATGTTAGAGACCCACTGCGAATAATCGATGGGCTGGATGAAGGAGATAGAAAGGAGGCACTGAAGCTCCTCTTTGACAAGGAGGGCAATGCGAGGATGCATCTTTCAAAGCTTTTGCCTAACAGGCTTAGCCTCTGGTTTGGTGACAATGTTATGGGTAGTGATGGTGGGGTCGATGCCAGGCATGTCACGGTAGGTCTAGGTAAAGGCCTTGCTATGGTCTGAGAGGAACTGGGTATAGTCAAGCTGCTCCTGAGTGTCTAAAGATTGACCAATATTTAAGACATGAGGAACATTAGAAGAAGGGAGGTTGATGTTAATGGTTGATTCATTTAACATAACCTGGGTCTCAGAAGGGAGAGAGCGCTGGATGAAAGAGTCATCGGTGCAAATGTAGGAAAGAATGGCGTCATCGTCAATGCAGTGGACAGTGTGAATGGTTGCTGACTCATCTTCTACCATGCTAGGAAAAATGAGAGGGAGAGACCTGGACACCCCATTGAGCTGATAAGTCAAGGGTTCCAGGTGAATGGTGTTTATGGAAAAAAAAACTAGGAGGGATGGAAACCACCGACTCCGTAGGTGAAGGAGGAGGAATGGGTGAGCTTGGAGGAGATTGGTCAATGGTTGGTTCGGGACAAAGGTCTGTAGGGGTCTGAGTGGGGTCGTGATATCCCAGGCCATATTGTTTCTTGGCATTGTCATCGTTGAGCGGTTTAATGGGCTGATGGGAGCCCTGCTCATAGCATCCGAAACCAAAACCCTTCCATGCACACCTTTAAAGGTAAATGTGTGGAAAGGTAGGGTTGCCAAGAAATGAGAAGTCTGATGTGAAAGGTTGAGGTGAAGAAAGAGGATTGCAATCAGTAGGAGCTTGATCAAGCCCCCCATAGACAAGGTTGGTTCGGAAGTGAGGAGGACCATAAGGCACGATCATCCTGATCCAATGGTCATAACTAGGTTATGATGAAGGCATCCATACTCTTGTGGAGTTTGGAACATGTCTAAGGCTAGCAAGTGATATTACCCCAATGAAAGTCTTTGGAAGATGTCTTCCATGGGATCTGTGGTCGTCGCTTGAAGGGGAGGTGTGAGGGTGATCGTCGGTTGTGAACTGGTTAAAGCTTTCGCAGATGGAGGCGGTGTCAGGGTTGACAACTTGATAGGAATGAGAATGTCATTTGGATGGTAGGTGGTGTTACAAGTTTTGAAGGGTGAAGGGTCAGCGGGAATGGTATGGATTTGCCCATCGTGCTCAAATTTCACACAATGGTGCAGGGTGGAGGGGACACAGGCCATGGTGCGGATCCAGGGTCGGCCTAGCAAGATGTTGTATTGAAACTCTCCTTCGATGATATAGAAGAGCTCTGAGACTGTACGTGGACCAACGTGAATGTGAAGGATGAATGTGCCAATGGTCATGGCAGTGGTGTCATTAAAGGAACGCAAGATTGCGTCAGTTTTAGAGACACAATTCTTGGGAAGAGCCAACTGTTCAAAGGCATGGGTGGAGATAATGTTGATGCTGGCACCTTCATTGATCATAACGCATTTAATGTGTTTCTAATCAACAATAGGCAGTGATGAAGAGGGTGGCATCCTGATCTTCCGTGTTGGATGTGGGAATCTCAAAATCGCTGAATGTGATGGAGGCAACAGGGGCTAAAGAGTGGACAAGGGCAGCAAGTGGCTGGGGGTCCTCGGGTTGAACCTCCGCTGCCTGCAGGGCTCTAATGAGGGCTTGACGATGCTGGGGTGAGGTTTGGATGAGGTCATAAAGGGACATCTTCACAGGCATCTGGTGAAGCTGTTTCAACATAGAGTCATGAATTGCCCCTGAAGAGGAAGAAGAAGAGGGTTGAGGCGCACCAAGGATAGAAATCTTAGGCTTGGGCAGTTGAGGTGGCTGGATGAAAGGGTAGGTCCAAGGAATGGCAGCTTTTTCCTTTGCCTTGTCCTTTTATGACCTGGTGGTTATGTGAATGACATTGATTTTGAAGATAGGGGGTGAAAGAGATGAAGGGGTCGTGGTCTGCTGATGAGATGTTGATGGGTCTGAAGAGGTCAGAGGGTTATGAGAAGGAGTCAGGGGTCGGTCGAGAGTGTCCTCAAATAGAAGAGTGTCTTTCTCTAGATAGCGGTGAATGACGGTCTTGAGGGCACAGCAAGTCTCGATATCGTGTCCTGGCGTACGATGATATAAGCAAATCTTCATGTCATCGAACCAGGAGGGCTTAGACCCGAGAGGTTGGAAAGGCCTGATGGGTGGAAGGGTTATGCTAGAAGTTTGCAAAAGTCGATGCAAGATCAAAGAGTATGAGCCCACTGAAGGGTCCGTGCTCGTTGATGTGTGCGATACTGGTGACTTTTGCTTGGGCAGAGTTGGAGGAGGCTTTCGTACCACCTTTTGGATTGATAGTGCGGCGACAGGTGGAGATGGTACTTTCTTCATGAGAGGTACCACCATTTTGGGAGAGGGTAGGCTAGCGGTAGGCAAAGGAAGCAAAGGAGGCAACTAGTTTTGATTAAAAGTCAGAGTGGGAAGGACTCTGGTCAAGGTCGAAGGATGGGGGCCCAAAATGGAGGGCAATGATGACAGAGGAGGAGGCATTCACCTTTGTGGTTTAGCAATCTTCTGTGACTTGGGTTGAAGACTACTATTGGTTGAGGTCTGGTCTAGGTCCACCTTCACTTGTGGATGAGTGAGGTTGGAGACAGGGCAAACGCCAAGTGACTTGATAGGTTTAGATGGGGTAGATGCGGGTTTTGGTTTTGATGGGGCTGGTTGAGGCTTAGAAACAGGAGTCTGGTTTTTGTTAAAGTTCTTGGGAGATTTCGCCATGGGAGGATTAGCTGCATGAGATGAGAGGGCATGGGCATGTTGAAGAGCTATGAGACGCTCCCACAATCCCTGATGCTCCACTTTCCTAGAAGGGAGAAGTTTGAGTTTCTCCACTAGTCAGGAAAATGGCTGAGAAGATGTGGGATGAGGTTTGGGTTCTTGAGAATATGTGGACAGTTGTGGGGTTGAAGATGAGACTGGTGTAGCGGTCTCAGACCCAAGGCATGATGGAGTCGTGATAGGTTCATCTATGGTTGGAGACAAAGGAGAGGTAGGTTCTTCCCTGGGTGGAGAAGAAACCAGAGAATGAGGCTCCTCAAGTGGGTAAAGAGCAGGGATGATTGTGCCCTCCACTTGCGATCGAGGAGTAGGAAGGATTAGGTCCTCCATGGGCAGCAGGAAGGAGGATGGTGAAACTGGCGGTGCTGGTAAGGTCGAGGCATCCTCCAAGATGAGAGAGGTTGACAGAGAACTAACCGGAGAAACAGGTTCGTCCACATGTGATGGACTAATGGATGGACTCACCTCTTGTTGGTTGGAAATGAAGGGCGAGACCGTATTGACTGTTCATATATTGTGTTTGTGAATGTTGTCAGTCAAGGTCTCGATATTGTTCTGAGTTGGTGGATGATTGGGGAATGGTTGCTTAAAGATGTCGATGCCTTGATTAGGTGGTGCATTGGGATTGTTGAGGATGAGGTCACCCTTTTCTAGCATGTCTTGGATGATGTTTTTAAGGGTTTTACAGTTGCTCGTGTCATGTCCTTTAACATGGTGAGTATTGCCCTATACCACACAGAGCCAGAAATGGAGGTCTCTAGGCTGGACATCTTGTCCATCAGCATTTTGATGATATCTACTGACTGACGGATTGGTGGGTGGAGCGCCCCCAGCGTAGATTGTAAGGCACTTGAAAGAGGCTTGCTCCGCAGAAGAGGCATACGACGTAGTCAGTTGTACCAGTAAGGGCTGCAACATATGGATGACTAGTCGTAGGGATAGAAGAGAAGACTAAGGATGGTTGGGTAGAAGGCACGACTAGGCTCGATGTTGCCACGGGGGGTTGGTTAGTGGTAACATGGGCCAATGGATAGGTATCCACCCTGGTGTTGATAGGGGCCAGGGTAGGCAGAATAGAGACGACTAGATTCTGAAAGGGGGTAGAAAGTGGTTGAGTGGGTTGAGGTTGATAGGGGGCCAAAACCCCAGTGGAAGTGGGCCCAAAGATGGAGGGAGAGGCCACACTTGGATGGTTGGTTAAAGGATGGTCATTGGTCGAGGCAATAGCCTGGGTGTCAAAAGGTTGAACTACGGACACTGTTGATACGGCCGCAGTTTCGAGAAGAGAGGTCAGCATTCCGTAGATTGGATTGCCCAAGGAGTCTCACGTTCGGCTATTCGTGAGATAGTGCTGCAAGGCTTTGATGTTGAGGTCTAAGAATCGTGCAAAATCTTGGTCCCCTTCTGGGACAATAGGCGTCTGGGTCGGGGATGGTCTAGTAGGAGTTCTTTCAGTCTCTAAGTGGAACTCCATTATAAGACTGGTTATGGATGGGGTAGACGGAAGCGGGTGATGCCTCACGTGATCGACTAGAGCCTTGGCTTGACTATGAGTTAGAACCATTCAAGGCAAGAAAGAACATCCTCACAAGCTCAAATAAGCAAATAAGAACAAAAAAGATGAAGAACACAAGTAGATCCTAAAACCCTAGGAGTAAATTATTAGGATTATAGTGGCTTATGCCTTAGAATGTGTGTAGAGGAAGATTGGCTTTTGAGTCGAGTCCTAGAAGAAGTAGTCTATGGATGGTTTCGGGTTAGTTATGGTGCTCAAAGAAGTCTGTGTTAGGTTTCATACAAGGCCTGGTGTTAAGGAGCAAGCTCCCCTCACTTCACAAGTCCAGTGATAAGCTGGGCCTGCTTAGCCAAAATATACTTCCCCTAGAGATTAGACTCTGCCAAAGAATAGAGTGGGCTTTCCCCTTGGTGATGAAATCCAAGTAGGATCACCGGGACGGGTAAGGTATCCACTGGGGGATGAAATCCCAGTCGGGCCTTGTCTCAGGTAAGTTAAGATGTTTGTTTTGTGCAAGTGGTTTGGTCGTGTAACATCAAGTGGACTAGATTAATTCAATATGCGTTTATTAATTACTAAGTGTGGTCTAAGAAATGCAAGCAAATAGAAATGAAAGTGCAACATGTTTTAAGCCCAAGTCAAAATGTTTGTTCGTATGAAGATGAATGGAGAAAGAGTCGAAGAATATGAGTTTTGACCAGTCTAGAAGTGCAAGAAAGAAAACAAAAGTTCTTTTTATTCCTGCTTATGATGTCGTTTAGAAAAGATGAAAGAGGCGAAAAGGAAGGAACTTAATGCACCTATATGAACGAAAGAAAGAAAGAACCCAAGGAAGGCCCTAGTGTCCCACCAGGTGTGCCAGAATGTTTCTACGCTAATTTCGCTTTCACATTCAAAAGATAGAAATGAGAAACTAAGAGATGGTCTAGGGTTAGAAGATACCCAGATATAGTCGTGCACACTAAAATCAGACATTGGAAGGTACTCCTCTTTGGCTGTGGAAGAATGATACCTGCAAAGAAAAAGAGACTAAACACGAAAAAACATTAGACGAAGAGACGGTGGGCTATCAAGCAAACGCTTGATCCCTGAAGTATGAAGACTTCCTTAAGGGATATCAACCCACTAATAAAAAGCAAAATATTTGACTGAAGTAGAAATAATGAAAGACAGAATGAAAGCAAATAAAAGACAAAAAGTAGAATGCATACCTGATATGCAGCAAACTACTCTACACAGTCGCCAACATTGGTCTCTGTGCTGGCGTCGGTCAATAAGGGTGCCGACGTCGGTTAAAGTGCCGGCATCGGTCAATAAGGGTGCCGACTTCGGTTAAAGTGCCGACGTCGGTAGGGGTAATGACCAGCATCAGTTTGGGGCAACAGTTTTGGATAGGGTCTGATCGGGTTTGGACAGGTTCTTAGGGTTTGCAGAAAGGTCAAATGTTTTTGTCTGAGGGTTCGGGAAGCCAGTTTAGGAGTCAGAGGGATTGTTTGGGGGTTTATGTGCAAGGGGTATGGGCAGAGTTATAGACTGTATATTCTACAGAGGGTGGATAGAGGTGATACGGGTGGAAGTAAAGTCGGGGCTATAGTCTGAATCTAAATCTGAGTAATGATAGCAATTAAAAACAATAACCAGAGATCAGAATAAAAACACAGAACAAATTCTTACCTGTTACGTGCTGAAGATAAAAGTCAGAGACATGATTGATGTTGTCATTGTGTTGCATAAGTTTGATGTAGCAGACCTCCAGTAAGATGACTGAAGTAGAATACCTGTATTGAAGAGAGAATGCAAGAGATTGATTGCAGATTGGTTAGATGCAAGAATTGGTTGATCATTTTGAATGAAGAGGTTTTGTTGATTGATACGAAGGAAGGTCTGATAATCGATTGAGAAACGGAATGATAACAGATAATGGATAACGGTTCCTACATTCGGGTTGAAAACACAGTGTTAAAGATAACCGACGTCAGCAGACTGCCAACGTCGGCCGATAAGTGACCGATGTCGGCAACGTCGGCTGGGTTATGACCATCGTCGACAGATGCACAATGGGGACAAAGGATAAATTTAGCTCTCTACTCATTTTTACATGCTGCCAGGGTCAAAGCTTGTGAGAAAATGGTCGACAGGGGTTAAATAGGCGTGGAAAACTAAAATGGTGATGAATTCAAAGTCACTTGAATTCATTTATTTCTAATTCTAGGACTAAGGGTCGACATAAAAATTTCATTTCAAGGAAACCATGCTTGAAGGGGTTTAATTTTCCTTTAGCTGTAAAAAACCCTTTTCACCCATATCTTTAGTCTACATAGGTTGGATATTCCCTTCATCTATTATATGGGACTAAAAAAGTCCTAAACTATTCAAGAACTATATGATTTAATGATCATCATAAAAAACTTGGAAGTTATCCACATTATCTAGAACATAAGGGCATGGGACCAATTCAACTAAAAAATTCTGCATTTTGATTCCTAAAGTGGTGCCATATTGGCAATAGAGGCTGCTAATGAATCAACTGTCTGATTCTTTTCTCTTGGGATGGATGATGTTAAATGCTTCAAAGGATTTAATCAAGTACCAAGCTTAGTGTTTGTACTTCTTTAGGTATGTAATATCACAATAGTACTTATTTATAATATGGTTTACAACCAATTTAGAGTCATTGAATACTAGTAGTTGTTTGGTGTTTTAATTTAATGTAAATTATAGGCCTAAGATCAAAGCTTCATACTTGGCCTTATTATTGGTCCTGGAGAAATGCAACATATAACCATCTAGGTACCATTTACCTTATGGGTTTGTCAAGGCCATTCCCACACTAGAACCTTAATTGGAATGAGCCCCATCAAAGTGTAAAGTCTATAGTTGAGAAGGACCTTCAAATTCTTGTTCACATAATTGTTGTTTGGTGGTGAAAGTATACATGCCTGCATGTGTTGATACAAAGTCAACTTGCTCATTCTTGGTGTTATATTTAGTAATCAAGTACTTCATTTTGGGCCCCCTGTCTACCTTGATTTGATCTAGTACCACTTTCCAAGGTAATCACATGTGGGATACATCCATAGCCATTTAACCATTCAATGTTTTTGACCAGTCTCAACTTAGTATCAAGTCATATGCCTTTAGAATGTCAACAACCAATATGCCAATAGTATACTACACACATGGATATAATTCCAATTATATACATATGTTTTTCAATTCTCTGACACATGGGACTAAGGGTTTATCCAACTACAATAGTACTCTTTTTAACTTATCAGGAGTCAAACCCAAATTTTGGCATCAAAATAGTGCTAGTTGATAATGGATTAGGATTAAATATTTCTACAAAATTCCAAGCCACTATGGGTATTAACCTTAATATTCTAAAAAAATCTGACATGCATATCAAAGGATTTGATAACACAAGTGGTCCATCTATTAGTCAAATCATATTTGGTGTGACTTTAGGACTAAAATCATTACACACCACATTTTAAGTAATGTCTCAATCATTGAATTATAAATCACTCTTAGGTAGACCTTGGATACACACAATGGAAGCTGCACCATATATATTACATAGATGTGTCAAATTTATACATGATGGGACATTATGGAAAATAATTGTCAATAATGAGACTTTCAAATTTTGTAAATTGCTACATTTAAACAATGAAGGCACCCCTAAGGTGTTTCCAATAAAAAAATATATTTCACTTGAGAATATATCCACTTATGAAATGTGTGAGTCAAGCCAAATAAATCATGTACCCCAAGTTACTCATAAGGCATCAACCAATGAGATACCACTAGATATACATATTGAGTAAACAACCACACAAAAGGAGCCAATAATACCATTCTAACAAGAAAATCAAACATTTGAGCTTCCTTTATTGGTTAATACCAAAAAATAATATTTCAAAGTTTTAGATTACTATGATAGTGATGATGAAATTCCTCATGATATGACTAATGTACAATTGTGAAAACTAAGTTTTGATTGGCTTGAGAATTTGTCACTTAACCTATTATCACCTATGGGCCCTAGTAATTATAAGTTAAATCCATCACCATCTAGAACCACCTACAAATAAAGGTAAAACAAAAATAATAGATGCATATGTTAATGCTTGTTATACCATACATCTTTTTGGCTCATCACTTTAAGTAAACCTTATAAATGCAAAATGAAAATACAACATGTAAACAATGTGGAGTTCTCTCATAAGTCTCCACAACATATATTATAGATCTCAATAAACCAAGATGTTCAACATATAATTATTTCTATTTCAATTTATTATAAGATGATATCTTTACCTCCTAATATACATCAACCCTAAAATAGACTCAGGCAAAAATAAGGATCACCATATTGCATTTATCATCAGATCACTAGCGATGATCATGACCTTTTTAGGGATTTATATAGTTAAATTCAAACATATAATCATAATGGTCATATACAAATTATACCCAAAAAGCAAAAACAACATAATACTTCCAATATTTCAAAATAAACGCATCCTTCAAAGTACCCGTACCGTGGAGATCTAAATATTACCACAAATGTTGATGGGGTCCATTATCAACATATCAAGGCTGATGTAAATAATTGGGACACAATTTGTAGCCTTAATTTTTCCAATAGTTGGGACATAATATCAATGAGGTAAAACACTCACTATTGATACCAAAATCTATTGGGAATATTATACTACCCATACCATGTGGACCAAAGGTTGTTATACACTCATATGGTAATGAATCTGAAACCAAACTTAACCCTTCATCTCAACCAATATTGGTTGATTGATATGACTGTGATAGTGAATACTATAAACATGTGCCTCATTTTCTAGTTTGAAGATAAAAAAATTTGTGTCACATGATGGATATAATGATAGACCCATAAAAATAGTAATTGGCACAAATTACCAAAAAACATTGAAGCATTGACAATAAATAATGTCGATAGTTGTTATCACTTTGAGTTGTACCCTTTGAGAAGGTGTTTCATGTCTCCTCACTTAATTGAAATAATTGGAACTCTCTAAGGTTGTAGGTGGCCTATAACTAATGAGAACTTCCAGAGAGGGCTGGCTCCCTTGATGCTACACTTAGGACTAACACTACACCTACTTAACTACAAGGAAAAGAGAGGGAAAGACTTAACATGAAAGTAAAAGGGGTGATGTACCAAATGTTTTGATCTTTTCCACTAATTTTAAGGTGTACAGTGGACCATGGGACTAAACTATAGATACACAACTCTTGATTTGGTCTTATTACATAAGTAATTTACAGAGAGGCTATGGATTCAAGTAAGATTAGGAGGGATAGCTTGTTTTTCACATCTAGTCAATGCAATAAAAATGATATAACACTAAATAAAATGTATAAAATAAACACAAACCACATGGAGGTAGTAACAATGAGACAAAAATCAAGGGGAACACAAATCACACATGATTAGATCAATCATTCATGAGTTTACACTAAACATAGTAGTAGAAGGTAAAATTTAGTCTTCATTGATTTAATAGCATGTAAAAGGAGAATAGATTTTCCATACTCATGTGGGGGGATCCTTTACAAAGTCCATTTTAGGAGTATTTATATAATATTCAAGAAGAAAGAGAGAGGATAGACGTGTATGAAGTCCATCATGACTGTCATCTATCATGAAACTAGTTACAATATCAAGAGAAGGTGAATAAATAGTCCTATTATTCATCCTCAACCTTTTTTTATCTTGGATTGATGATGTCATCATGAGAGGTGGTGTATAAGTGACTATTCATCTCCTATGACTCATCTTTCTTCACTTGAAACTACCCTTTCTTAGTTGGACGAGTTACAAGTTATTTTCTTGACACATGGCCTACTTGGCCTCCTTAGCATCTCTCTATGCCATTCTTGGTTCTTGTAATGTGTATTCCATATTTTTAAGAGTGATACTTAAGGCTGAAACCTTTTCATACTTTATCTCTATCATTAGAACCTACAACTTGCATGTATAAGCCTATTTGATTCAAAAGAATGTAATAAAAACAAGTCTAGCACTCATACAAGGTCTATTTTTTTAAAAAAAGTGTCATAAAAACCTTATAAACTCCATCTAGGTCTTGTATAAGATCATACCATCTCCATATAATATTATAAACCATTTTCAAAAGGGTCTTCACCCTTACTAACAAGAGGTTTGGAGAGGGTTGTAAGTGTTCATGCTATAGAAGCTCCATATAGACTTGAAGACTGTATTGAGACTTTATCCATGTTCCATGATTTTAAAATTAATGTTGTAGGTTTTTTAGGATTTTTTATGATTTTCCAATAGCATGTTCAACTTATGCTAAACTTGGAAAGTTTATATATCTTGTATGCTTCCTTGAATGTTCTCAACAACCTGACTAGTAGACTGCCCATGAATAGGATCTCAAAACTACCTATAGTCATTTTAATGAGATTTTATATAGTAGTTAAAGCCTTAAAAATATGTAATTAAATGCCTACTTATATTTCATGAAGTGTCGTGATGCCATTTATGACCTAAGGAAGGTTTGCTACTTCAACCTCTCAATGCAAACAAAGAAAGTTTTCACCTTGGTTTGGTTTAGTTCATTAAAACCTATATTATCAACCTAAAATCATTTTTTATGGATGGTTTAGAGATATTATACCTATTCCTAGTTTGAGAGGCCTCTCTAATTGGTCAAAAAACTTCTACACAACAAAAACCATGAAATTAGGCCTAAAAAGGCATTTTCTAGACCACTTAACTATGATTTTAATCCACATGTGCCAAGATCATTGATACTAAATGTGTTAATTAGTATTTAATATGTCATAAAGGTGTTTTAAATATATTAAAAGTGAATTATATTTCATTATAGGTCATTTAAGTAATCGAGCTTTTCTTTTAGTCATAAAGGCAATTTTTAGGTCTCTACATTATTAACAATTGCTCATAGAGTTTAGGAACTTTATTGATAAAAAAAATGCCATAAAATAGGAGTGAATATACCTTATTAACATCCCATAATGGAATTTGGTCACATGCATCTGCTCATTCAACTTCTCACATGATAAAGTTACCTTCTTGGGCATTGCAGACTTGTAGGTGCATCTTGAGACAAGTGTTTTGTGTAAAAGACATCTTAAAGTGATTGATTTTTGTTGGAAATTCCTAATTGAGGCATTATTAATACCTTAAAATATTTGAATATATTCCTCCAAAATATTTTACCCCTCAAATAGTCATGAAACTTAATTTGTCCATACCTAGGGTTTTTTGGCAGTTTGACTGTTTTGACCCTAATGGTCTTTTTCTGGTGTGTTCTCTTAATTAAAAGGAATATAATTACTATATAAAAATTATTAAATGTCCCTCATAACTTAAACTATTATACTTCCATTTAAACTCAAAACTTGCACTTTCCCTTCATATTTCTATGTGTAGGCCTTTAAGTGCCTATTTCAAGCTTAAAACCATTTCAAACTTAATTTTGGATTGATTCCTCCACCTTTGATGATTTCAATTGATATTGGAGATAATGTGAAATAATTTTATCTTATTTTAGGACCTTACCCAAGGAGAAAAAATATAGTGTTTTCCAAGAACCTATCATTCTAGATTGCAGACTTAACATAGTCCACCTGTGCATGCATAACTACAACTATTTCCTTTCCATCTCTATTTTTTACCTGATTGAAGTATATTTGGGGTTATATGACTTAAGGTAATAATCCTAAGAGTTTATTATATACCACATTTTTTAATGCATATCTGGCACTTGTTTCCTCATACTTGAAACCTTGTTCAAGAACACTATATAAATGGCCTTTAGCCTGTCCCTTGCAACTACCTATCTAAGATGATTATGGAGAGTTAACCAATTAATTGATAATTTATTTAGGTACTATAGATAACTTAAAATGATAATAAAACAAACCCTTTTTTGGTTTATTAAGGATAAAAATTCAGTGGCAATATTAATCCTTTAGGTCTCTACAGGTCTAATAAACTTTCCCCAAGAGATCCTGGCTCAATATGCTTGTTTCTCCTCATGGTAAGGAGTCTAAAAACTCTTGGAATATTATCCAATTTATTCCACACCCTGATTAACATTTTTATACCTCATACTCAATACAAAACTTACATCTTTTTGCTCATTTTAGTGTGTAGGCCTATGACTCTCTCTTAAACCTATCATCCTACCATAGCTTAAGAATGGATTCAACCTCCTATACATGTATCAGGTAGTTACAAATGAAAGATATAAATTCAATGGAATTTTTTGAGGATTAAATATGAGGATAAACCCCAAAATTCATTGAAAACATCTTTTATTTATTTTACAGTCTTGTAGATTGTACATAATCATACTTGGAATGCATATTCATACTGCCGTCTTCATGTTCAATCAACTTTGACATTATTAATTCTTGGAAGAGGTCTATGAATTCTAGAGGGAGTCTAATAAAATATTTTGCATTGGCATACAATCATTCTCAGGTCTAGAGATACATCACACCTTTAAGAACCTGACTGTCATGTCAAAATCAATAACATACAACTCCTTTTACCATCTGTAGGTCTGGTCCATGGGTGTTTGATTGGATTTTGGTAATGTATGGGGCGATAAACTTATTTAAAGTTTTATTAAAAACTAACATGCACCCATTAAGCTTCAAAATTCATTCAAATGGAGAAAACTAAGGTCATGGGGTTTGTTAGGGTTTTAGAGGTAGTTATCTTCTTAGCAATAATCCATAAAGCTCTACCCCATAATCTCAAAAATTTTACCAGGAATTTGAAGGGAATAGGTGTGGTCAATATCTATTAAGGGAATTTGGCCTAAAACTTTCTCTCCTCCATGAACCAATGCTAGTAAATTGACCTTATTGACCATGCCTACAAACTTACAAATGCAATGGAGGAATTGAATAGGTTTTTCTCTTGTTTTGAACTATTCCATCTTCCTGAGCATGATTTTGAGCTTAGGGAAGATAGAGGATGCCTTGGAGAGGATTATAAGATAATGATCATCTTGAAAAACCTTTCAAAGATACCTCTATAGACCCTTCTTCATCAATAAATTGTTCATTTGTCAAAATGCCTTGTTGTAGCTTCATGTAAGATATCCATGGAGTTCTTCCCTGATTTGTTTAAGGAGAATGTAACATACAAATAATTCATCTTGCCTACCCTTCTTTCATTGTACTATGTTTGGACATTAGAAAATTAATAAAATAATTTCAAATGTGAATTTATGTTAGAAAAAAAGCTTTGACACCTCTTTAATGAGTGTACATATATAATGAGACATTAGATGTTCTTGAACAAGTGTCAAATAACCCTAAAAGACCTCTTTGACCTCTATAAATGGTGTTCCACTCTTCACACTTGATATTTCATATAAATTCACTTTAATACATTAGAACATGCAATAAGAACAAAACAAGTGAATACCTTAATCTCCACAAAATTATCTTAAACTCTCCAAAGTGCTTGAAAAGGAAAAATTGTTATCTTACTAGCTTTGCTTCTTGATCCACTATTTACTATAGAGCATAATATCATATTGTAAGATCCCCACATCATTTTTTATACCATGGATCAATCATATATTAAATTTTATAAACTAACCTTAATCTTTACAAAGTTACCTTAAACTTTGCTAAATTGCATTATAAAAGACCTTATAGAAGATCATGACACAAGGCTGATTGGACCAAACACATGTCATAGACCTTAACATCCTAATAAGACCTGGTCTAGACCTATTTTTAAGTGTAAATTGATGTAATGGTCAAGTTTTTGATGATAGGGGTTGTGTAGACACTAAAAAACCACACATAATGGTTCTAGATGTCGAAATACATCGAGACCCTCTAGGGACCACCCAACCTTTCCAGACCATAAATACAAGTCAAAAACCACCCCACTAACCAACCCATCAGACCCTAAGTCAAGTTATCTACCTAGTTAAACTAACTCACTAACTTTCCATTTTAACCCAACTTTATTTAACCCTTGACTATTGATGGTCACCTTGATTATTGATGGTCACCCAACCACCGATGATAATCGTGACCGTTGATGGTTAAGTTCGACCATTGATGGCCAAGCCTTCCCCATTTAAAATGGAAAAATATAATATGGCTACCTTTTCCATTTCATGAAGAATCGAAACCATAAACTAAAACTCCTAGGGAACCTTCTACCTCCATCTCTATTTGCTTATAAAAGGAGGGGAGAAAGAGGTGAAAAGGATCCAAGGAAGCATCCAGGCAATCAAGCTACCAGCTAGCAAATATCAAGAGCTTTTTCATTAGGATTTTATTTTACATGTTTTCCTTCTAGCCAACTAGATAGCATAATAGAGACCTGCTACTCTACCAAAATTACTTTACAACCCCTAGGCACTGTTACTCTACCAAAATTGCTTCTCACTCTACCATCAACCATAAAAAATAAACTAGGTACATTTTCTATTTCAAGTTTTATTTACTTGGTATTTGACATTCATCTTTGATTGAATCAAACCCTTCTACATAATAGCTTCTATCCCCTGACCTTAACCAAATCTCTAATCACTTATAAACCCATTATGTAACCCTTTTTTGGACACCCTCAGAACCCACGACAACCACTGATGATCACCTTGACCACCTACGGTCACCCTTAACCACTGATGCTCACCCTGACCACCAATGGTCACTATGGTAAGAAATAACAACAAGCTATTTCCACCTACTTACCCTCACCCAAAATCCACTTTCTACCTCTTTGCCTGTTCATGGAGTCCCCACCTATGTTTTGAACCCAACCCAACCTATTTAGCATTAGTATTGACCTGCTATTTTCTATAATTAGTCTATTTTATTTATCAAGCATTTATTTCTTCTTGCATTCTTTTTGAGTCTTTTCTATAATTTGATGCAAGTACTTTATCTTTATTTCGTTCAACTTAACTATTTTAAGAGTGTGGATTGATAGCCTTCTAGTAAGCCCACACTTCTTGGATCTAGCTAATGCTAGGCAATCCACCTTGCTATCCATATAACAACCCATTTATTTTAGTAGTTTATTATCTATAGGTCATTATTCCTAAGACAAAGAGGATCCATCCAAAATTTTATGGGTCACACACGCACACACAAACAGGGTCTTCTACCATACATGTATCTAGTTTTTTACTTCTTTCCAAGAAAATAAACCAAAATTGAGAGAAATATTTTGGCATGCCTGGTTGGAGTAATAACATCTAGATGCCCCTTTTATTTCTTGTTTTATGCTCATATAAATAAATCAAAATTTATTTTGGGTATAAAATACACCTTGCATACATTGATTACTTTCATGTTTCACTCATGTAGTTAAATTTAAAGGCTAAGTAAATCAATTGTAGTTTCACCTTTGTTCTCACACACCATACCAAACCATTTAAATCAATCAAAACATCATAACAATTAACATATGGCCTGACTAGGGTTTCATCTCCTAGTGGTTCACCTTCACCCTTTGGCTATCTTACTTGGAGGTCACTACTAAGAAGAAAAACCAAAACTCACCTGTCTGGTTGAGTCTAAACTCTGAAATTGATATATACTAGTTAAACACCCAAATGCGCTTATCATTTTAGTGTGTGAAGGGAGGGGGTAGGCCCCAATACCAAGTAATGTATTGATTTCCAACACAAATCCTTTTGAGAGCCTTGAACACTTGAAACCAACCATAGACTTCTTTTATAGTACCTATTCTACAAACTAAGTTCTTCTTCACACTTTCCAACTAAAGCATAAGCTAAAAGTGAGATAAAAGGTACCCTAAGATTTTAAATGATTCTAGTGCATGTTTTGATTGCCTTAAGATCTTTTTATTTTGTTTGGTTTGTGTTTGAGTCATGAGATTTTATTTTTTTCTTTCTATTTCTCACATGGTCTTTACTAGACAATAATTGAGGAACTAGACCAACCAAGATCCACCTTCCTCTTCTTCTTCCTCCATGGATTATACCTCAGATGTTGAAGGTTCCCCCCATCCTTCTACCAGCCCTACCATGCCTCAAATAATTACCCAAGGTGATGCAGAATTCACCACCTTCCTTGATAATAACCCCGTACCTCTCCAACATTACCTCAATACTCTATCTCACAGTAACCCTGCTTTGATTCCAATTATGAATCCACCTTATGGGATGACTCCAAATATTATGGGAGACAACTTTTTTTCCACTAACTCTACCTAACCTATGATCACTCAAACATCTTCCTTCACCAATAACCCATTCAATACCTCCATCCAAAGTCAATCAAATAACCCAATCAATAACCAAATAACCCCCTACACCAACTAACAACTCCTCCAACATAGGGACAACCTCACCTTTTATTAACCTTACTCCACCTACCATGGGGATACCTTCTACCCATATTTCCACTATCCCCCTTATCACTGCCAACCCACCAATCTCTACCCCACTTCAAAATGTGGTGCTTTCTATACCTTCTACCCTTCCACTTATCAGTACCAGAGTTACAATTTACCCCTAACCAACTAACCCATTCATACCTCCAAACCTATCCATATCAATTCCCCAATCTACCAATCTAATCATACCACCAAATCAACTCACATTAATCCCTCAACAAATACCTATGACACCCTACCCATCTTATGTTCTTAATCCATAAGGATACATAGCTCCATCTTCTACCCAACCTGTTTTGTCTATTAACCCCTATGTCGTATCATCCCAACCCTCAATGAACACATACCAGCATGTGGCCTCTTCTCAACCTTCTACCATTTATCCATATATTTCATCTACCTAACCCCAACAAAACTTACGACACAATTATGGAACTCCCCAACCTCAAACAAATTTGGTCAAAAAGGTGATGGATAAAATGACCAATCTAGAGTCATATATCTTTGGGACTCACAACCTCTTGTTTTAAGACCAAATATATAATGAATATATTCACCTATATATCCCTATCTAACCTTACCCTCCTCAGTTGGAACTACCCAGATTTTCTAAATTCCAAAGCAAGGAGGACCCCTAATAACACCTAAGAGCATTTCAACATTCTTACTACTTGATTGCCTATGCTGATGCTCTTCTCCTTTGCACCTTTCTTATGTATTTATCTAGACCAAAATTATGTTGGTATAGTGATATCACTAAGCACTCCATATTTTCCTTTTCCCAACTCACCCAAACCTTTTTAGACCACTTCTTGATCAATATATCTAAGAAGGTCTCCATTACTGACCTCTACTCCATTAGGCAATTTGATGACTAATCAATTGCTGATTTGATTACCAACCTCTTATCAACCAGCTCTCTTTCTCTTTTATCGAACCTGAGTTGATTAAAATTTTCCCTTGGGCTTGTGCCAAACGTATTTCTCCTACTCTACAAGTTCAAACCTTCATAACTTTTGATGAGGCTCCCACCATGGCACGCAAATTAGAAATCAAATCCATAAATGAGGGGAAGTTAAAATTAAGAAATAAAAACTCTATATTCAAATATAACAACCCTTCCCCATCCAAAACCACCAACCAATCTAACCATTCTAACACCATACCAAAGGCAACCACAAATATGGTTGTCCTTAAAACTGTTCCACCTCTGGTTGTCAACCAACCCAATCAAACCAACTCCTCTATCTCTTCTAATAAACAAACAAAAAATCAAAACTAGGCTACCCAAAAACAATACACTCTACTAGGGGAGTCATATGCTTTAGTTTTGGACAAGTTTCTCAAACCCAACATCATATAGCTTCCCCCCATCAAACCTCCCCAACAATTCGATGCTTCTTGCATTGTGCTTGATTGGTACAATGAGAGTGATCTATGTGATTTACAATGTGTCATTAGAGATGACATTAGTAAGTGTAACACCTTTAAAACCATTGTCTAAAATTTGATCGATAAATGAGAACTTGCATTAGACAATCCCAATGCACCCACGAATCAATCAATCAACACCTTTCGACAACCTTTTCCCAATCATGCCCCTTCTACCAACCATGATGATAACAAATTATAATCATCTCATACTCATGAGGTCCATATAGTCAATGTGATTATAAATGAACCCACCATTGAGGAAACCATTTCCTTAACTACCTCACCTTCCACTCCACTTGAACCCATAATTGAGGAAACCATTGCCTCAACTAACTCTTCCTCTATTTCACTTATTGAAGTGGTAGAATCATCCCCCATTCCTTTAGATACCCAAATAAAGGAAAAAAACATATCCTTTCCTTCACTTGATGAATTAATGGACTTACCCACCTCTCCTTTGATATAAATACCAAAGGAGGCAACCATTACCATCAAACCTTCCTCCCCCATCATAGAACCACCCACTCTCTCTTTAGAAACCATTCCATAGAGAGAGATCACCTTTTTCACTCCTTCCATGGAGGAAACATCCTCCCAAATCTTGGAATATTTTATGAAGGACAAAAGTGAATAAACCATTCCCTTACCTCAAACTTTGGGCCTAATCTTTGAATTCAATGCCTAAGGAACCAAACCAGTTTACAAACCCTTCTCTTGACTAGTCCAAAGCCTAGAGTTCTCTTCTTAACCTAATATAGATTGTGCCCATTTTTGGAACCATCTTGGGTTCCCCTATCAAAATAAATAGGAACCTTAGACTTTACCTTCATCTACCCCATCTTCAATTGCACCTACCATTAAACCTATCATCACTTCAACCCCTTCATCAAAAACCTCTCCCTCCAAAATCGTGGAAGAACCATCCAAACCATTTCCATCTAAAATTTTCAAATCACCTTACACCTCTCTAATAAAACCTATTAAGAACTTAGGAGTTCCCCCTAATCCCATCCTTATCCACCCATATTTGAAGTTTGACTTAACCCAATATATTCCATTGAAGTAAATCTTAACCAAACCATCCAAAAAAGTGGAGCCTCCCAAACTCCCACCTAGAACTAGAACTGTACCACCTGCTTCCCTCTTACCTTTTATCTTGGGACCCCATCCTTATTCCATCCTATGAGCTCATACTTATATCAAAAAGGCCAAACCTCCCAAAACTACCCAAACTAAACTTCCTCCTTTTATTCTACCTTTACCTACCCCCTCCAAAACACCAAACTCCCCATCATTCTTGATCAAACCACCTACCTCTACTTTCCCACCTATTTACAAACCTTCATCATATCAATTACCCACCTCCAAATCTTTCACATTTAAACCTTCCACATTCGAACCATCCAACACCAAGCAATCCCAATCATGCCCACCTACCAAAACTATTATGTCACCCACAAATTTCATGGTGAAGCCTAGTTTTAAGAAGGCTCCCACCCCAAAAACCAAAAGCCCATCACCCTTAACACCTATGATCAAATCTTATTTAACCATTTTACAAAGGTTGTTACAAACGTATTCTATAAGCCTACCACCTTTCAAATCCTTTTGACCCTTTGAGTCCTAAACCATCTTGGTTCAATGATAGTTTGATCTACTCATATCATAAGACACCTGGACATGACATAGAGAATTGCAAAGCTCTCCAAGCACTTATCCATAACTTATGGGATGAAGATGATATATTATTAGATGAACCTCTCTTAATCCCATCATAAATCCAATCACCAAACAAACCTATCCAACATTTATCCACTACCACACTCTCATCCAAGAATGAGGAGAAACTAAAGTAACCTTCTACCCTAACACTCTCGCTCATCCACACTATCCATATGGTCACTCAATCTCTGGCCCAATAAAAGGATAAGGGAAAGGCCAAAGCTTCCATTCTATGGACATATCCTTCCACCCCTCAACCTTCCAACTGGACCCAAGCACCTTCACCTTCACCTTTTACAAAACCCAAAATATCCATTTTGGGTGCCTCTCCCTCAACCTTTCTAAATCTATCAAGTGAGTAGTTCTCAAGCAACTTCACCAGACACCAGTGAAGATGAGTTTATACAAACTGATCAACACCTCACCCCATCACCACCAAACATTTATAAAGGCCCTATAATCTATATAGGTCCACACTGAAGACCCTCAACCTATTATAGCGTTTATTGGTGCTCTTCAACTCTCTACCCTTGTCACATTCAAGGATTCAAAAATACCTTCTATTCATCTTGAAGATCCTAATCCACCTCTCTTCATCACTAAATACATCAATAAAACCTACATCAAAAGGGTGATGATTGATGGGGGATCTAGCATTAATATTATCTCCTCTCATGCTTGTGACCAACTTCAGCTACCAAAGAATATCATGTCAGAAACCATATTGGTCCTCCATTTCTTTAATGATACTATGGCCACAAACTTGGGGATGATCATCCTCCATATCTACTTAGGACCTCACATTCTTCTAGAGCTGTTCTACATCATAGAAGGCAAGTTGTAATATAACATCTTATTTGGACACCCTTGGATCCACTCCATGAATTGTGTCCCATCCACTTTACATCAATATGTCAAGTTTGAACACAAGGGGCAACTCATCACCATACAAGATAATCTTAGTCTTTTCACATTTTTCAACATGACATATCAACCCAATCATGTTATTCTTCCTCGATCATCCACCTTACCACCAACCAACAATAAGTCCACCCCTACCATCAATAAAGCTTCAACTAGCTCATCTATACCTTCTTCTTAGATCCCCACAAAGGACCCTTAGAACCTACATTCCAACGTCTTTCACTGGGAGAGTATCATATTTTATCCTTGGATGCCTTCCCTACTCCTCAAGAATATGGTAATCTTGATCATAATCCTGATTATGATCCGAATATTAGAACCATCATTATTTTTGGGCTTCCCAACCACTAAACCAATTTCATTTATGGGGGACTTGATCATCCACTTCATGCTTCATCCACCACCTTTTCTACCTGATCATTCACCTTTGATTTATTTTATTTGGACAAACCAAAATTCTCCAACATACCTTCATAGGTGTGCTTAAAAGGGATTTGGCCTTAACCATTATGAACATAGACCTCATGAGTTACATTTAATCAAAACCCAAAAACCTTGTGAGCTATTTGACCTTGGGTTCATCCCACCAAAAGAACTCACCGATTCACCCAAACCCATTTCCACCATTGATGAAAACATTCTATCCTCACCAACCCCATCTCTTTCAAAATTTGAGGATTTCAAAACCATCCTTTCTAACTTTTTTTTAGTCAATACTGTTAGTTTGGGTCCCCTGACCTATCAAAAGGGTAGCCAAACTAAAACCTTTCCTCTGATTCATCTTGAAATGGTATAAAATGATTCTCCTCCCATCCACACCATCCAAAATGAAGATGATGATTCCATTCTAACCTATCTTGGTGTAGGGCATTATTCTATCCATAAATTCCTTCCTCCTAAAAACTAGACCATGTTGAATGAATCTACTATCGATGTCAACTTGGGCTCTCAGGCTAACCCTCACATTGTTAATATTAGTCAATATTTAGATTCTTAATAGCAATAGGATTACCCTTCCTTCATGGCTGAAGCATAACATTTGCTTGGTCCTATCAAAATATGCCTGAAATTGACTCTTCCATATCTCTCCACAACATCATCATCCATCTCGATGCTAACCCTATTAGACAAAAGCTTTGCAAGATGCACCCTCACATCACCCTTTTAGTCAAATAAGAGCTTTAACACCTCTTTTTTATAAACTTCATCTAACCCATTCACTAACCTCAATGGGTTTTCAACATCATTCCCATCACTAAGCCCATAGGGGGACTTCTTCTTTATGTTGACTATTGTGACCTCAACCTTGCTTGTCCAAAAGATGACTTCCCTTTGTCTAACATCGACCAACTTGTGGATCTTATAGCCAACCATGAGATGTTATCTCTCAAGGATGGTTTCTTGAGATATAACCAGATCTTGATTACCTCCAAGGATCAACATGACACTTTTTTTATCACCCCATGGGAAACCTTCTCCTATAGGGTCATGCCATTTAGTCTGAAGAATGTTGAAATAACCTACTAGCGTGTGATGACCTACGTCTTCCATGTTCTCATCCATAAAATAATAAAAGACTATGTAGATGATCTCTTTTGGAAATCCAAATACCACAAGGATCATCTAGGAGTTCTCAAAATTATCTTTGAGTGCCTAATCCATTTCTTTGTTTGACTCAACCCCCAAAAATGTGTTTTTGGGGTCTTATCTGGACAACTTCTCGACTTTATCATCTCTCTTTGAGGAATCAAAGTAGACCCTTCCAAAGTTAGAGTGATCCTCGACATGCCACCTCCAAACCACCTTAAACAACTCCACAGCCTACAGGGGAAGCTCCAATCCATTTATCACTTCTTCTCTTAGTTGTCAAATAGATGTCAATGTTTTCATCATCTTCTCAAGAAAGATACAACTTTTAAGTGGAATAAGGACTGTCAATAAGCCTTTGATTCACTCAAAGAGTATCTTATTTTTATACCCATTCTTACCCCTCCTAAAAAAGATCAACCCTTCTACCTTTATATCTCTACCACTGACCATTCTTTAGGGGCAATGCTTGCTCACCGTAATGAACAAAACAAAGAATAAACTATCCACTATATAAGTCTTTGTGGATTCCAAGCTTCATCATTACCTCCTCAATCACAAAACCTTTATCATCACCAACAATGAGTCACTCAAGTATATGCACTCTAAACCATACCAAAACTAGTGTATGGCTAAGTGGCTCATGCTCCTAGGTGAGGTTGACCTTGAGTTTCTCTAGTAGAATTTGACTAAAGTGCAAGTAATTGATAAATAATTAGATAAATCTCCTTTTATACACAACCAACCACTTCCTCTTGCATTTTTTGATGAGTCCAATGCAAATCTTTCTCAAGAGGACGTCACCTACCAAATGACCATGTTCTTCGATGGCTCGAAGTGCCAGCATGATGGGGATGCTAGATTTATTCTCATTTACCTCAATGGTGAACCTCTTTCTCTTTATTTCAAGCTTGATTTTTAGTGTACCAATAATATGGTTGAGTATGAATCTTTATTAATAGATCTACAAATTACTCTAGCCTTGGGAGTTAAGATGATTAGTGTCTTTGGTGATTCCCAACTTGTGGTCAACCAGGTTAATGGATCCTACCAATGTAAGAATGATGTCTTGAAATAATGCAAACATCTAGTGGATGTACTCTTAACATCATTTGATCATTACCTTAACCAATCTACTCCATGATCTACCAATAAGTTCATGGATACAATGGCTTCCCTTGCTTCCTAGATCCCTTCTGCACCTTTCAGTTCTAAACTCATTGTCACCATTCATCATTTTGTCACACCTTATTATATCCAATCCAACCTCCCTACCATTTTTAGTGTGGATAAATCTTGATTAGACATTTGGTACGAGCTAACCTTTGACTACCTCAACCTTGACATCATTCCTCCCAACCTCTCTAAGAATTCCCAAAGAGCCTTTGTTCAGAGTACCTCTCATTATACCATACTAGGGACAATACTTTACAAACATGATTTTGATGGCCTCCTTTTTTGTCTATGCATCCATGAATATTCCCATGCTATCAAAGAAACACATGATAGGATCTATGGGGGATACTTTAGTGGTCTAGTTGTTGCTAAATGTATCCTTCGCCTTAGTGACTATTGGCCCACCCTCAATCAAGACTATTATGATTATGTAAAGAAGTCTATTAAATGTCAAAAACATCCCATTTTACATTACACACTAGCCCATGGCCTTCAAGTATCCAAAGACTTTTATCCCTTCTCATAATGGGGAATAGATTTCATTGGGGAAATCAATCCTCATTCTTCACAATGGCACCATTCCATCATCACCACCACCAAGTATTTCACCAAGTGGGTGGAGAATATTCCTCTCATATTGACCAAATTTGATAAGATAGTTGACTTCATCAATCATCATATCATCTTCCATTTTAGTGTTCCCCATAAGATCATCACTGCTAATGACAAATCTTTTAAAAACAAAAAAGTCCAAAGTCTTTGTGATGCATTTGACATCAAGTTAATATTTTCCTTGCCTTATCATCCACAAGAAAATGGATAGGCGAAAGCCTCTAACAAAACCCTTAACAAGATGTTAACAAAAATGATCAATGCTTTTGGTCAGGATTAGCATTTACACATCCCCTTCACTTTGTGGGCCTATCATACTAGCATTTAAACCTCTACAAGTGCTACCCCTTTCTATCTAGTCTTTAGAATAGAGGAAATCTTGCCTTTTGAAGTCCATATTCCCTTTATTCACATATACTTACAAGAAATCATTTTTGAGAGCAACTATAATCAAGAACATCTAACACGATTTGAGCTACTTGATGAACACTGCCTAGCTGTGTTTAACCATCTTCATGTCTATCAAGAGTGAGTTAAGCATGCCTATAACAAGCACCTAAAAGAGAAAGAATTCAACATCAGAGACCTCATCTTAAATAAAAATCAACATGTGACTAATATGGAGAAAAGCAAGTGAGGCAAGTTTTTTTTCAATTGGCTTGGACCCTACATCATAACCCATAAGTATGGATCAGGAGCTTATCATTTGTACTCTCTTGAAGGTAAAATATAACTTTAGCCTCTAAATGATTTGTACTTGCATCCTTTATGTTGTTAAATAAGGATCAAACTCACCTTTTATCTAACTTAAGCTCATCCCTTGATTTACGATATTTTTACCTTCCTCACACCTTCATCCCATCCCTTTAATGATAACTGATTAAAACATAGAACCATGTGATTAACCATCATATTCATAGCCTAATCCTAAATATGGGTACTACAGCTCTACCCATGGCATGGTTCTCATGGATAATTTTCATCCCTAATCAGATGGAATCCCATGGTCACTATCTCTCAAAACACTCCCTTCACCCATCATCACCCTCTTGTGCTCTAGGTTTTGCCCTCATAAAAGGTAAACATCTAAGCCTATATAGACTTATCCATGTCTAACCTAGCATCAAAATAATTTAGGATATCTCTAGCATGCAAATTTCTCCCTTGACGGACAACTATCCAAAATTTAAAATGACTTAAAAGGATGGATTGCTCCCTTGAAGGACAACTACCAAAATGAACAAATCCAAACCTAGACCACTCCTTAGAAGGATGGATAAGTCAATTTTTTGAAAAGAAATCATTTGAAGCTTCCCACATCAATTAGATTCACAAAAATATCAAAATGAAACAATAAAAGACCTCATATCGAAATCAAGAATAAACTATCCCAAGAAAGCTACAATCAACTTTCATATATAGCATCAATAGACTTCTTGCATCGATTAGTCTACAACTTACATTAAAACATGGAATTGTATATTATGGTTCTTAGGTCACTTATAGAAGGGGAAAACCAACCATAAAGAGGTTACACTACCATTCATACCACCTATCACCTATCTCCCCTTTGTACCATCTATAAATCAAGGGATTCCGTAGCTCACTTGACACGATGTGATCAAGACACCTTTTTATCGACCAACACATGGTAATGTGAAGCATTCAAAGCACTTATGTTCCTTAAGCCAATCTAACTTTGGTTTTGTTTAGTAATTACTAATGAATAAACATCATGTCTTTTCCTTATCCTTTCATAATTGGTTTATGTATTCACTTATATGTGTCTCATGATTTTCATATCTTTTCCAACATCTAGTTTTGTTAGCTAACTTAATTTATGTGATATCAATACAAAATAACTACATAATCACATCACATATCCATGATCATAACCATAATCAAAACATCACATCCATAATCATAAAACCACATCACATATCCATGATCATAACCACAACCATAAAAATCATAACCAAATATAAAACAAAGCATCACATCATCATAGTCATATGTAAATCCTAACATCAACCATAAACATCATCTATAATCATCACATGAATAAACTAGTGAGTCTACATCTCATAAGCATAATCATAATAAAATACAAACATTTAAACCATGAACCACACACACACGTGCGTGTGCGTGTGCGCGCGCGCACACACACACACACATCATCATCATCACATCATATACATCATGTCTCATCAAAATAAAATAGTACATGTAATAATGTGCATCTCTCTCTCTCAAAACATATACATCTTTCTATATCAGCTTACAATCTAGTATCAAAATCATATACACCTATACATATCATATCATAACCTATGCCCTTGGGATACTGGTACCATTTGGTGCTTACCCTCTTGAGGTACCTGCCTACCCTCCTAAGGTGCCTGCATGTCCTACTGTAGATGCAACCCATTGACATAGTGTCACCACACTTGCACCACCTATCAAACTACATCTGTACTCACCCCATCAGGGATCCACTGGGTAGTGTGTGAATACTATCACCTAATAATATTTTAACTCATGTATAGTGGTTATATACCTCTACATATCAATGGTTCTTACTGAGCCTATTGGTGCTACTACTGATCCTCCCCTCTACCTCATAACATCTTACTCTTGGGTGACTTGGATGAATTTAGCCATTACTTGGTCCCTCTCACCTATCATAGTGACTATCTAGCCTTGTAATGTAGCAACCTAGCCTTATAATATGTCCACGTACCCCTATAAAGCTATGACCTATGCTTGTGCAATAGCTAACACTGATCTTGCCTATCCATCAGGGCCTCCTCCCTATACCTATACCTATAGACCCCTACCAACTGGGTCCACATCCATAGGATACCTACCCCTATCATCCCATACAAAATCTACCATTGCATAGAGGGCTTGATATCTCACCATGTAACCATCAACAAAACTTGCATCATCAATCTCTGCTCTGGTGGATAGCTCATCATAGTCAAGAACCATCTCCATTGGCTAAGAATCTTGAAGCAAAATCTCAAGATCTTCTAACCTAAAACTTAGGGCAAAACCCAAACCCCCCTAAACCAAAAAAAACTAACAAAACTTACCCAAAAATGACCAAAATAACTAATCTATCAATTTAAGGTAGTCCCTACCTCATTCCTCGATGGTCATTGAGGAGGAATCTTGGGTCCCATTACTTGACCATGTCCCTATCCACCCTACATCTCACTCCCACACTCTTCAACTCAACACAAATCTCATCATCAGTAATTAACCCTACCTCATCAACACTATCACATAAAATTCTAAAGTCATAAATTATAGGAGCCAAGAGAGTCAAAAGCACAAAAGTGAAAATGATAATTCTTTTTAATTTTTTATCCTCTATATTTTTAAGGTTTTATCCTTGACTATCAATGGTCAAGGTGACCATTGATGGTCAATTTTGAGACCCCTAATCATCGACGGTTAGGATGTACACTTTTCAAAATTATGGCACACATAGCCCAGTACCACCCTTTGGATATTACCTTCTTCACCTACCATACTATTCACCCCGTCTACCTCGACATTGGCCATTTTAACCCCAAACTATCACACATTTGTGATGACCTTGCCTGGTCCTTTTTGAATGAATTGATCAATATTTCCATGTTGAACATTTGAATTTGCACCACCTAGTGTACACCATACCATTTGTGTATTTCTTGGGAGCACTTCCTACCTCAGATACTTATGAAAAAAACAACCCTATCTAGGAGACTTGATAGGAATAACTTGATCAACTATGCCTAATGCTGTGGCCTAATACCCTATCACCTGTCCTTCTAAAACCAACCTTTTATTTTTACCAACTATGACAACTTAGTCTATGTGTGATCTTGTCTATCATACTTAGTCATATACTTGTGTGCATGTTTACACTTTAAATGCTAAACCTTTTTGTCACCAACCTTATGACTCACCATAACCACTTATCAAACCTGTACCTAATTTTGTTTCACATCATCGACTCTTGATTTGAGGGGGAACACCTCCTCCTATGCTCAGGACAACCAACCCACCAAATCATAATCTATTCTTACTTTGCATCTTGTTGATACAAATTGCATAAAAAAAAGAGGTAAAATGTAGACACTAGAAAATTTCACACAACGGTTCTAGATGTTAAAATACTTTAAGACCCTCTAGGGACCACCCAACCTTTCCTAACCATAAACACAAGTCATAAAACCCACTAACCAACCCATCAGACCCTGAGTCAAGTTAGCTACCTAGCTAAACTAACTCACCAACTTTCCATTTTGACTCAAATTTCTTTAATCCTCAACCACCGATAGTCACCTTGACCACTAATGATTACCCAACCATCGATGGTCACCATGACCAATGATAGTTAAGCTTGACCACTGATGGTCATGCCTTCCCCATATAACATTTCAAAATTAAATATGGCCACCTTATCTATTTCATAAAGCATCAAAACCATCAACCAAACCTCTTAGGGAACCTTCTAGCTCCATCTCTCTTTGTGTATAAAAGGAGGGGAGTAAGAGGTGAAAAGGATCTAAGCAAGTATCTAATATTCAAGCATTCAAACATCCAAGCAATCAAGCTATCAACCAATAAATATCAAGAGCTTCTTCATTAGGATTTTCTTTTATAGGTCTTCCTTCCAGCTAACCAACCAACATAATAGAGACCTATTACTCTACCAAAATTGATTTTAAACCTCCAAGCACCATTACTCTACCAAAATTACTTCTCACTCTACCATCAACCATTAAATAACAAACTAGATACATTTCCTACTTCAAGTTTTATTTACTTGGTTTCAAACATTCATCTCTACTTAAATCAGACTCTTTTGCATAATAACTTTTATCCCCCAAACCTTAACCATTTATCCAATCACTTACAAACCCATTCTATAACTCATTTTTAGATACCCTCATAACCCATAATAATAGTTGATGGTCACCCTAACCACAGATGGTCACCCTTAACCATTGATAGTCACCCTGACCACCGATGGTCACCCTTAACCATCGATAGTCACCCTGATTGCCGATGGTCACTATGGTAAGAAATAACAAGGTATTACACCTACTTACCCTCACCCAAAATCCATTTTCTACCTCTTTACCTATTCATAGAGTCGCCACCTAGCTTTTGAACCCAACCTGACCTATTTAGCATTAGTATTAACTTGCTATTTAGTATAATTAATCTATTTTCTTTATCCAATATTTATTCTTCTTGTATTCCCTTTAATATTTTTTATCTTTTGATGCAATTACTTTATCTTATTTCCTTCAACTTAACTATTTTAAGAGTGTGGATTAATATCCTTCTAGTAAGCCCATGCTTCTTAGATCTAGCTCACGCTAGGAAATCTACCTTCCTATCCATTTAATAATCCATTCATTTTAGTATTTTTTTATCTACATGTCATTCTTCCCAAGACAAAGAGGAGATCTCCATAATCATCTGGATCATGCATGCATAAACAAATAGGGTCTTCTACCATACCAGTATCTAGTTTCTTACTTCTTTCCAAGAAAATAAACTAAAATTGAGAGAAATAGGTTGCATTTCAACAATAGCTAAAAGAGCCAAGAGGGCCACCAAATAGTCCTTTATCTTCCAAATGGGAGGAATCATCTCCTTTAATTCTAATTGAGCTCCACAAATCCAAAAAAAGTAAAAATTACAAAATAAAAAATAAATAATTATCCAAAAATCTAAAAAAATAAACATTCCAAAAAATACAAAAACATTCAAATAATTCCTAAAAATAAAATTCAGCATTCCCATGTTTACTAGTTCCTTGGCATATATGATATTTGATTCATGTTAGTATATAAAATATATTTTTCTATACACATATATGTTTCATGCATCTTTGAGTGTGATACATGCATAACACAACTGCATGATATATGCACATATAAATGTTAGACCTCTCCTCTACCCACGTCATATAGTATGTTGGGGGTATATACTTCATTGATCACGATTGATATAGGTTACATATCCTTTTTTATCATTTCTAAATTATCATGTTTGAGCTTATATACTAATGCTACATGTCTATGTTCATGCTCATATATTTCATAGTGTACTTGATATGCATGACATCTTTCACTATCATATATATGCAAGGACTAGTATGATATGCTTATGCTAGTTACTTATACTTCATTTATTCACATTATCACTTCCTATAGTGTATTTATTGCTTGTTACTATCTTACTTATGAAACATTTAAATATGTTCCTTGCCTCTTGCCCCCTTCCATTGTATGGACATTTAAATATGAAATTCTATGTTGATTGGACATTTGAATATGTCATTTACTTTCGATTATAAAATATTTAAACATGCCCCTTGTATGAGGTTTCCTTGGATGATTCCCTTTGAATTGCATTGAGTGTTCTTTTCTATGTGCTTGATTATTTGATGAGCTTGTATTATTACTCTCTAGATGTTACCATGATATGTGTCATACATCCTAGGGCTTGATGTGATCACATACTACAAACTTCATTAAAATATCTAATTAGACATGTTACTCTTATATGATACATGATTCATACAAAAATTATATAGTTACCTTATCCTTTTGAGGTAAGGTACCTACCAAATTCTATTACCCTCACCTTAAAAGGTGGGGCATATCAATGGGGGTATGCCATAAAGGAATGACCTCCATATTTACATAATTTTTAGATCTTAGTGGGGGCATGAAGTAAATACATAACCTTCACACTCACTCAATTACTAGTATCTCCAAATTTTAGTGGGGGCATGTCATATAGACATGACATCCACACTTACATAATCTCCAATATAATTGCATGATTTAGATCTACACTTGGGCTAGAATCCTATACATTGCACCATTTTTTCATATATTTGAAACATAGTTTTTCATATTTGTGACACATATACTTCAATTTGAGATAAATTATAAGTGAATATGCCATGCTAGTGCACCAAAAATTGTAAAATTACCAATTATATTTCCAAATTACTATCACTAAGAAGCATCGATTACACTAGGAAGTAATGTTATAAAACCTTTTATGTCTACAATAGTTGGTTCTATTTTTAGTTTGAATTGATTAAATCATTTAATCTCACCATATTTATAGGCTAGGTATATTAAATCAATCTGTTAGGTGAATATTTTGTCACCAACTAACTGATGAGCAAAATAGGTGATTTCAACCATAGCATAAGGAGATTGGTCAACCAAATGTGCAGGTTTACCACATCAAAAGGGGAAAAATCTCTCCTCTCATCAAGGGGAGGTTCCCTATAACTATGAGGAGCTATATACTATATATATATGCAAAAAATAACACTCAGGGGTAGGACAACACCATCCATCTCTCTTTTTTCAAAGATGACATTCACAAACAAAGGAGAAATCTAGGTGAAAACACTGAAGACACTTCTCTTCTTTTAGAAGTGGTCTTACAACAAACAGTAGGAGTTCTTTTTGATAAGTAACAAGTAACTAGTAACAGGGGGTGTAGTAACTAATAGATAAAAGTGTAGCACTAATACAAAGGATAATGGGGGCACAAAGTTGTCCCAAGATCCTTTACACAAAAACAAACAAAAAACACACTAAAGACAATGGTGGCAGCATAAAATTTCTCCATAGTTGGCTTCAGGACACCTTCCTGATTACTTCCACTAGTTCTACTTATTTCATCAAAATGGGCAAGAATACATTTAGGAAATAGACATAAGAACAATCTCCTAAATGACACAAGCTATTACATCACAAAGTCTTGAAATAACCCACTTTCTCATTCATATAAAGAAATATGATCAACAATCTGAGCTCAAAGTCTCAGTAATCGCCTTTCAATTTTGGCAGAGTTTTGCTTCTATAACCAAAAAGATCTCCCTCATGAAAAGAAGAGATTTACAATATATAGCAACCCAAAAAGACTTGGCACTTTTTAAAATAAAATAGCCCATGCTGCATTTAATGCCTTGAATGCATTTTTAGTTTTATCAAGGGGCCATGCTGGAACAGGGCATCTGCCTTAACTGTGGTGTGTCAATTCATCTCAAAATATCTTCTCCTCTACATGGGTCATTTGACCTTTCTCCCAATAGGTAAGTAGCTATCCCCTCACTTTCCTATCAAGGAAGAAAAAAAGGCCACACCTTTTAATTCTTGTGAGCTCAGATGTCTACTTGGTGGACTATTCCACCTACTAGAAATAACTTCTATGCAGATATTTCTAGTCTTTCCCTCTTTTCTATTATAATTTGAGCTCTCAAGCTATCTTTTCCCTTTCTACTGGCTCTTTCAGCTTCCTCTTCAGTTGGTCACTAAGTTTATTTTCAGGTTCCATGCCACATTTGAAAATCAATGGACATTTCATTACCCTAAATTTGACGTCCACGATGATGTCATTGGTTTACTAGTTTAACGGTTCGAGTGGCCTTCTCAGTTCCTTGGTTCTGTCACTTCTTTGGTTCATTCATTTTTATTTCTCTGGGACCCCTCGAAGGGAAGGTGTCCCTTCGGGCCTTGAGAAAGGTCCAATCCCTGGTCGTCAAGAGCCCCCCACAAGGGTACCTGCCCTTTAGGGTTCTTCGGGCAGCCTTCTTCTTTGAATCCTTCAGACAAAATGTTCAAAGGAAATATTTCCTTTGCCTTAGCTGCTTTTCATCGGGCCTTTGATCATTCCTTCAGACAAAATGTTTAAAAGAATTCCTTCAGACATTTTGTCTGAAGGATTTCCCTTGTAAAATTAGCCACGTAAAATCTTTCTAAAGGATATCTTTTTGTTCCTTTATGTTCACTGCCCTCTGCAAGGGCACTTCCTCTTTTGTTCACTGCCCTCCACAAGGGCACTTACCCTTTGGGCTTTGGGGGACTCTTTTGAACCGTTTGATTGAACCAACTTTGGTTCAATGGTTCAATACTGTGTTCCACTCATTCAATTGACCAATTGAGCCAACCACTTTGAACCATCCATTTGAACTCATTGAACCTTGAACCTTTTAAACCATTTTGGTTCAAGGTTCAACGGTTCAATGGGTTCAATCTTTCTTCTTTTCATGATTCGAGATTCATGATTAGTGATCAGCCTAAGCGAGAGGTTAGAACTCGGTTTAAGTAAATCGACGTCGGCAATCCTATCAGCGTCGACCGACATTTGACCAACATTGACAGGTGGAGAATGAGTAAAAGGGCTAACAAGCCCATTCTCCATCCGCCAAGTGCATGGATAGGGTTATTAAGCACGAGGGCTAGTTAGGCAGTTGAAAAGGAGTGAGAATAGGTCTTAGGGAGATGACTTAGTCTCAAGATGAGTCATAGGGTGGGAAATGGTCCAAGACGAGGTGTCCAAGGCGAGGTGTCCTAGGTGAGGTGTCTTAGGTGATGTCATAATTTAAAATAAGTTGTTTATTTTAATTTAATAAGATGTGGGTTAGGACCAAGGGGGGGTCGACACAATTTAGGTGTCTATATTTGCCCCTTTTTGTCTTGTTAGTTGTTTTGGATGAACTGCAAGAGAAAAATAGGAGTAGATGCCCCAGGTATGAGATAATGTGTAGGTTGCCCCAAATATGAGATGAGGTATTCCCCCTCAAAGCGAGATTTGAGGGAAGGTAACCTGATATCGGGTGCTGATTTGATAGGCAGTGGATGGATATGGTGAAGTTTAAGTGTGAACCCTGCAATAGTTGTGATTGTGCGTATACCACTTCACGTGTAGGTAGGTCAAATTGTCACTGTCAAGGTCGAGGTGTGCTAAAATTGTAATAATCGGGCCCCAGCATTTAGTCATAGCTGATTAGGTTAAATGATCAAAGCTGTAGCTCTAATGGTCACTGTGTTCCAAGTATCCTGGGCTTAGGAAGTGCTCCTGGAAAACATGAAAATGTCACAAGTAGTCGGGATCAACTGGAGCGCGATCCGATACTTGTGAGGGTTGTAATATGAGGTGCACACAATTTTGCTATCTATTCATGAGGTAGCATACACGCAATTAAAACAACAAAGGCAGAGTTGTCTCGAAAGTGGTCGTGGTCAGAGGAGATAGTCATGATCTCCAAAGTCATTGGTCGAATCAGGTTTTGAGATATAAGTGATCGTAAGTGGCGTGTGTTGTGATCAGGGAGATGTATGTGATCTCTAATGTGCCCCATGAGAAGTCGAAAGTGACTTCTACAGTGTCAGGGCTGGTTGATTGGTCATGATTTGGTTTAAAGGTTAGATGGTTGGTCTGTCAGGGAGATGGACAAATGAAATGGCTATTGTCATTAGGGAGACAAATGGGGGAATGACTGAGCTAACCTCAGAAGACTGAGTGCTACCTACATAGCCCCTATTGTAAGGGCTTCAGGCCAATGTAGTTCTTGGAAAAGGGTCTAAGTGGTCGATAGTTGGTCAGGTTAGAGATGTTAGCATTTCCCATATGTGTGATGGTACATGCTTGAAATGATGAAGATATGATGATGTTACAGCCTTTTCCATGTGATGGTGTATTCTGTAACATTGGTAATGTGGTCTTTCATCCCTAGTAATTTTCCATATTGGTGATGGTGTATGCTAAAAATGAATTGTAGATGATGTTATAGCCTTTTCCATATTGTGTGATGCTATATTCTATAACATTGGTTATGTGTTGGGTTGATAGTTTCTATGTGTATTGTTTTCCATAGAAACTAGTGTGAATGGGCTAAGTCATGTTAGTGGTCTGAAAAAGGTTTGGTTTGGTTGGGTTTTAGTTTGGTTGTATGTGACCAAGATGTAAAAGAAGTGAAAGGTGCATTGCTCTTTCATTGACAGAGACTATAATGATAGCATTAATAAGGTTTTTGGAAACAAAAGCCCCATTCATGCATTACGTCATTTGACCATTGGTTTGTGTTAGAGAAGTAGTCGAATCACTTGACGTTAAGTGAGCTCGAAATCCCTTGAGTATGTTGGGGTGATAAGTGTGATTATGTGATATGTTAGGATAGTGTAACCCTTTTTTAGCAGGGATAACTTTGCCCCTTTTATAGGTGACCCTGAGAATGACTATAGACAAGTCCATGACTTAATAGTTTGTAGACTGATCAATACGAGAAGTCTACTTGGGGATGTTGTTTTATTATGTGGTCATGTTGAAGCTAATTGGTATGAGAAGATTTTTAGAGGGTGCTGTGTATGTAGCAAAATTTGGTCATAGCCATCCTTCGAGGGAATGGTCTATATTGGCTTTGTATGCTAGAATGTCTGTGGATAGTTGTCCTTCAAGGGAGCAGTCTATTAATTACAACAATGATGTTGATGTAGCTGTCCTTCGAGGGAGCAGTCTACATGTATAGTTTATGACCTTTAGAATATAGGCATCCCAGTTTATGTTTGTTTTTTTATTAGACTTTTGTCATGGACTAGGCTATAACGGTGTAGAGGGTTTCCCTTTTATTAGGACAAAGCATTCATGCTTGACAAAAGGGTTAACTAATGTTGGGAATAAGGGTTGAAAGGAATAGAAATGATGATGATGATGGGGTTGCTCAAGGGATGAGCTCAAGTTAAACATCAAGTGAATGATTACTTGACTAATAGTAGAATGGTTAAAGATATAAGACATTAAGGGGCTCAAGTTCTGGCCAGTCTTCGAAAGAAGACCAATGATAAGTCCCTGATCTATGCTTGTGCATCATGATGTAAGGTCCAAGTCAATTAAGAGCAAACTTGCCCCATTTGCTTCGTTCCATATTGGTCACATGTTGGTTGATGTTGGACATGAAGTTGGTTGATATGTTGTTGGTATGTTTTGGTCGATGTTGGTCATGAAGTCGGATAGTATGTTGTTGGCATTGGATAAGGAGGCCGTCAAGACCTCATTTGTAGAGAAGTCCCCCTAGCATGGTGTAACGAGCAGTGTTCTTGATAAAAGCTAGCCGTGCATTGCTAGAGAGATTAGGAGGCATAATAGAATATGTTAAGTAGTCAACAGGGTGCTTATGCCAAGCGTTATGTGGACTAGAGGGGCTAAGAGGAATTTCCCCTAGTGATGTTGGTCGAGACATGTCCAAGATAGAAATCTTGGGTTGTGTTGGTTGAGAGGTCTTGATGAATAATAGATATGTCAAAGGTGTAGAAGTCTGGTCTTTTCCTTTATTCTTCAAGGTTTGGAGCCTAGTGGCCACATGAATAGTGTTGATTTCGAATAAAGGAGGAGATGGTGGTAGAGGGACCATAGTCTTGTATGGGGATCCTGATTTAGGTGAAGAGGTTTGGGAGGTATGGGATGGTGTTGAATTTTTGTCAAAAGAGTGGTCAGAAGAAGCCTCAATATGAGGGGTGTCCTTTTTCAGGTGCTGGCGAATGGCAAGCTTAAGGGCACAACAATGCTCAGTATCATGTCCAAGTGTGCGATGATACTAGCAGATTTTAGTGTCGTCAAACCAAGATGGTTTTGATCTGAGAGGTTGATATGGTTTAATAGGTAAGAGAGTGATGCTAGATGACTATAACAATTGGCATAACATCAAAACATATGAACCCCTTAATGGGTTTGTGCTTGTTGCAGTTGGGGTTGATAACTTCTTTTTAGGAGTTGTTTGAGGAGTTTGTCATGTCAGCTTTTTAGTTGGCGGTGTGGCCACATGTGGAGATGACACGTTGCTGTTGAGAGGTGTTGAATGTTTTGGAGGAGGTATGTTTGTGTTAGGTTGAGAGAGTAATGGAGGCAATTTGCCTCTGTGAGGTGTTGGAGTAGGAAGCACTCCTATTAAGGTGGAAGGGTGTGGGCCCAAAATAGAGGGTGATGATGATGGTGGGGGAGGAGTTCTCCGATGTGGTTTAGCAGCCTTCTTTGGTATGTTGCGATGACTACTATTATGTGGGTTGAGGTTCAAGTCTACCTTCACTTGTGGGTGAGTGAGGTTTGAGAGGTATGGGATGGTTATGGCTTTCGCGTGTGGTCGAGTAGCGGGGAAAGTGTGATCCCCTATTGATGATAAGAAGGATGAGGGTGAGGCAGCCAATGTTGGTGCCATTAAATCATCCTCCAATATGGGAGAAGTCAATGTGGACTCTCCTATGTGTGAAAGAGGGGTGGATAGAAGATTATTCTCCATCAGTGGAAGACAAATAGGAAAAGAAGGCTCTTCTACTTGTGGTTGACAAATAAGAGAAGAGAGTTCTTCTACCTGTGATAGACAAATAGGAGAAGAGAGTTATTTTACCTGTGGTGGACAAATAGGAGAAGAAGGCTCTTCTACCTGTGGTAGACAAATAGGAGAAGAGGGTTCTTCTACCTGTGATGGACAAATAGGAGAAGAAAGTTCTTCTACTTGTGATGGACAAATAGGAGAAGAGGGTTCTTCTACCTGTGATGGATAAATAGGTTGATTAACCTCTTCAGACTTTGGGAGAGGTTGGTTAGAAACCATGTCGACCGTGCGTATATTGCGCTCTTGAGGGTCATCGGTTATGGTCTGAATGTTATGCTGACTAGGGGGATGGTTAGGGAATAGTTGTCTAAAGACATCCATGTTTTGGTTAGCCAGCGCATTTGGGTTATCCAAAACAAGATCCCCTTTGTCCAACATGTCTTGGATGATGTTTTTGAAGGTTTTACAGTTGTTTATGTCGTGACCGTTGACACGATGATAGTGACAGAAGTCATTTTCCCTATACCATGTAGGGTGGCTTTTGAAGGGTCGAATTGAGGTGGTCAAATTTGAGGGAGATTGAGGACTCCCTGCTTGATGAGTTTATCCAACACGGAAGCATATGACTCTCCTATTGGAGTGTATTGACGTTATACATGCCATTGTTGGAATTGTCTTGTGATATATTCTGATGTTGAAGGTTGAGACTGGTTAGTTGTGGTTGAAGATGATGGTTTAAGGACCACATCATTTATTGATCCTTTGGACTTGGAGTGGGAAGAAGAATGTTTGGATGAAGAAGGGTCATTGGATTTTGCGTTGGTATTTTTACTACGCAATGTGACCTTGTCTTCTTCGACCGCACAGAGTTCAAGCTTTTTGGCCATAGTGAAAGCTTCATCAAATGTGCAGAATGTCTGAACCCACAAAGTAGATGAGATGTACTTAACACATGCTCGTGAAAATAGCTCAATGAGCTCAGGTTGAGGTAATGAAAATGAGAGTTGGTTGATCAAACCTCTCCACGAGCAATGAAGTCAGCTATTGACTCATCGTCGAATTGTTTAATAGAATAGAGGTCTGTAATGGAGACCTTCTTAGTGATGTTGATTGAAAAGTGGTTGAGAAATAGTTGGGCTAGTTGAGTGAAGGAAAAGAGAGAATGACTGGTAATAGAGCTATACCAGTCAAGGGTGGCTCCCAAAAGTGACATGAGAAATGTGCGCAATAGTAACGCATCATCGTGTGCTATGAGGTAACAAGCGTGTCTAAACGCTCGTAAATGTTGTTGTGGATCCTCTTTACTCTGAAAGTGAGTAAATTTAGGGAGTTCCCACTGGTTAGGATATGGTCTAATAGACATGGAAGGGTGGATGGGTTCGTTGCATATTTGTTCATATGACAAAACATTGCTTGAACCGGAAATGGATGTCTCAAGGTTAGACATCTTATCCATCAGCATCTTTATTAGATCGGTTGATGGATTGGTAGGTGGGGCACCCTCTAAGTTGTAGGGTACCTGAAAGGCATTAGGAGGGGTGTATGACGTACTTGGTTATGCTTGCATAGGTGCAACATATTGGTAGTTCATCATAGGGACTAATGTTGAGGTCAAGGGGGCTTGTGCCGTGAAGTTAGAGGGCACAAGTTGAGTAAATACTACCAAAGGTGGTTGAATGGCAACATTGGTAAAAGGATAGGTAGTCACTCTTGCATTTATAGGCACAAGAGTGTGTGGGTTAAAGACAACCAAGTTTTGAAAAGGTGTCGAACTTGATTGAATTGTTTGTGGTTGAGGGGGTACGAAAACCCTGATGGAGGTAGGTCTAAAAATGGAAGTGGAGGCCCAATTGTGGACATTGGTCATGGTTGGGTTAATGGTTGAGGCAATAGTTTGAGTTATAAAAGGCTAGGTAATGGATGTTATTGATGTCATTGCCACTTTAGTGATGGAAGTTAGCATCCCATAATCAGGATTACCTGAAGGGTCTCGCCTTTGGATCCTCGCGAGATAGTGTTGGAGAGCCTTGACGTTGTGGTCAAGGAGTCTCTCAAAGTCTTGATCTCCTTTGAGAAAAATAGGAGATTGATTGGTGAGGGTAGGCTGAATAGGAGTATGTTTAGTATCTGAAGTATACTCCATTTGGGGACTTGATATGAAAGGCAAAGGCGGAAGTGGTTGTTGACTCGCGTGGTCAATAAGGGATTTAGCTTGATTGTGTGTCAAATCCATTGAAGGAAAAAAAGGTCAGGTTCTAAAAACTGTGTTTTTCAATTTCAAAAAACCAAAATGTTGAGTTTGACAGCAAGAAATTCGGGTTTTAAGCTTGCTATTTTGGAAAAAGTTTGTTGACAGTGACCGATGTTGGTTTAAAAACTAATGTCGGTGAATATATGTTGACGACGTCAGTGGAAAAATGGATGTCGGTGAGTAAAAGTTGCCGATGTCGGTGGAAAAACTGATGTCAGTGTCTATGTGTTTCCAAAAACTCAGAAAACTGAAAGTTTTTGGAAGAAAAGGAGAAATTCTGAGTTATATCAAAATTCAGAGTAATGCGTCCTCACCAGCTCAAAAAACCAGATAAAAATAGCATAAAAGATGAAGGCAAGTAACCTCAAAACGTTTAATTCCTAAGAATAAATTTTTAGAGTCATGGTGGCTTATGCCTTAGAAGAATATGTTGGGGATGGGCTTTTAGAAAGGGTCCTAAAGAGGCACTCTAAAGCTAGTTTCGGGTTAGTTTTGGTGCTCAAAAAGTCTGTATTAGGTTCTGTACGTGGCTTGGTGCTAGGAGCTTGCTCCCCTCACTTCACGAGCCCAGAGCCGAGCTAGGTCGCTTAGCCAATATATACTTCCCCTAGAGTTTATACTCTGCCAGAGAACAGAGTGGGTTCTCCCCTTGGTTGTGAAGTCCAAGTAGGATCGCCGGGAAGGGTAAGGTATCTGCTAGGTGGTGAAATCCTAGTCGGGCCTTGTCTCAGGTATGTTTAGATGTTTGATTGTGAAAGTGGTCAGGTTGTGTAACATAAGTGCACTATAATTTATTCATAATGTGTGATTAATTACTAGATGAGCTAAATATGCATTCAAGCAGGTGTGAAATGCATTCAAATTTTAGCCTAAATTGAAATGTTTGTTCAGATGAAAACAAGTTGAGAAAAGGTTTAAGAGTATGAATTTCACTACTCTAAGATACAGGTAAGAAAATGACAAGAAGAAAAAGAAAGATTCTTTTTAACTTGTACTTAAGGTTTCTTTTCAAAAGAAAAATAAAGAAGGAAAGATGCAAGAAGAAAGATTTTTCCTAATGCAGCTATATGAAAGTTTGGTTTTTAAGAAGAAAGAACCCAAGGAAAACTCTAGGGTCCCACCGAGCGTGCAAGATGTTTCTATTCATTTTTGCTATTTAATATTTAGAAGAAATAAGAAACTAAGATAATGGTCAGGGGTTTATACGTACCCGGATGAAGTTGCGCAGAGGTCCTCTTTGGCTATGGAGGAAGACACCTGTAGAAAGAAAGAGACTCAAATGCAAAAAAATGTTAGATAAAGATAAAGTGGACTGCCAAGCAACGCTCGATCCCGAAAGTGTAAAGCTTCGTGAGGGATGACAGTCCACTGTTTATGAGTAAAAGTGTCGTAAATAAAGAACTGAGAAATGACTGACAAAGAGGAAAATAGATAATGCGTACCTATTTCTTTGCAGTCTGTATGTCACAGTCACCAACATCGGTAGTCCTGCCGGCGTCGGTTGGTCAAGTTGTCGACGTCGGTTAGGCTGCCAACGTCGGTAGGGGTAATGGTCGATGTCGGTCAGGGCAATGGCCTTGGATGGGTTTGTGGTCGACAGAGGGGTCTGGAAGGAGTCTAGGTCTGTGCAGGGTTGCAGGGAGACAAATATGGTCCACATAGGGACAAAGGTAGATGATAGGTTGTCAAAAAGGGTCAAGATAAAAGGAAGGCTTTATAGCCTCTCCAGGAAGAAAGCCGGCTCTGGTTGAAGGTCGGGTTTGGTTGAAGGTTGGGTCTGGTCTGGTAGTATTTAGAGATAGCAAATTGACTAAGTTATTCTAAATTATTGAAATGAAAGTGGGGAAGAAATACTTAGCTCTAGTGAAATGAAGAACCAAGGTGTTGAACGCTTGTGCCTATTACGACTGATGTCCAAGTCCTGTGTAATGCTTTAGTCCAATCTAGAGTGACTAGTGTAGAGTCTCTATGGCCAAGGGAGAATTGGTTGAAGTCTGATCTCTGTTCATGTCCCAGTCCATGAGGAAGAGAGAGAGAGCCCGATTCGTGTGAGAGAGAGTCCCAGAGTCCAAGAGAGAAGCGTCTAAGAGGAAGTTGATTCAGGATTCATAATTAGTGATCAGCCCGAGTGAGAGGTTAGAACTTGGTTTAAGTAAACTGACATCAGCGATCCCACTAGCATTGACCAACATTTGACTGATGTCGACGTGTGGAGAATGAGTAAAAGGGCTAACAAGCCCGTTCTCCATCCGCCAAGTGCATAGTCAATTGGAGAACGATCAATGGATGGGGTTATTAAGCACAAGGGTTAGTTAGGCAGTTGGAAAGGAGTGAGAATAGGTCTTAGGGAGATGACTTAGTTTCAAGATGAGTCATAGGGTGGGAAATGGTCCAAGATGAGGTGTCCAAGGTGAGGTGTCCTAGGTGAGGTGTCCTAGGTGATGTCATAATTTAAAATAAGTTGTTTATTTTAATTTAATAAGATGTGGGTTAGGACCAAGGGGGGGTCGACAAAATTTAGGTGTCTATAGGGAACAATAGCTAGCTCCAGTTGGGAAACTTCCTTCAGTTAAAATTTTGAAATAGCTGAGGGAAGTAGAAACCAAAATCTCTAGTGCCTTTAAGTATGCCATTGGGCTATGGAGTCATGCTACCCAAAAAATAAAGGCACCAAAAATGAAAATGAAAATCACAAAACAAAACTAAAGACTATACAAATATACATATGTATAGATGATCTTATCTGATACTTCAAGAATTGAAGTGCTTCAGATGCTACCCATTGTGAGGTAGAGAAAAGGGCATGCCATCTTGATACTTCAATAGGAAACTATTTTAACCATTGAGCTGATGGATAGTAAATGGGCCTCTCCATAGGGAATCGAATTTACCATGCATTCCCTTTGGTTTTCTTCTCTTGTCCCATAATAAAAATTGATCTCCAATCTAGAAATCATGGTTTTTTATTTTTTGGTCAGAGAGATTCTTCACTAGACTTTGATGCGTAATAATTCAGTCCACCACCATAGTTTTTTGCTCATCTAGCTCAGTCAAGCACATGATCCTTTTGTCAATGGAGCTTTCATATGTCCAATCTTCGACTGCCTTTGCCAATTTTAGTGCTGACAATTCCAAGGTGATTGGCATCTCTGCATTGAGACCATACAAAAGTTGGAATGGTGACATACCTATCACCCTCTTAGGTGTACTTTTGTCTGCCCATAAAACATCAACCAATACTTTATGCAAGGTTTGTTGGTTGTCATCCACCAGCTTCCTGATGATGGTCACCAGGTTCTTGTTGCTCGATTCTACTTGGCCATTCCCTTGTGGAAAATAATCAGAGAAGTTTGAGAGGGTAATCCCATAATGAAAATAGAACTAAGTGATCTCATGAGAAGATAAATAGGCTGCATTGTCTGTGACAATCTTGGTTGGAACCCCAAACTTAGAAATGATATTTTCCTTGAGAAAATCGCATACCACTTCTGAAGTAGGATGCTTGGTTAGAATTGCTTTCACCCATTTGGTGAAGTAATCTATGGCTGTGAGGACATAATCATGTCTAGCACTTGAAGATGGGTTTATAGCACCAATGAAATCTATTCCCTATTACTGAAATAGCTCTTTTATTACCATTGGCTTAAGAGGCAGAGCAACTAACTTGGGTCTTCCAATGAACTATTGGCACAGTTCACATCTTCGTACCCATTTGTATGCATCCTAAAATAGAGTAGGCCAGTAATGCCTAGCTTGTAGAATCTTATGGGAAGTTACAAGAGAAAAAAAAGTCCTCCACAGGCTAGATTATGGAAGGACTTCAAAAGTTGGTTCTGCTACTCTTTATCCATGCAGTGAAGGAACACTCCATCAAGGCTCCTCTTATACAGGCTATTGTCCCATAGGACAAAATTGACAGCTTTCAATTTAACAGTCCTCCTTTCTTTACGAGGCAGGTAAGTAGGACACTCACCATAAGTAAGGAAATGATCAATATTTGAATACCACTCATTTGTGGTGGAGACAAAGAGGACTGTTGGCATTGCTTCCACTTCTATTTCTTCATGCCCTACTTCTTTAGGTCTGTTGTCAGCAATCAATTGGTAGAGGCCTCTTCCTCATACAAGATTCATTGGTTTGATAATGAGATCAAACTCCTAGATTTTAGCAATCCAATTGCCCCTTTTGGTTCTAAACTCCTACTAAGTTAATATGGATTTGACTGTGGTATCAGAAACCAGGGCAGTAGTGTGTTAATTGAGGATGTAAAAATAGAAGTGCTTTACTACCTTTACAACTACATAAGCATGCTTCTCCATGTTTGAATACTTTAGTTCATGATATTTGAGAGGATAACTCATGAAAGATATGGGAGATTCTAGACATTCTTTGTTTTGTTGAACCAAAACTGCTGAAAGTGTGTGCTCAGAAGCATAACTATACACTGTGAAATCCTTGGTATAATCTAGATAAACTAGAATTGGGGCATGGACAATAGCTGTCCAAATTTCCTTCTTCAGTCTAACTAAAGGTGTCCTTTCCGTTCATCATGTTTACCATATGGTGAGTCTTCTCAACAAACTCGGAGATGAACCTTCGTAAAAAATTCACCTTTCTGAAGAAAGAGTGAACTGCAGTCTTACTTGTGGGCAAGGTAAGTTCCTGGATGGATTTGAATCTTTTTGAGTCAATCTTTGTGCCTTCTCAGGATACAATGTGTCTGAGAAGTTTCCCTTCTATTACTCTAAAAATAGACTTCTTGGGATTTAAAGATATGCCATTCTGGTGACATCATTCCAGCACTTGTTGCAGATGGCACACATGATTAAGACGATGATTAGAAAACACTGTTAAATCATCAAGGTACACCACAATGAACTTACCTATTTCATCTTTGAAAGCAAGGTCCATTGCTCTCTGGAAGGTGGTGCCAGTATTTATCAGGCCAAATGGCATTCTTTGATATGCAAAGGTGCCCCAAAGCATGGTGAAGGCAGTCTTATGCTAGTCTGCTTCACCAACTTCAACTTAATTGTATCTTGAGAAGTCGTCTAACATTGATAACATCTCTGAACCAGTCACTGTCTAAAAAACTTGGTCCATGATAGGCAGAGGATAGTTATCCTTTAAGGATGACTGATTCAAATTCTTGAAGTCCATGTAGAGGCAAATTTTGCCATTCTTTTTTCTCACAGGTAATATGTTTGCAATCCATGTGGAATGATGGATTGGGAAGATTATCTTAGTATTTAACATTTTTTATATTTTAGATAGAATAGTACCTGATATCTTTAGATTGTACTGCCTAGATTTTTGCTTGTAAAGCATTGAATCACTCTTGAGAGGAATTTCATGGCAAACTTATTCAGGCCTGAGTGACTTCAAATCATCATAGGAGTATGCCAAAACATCCATGTACTGGTAGAGCAGAGTGGTAAACTTGAACTTATCTTCAGGAATGCAACTCTTTCCAATATTCACCATCTTGGGATTTTCTTTGGTACCCAAGTTTATCTGATCAAACTCTTAGGAGGAGATTGAATCTATTTACTGTTGTTTGATGAACCTATCATGCTTGTCAAACAACTTCTCAAGGGAAACTAGGATTTTTGGAATTTTATTCCCTTTTAGCTGTAGGAATTCTTCACCTATGTTTGAACTTGATTCAGGGGCTAGTTCAAGCTTCTAAGGCTCACTACCTTCAAAGTGAAGCTGTTTAAAGCTATCTTTTTGTTATAAGAAGGCAATGATTTGGTTGTCGCCATTGAACACTTGCCAATGATTGGCATTATCAGGCACACTTGGTCAAAAGACTAGTTTGATAGTGTACCTATTTCCTTTAAAATCTAAGTGAGGAGCCAAAAGAGTTGTAGAAATAGCTAATGCATCAACTTGATCATTAAATTCTCTGGACATCATAGAGATACTAAAAGCATCAAATCTTTCAATTTTATCCCAAACTAGATTGGGGTAGTGGCACAATCTCTCATTTTTGGTTTGGTATAGGTTCCTTACCTAACAAACCACTAGCTCAACATCTCCTTTAGTGTGAAGGATTTTGATACCTCTATCTTGAGCAGCCTTCAATCCAAGAAGTAGAGATTCATACTCAGCAGTGTTGTTGGTGTTACTAAACTACAACTTGTATGAAGAAGGAAAAATATCTCCTTTAGGAGATATCAACACAATTTTGGCTCCTAAACTAATAGAGAAATATCTGCCATCAAATTCTAATATCCATACATCATCAGAAGCTGACCTTACCTTAGATTTTTATTCATTTAGAGGGGAGGATTCCTTTGGGCTTGCATTGTGCTCTCTCATGTCTTCTGCTATTTTATCTGAACTGATTTTTAGATTGTCATTTTCAAAATTTCTATCAGCTAAGATAGGAGCATCTTTTGTAGTAAAAAAGTAATTACCCATGCCTGAAGATTCAAATAAAATTTGAGCTTTAGGTGCTAATGTTTGAGTGACCACATATTTTACTTCCTTCTCAGAGAGAAATCTCTGTATAACGCCTTTGATTGGGATCCTTACCTCACATAGGTCCATACTTGATTCTCCACCAATGTCCTTACAAAAATTTCTCCCAAGAAGAATGCCGTATGAGGCTAGGACGTCGACCACTAGGATTGTCATCTTGATCCTTTTGTTTGGGAGTGCTGCAAATACAAAATAGGCATCCTTGATTTATCCCAAGAAAGGTACTTGTTTTTTCTCCATGGAGAAACATCTCCCAAATGTCTTGGTTAGTGTGAGACCAAGGGATTTTACCACTTTGGTAGGCATGACATTGTCAGATGCACTTGAGTCTATGATGCAATTATTCAGCTGGTGTCCATTTATCAATAGAGAGACATAAAATGGTTCAGTCCTTTCGGGAGTAGTAGGAGGAATAATGACAAGGTTATTCTGGGTGGATGTGGGAGTTACCTTTGTAGCAACAAGTCCTACAAGGATGGTTTTATTCTTTACACACTGAACCAACTTATCCAACTATTTAGGGTTGGATTGCAGGAATTCAAATACAATATTTGAATTTTAGTTTTCTTGATATGGTCAAATATGTCAAATGTCTGAAATGAATTACGAACAGGGAAAGATAGTTCATCCTTTTGTTTATTTTGGGGTGAAGGATTGATCTGTGAAATTGAAGTTGAAGGTGCACAAATGTTTGGGGTACTTACTTTTTTAGCAATCACCAAGTCTTTTGGTTGGAAAGGTAGAGTGGTTCTTCATTTAGAAATTAAAATTATAGGTTGAGGTCACTCTTTTATTTTTTCTTTATCAGCTTGTTGGGCTGACTGGTTCTTGGACGGGGTGAGCACAGCGTATGATCCCTTAATTACTTTACCTTCACTTTCGGGTTCATCCTAGTAATTTAGGAAACTAATGTTGGAGTCGCCAGCTAATTCTTCTTCTCCTTCTGTGAAGAGATTAGCATCATCTTCTGGGTTCAACTCAGGCTGGAAGGAGAAATTTGATTCTACTTCAAGGTATTCAACTACTAAATTGGTTGGAGGTGCTTCAATGGCCAATTTCCCCTGAGGGGGAGGAAGATGATTTGGCTGCCCTTGATTCATGGTAGCATTGCCTTGGTATGACTGATTGGGGAATGTACTCCTTGGTATATCTCTATACTAAGGGGTAGATGACATACCTTATGCCATTTGCTTTCTAAGAGCAAGAAACTCATTTGCCAGCTTTTGCACCATTAGATTAGTGGTGCCTGCAGATGGATATTTAGAAGATGAAGAAGATTTACCTCTGTTAGGATCTCTCCTTATCTTTCCTACCAAGATAAGGTCATCTTCCACCTTAGTGGCCAAATTTTGAGCAACAACAAGGTCTATGTGGCCATCCCATCTCAACAAAAAACTCACTTTAGGTAGCTATGAGTTGATGAAGAAACATTTAAGGTTCTTAGGTGTTGGTTGAGCAATTGTAGAAATCCTGTTCCTTAGCTTGTCAAATTTGGCAATGAAGTCCTTCATAGGTTCATGAGGTTCTTTCTTCATCTATGTGCATTGGGATAACAGGGCATGTGCATCTTTTGTAAGCTTTAATCTATCTTTGAACTTGACTTTAAGAGTGTTCCAGTTAGTCACAGTCTGGGCCTATAGATGATAGAACTAGTCTGCAGTAGCACCTTGCAATGTTTCCATAAATACCCTGACTGCTACGTCTTCATACTCCACACTTATCACCTCATAGGCTATGCTAAAAGCTGCAATGTGTTCATTAGGATGAACTCTCCCATCACCAAAAAATTTGGGAAAATTCTTCCTTGAACTACGTGGTAGCTCATGTAGAGGTGGAGTTAAATTGAGTGGGCTAAAAGAGTTACCCCAGGGCCTTGAAATGCCATGATTTGATTATGAAAAGTGGGGATAACAAATCTGGGTGGAGTATGTATAGGTAAAGCTTTGCTAATAGCAGAAAAAGAAGCTCTGCCTTGTATTGGTGACCTAATATTGGTAGGAGGAAGATGCCTAGGTTGTTAAACTTGAAGTTGTGGAGGAAATAAGTCAAAATTGCCCTGCTGCACCAACTCGAAAATGGGGTCAACAACACCTTGGGCTCTCTGGCTTCTTGTATAGTGTGGAGTTGCTAGATTGTAGAATACAAATGGAAAAGAACTGGCCCTACTTCAACTTGAAGTTTGAGGCTTCAAATTGTGCGCTCTTCCCCAACAGAGTGGCCAAAAAATTGTTGGGTGAATATTTTATCACCAACTAACTAATGAACAAAATAGGTGATTTTAACCACAACATAAGGAGATTGGTCAACCAAATGTGCATGTTTATCACATCAAAAGAGGAAAAATCTCTCCTCTCATCAAGGGGAGGTTCCCTATAACTATGAGGAGCTATATACTATATATATGTAGAAAATAACACTCAGGGGTAGGACAACACCATCCATCTCTCTTTTTTTAGAGATGACATTCAAAAACAAAGGATAAATCTAGGTGAAAACACTGAAGGCAATTCACTTCTTTTATAAGTGGTCTTATAGTAAAAAACAAGAGTTCTTTATGATAAGTAACAAGTAACTAGTAATAGGGGGCGTAGTAACTAGTAGAAAAAGGTGTAGCACAAAGTCTCCACCTCGATTTCCCAAGAGTAAAATATGAAGGATAATGGGGGAAAAAAGTCATCCCAAGATCCTTTACAAAAAAACAAATAAAAAACATACTAAAGACAATGGTGGCAGCACAAAGTCTCTCCATAGTTGGCTTCAAGACACCTTCCTAATTACTTCCACTAGTGTTGCTTATTTTATCAAAATAGGCAAGAATGCATTCAAGAAATAGACATAAGAACAATCTCCTAAATGACACAAGCTATTACAGCACAAAGTCTAGAAATAACCCACTTTCTCATTCATATAAATAAATATGATCAATAATCTAAGCTTAGAGTCTCAGTAATCACCTTTCAATTTTGGCAGAGTTTTGCTTCTATAACCAAAAAGATCTCCTTGGTGAAAAGAAGAGATTTACAATATATAGCAGCCCAAAAAGACCTGGCACTTTTTTTCATAGAATGACCCATGCTACATTCAATGCCTTGAATGCATTTTTAGTTTTATCAAGGGGCCATGCTGGAATAGGCTGTCTAATTTAACTGTGGCATGTCAATTCATATCAAAATATCTTCTCCTCTGCATGGGTCATCTGACCTTTCTCCCAATAGGTACACAACTGTCCCCTCACTTTTCTGTCAAGGAAGAAAAACAAGCTGCACCTTTTAATGCTTGTGAGCTTAGATGTCTACTTGGTGGACTATTTCACCTACTGGAAATAACTTCTACATAGATATTTTTGGTCTTTCCCTCTTTCTTGTTATAATTTGAGCTCTCAGGCTATCTTTTCCCTTTCTACTAGCTCTTTCAGCTCCTTCTTCAACTGGTCACTGAGTTTGTTTTCAAGTTCCATGCCACATTTGAAAATCAATAGATATTTCATTACCCTAAATTTAATGTCCATGGAGACGTCATTGGTTCATTGGTTCAACAGTTCGGGTGACCTTCTCGATTCTTTGGTTCCATCGCTTCTTTGGTTTGTTCATTTTTATGTCTTTGGGACCCCCTTAAGGGAAGGTGTCCCTTCAGGCCTTGAGAAAGGTCCAATCCCTCATCGCCGAGAGCCCCCCACAAGGGTACCTGCCCTTTGCGGTCCATCGAGCGGCCTTCTTCTTTGAATCCTTTAAACAAAATGTCTAAAGGAATTCCTTCAGACTACCCTCCGCAAGGGCACTTCCCCTTTTGTTCACTACCCTCCACAAGGGCACTTGCCCTTTGGGCTTTGGGGGACTCCTTTGAACTGTTCGATTGACCCGATCGATTGAACCAACTTTGGTTCAATGGTTTAATATTGTGTTTTGCTCATTCAATTGACCGATTGAACCAATCGTGTTGAACCATCTATTTGAACTCATTGAACCTTGAATCTTTGAAACATTTTGTTTCAAGGTTTAACGGTTCAATGGGTTCAATATTTCTTCTTTTCTTCTATGTCTTTGGAAGTTGTTAAGCTTACCAAAGTGGCTAAACTTTGAACTTTTGCCGAAATGCTTAACTCTTTGAGTCTGCCAACGTCATTAAACCTTTGAACCCATTAAACCTTTGAACCTGTTGGAAGCGAGGTTTAATGGTTCAATAGTTTAATGCTTTGTTTAAATCTTGCCGATGAACCTTTTGGTTGAACCTCAATGTTGAACCAACCTTGAAATTTCCTAAGTGTTGAGAACTCATTTCTTTTCTGCAGAGTCTATAGAAACAATCCTGTAGAGTCCATAGAAATCAACCTATAGAGTCTGTAGAAACAAGCCTGCAGAGTCCATAGAAATCAGCCTATAGAGTCCATAAAAACAAGCCTATAGAATCTGTAGAAACAAGCTTGTAGAGTCTGTAGAAACAAGCCTATAGAGTTCGTAGAAACAAGCCTATAGAGTCTTTAGAAACAAGCCTGTGGAGTCTGTAGAAACAATCCTGCAGAGTTCATTAGCTGAAAAAGCTTGAATAATGGAGAATTTGAATACTCAGAGTAATTTTTTGAGAAGGGAAAAGAGAATTTTGGCCTGCAGGACCAAAATAGTTCATATGTTGTTCTAAAAATGAGTGACATATTTTTGGGAACAGCACAACCAATTTCACCAAATTTATAAGATGGGTTGATTAAATCACTCACCCTCACCAAATTATATATATTCACACTTGAGTTGTGTGATTAAGATTTAGTGATCTCAATGGCCATGTTAAAACTTATCCTTACACTAGATTGGGGTCATAATACCTTTCATTATCCCTCTTAAAATATCAAAGGTTTAGGTCTGAACCAATCTTAGATCTAATGCTTCATAAGGAAGCATATTTATCAAACAAAAAAAGAGGCAACATGGTTGCATTGACACATAGGTTTACTCTTTCCTTTCTCTCTTTTCTTTAAAGCATTTCAATTATTTCTAATTTTAGATTATATTCACTAATTTTATAATGTAAAATTCTCTTGGTTACATGTCATACACTAGCAAAGAATTCAAAGTGTGATCAAGCAAAGGGAAGGTGTGATGTACACACCCAAATGCACATTTATTTCCTTTAACAAAGTAATTTCATCATTATGCATTACTAGATTAAAAGGGGGATGTATATAGTAAAACTAAATATTTATATCATCTTAGTCTTGTATATTTGATAAATACCAATTAGAGCTCTACCTTTTAGTTTTGGACCTTCTTGCTATCGAGAGGCTCACATTCACCATTTCATTATGCTTAAATGATTATATTATAGTCTAATCCTTATCATTATGATGACCTAGACAACCTATACACTACATAAAACTCAAATCTTAATATATATCATTCACTATCAGTTACAGATATGTACCTATTTTCTAGCCTTTTGGATACTATCGATCACATAGGGACATTATCATCAATGCTAGTGTCTAAATCCTTATCTAGTGTCCGATACTCAAAAGTCATCCAAACTATAAATTTTTCAAAACCTATGGGTCATCTTATTTATCTTATTGAACCCCATCATGAGATATTTTTAAAAAGTGTTTTATAAATAAAGTCAGCCTTCTCATTGTTCATCTAGCAAATACAAAGAAAGCACCTACTAAGACTCATTTAATCAATTGAACAACTAATTTATTCTACCTTATTCATCTCTATTATATATTAGTCATAATAATATTCATAAAAAAGTCTAAAGCATCCAAAGAACAACCCATGAGTGGTATTTATCAAGTTATAAGCTAGATCACTACATGCATCTACATAGTATATTACACCATTATTCACACACTCCCACAAATAGGGGAGAATTTCATAAGTCTAATTCTATTCTTAGAATATTAGTTATTTAGGTTGTTTTGTGCTCATTGACAAATAGGTCTTTAAGGTCAGCTTGACACAGTTAGCCCACTAACCCATTTTTGGCAAAACCCATTCCGTGGGTAAAGAAGGGTGAAGAATGAGGGTTTGATAAATAAGAAGAGAGAAACAATCTATATTTTAGATCTAAAGACATCATAAAAATGTGACATAAAACCTAGAATAATGAATTTGGTTGCATCAAGATCCATTTGATATTCTTTATAGGACAATAGCATCAAAGCATGGACAATAGTGTCGCAAGGTCGATGGTAGTGTTTACTGCTCTAGAAACATTATTTTTAAATGCTAGTGATTCTATCAAAATATCAATCTTGCACAATTTTACCTATATCCAACCTAGATCTGCTTATACACAATAAACCTAACTAAGTATCATTTCTCTTTGGAATTGTAATCAATTGAACATATTTTGAATTTGGTACTTTCTATATTTAACATATCTCAATTTTATAATTTAGAATATTTATGTATTTGTGTTTTCAATTAATTCACTTGATATATATTAGTTTATCACCCTTGTGTATAATATATTTCTATATTCTTAACCCTATCCACACAATCTAAATTTAAGGTTAAACAAATTCAATGATGTCATTGGCCATGTCATAACTCATACTTGCACTAAATTGGGGGCATAATTACCTTCCAATATACCTCTTAAAATCTTCAAGGTTCAATTTTGAAGCTCTCTCAAATATAATGCTTCATAAGGAATCATCTTTACTAAGTCAAAATTCCAAGGGGAAATATGGTTATATTAACACACATGTGTATTCATTCCTTGCTCTCTTTCTTTTCAAGCATTTCAATTATGTAAAATTTTAGATTATATACACTAAATTATATAATAACATGATCTTGGTTATAGGTCATACACCAAAAAAACACTCAACATGGCTCAAATAAAGGCAAGGTGTGTTGTACACACCTAGGTACATGTTTCATTCCTTTAACCTAGTAATTTCATCCTTATATATTACTAGATTAAAGGGGGAAAATGTAGATAATAAAATCTAAATTATATAGCATATTAATTTTATATACTTGAAAATTACCTATCAGGGATTTATCCTTTAGTTCCAGACCTTCCTATTGTTGGAAGGCTCGTATTCACTATCTCACAGTGCTTATCTATTTATCTTATGTTTCGACCCTATCATTTTTAATGACCTAGATCTCCTACACTATACATAAAGCCTAAAACCTCATATATATCCTTCAATATCAATTATATATCGTCAGTATCTTCTTGGCCTTTAGACACTTACATCCCACATAGGGTCACTTGTGTTGACGCAATGTTCAGATTCTTATCAAGTGTCCAATCTTCAAAATTCATCCAAATTGAAAATGTTTCAAAACATACAAGTTGGACTATTTATCTTATTGAGCCCTACCATGATATATTTCCAAAAGGTGTGGTATATATAAAAATATAACCCTAGTCATTACCCATCTAGAAAATACCAAGCAAGCACCTATTCAATTTCATTCAATTGATTGTAAAACTGAGTTATACTCCCCCATTTCTCCATATTTTCATATCATTCATATGAACACTCATATTACATGTTTGAAGCACTTAAAGAATAACTCATGACCATTATTTGTCAAGTTATAAGTTAGATCATTGCATGCCCTTGCATATAGTATATTGCATCCTTATACAAACATAAGCTAAAACCTAGGGGATAACTATATATGTCTGAGGCCCCTCTTCAGAGTATTGGCTATGTCATCAATGCCCCTTAATTGAGGGGTCATTGGGATCAATATGACACCATGATTCTATTAACCCATTTTTGTCAAGATACAAATACCTAAGGTCAAGAGCTAGGGTTTGATTCATAAATAATCATCTACAACCTATGTACACTAATAAAATATATCAATATAATGGAGATAGAAAACCTATAAATCTCTAGGTGGTCACTCTATAATATAATGAATATTCCATACTGGACAATCTATTTACATCAAGACACTTATGTTGACGCAAGTGTCCCAAGGCTAACACAAGTGTCTAGGCCTCACGAAATAATATTTATATAATTTGATGACTAGATCCTAATATTATTTCCACCTATTTTCATCTCTATATATCTCAAATCTACCTACACATTTGTAGATAAGCTAAGTATTATCTCTTCCCAGTGTTTATGTAATCAAATTACTATTTTGAATGTGCTTCCTATATTTAACATAACTCAACCATTTCTTTGAGTTTTAAATTAATTGGCCTTCTCTAGAATATTTGTATTCATCCTTGTGTTTAGGCTATTTCACCCCTTTAACCCTCATACAAATCAACCTAAAAAGTTTTAAACACCTATCTTCTTACTTTATCAGCCAGGACACTACACTCTATCTATGGTTTGTCTTTCCTTATACAATATTGACCTAACCAATATAACTATGAGTTTCATCCTTGTCAAGTGTACTACATCAGCCTGGCCAATACAATTATGTGTCAATCAACATCATTTTTGACTATATTGGCCTCACCAATACCTTCAACTTAGATTTCAAGGTTAATTCTAGGTTTGGAAGTGTATATATAGGGGTTTAATTATCATTGTAAATATATCATAAAACTCATCTACTATATTTGGGATTACATCTCTACCCTTAAGTAGTGAAAGGAGGAATTATAGGTTAATGTATTATCTTAGAGGTCTAGTCTTGTGTAGACACTAAAATTAACATTTAATGCTAAACTAATGCACTGATGACCACCCCTTATGCACACTTAACCTATGCCCAATTCCATAGTTTTAAACTGTTATTCCTCTAATTCTATATAGATGAACCTTTGTATTAAGAAAAATCTAATACTAAATGTTATTATTCCTCACTACTTGACTAATTCATAATTCCAGTTTGACTATCTCTATTCCTTAGATAAAGCTACTCTTTTAGGACAATCCCATAGTCCAGTCATGTCTAGCACCGTTAGTTTTGTTCTATCACCAATTAATGGTTACTTTCCCAAATTCAAATTCATCCCAATGGGTAATTTCACATGTTTCTCAAGCCTAATTCAAGGAAATCCTAAAAGGTACACTATATACTCTCATTTTATACCCATTATGTTCATTAGATGGCAAGAGGCTTCTATCAATACAGTCACCAAAAAATCTAATTACACATTGAGAGGAAAATGCCTATTCTTCCCAAATTTTGAGTCCCTTATAGCCTAAGAAGCCCTAAACTAGGTTTGAATACAATATCAAGGTCATATGTCATTTTTAAAATCACATAATCACCTTAAGATTGCACCAACATATAATATTTTACATTATTTTACATAAACCACCATAACATGGGAGAACTACATGGAGTTTGACCCCTCTTCAGAGTATTAACATGTGGTAAAAACTCAACATGTAGGCTTTTAAGGTTAAAAATAACCCCAAACCTTTACCCATTTCCCCAATTTTACAATATTTGTTCCCTCTTATCATTGACCTGGGGTTAGAGTGATGAAGAAGGTACATAGTGGCTATTGCAATGAATCAAAGGCATCTGAATAGACACACAAGACTTACAGGTGAAGGTATATATGTTAGAATTTACATTAAAGTCAAAAACCCTAAGAGAAAAAATCTCATAGTAGAGAAATTCACATAGGTTGAAAAAATCCAAACAACATGACCTTGTCCCAGGATAACACAAAGCCTTGTTTTTTATTCACATCAATCTCATAGAGTTTCATAGTCAACTTTTAGTCACTATTGCAGTCCATTAACCTAAGTTCTAGTTAAGTAATTTGTCTCTTAGTACTTTCCTCTTTTAGTAGACTTCAAAAAATAATAAGTTGCAATTAGTTTATGTGTGATTATGGAATGTATTATGCATTTTTATTTACTCAATAATTTATTTTCATTAGATTAACCCCTAATCTAATTTTGATCAAACATATTGCTTAAAGGTCTTTGAAGCTCAATAGGAGGTGTCCCATTATTTTGAGTCCTTGAATAAATATATCTACAACTTCTTCTTGTCATTTGAGGTCTTCATTCTACAACATCTATTGCAAAGTGCCACTTGAGCCAAGGGGGAGATTGATGCATCAATGAGTCACCCTAAAAGTAAGTATCTTTATCCCTATTTTATTTCATTTATTTACTTAGTAAATAGATATAATTTTCTTATTTTTATAGTGTTTGTGTGTTGTTTAATCTTTCTTATGATCCTCCTTATACTAAATAAGATAATATAGCTATAGGGTTGCTTTGAGTTGCATTATCACCTTAGGTTGCATAAGCCTCCCATTGGTTAACTGTTACACCACTTATTTTCTTACTTAATTTAGTATGTTACAACTATCTTAGATCTGGGTTACACTTGTTTGTCAGTTCCTTGCATGGGATAACCTTATTGTATCCATGATACACCCCCTTTATTACCATTGATATATCATTTGATTTATCTTAGGATTTATTTATAACTTTACCTCATATCATAGGCATAGGCTTTGGAACCATATACCCTAGCTATAGAGATTGCTACTAGATCTATATCCACTCTAAGTATTATCACAAACCATATAAGTATACATAGGCTTTATTTTATGACCTTTGTATCCTAATTTATAGAGAGAAAGAGGATTATTATTAGTCATCCTAACTTGTGCATACATTCTGGTGAATCTGACGTGAATCATATCCCACCACTAGCTAGATTATCTTCATGTTTCCATATTTTTTCTTCTCAGAACTTTTGATTGGACAAGTATATCTTATCAAATATTTTTATTATACTAATATTTATAAAATTTTCATCAATTTTCAACGATGTCTCCTCTTAGGATTATTCTAGCGATCTTCAACCCATCTAACTTTTGCATGGGTTACTCCTTTCTACCTTTTATGACCACTATTGATGACAGTTCATTATGGTGTCATTATTCTACTCTGTTTCCCATGGTCTAAGGTCCCCATGATGATATTTACACTATGAATATCTTTATAATTATCCTAATGATGATACCTATAGTGGGATAAAAGATACACAATATTGTATTCTAATTTATGACAACCCCTATGAGGATCCCTTGAGCATGGCCAAATATCCCAACATAGTCGTATATGTTCCCATTTATGATTATCCCACCTTTAACACTTATAACATGGTTGAAAATAAATATCATGACTTTCCCATGTATGATTATGATTCTTATTATGGAGGTGAAGACCCTATCATGATACCAAATCTTCTAATTTATGATTACCTTCCCACTTATGATGATCATAACATGATATTGGATCCCATTTATTACAATTCTCACATATTTGAAAATTAATATAATGATTTTCCTATTTTTGATGATGATTTTTATGATGAAGGTAAATACCCTAGAATGATAACACATATTCCCATTAATGACTCTTATGATACTAATGAAAATATTCATAATGATTTTCCCATTTCTTACATTATGTTTTATGATTTTTTTCCCTATCATCTTGATGATGCTTATGCTTGGGCTGAATAATAAGATCCTCCTCTTGATGATTAATACAACATGGACTAAAATCCATCTTATGATTTTATCATTTCTACCAACCCTCACTACAACTCAATCTACGATGAACATGATTTCATCAATTAAAACCCACCCTCTCTCTTGTCCTTGGAATATTTTGGGTGGATGAATCATCAAACTACAACTCCCATTCAAGATTATACTATACAAATAACTTTTTTCAACCCCTTAACTTATGAAAATCACCTAGTTCAAATGTTTGTTCCAAAATGCATTATAGGTCATGTTAATTCTTATCCCATAGATTATAGGACTTCTAAAACCTATCTTATAGGTTTAATTTCAATTTTAACCTCTTCAAAATATTTTAAATTGACACTTATTTCCAACTATTTTGTCCATGCCAATACAATTCTATTACATTCATATCAATATGACTTGACTGTATCGACCAACTCGATATCATTCAGCTACATCTAATTATAAAAAACCACATCAACCATGACATATATTATATAAATAAAGTTCTAAATCACATTAATATTAAAAGCAATTGCATTGACCATGAATTAGAGTATGCTGATACAACTCTTCCTATTTTATCCAACTACATCGGCCATGACCCAAAATGTGGTAATACAATTCTTCCTTATTTATTAAACTACACTAGTTATGACCCAAAATGCATTGATATTATTCTTCTTATTTTATCCAATTGCATTTGGCATGAAAAAAAAAGTGTCAATACAACTATAAATTTGAATTCTATAATATCTAACTGATTCACCATGACCCATAATATGTTGATACAGTTTTCCCTATCCCACCCAGCTGTATCAGCTAGAACATAGATTGTCCTGATACATTATTAATATCTCTTTTATCGAATAAAATACTTTTGAGTAAGTAAACTATAGTGATCAACATCCTTTTATTAAAACCCAACTATATTTGTCCAACCAATACAGTCAAAATTAGTTCACACTTATGTAACTATATCAGGCTTTATATAATTTAGCCTAATTCTATCAAAACATATTGTACCAATACCATGCAACACAATGTAATAACACCTCCTAAGGGTCCTGACACTAACATAGATTCTAAATTCCATATTATAACATAGATTTACACATAATTTGACATCATTACTAGGTTTCTCAATCTTGAGGTTAACTCTAATTCACTTAGATCCCACAGGTTGGGGAATCTTATGAAGCTTACATTTTTCTTATCACATATATTTGGGCATCTTATGATGCCAAATATTTTCTTCCCACACATGTTGGGGAATATTTTAAAGCCTATTATTTTCCTATTTCATTCTTTGGGGAATCTCTTGATGACCATCCTTACCCTTATGCATGATTTAAGAACATCTTATGATGCCCATACTCATTCTCTCACCTTATTGATACGTCATCCTTATAATGAGGCAAAAATTGAGAACCTTTCACATATTAAAAATAAACACATGTAGATTCAAGAAACCTTTAAAGATAAATATGTTTGAATTTCACATGTTTTGTTTTGATGTCACATTCTCTCTAGCATATATGTTGCTTATTATTTTGTTTCACGATTCTTTATTTTTTCTGCACTTTAATTTTCTTATCATATTTTTTACATTTTTGTGATCATCTTTACAATCAGATTTAGTTTCTTTTGTGGATATTTGGTATCACCTATGATTTTTTCATACTTCATTACCTTTCGTGTAGGATGTCTTGGTATTTTATTTTTTTATAATTTATTTTCACTTTATAGTCGACCTTAGTTTCTGTTGTGGATATTTGGTATCACCTTACGGTTGTTAGTACTCCACTTCCTTCCTTTTTGGGGTGTCATGGTATTTTATTTTTTCAGCATTTATTTTTCCTTTATAGTAGACCTTAATTTACCTTATGGATATTTGGTAACACCTTCGGGATTTTAAGACTCCACTTTCTTCATTTTTGGGACATTATGGTCTTTTATTTTCAAAATTTATAGTCTCAAATTTTTATTCTCATTCATTACTTCCTTTTTAATTCTTGGTATATTTTTGTATCTCTCCCTCTTTTGGGATGATTTATCCTATCATTTCTTATGATAGACCCTTTTTAGATTTGTACATATTCTTTAGTGATTTGATTACCATTTTTGTTATAGTTTTCACTTCCATGATTTGACTTACATTCTCATCTACTTTCATATCCCTCTTTTTTCCTGGTCACTTATGAAGCAAAAATCTCCCTTCTTATGGTTAACTAGTAAAATATCCTCATTGTACCACCCTTTTGCACATGGATGGATTTTACATGAACTCCATCTTTCCCTCTCCTTTCACTTATGGCACACTTGGGTCGATTTCAATATTGCACTCTTTTTTAAAGTACAAGTCTAGGAGTCTTTAGGAATCTTGGTATTTAGGATTTCCTCTTTAGTGGCTATGTGTAGGATCTCTTATGTTAGTTATATTTAGCACCCATAGTTGGTTTTTATGAATCTATATGGAGTATCAAAATAGAAAAATCCAAAAAGGGTCAAAACAAAATCATAATAAAAATACAAAATATATTAAGATTTAGATCACACCACAAGATGTTATATTTTTCTTGGCAACCCTCCATTATAGTTAAAGCTCAACTCCATAATTGGCCTCATGATAGAGTTGAGGTCCATTGGGGTGTGCTAGGATAGTAGATTAGGGTAGGAGTTTTATTACGTATCTTATACATTATGGTGCCAACTACTTTCTTACATAAATACCAAATCTTCACACTAGACTGACGACTCCATAAGGGGTCTTGAGGAGTGAGGAACAATTATGGTACGGTAGGATCCTTTTACTCTTTAGGCATGTAGCCTCCATGGGATGATATTTATGATTAATTTGTTAGCCAAGCTTATGCTTATTAGGTGGGGTTATTTAGGTCATTGATGTTGAAAGTTCTTAGCCTTGCCCACTTAATTAGAGTGTCTTGTTCTCACTAAAAACACATCACCCTTGTGGTGCCTTTTTTCCTTTTATCTCCATATTCTCCATCCCAATATCCCCTTAATGGATAATTATTTTATTTGATCACGTCCTTCTTTATATTCCCATTTTATAGCTATTTGCTTAACATTTGACACTTGCATTTCATTATAATGCCTCTTGGATCTTTAATCTACATTGTAATACCTTAGAGAATATAGCCATGCCTTCATCAAATATTGAAATAACTTTTTTATCCAAACCAAATTTATCATCATAGTTATTTCTATAGATGGTCATGTTTTCCTTCATCTTACTCTAGTACAAACATTTATTTTGGGTTTTCCCTTATTACAGTCTTTGCTTTCTTCTATTGCACATCCTTTTTTGAATTTAATATTTACTTGTCTTACATTGGATGTATTTACAATCAAATTACATTATTTTGATCCTTTTTATTGGACTTAAGTTTTCACTTATTTTACATCGAATTACTTTATGATAATTTCCCACACATCTTTTGTTTGTCAATCCTTCTATCTAATTACTTAAGGTGTCATTTTGTTACACCATAGGTTTTTTTAATTTTTACCATGTATATGCTCACATTTACAATAAAATAATGAAACATATGTAATACATTACATCATCACATTTTGGTGACCCAACTTTGAAAAGTTCCAAAATTTTATGTTTTTATCCTCTAGATTATGTATTTTCTTGTATTTTAGATTTTGTAGGTCCATTGGATTAACCAAAAGAAGTATTAGGATAGTAAAAAATTAAGGAATTTTTAGGTCCTAACAATTTTTTTTTAAAATTTGGATTTTTATCTTAATTTCTAGGCCTACCTATCTAGCTTCTAGATTGACACCTTCCATGACTTGTAGCACACACAACATCATCTCTTCATTCAATAAGGTAAGTAAAGGTATGTATTCATATTTATTTATTTACTTTCATCTTAATTTCAAATCTTTCAATTTTTTTGTTTTGGTTTTTGTGTTGCCATGTATCTCCGAAATCATTATCCCATGTTACACTATTGTAACACGTGATAAGCTTTAGGTGGGGAATATGTATACACCTAATATATTTCACTTCTATCACTTTACTAATAGTTTCTCTTACAAAGGCTTGTCTATGCATCAATTCCCCTGAATGCATGTCTTAAGGAATGCACTAGAATGGGCTGGGATCGACTAGTGGTACTTTACAAGAGACGCTTGCATACTATTATATCATACCTCCATTTCTATCAATATGAATCTTATATTTATTTATTTATTAACTCTCCATACAAATTTTAATTAATTTTGATAACCAACCTATATTCCTACTATATCAACCAAGCCAATGTAGTTTGTTTTCATCTTTTCTTTCCATGTCCTAAATCACATGGAAAGAAAAGATGAAAACAAACTACATTGACAACAATGTAGTTTGTTTTCATATTTTCTTTCCATATTCTCTTATTTTCTAGGCCTACCTATCTAGTTTCTAGATTGACACCTTCCATGACTTGTATCACACACAACATCATCTCTTCTTTCATCAAGGTAAGTGAAGGTTTGTATTTATCTTTATTTATTTACTTTCATCTTAATTTCAAATCTTTCAAATTTTTTGTCATGTTTTTTGTGCTGCCATGTATCTCTCCCAAATCATTATCCCACATTACACTATTATGACATGTGATAAGCTTTAGGTGGGGAATAGGTATACACCCAATATCTTTCAATTCTATCACTTTACTGATAATTTTTCTTGCAAGGGCTTATCTATGCATCAATCTCCCTGAATACATGTATTAAGGAATGCACTAGAATGGGGTGGGATCGACTAGTGATACTTTACAAGAGATGCTTACATATTATTCTATCATACCTCTGTTGTTCCCAAAATCTATCACTCATTTTTTGGGACAACATATGAACTATTTTGGTCCTACAGGCCAAAATTGTCTTTTCCCTTCTCAAAAAATTGTTTTGAGCATTCAAATTCTTCATTATTCAAACTTTTTCAGTTAAGGGACTAGCAGGTTCAAGAAGTTTAAAAACTTTAGTAGGCGAGTTCTCACAAAGGAACAAGTTCCCAACACTTAGGTAATTTCAAGATTGGTTCAATGCCTTGGTTCAACAAAAAATGTTTATCGACAAGCTTCAAAGGAAGGATTGAACCATTGAACCATTGAACCCCACTTCCAAAAGGTTCAAAGGTTCAACGACATCGGCAAGCTTAAAGAAGTTAAGCACTTCGACAGAAGTTCAAAGTTCAACCGCTCTAAAAAGTTTAACGGCTTCGAAAGACTTAGAAGAAAAGAAGGCTTTGAAGAACAAAGGAATGAATCATTGAACCATTGAACCTTGAACCAAAATGGTTTAATGGGTTCAACGAGTTCAATGGGTTCAAAGAGATCAAAAGACTTAGAAGAAAAGAAGGCTTCAAACGCAAGATTAAACTGTTCAATTATTGAACCAAAGTTGGTTCAATCCATCAACTCAATCGATCAGTTCAAAGGACTACCCTAAAGCCAAAATAACAAGTGCCCTTGCAGAGGGCAGTGAGCTAAAGGCATGTGCCCTTGCGGAGGGTAGGGAACATTGGTTCAAAGATCAAAGAGGAGGCTGAAAGGTTAAGGTTTCCTTCAGATTTTTGTTTGAAGAAATTACCAAGTAAAGGAACCAAAAGAATTCCTTCAGAAATATTTTTCACAGAATAATTTCACAAAGACAAAGTGAATTATTTCAGATAAAAAGTTTGAAAGAATTCCTTCAAACTTTTGTCTGAAGGAATTCACCTAAAAGGAAAAGCCTGAATAAAAGTGGACAAGGCAAAGGAAAGGTTTCCTTTAGACAAAATGTTTGAAGGAATTCCTTCAGACATTTTGTTCGAAAGAATTAACCTAAAGACCACTTGAAGGACCCCGAAGGGTAGGTACCCTTGCGGGGGTCTCTCAGCACCAAGAAAATGGACCTTTCTCAAAGATGCAAAGGGATACCTTCCCTTCAGGGTGTTCCAAAGACAAAAAGCTGAATGAATTTCAAGGCTTCAAAGAGACTTAGAAAAATAAAGGAAGCAATGGAACAAAGAATGAAAAAATGAACCAATTGAACCTTGAACCAAAAGAGTTCAAAGTTCAATGGTTCATAGGTTCAAAGAAAGCTCCAAGCAAAGGAAGGAAGCATAAGATTCCAGAGGCTAGTTCAAAGGGATGGTTCAACCAAAGAGCAGGGAGGCAATTGAACCAGGGAAGCAATGGAACCAAGGAACCGATAAAGACCGCTTGAACTGTTAAACTATTAAATCAATGAACTTTCATAGGTTCAAAGGTTCATAGTTCAATATGATTCAAACAACCAATGACCATTGACGTCCCCATGGATGTTAAATTTAAGGTAATGGAATATCCATTAATTTTCAAATGTAACATGAAACTTGAACGTTTAGCCAAGCGACCAGCTAAAAAGAAAGCTCAAGAGTTCAAATTACTACAGGGAAGAGAGAACAATACAAAAAGATCAGAAATATCTATAAGAGAGTTATTTCTAGTAGGTGAAATAGTCCACCAAGTAGACTTCTGAGCACACCAAATCAAGGATGTGACCTATTTTTCTCCATGAAGTAAAGGCAAAGCTGACAACTGCACAAATAAGAAGGAAAGGACCAGATGGCCTATAGTTTAGAGGAGACATATGAGATGAATTGGCATGGCATAATTAAGGTTGATACACTGTTCCCAATATGGCCCCTTGATAGAACTAAAAATGCATTCAAGGCATTAAATGTAGCATGGGCCATTCCATGGAACAAAGTGCCAAGCCTTTCTTGGCTTCCATATAATGTAATCTCTTGTTTTATGTAAAGGGAGATCTCTTGATTATAGAAGTAAAAAACTCTGCCCAAATTGAAAGGTGATTACTAAGACTTTGAGCTTAGATTGTTGATCATATTACTTTATCTAAATGAGAAAGCAAGTTACTTTCAGACTTTGTGCTGTTATAGCTTGTGTTATTTTAGGAAATTATTCTTATGTCCATTTCCTAGGAGCATTCTTGTTTATTTAATTTAACAAGTAGAACTAGTGGAAGTAATCAAGAAGGTGTCCTAAAGCCATTTGTGGAAAGACTTTGTGCTGTCACAATTGTCTTTAGTGTGTGTTTTTAGTTTCTATCTATGTAAAGGATCTTGGGAAGACTTTGTGGCCACATTATCCTTTGTATTTCACTCTTTGGGCAGTTGAGGTGTAGACTTTGTGTTACACTTCATCCTGCTAATTACTGCACCCTTGTTACCTATTGGTTACCCACCAGAAATAACTCCTGCGCCCTGCTACAAGACCACTTTTGAAAGAAGAGAAGTGCCTTCAGTATTATCACCAAGATTTCTCCTTTGTCTGTGAACATCATCTCTAAAAAAAGAGAGATGGATGGTGTAGTCCTACCCCTGAGTGTTGTTTTCTGCTTATATATCGTATATAGATCCTCATATTTATAGGTAACCTCCCCTTGATGAGAGGAGAGATTTGTCCACCTCTAATGTGGTAAACCTGCACATTTGGCTGATCAATCTCCCTATGATGTGGTTGAAGAGACCTATTTTGCTCATCAATTAGCTGTTGACAAAATATTCACCCAACAACCTCCATTACTATAAATTTGACTCTTATATGTCTATTTTTTTATTACCTCTGCATCTATGTTTTGTTTAATTTTGATACCCACCCTATATTCCTACTACATCAGCCAAACCAATGTAGTTTGTTTTCATCTTTTCTTTCCATGTCCTAAATTGACATGGTTGATTCAATTCTAAGCATTGTACTTATTAGCTATATTATATTAGCCTGGATGATACAAATCTATGTCAACCAACATCATTTCTAACTATATCACCCTGAATAATACCACTGACTTAAATTATAGTGTTAATTATAGGTTTGGATCACTATATAATGGTCGTATTATCATTCCCAAATATATCACAACACTCATATGATCCATTTGCACTCGAATTTCATCCCTTAAGTAGTGAAAATAGGAGTTAGAGGTTAAATTATTACCTTGTAGGTCTATTAATCTTAAAGGTATTTGAATCTCAATAGGAAGAGTCATACTGAGGAGGTGTCTTGGTCTTTGGAGTCCCCAACTAAGGATACTGATGTATTCTGATTTCCATTCGAGGTCTTCATCCTACAAAATATTTTAAAAAGTGCCACTTGAACCAAGGGGGAGATTGATGTTTTAATGAGTCACCCTAAAGGTAAGTATCTATATCCCTATTATCTTTCATTTCTTTACTTAATAGATAAATCTGCTTTGCTTATTATTATAGTGGATGTGTGTTGTTTATCCTTTCTTACACTCATACCAAATAATTAATTAACTATAAGGTTTCTTAGGCTTGCCATTATTAATTTAGGTTGTATATAATACTTATTGGTTGACCATTGTAACACTTAATTTCTTTGTTTATCATGTTACATCTATCTTGGATCTAGGTTACCCTTGTTCATTAGTTCCTTACATGTAATATCCTTATTATATCCTTGATACACCACATTTATTACCATTGATGTATCATTTGACTTATCTTAGGATCTATTTATAACCTTAACTCATATCTCAAGCATAGGATTCAAGACCTTGTACCCAAGATATAGAGTTTGGACTACCCTCTACTAGATCTATGATCACTTCGAGTATTGTCACAAACCCTCCAAGTATACACATGCACTATTGCTATGAACTTTTTTGTATCCTATTCTATATAGAAAAAGAGTATTGTTATTTCTCATCCTAGCTTACACATACACATTATATGTATCATGTCACTATAGATAAGAAGAAGAGTGCATGATATAAATCAAGACACAACAAGCTTAGTAGAAAATCCTAGATTTATCCACACACAGAAGAAAAAAGTCACACATAATGTCATGGTCATGACACCACATCATAACACTCAATTTCAGATACTATTTGACATTATCTACATTATGGAGTATCTCTTCTCCTTCCTTCATGTCTTATAAAAGATGAAGATTTGATCATTCATCATTCTAGGTCATTACTTTTATTTTTCAATTTCATGTAGGTGAAACTACCACTATATGCAATTCACTATATGCAAACTAGTTATTTTGAAACTACCATTAACACTTGAAAAACTACCACTCAATGAAAACCAATTTGATTCCCCTTTTTACTTTTCCCCACAACTTATCCATTTTTTCCCTTCAATGCATGCAACCACATCCTGAATTGTATTAATGGTTAAGAAACTCAGCCAGCTTGATTGAAATAATGTAGATTCTTGAAAATAATCCTCTTATGATGTGTTTGATGCTACAAAAGTTTAAGATTATGGGTTATTACCCTTGAATAATATTCATCGCATCAAAATAATAACATACCAACAAGACCACATGACACACACAACTACTATTTTTGGTTGATGCTAGATTGCTTGTGCACCTTGGATGATCTTGCATAAAAAATTATGAGAATTTGAGTCTTTTAGACTTGTATAAAATAAATAAATATGATGATCTAGATATAGTCTGAGTATGATAATGAATAAGTTAGGCACATACTAGGGAATTATTTTAGGTGACTGATAGTAAATCAGGAAGGTCTAACCCATAAAAATAATGTGGATAGAAGATAAGGGTGTATAAAAAGCATCTTAAGAATTGTGATGAAAAAATGGTGTATATTTAACATTCCTATAATAGTTATGTGTACTCATATACTAGAAAAACTCATTTTGAAACTTGTTTTGGTTCTTTACCTCTATGTGAATTTGATGTTATGTTGAGACAACCATATAAAGGAAATGGGAAAGTGGATCAAGAGGTCAAAAAATATGGAAGGTTCATTGATAAAATTTAAAAAATTCACCTCCAAGTGCAAGAGATGTTGAAGGAGTCACAAGCCAAATAAAAAGTAAGACATGATCAACATAAGATTGAGCATAAATTCCTTTTTGGATACAAGGTGTGGTTGTAATTGAATAGAGATAGGCTCCAAGGGAAAACTAAGATGCTTACGACTCTTAGGTTTGGTCCATTTGAAATTATGGAATAAGTGGGAAAGAATGCATTCAAAATTGATTTGCCTCCTTATATGAAGATTTATCTCATTGTCAATGTTGATAACTTACGTCTCTTTGAGATTTATATGTTAGAAAATGAAGATGAAGGGTTATTTCCACCTTAAATTAATTACCTCACTCCCTAAAATTAGTTGGAATTGGAGGAAGATGCTATTCTATAAAATAAGGAGAAGACAACAAGAATATGAGTGAAATATCATTGGTTAGTTGGGTTATAAGGTCAGATACATGACAAGGCCAAATAGTATTCCAAAGAAGATGTGGGGAAGAAATATCCTCACTTATAGAGTTCCTTAAGATTTTATGGAATTAAAAGCCTTAAATTGGGGAGGCATGATCCAAAATATGGATATAGTATACTAGGTAAATTATCTAATTAATTATACTATGTTCAATTATGTAATTCATGTATATAAAATACTATAAAAGACACTTATTCTAACTTTTTAATGTAAAATTAAATCTTTAGTTAAGTTTCAATGGTAGGATTAGTGATGGGATGGTTTGGGTATTCTTATATTGATGAAGTCAACATATTACAACCTTTGAAATCGAGTGTTTCATCAAAGATGAAGAAACTACATGTGTTTATAAGAGGTGGTTGTGTAATTGTCCTAACATTTTCATAATCATCGGTCTTATTAAAATGAAAGTTTTTACACCATAGAAATCATGGGGAAAGGAGTGGTTAAAATGCCTCATCTTCTTAGAATTGAATCTTATAGTCTTTATCAGGTTCGAAGGTGTATGGGAATAAATATAATCTCTATTGAAGGAAGAGATATCATCATAGAAGTCAGTGAGAAGTCTTGAAGTTGGATTCATTTCATAGTTTACAAGATTGGGTCCTTGTTCATGTTGGCTCTTTATTTCCTAGCTATGAATGGTTGTCCAATTGGTGTTGGATCATTGTGAAGTGTCTAAGAAGTGCAAAACAATCCTACATGAAAGCTTTGGATAGTGTAGTAATGAAATATCTATCCATGAAGACCATGTTTTATAGTAAATTATACAATTGTTGAATTACATAGTGGAATGGCAGAGGAGTTACCTCAACCACAAGAATTTTTCTTGTAACAGGTTTCTCTAAGTGATATAGTGTGTTCATCTTATGCTTTGTAATATCTTATGCTTCCCTCTTATGTTTACTATGTTGTACATTTAATTTCCAGCACTTTTTTATCTCTATTTTATTATTAGAAGTATTATATAATAGTAAACTATAAATTATATGCTGAGTGAGGAATATAAGACGTGTTAGTGGAGGTTAGTGTGGAATATATCTAGTTTCTAAATCATGTCTCCTTCTCTTTGAAACCCTAGGTCTACTATTGACACTAGGTTTAGGCCTATAAAAGGGGAATAATGATGGGTTGATTTGACATTAACCACTCCCTAAGGAATGGCTAAGCACTAACTACATATCTGATACTCTGAAGAAGGAATTTGAAATACATGTAGTTCTACCTGTTAGGTGTATGTGTGTAATGTGTCTTGTTTAATGAATTCAACCCGTAATCTAAATTTTAACACTTGCTTTTTAGATAGGACTTGATCCTTGTGATTGATTATTGAATTAATTTTTTTGGGGTAGTCCCTTTGAATGTGCTAGTGTTATAATAATCTTGGTACATAATGCTATGTGATCTAATAGGTTTAGACGTACTCTGTATAGACATACTTTTTATTTATATATTACTCTTTGGGTACTTTATCATTCCACCAAAATTCAAAATGTGTGATTCGACCCCTAAAAATGATTTAAATTTGAAAACTGAATGTTGCTTGACACAGGGATAAGTCCATTAGAGTTGGATACCTATAAAATTCCACAGAAATATGAGTCTACTAGATTTTTTTAAAATATAGGACTACATATATGATAACCTAGAGACAATATGAGTATTATAATGAACATGTTAGGTATAGACTAGGGAATCCATATAGGTGATTGATAGCAAATTGGGAAGGATGAACCCATAAAAATCATGCAGATAGAAGAAAAGGATGTATAAGATCCATATGTATACACACAAGTCGTGTAAGGTGAAGGTAGTTCAATATTGGCATTGTTAACTGTCTAATACCAAATTTTAATGTCTACACTAGATTTAGTTGTTCACTTTGATTTTATTTTCCTTTATGTCATTGTGTATCTTTTTTCCTACTATCTTTTTTTGTGGATTTCATTTTCCATTTGGCTTAGGTTATTTTATTTGATTTTCATTTCCTTTGCACTCTTGCACATGTTTTTATTATTGTCTTATACTAGGTCTTAATTTATTGTCAAGTTGAAACATGTCCTAAGGTCCATTATTCTCTAGATTCACATCACATAAACATTTTATGTCCTTTATTATGTTTTCATGCGGTTACCATGATCCTATCATGTATCTATTTGGGTCAAGGACCATTTTTTGCTCCCCTACATTGATAATATCATGCCCATTTAGGGGTATATCTTACACTAATGTTTCATTGATTATATATTACCTATAGAGGGGCATGATAATTGTACATCATCATAGACTATAAGTTGTTCATATAGGGAAAATTTGTTACTACTAATTTTACCAACATTGCTTTAACTTAGACAAACATGAGTAAAGATACATATTAAATATACACTTTCATGATAATATCTTGCCTATATGATTTATACCTAGGCACACATGGGGGAACATACATGATGGTATCTTACTCATATAACTTAGACCTAGAAACATTAAGGTTGAACTCCCTCCTATGACATATGCACTTTTATGATCATATCTTACATACATATTTTAGACATAGACATACTTATGCCAAAGTCCATTATTACACACATGATTTCATGATGATATATTTTTATCGTTATATCAAATTATTGTATACATGTTTTGATGATTACATATTTATATGATTATACATTGAAGTATTTTATACATGCTTTAAAAATGATATACTATCATGGTTATACATAGGCAATTTTATTGTTATTAGTTTATGCACGGTATGCATAATCCCTTTCTTTTGAAATATATGATTTACATATACATCTCAAACCTCAAAAGGGTGCATATGATCTACTTATTCTACTCTTCAGTTATAGGATGATAAAAAATGGTTCAAGAGAGTTGTAAAGAATAATTATTCTTACTCCCAAATTTGGAAGTGATCCCAGAAACTTATAATGCACAATTCATTTGGTCTCCTCAAAAATATGTAGCTTTAGATATATATATATTTTGAGATATAAAATCCACATAGATGAGTTTATAGTTCCTACACAACTAGGTGTATTTGTTCCTTCATTTTTCTCATTGAATTTAATTATTATTTGATTATATATATATATATATATATATATATATATGGTATTCACTTAGAAATGTTTCCATTATATTTATATTTTAGACATAGGAGCATTATTCTATGATGCTCATGGATTTTCATAGTGGGACTTATGATGCTCACAAAAAAAATGAGGAACATAGTTTATTTTATTTTTTAGGTCATAGGAGCTAGACTCTTAGATAAGGTAACATATCTCCTAATTTTGAATTTTAGATCAATATAATTTCCTATTTGACTTTAATAGCTCTTATAGGTTTTGGTTACAACATCTTCTACGATCCCTCCCAGGCACACTTATTTATTTTACTTTGATATGTTGCACACACACATCAAAGTGGGGAATTATGTAAACACCTATTTTTTATTTGGGGAAAATTTTAGATGTTAGTTTACGTTTATTTAGGGTACTTGTGTATGTGTCGATTATAAATTCATATTAGGCTCTTATTGGCACATTTTTCATATTTTTGGGCCCTTTTTTCTCCCATTTATTTTGATTTTATCTTTCTTGTGTGGTTTCCCCTATGTTTGCTATGATTTTTGAGTTATCTTAGTGAGTGTAAAATTTGATTTTAGTCCCATATTCATATGGGCCCATTTTTCTCTTTCTTATGTTGTTTTGTATATATGGCTTGTTTTGTCAACTTTCTCAACCATTTTGTGTTGGCTTTCGTACCAATAGGGTCTTGATTTCAATTTGAGAAATAGACCTATACACAAGTTCATTAGTACATAGGTAAATGAAATTAGAGAACAAAAACAAAATTGAATAAAATAAAGAGTTCAATAAAATGTCAAAAATGATAAGCAAAAGGCTAAAAGTAGAAAATCAAAGTGCTTAGGGAAAATGTTTATTCCAAGTCTTGATACCGCATTATTTACAATTATTCATGTAGTGAAAGATCATATGAGGCTAGAGATTACATCACTGTTGAATTACATAAAATTTTGGTTGTCAAATTTTCAAAGGACACGGGTGTAACCGAGGCTCCCCCCAATTGATTATTATTTTTAAGGTATTGCAAGGTTCTAAGAGATTATTAGGTTTTCAAGGAAGGAGAAGGATTTTTGGTTGATTCATAATGAATAAGACATATTAATCATGAGGTTTTTAGATCCTAAGGGTAGAGAATCAGAGTCATCAATTTTATTTTGAAAAGGGCATAGTTTCCATGAGCATATACTATCCCTACAGTAGATAAATTTTCATCCTAGGAGTGTAGTGTCTACTATTGGTCAAAATTTCAAAGTTATTACTTTTTAAAAATTTTATGGGTTTTGTCTACATTGGTTCTTGGATTTGTTTCCACATTTTTTCATAATTAAAAACTCTAAAGATTTTCTATAGTTCAGTATTCTTAATAAAACCCTCCCTTTGTCAATTTTAATTTATTATCATTTTACTAATATTAGGTATGTTTTTATTGTTTATTTGGGTAAGATTATTATCAGTTGAATTTCACATTGTTTATGGTTTAGTGTAGTGCATTGTTGATATAAACCCACTTTACCATACTACAAAAAGTTAGTAGCATTTCAGGCTATAAAGCTAAGATTATTTACTATTCACAAAATACAAATAAATTTTGTAATGACTGCATGCCTTCACTTGAGGTAATTTATCTATTGCATTTTGAGAAAATGTGGTAAAAAAAACTACAATGATGGACTTATGACATTTAGTTGTATTTTGTGGTCACATTTTACAATATACATGTCTATCAAAGTGTTTTAAAAGTTACAACACATAAAAATAATCACTTTCAATCATGCTTTGATGGAGGTATGTTCCCTTATGTATAAACCTTTATTTTTTAACAAACTAATGCAATGATCATGTCAAAATATTATAATGCACTGATTGAGTTTACCCTAATGCAATATTAAATTTAAAATATGGAAACATAGAGAATAAAAATAATGTAATGATTAAATGAAATCATAATACAACAACTAAAAAAATACCTCAATTTCACAACAAACATAGAGACCTAGGAAAAGAATCTATTAAAGTCACAAACAAATCAAGGAATAAATCTAAGATCATTGTTTCCTCATAAAGCAAAACTATATTTCCTATGCCCATCATTGTAGTATAAGTAAAAACATTTTATTTAGTTATTTTTTAAATTGTTCATGTGCCTTGTATATGTTGTCAAATTTTGTGTACATGTCTATCATGGTGTTTGTAACTATATTGTATGAAAAAAATTGAATTTTGGTAATGCTTTGATGGATATGCATACCCTTATTTAGAAACCTCAAAATATAATCTAAAGTATAAACTTGTTTAACCCTAAATTTATAGATTGGGGTATCTAGGGTTAAACGGGATAGAGATAGCGTAAGGTACAAGGGTGATAAATTATATCTATAATAGACCAATTAGATGCTAAAATCAGATCTAAAATATGTTGATTTCATTAAGATAAGATAGGCTAAAAATAAGAAGTATAATTATGCTAGATATGTAAATGACAAAGAAGTAATGTACTTAGCTAGTTCGGATGTTGACATAGTTATGGATTTAGAACATGTTATAAAAAATATCCATTCTATGCAAGAAAATAATTATGGAATTAAAAAGCTACAAAACAATGAACAAAGAAAAACACATTACACAAGAGATTATGTGGAAACCTTGAAATGTGCAAGGAAAAACCATGAGTCAATGGAAAATTCTAGACTTCTATTAACTTTAACAACTCCTTTGATATAAACAACTTCCTCAAGAAACTCCTTTATAATTCTTACAAATACAAAACATACAAATGCCAAGCTTAGCCAAGATTACTTATCAAAATCATTAAAAATACAAAAGTATTCACATCCTTTAATAGAAACAAGAGAGAAGATAGATGGGACATAAACTACAAGGAAGGGCAAAAAAATGTGCCACACTCCATCATGGATGCATAATACTCAATGTTGTTTATTGTTCCCCACATGTGCAAAGGCAAAAAGTAGGAATCTACTTTTGATTGAGGATGCCACCACCATGTACCACCAAATATTGTGCCCCACTCCACATGTTTGAAAAATCAAGAATAGTAGTCATTGTCTTCCACTTGTGCACAAAATAAAAAATGTACACAATCACCTTTATGACTTTAGATAACACTCACATGTAGGGAGACCCACATAAATGCACCCCACACCCATCCATATTAATCAAAAAAGGCACCCATGTGACTTAGTGGAGAAATACTCCCCACATGCCACCTCAATATGAATAATAACTGCCACCTCATTTGAGTGAATATTAACTACCACCTCATCAACATGAATAGTAACAATGACCTCATCAACATGAATAGTGACTACCACCTAATCAACATGAATAATGACTACCACCTCATGACCATGAATAGTTACTTCACCTCCTAACATTCTCCTACTTGAAGTAAATATTAGGAATTAACACACCTATGTATTCTACCATCTATCTACCTTTACTGCTCGATGCTACCTTTATCACAACTTCAACACACCTAGAGAAGTTTTTCACCACTCAAACTTCTCTATCATAACCAACTTTGTCAACATGTATGTAGTATTCTATTCAAGGTCAATTTTATTCAATAATATTTTTCCATCCTCCACCACACTCTTAATGAATTGGTACTTAATGTCAATATGTTTTATGTGATCATGAAATGCTGCATTATGCACCAAGTGAACTATAATATGATTATCACATTGCAAAGTAATCTTACCATGCATTTCCATGAAGTCACCTAATAATCAATCTAACCATATTTACTCTTTACAACCTCCAGTTACATCCACACACTCTACTTTAGTGGTTGATAAATATAGCTCACAGCTCCACCAACAAGAGTAAAATCATATCCTCTAGTGGACTTTCATCCATCTCTATCACCACCAAAATTTGAATTTGTAAATATACTCCATAAGTAAAAATATAAACATTTGAAGTGCCTCTCAAATATTTGAATATCTAATTCACTATAAACCAATGCTCTTTTCTAGGATTCACCATGAACCATCTCATAACTCCCACTACTTAGGAAATATCTAGTTTAGTGCTCACCATGGTGTATATGAGGCTTTCAATTGATGATGAATATGGCACATGAGACATGCATGTATTCTCCTCCTCTATTATAGGCTACTTCTCAAAAGATAAATTGAAGTGTGCAATAAGTGGGGTACTGACTAGTTTTGTATTCTTCATATTAAATCACTGCATAATCTTTTCTACATATGTCTTTTGAAGTAACTAGATATTCCTTCCTTTTCTATCCTAATGTATCTTCATCCCTAAAATTTGGTTTGATACTTCTAAATCCTTCATCTCAAAAGTCATAGCCAACTAAAAATCATTGATTTTATTCATGTTGGGGCTTACAACTAACATATCATCAACATATAGCAGCAAGATAATAAAAATTCCATCATTGAACCGCTTATGGTATAAAAAATCATCACCTTCACATCTAATAAAACCTTAGTTATTTATAAAGGTGTCAAAATTTTTGTACCGCATATTCAGTACATATTTCAACTTGTAAAGTGATTGATTTAATCTAAAAACCAACTGCTCTCTGCCTCTTTTCTCATAGCCCTTAAGCCAATCCATATATATCTCTTCCTCAAGATCACCATGTAGGAACATAGTTTTCACATAAATATGCTCTAGTTCTAGATTCTGAGTAGCTACAAGTGTAATTAAAACTCTAACAATAGTTAATCTCACAACTAGAGAGAAGATTTCATTGAAGTCTATACCTAGCTTTTGCACATAGATTTTTACCACCAAGTGAGATTTATACTGCTCCAACAAACCACCACTATTTTTCTTCAATTTTTACACCCACTTGTTACCAACACTCTTTCTTATAGGTCGGAGATCCAAAAGCTTCCATGTTTCATTCTTATGAAGAGCTCTCATTTCCATGGCTTTCCTCCATTTTTTTGCATTCTCAAATTCTCTAGCTTCCTAAAATGAACTAGGTTCACCCTCATTAATTAAAAAATCAAAAGAGGAATAAAAAACATGAATATGCCTTTATGGAACCTTATTGGTACATGTGGATCTTCTAAGTTGTGCCTGTTGTTCTTGGTGCTCTACATGCTGATCTAAACTTTCAACATGATTTTTTCATCTTCTTCTTACTTAATTATCTCAACATGTACAATCTTAGGTGACTATTGTACCTTCTTCATATGCATGGATTTTTCTTTAAACACAACATCTCAGATAAAAATTATCTTATGGTTAGTAGGATCCCACAAGTTTTACCCTTTAACTGTTTCTCCATAGTCGAGAAAAAACATTTTCTTGATTTCAAATCAAGCTTGGACCTCTTTTATTTAGGCATGTGGGAAAATGATTCATAACAAAATATACATAAGTAAGAATAACCACCTAACTTACCATACCAAACTTTATCTGGATTCCTTCCATCCAATTTAGACATAGGTGACATGTTAATAAGACAAACAACAATATTGACATCCTTTGCCCAAAACCATTATCCATCTTAGATGCACTCAACATGCTTCTTGCATGCTCCATGATAGTGCAGTTCATCTGCTCAGCTACACCATTCTGCTATGGAGTATAAGGGATAATATTTTGATGTTTAATTCCTTCTTGCATACAAAATTTATCAAACTCCCTGTAGTAATTTTATACTCTATTATCTAACCTAAGACACACAATAAATTTTCCCAAACTTTTCTCTACTCGTGCCTTACATTATTTAAAATTTTCAAAAGCCTCTAATTTATTCTTAAAAAAATACACCCACACTCTTCTAGAGTAATCATCTATAAATGTTATAAAATATGTTCTACCATTTATATATTGAGTGGGTACTAGTTCAAAAATATCCAAATGGATAAGTTTCAAGAAATCACAACTTTTACTTGCACTTGTAGTAAACCAAACTCTCTTCTATTTACTAAAGATATAATACCCATAAAAGTATAAATTGCAAGAATTAATTCCAGCCAACATACCTTGGTCATGTAAAATCTTCAAGTGTTTCTCACTCATGTGTCCAAGGCATTGATGCCATAGCATCACTACATCCTGAGCATTTTTTGAAGCTATTACTACTGTAATATTTATCATCGAATCTCTGCACAAATGATACAGGGAACCATCAAATTTTTATTTTGATACCACTAGAGCTCCTTTGGAAATTTTGCATTGACCTTTACCAAAGGTAAAATAATACCCCAACTCATCCATCATCTTGATGGAAATCATATTCTTCCTCAAATTAAGAACATGTCATACATCCTTTAAAATTATTATTCTACCATCATCTAGCTTGATCCTTATATCCCCACTTACCATAATGTCTAAAGGATGATCATCACCCAAATAGATAAACCCTCCATTATAGGTCTGATATCTATCAAACTAATCTCCATGTGGAGACATGTGAAAATATGCACCTGAGTCTAACACCCACATATTATAAAGTGATCAGTTATGACTAAGGTAGAAGGTTTCATGTATTGGTGTTTCCTCTGAATCTATTATTCTGATTCATACATCCCACTTCTATTATATTATATAAGAATTGGTGTTAGGTCCATAAAAATTAGGCACCCTAAACTATCTATACAAATATAGGGAGAGGAATGGGCCAGGGCCCCCACCTAAGACAAACAGGGTGGTCAAGGTAGATAGATAAGATATATAGGAAGCCCCCCCAAGTATGCCCCATATTGGGCAAGACAAATAAATAATAATACTCTCAATATATATCAATATAGGGGCTAGTAGATAGGAGAGATTATCAGTCTACAATCAAGTTCTTAATTTGATCCCTACTAGATTCAATTAAAGGTGGATTTTGATTTCCATACTTCACTTCCTTCTTTAGTTGCCAACAATCCTTCTTCAAATGTCCTAGCTTTCCACAATGCCATCACATGATTTTACACTTGGATCCTCTTGAATTTGATCTATATGGTGATCTACTTTGTTTGATACTCTCACTAGAATGACCTCTCATAGCTAAGGATTCATTACTAGAGGATGCCATAAAAGACTTTCTCCTCATCTCCTCTCTAAGAAAATTCGATACCACATCATCAAACTTCAAATCTTTGGATGATGAATTGATTGTAACTTGGAAACTATAGATCTTGGGCCTTTAGTACTTCATACATGTGTATGTGTTGCCCCTATGACTGATATGGGAATATGATAAAATAAGGAAGTTTTTCTCACTTGAGTGCTTGATTTAATGCCTTTTATAAGTTGCCTGGTTAGTTAGGATGTTTCTAGGTGAGGAATGAATGTGGGTCTATCTTATATTTACATCAATCCTGTTGGAGAAGTAACTTGCATTAAAACACTTAGGCCAATCATTAAGATACATTTCATTTGTAAATTATATGACTTTAGGGCATTGGACACTTGCATCAGAGTAAGACATATGTGTCAACACAAGTGTTTATCTAGGACTCAACATGAAAGTAGGTATAGGCTTAAAACTTATAGAGGTGGGAGATAAGCATGTTTTAAGATTTTTAGAAAAGATAATGGGGTTGGGTCATCAACATAAGACTGGTCAAACCAAGAGATAGGACAAAGGGCATAAGATAGAGTAGATGCAAGAATTTCAAAAGTGGTAAAGGTCAAGAACTGAGAGGTATAACCAAGGTCTGAGTTTGCCAAGTATACAAGACTGAAGTGCTATATAATCGATAAATATCATCTAAATTTCCCCGCATTTAATATATTAATTAAATTATTGGTTTAAAGGGGTAGAAATGCATAATTGGATGTGTATAACACACCTTGCCTTTGCTTGAGTCCATCTTGTGTTTTGCTAGTGACTAATCTATAATCAAGAGCATGTTATAGTACAAAATTAGTGCATATAATTTAAAATTGAAAGTATTGAAAAGATTGAAATTGAAGGAGCAAGGTTTATGAGTACACTTGTGTTTTGATGTAACCACCTTATTATTGGCAAGTTGATTTAAAAATATGTATCATTGCACATGTTGGTGTAAGCCTATTTCCTATTGCATTTTGTGTACACAGTTGTATTAAATTGCTTAGGGCTCTAGAGGTCATGTTGATTACTTAGAAAGATTAGTCCCACATTCACTAGAATGTGTGGTATCTTTCTCTCTCTAACCTATATATGAACCTCTCCCCCTTCATGTTTCTAATGTAGTTAAGGTAGTTATAATGCAATACATTGTGGATTGTTTGAGATACTCAGTTGAGAGCTATGACAACTTTGAGAGCTGTGAACTTCAAGCCTTTATATAAAAAATTCATATCCATTAATTAATTTATGATGATATAGAGTATTTTATTTGCTCTCATTTATTTGTAATATTCTATGCATGATTTCATTTACTCACAAATTCATTGTGATGTGCACTTGCTCAACTTGTAAGATCACTCCATCATATGCATTCATTGATCCACTGATCCTGACTACAACTCTTTTATGGTATCAGAGCACTAATCCATGTTTATAATTTTCTAGTTGGTTAGTTATTTTTTATGAAATATTGAGATTTGATATTGTATTATCATCAGAATTATTGAGAGAAATATTCAAATCTGCCAATATACTAAAGGCATTGAGATGAAGAGATCTAGTTTTTTTAAACTTGTGAAATTCTCCTTAAAATTGGTGCTAGTAAAGGAGAGGTTGGAGTTTTTATTTTATTTTAGCATGTAATAGATTCCACATTGGTTGAAGGTTCATACTTTGTTCTCCCATCACCATCCTTAAACTTAGATTTTCTACTAAGGATCTAAGCAGATCCATCAAATATCAATCTCATTACATGCTATGTGAGGCCTACCTTCATCTCACCACTTGGTATTTAGATTCATCAAAGTTGGGATTCAACATCTCAATAGTCATCAAGGTGGATCAAAGTAAATGGAGGACATACTCTTGAGGGTATTACATGCTTCAATGTTACATAAATCTAGTAAACATAAATTTGCATCTTCTTAGAGACCCACCTATAGTCCATTCATGGCCTTGAAGCCTTATTTTGGTCCCCATGACCAACACCTAACCTATGGATCACTATGTCTATGCATTCAATGTTGAAATTTGATGTGTTTGCATAGGCATTAAATTAAGGAGATATGTGTGGGAGGAGATTAAAAGTTTCTTTGCTTTGGAAAGATAACCTAGTATTTGAAAGCATCCTACATAGGCATCAACCAGATTTGGGATCTACATAATGGCAGCATAGATCTGAGTTTCTTCTCCTCCATTATTAGCTAGATGTGATGTGGCATGGTTTTGGAATGGCTATAGTTTCATTGGGCATGACATGACTTAACAACAAGATGTGGCTGTGGGAATATCTTATGATCTAATTTGGAATGCATTTTTTATTTCCATAAGAGGTATGATTTTTTTGTCTATAGCTGGAGAAGGCATTGGATATTTACATTGGGGTCCAGCTATGCATCAAAGAGTTTATTTATTCTTGCACTAGGCCATCTCCATCCTTTGTGCATAGATCTACCATAAAGGTGCCATCACTATCGAGAATGTAAAGCATGGGCATGCTAGAGAGTTTCTCAGCATGCATGTCATTGCCAGTATTTTCCTGCTCACCACATCTTAAACCCATTCTCCATGGTTTTATAGATCTAAAATACCAAAGGCATTCTCTTGGTCAGCGATTTCTCATGGCATGTTTGACATTCCACCTTCCATTGCGACCATTCGAGAATTAGTAAAGCCTACCATTGGAGTTTCCTAAACTATTTAATTAGTTGATCTAAGCCTTGGTCAAAGCCATGAGGAGCCATGCCAATCAATGGGTTACCTTCCCACTGTTGTTGTGTACTCTCTTATCATGTCATAATTATTGTTTCCCACCATCCTATAGTTGTCAGTTCAAATCCCTACATCACCTAGGTCTGATCACCAAGCCCTTGGTTTTATAAAAACCACTTATCTTTGGTCAAAAGGTGTTTGTACTTTTTTAAAGTTTTGTCTTATAATGATCTAAGGTGAGGGGTATATTTGCTTTGTGGCAAACATAGTGTGGGGCATTTTGTATGAGTGTTTCTCATATTCATGTGGGGAACATAATGATGTGAGGCAAGTGATGAGTTTTTTGTGGCGATGACATGGTGGGGTTGTTATTGTGGGTAGGGAAAATATATTTTTGATTGTTTTTAATTCAAAAACAATACATTTCAAAGAAGATTATTGCTTGGTTTGTAAATTTACATTGTATTTTTGCCTAAAGAAGATGAAGGGTGAGGCCTAGATTGGCAGGAGGCAAATTGCCCCTTACAAACAAAATCATTGCATTCTTCATTCAATTATGGTTCTAACAAGTGGTTGGAAGGCATATTTTACCTCACCCAAGGGTACATTTTTTAAGTTTCAAGTGCAAGTTTTTAGTCATATAGCTATTTACGAGAAATTGTATTGTTAATATATTACAAATGGTAACTCAAAATTGAGTATGATATTTTGTAAAAGTGTTTATTTTTTAATTTCCCATACATTGGGCCAATTTGCCTTTTAAAATGCACTACTTTATAAAGTGCCAAAATTTGGGGGGGGGGCTAGTTGACATAATTTCAAAACTAGTGAAAAGGGGGGTTGTCATTGTGCTGGTTCTTGTCTGCACATCTTCTCTTTTTCACACATGCTTTCTGCATCATAGTTAACACATTTAATAGGGTCAATTTTAATCATAAACTGAGATAAATTTCCACTTTTGGGGTTTCATCATGGATATTAGCAATGAATTCCTTAAATATATTGTAAAGATAACTTTAGAGAACTATTTATCTTGGAATCAAGGGATAAAGAATCAATGCCTAGAGAAAGATCTACTACCTTATCTCTTAGGACTTGTTCCTGAACCAGCTACCTATAAATAAAAGAATGCATGGTTTAACAATAATGACATGGTCTATGGCCTAATATGTCTAATTATATCTAAGGATATTATGCATCATATTGAGCATACTAAGTGCCCTTTCACTACATGGACCATCATCCAGTAGTTGTATGGAGACATTGGATCTTCATATGAAAGTGATGCTTCCTTGGATGACCAAGCATCTACTGAGATTCTTGATGCCTCTTCTTATGTGGACACATCTTCGTTGGATGATCAATTTATATGGTTGACATACATTGACACCCCATTTATTGTTGAGGATACTTTGTATCCTCTTTCATCTATTGCTACTTTAGAGGTTAGAGTTGATTTATTGAGAGTTTTTAGTGATTCTTTGCAATAGGACATACATAGTCTTTTAGTTTTAACATTAAGTGATGATCTCTTGACAAGTGTTTTAGACTTATTTATGGAGAATAATATTAAAAATGTGGAGGAAACATTGGAGGGTTTATCTCTCTTATTTTATGTCAACCTCATCACAACTATTGTCTCATCATCATCATCATCATCTTTGGATCTTGTTCATCAGCCATTTTTAAATGGTCATGGTTTGTCACCTAATTATTTGATTAGGCATGTACTTGTTTGGATTGTGACATATTCACCTATGGACATGGTGACATTTGAGAAGTTTTCAAAGGCACATTTGATGATATTTCTTCCCTCATATTCCTTTCTAAAATAGGGAAATTATTTACACTCTTATGTATTTTTATTTCTTCTCAAGGGGAGGAATGCTATTTGATGTAATTGGATCATCTTCAACATTTAGTGTCAGGCATCTACTATCACTATAGGAGGATCTCATCTTTAGAAGAGGATTCTTAGATTCTTTCCTTTTCTCTCTATCCTGGGGGGGATACTTCTCTTTTGAGGGAATTGCATTATACATGGGTACCTTATCAGGCCTTGTTATCAGGACCCATTTTTTGTAACATCACCCACCTAAGTTGTGTTTATTGGGGGGGATATTGGTGTAGGCCTTTTTACCACTGGGTTTTGCCTACATGGTTATTTTAACTTGTTTATGGATTTAGAGGTCATGTTGGTTATTTGGAAAGATTAGTTTCACATTCACTAGAATGTGTGGTATATTTCTACTACATAATGTGTGGTATATTTCTAATACAATTAAGGTAGTTTTAATGTATTACATAATGGATTGTTTGAGCTACTTAGTTATGAGTTGTGATAGCTTTGAGAGTTGTGAAATTCAAGCCTTTCTATAATTAATTCATCTCCATTCATTAATTCAAGATGATATAGAGTATTTTATTTGATCTCATTTCTTTGCAATATTCTATGCATGATTTCATTTACTAGCAACTTCATTATGATGTGCACTTGCTCGACTCCTGAGATCACTCCATCATATGCATTCATTGATCCAATGATCCTATATTCAACTCTTTTAGTAAAGCTCTAAAATTGAGATTAGGATATATATATATATATATATATATATATATATATATATATATATATATATATATATATATATATATATATATATATATATATATCCAAAAAGTGAATATATCTAAGGAGATAGAGAGATTGGAAGGCACATGCCCCAATCTTAGAGAAAAGGTGAGTTTTCACCTGACAATTGAGATTAAATCAACCATGCAACCTAATCATACCTATAACCTAGGGAGCATGAGTGAACAAAGTCAACTCATACTATCAAATTGGTAAGGCTAGATGATACAATCAAGTGCAACCTAAAATATTGGTAAGATTGAGTGATTTAATCACCTCAACCATACCAAAAGTGAACCAACTACTACAGTAGATTGGATCAATACAGTCCATAAAAGTCCATCCTGGTGGGTGATGAAAGTCCCTGAGAGTGTTTCAGAATATGAAATTGATATAGATTTTGAAATATTAGGTGCACATTACATAACATATGCACCTTAGATATGTCTCATACTAAAATTATGTATAATAATGGTACCAATGTATACAATTTTACCACAACTATGAATATATATCATATAACTATGTTTCTTGGCCAATTTAGAAATTGTGTATGGAGAACATACTTCCAAAGCAAACCCCCACTATATATGGAAAAATCTAAAAATTGTAATAAGTGCCAATGTGGAAGACATGTATCCAAAACATATCCCACTAAATCTAGGTGTATTGAATACTGAATAAGTGTGGAGAACATGCTTCCAAAGCATGCCCCCACTCAATATGGGTGTACCGAATATTGAATATGTGTGGAAAACATGCTTGCAATTCATATCTCCACTGAATATAAGAGTATGTATGTGTGGAATCCATGCTTATATGACATGCCCCCATTGAATCTAATTTTTTTTCCAAATGTAAATAAGTGTGGAGAGATTTCTTCCAAAGTATGATCCCATTGAATATGAAAATTGTGCCAAATATGAATAAGTGTGGAGAACATGCTTCCAAAGCATGCCCCTATTGAATCTAAAAATTGTACCAAATGTGAAGAAAATGCCCCTATGACATTCACCCACTGACATGCCCCCCTTTGAGGTGAGGGAAGAATAGAAACCAATAGTTATCTCACATCAAAAGGATAAGATAACTGTATAATCTATGAATGGGATCATGTAGCATATTTAAGAACATGTAGGATATGTGATCACATGAATGCTTAATATGCATGGTAAATATCACGACAATGTATAGATAGTAGCAATACAAGATTAACAAGAAAATAAGCACACATGTAAGAGCACTCAAAACTAAGTCAACATATAATGGTCTAAAGAGATCACAAATAAGAGGTATGTTCAAATGCCACACAATCAAAGGGGCATGAATTAGTCAAATGTACTTAAAATCAAGTATGACATATTCAAATGTCCAAGAAATCATACATAGGCATGGGAATCAAAAATAAAATATCATATTCAAATGCTTAAATAAGCAAGACAATAGCAAGACAAAGCACTCAAGTAAGTGCATATGGGAAAGCACAAGTAACCAACATAAACATATCATAGTAGCCTATGGTTTAAATGTGTGAGCAAGAAATGTTAAGTGCATAGCATATCAAGTACCTTGTGAAATATATAATCATGGATAAAGGCATGTGTAAGAATGTATAAGCTCAAACAAGATAATGTAAAATGACCATATAATGATATAACTTGGATGTATTGTGATCATAGACATGGATACCCCCCAATGTCCTGGTGACATGAGTAGAAGGAAGGCCTAACATCTAAAATAGGAATATGACATGTATCTATGTATGCTTGTAGCACATTATTGTAGAAGCATGACACACATGTGTATGTAGGAGTAACTAATATGCCATCCGTTAACATGAAACTAACACATAGATACCAAGGAGCCAATAGAGTATGTAGGTGACATAAATGTTTTTGTATTTTTGAATGTTTTTTGATTTGTTTTGGTATTTTTGGAATATTTGAAGAGGAACGATCATCCTATGATCCCATCTAAAGAATGTTCATAAGTATCTCCCCATTTGGAACCCGATGTAAGGAATTGGTGGTACTGCTAAGGAGTATGTATAGGTGTAATATATGTCACTGTAGTATTTATGATGCTTTATGTATGTGTAATAGGAATATGAGGTTGTGAAGTAGTAATAGAAGGAATAGGGGTTCATAGAACCCATCTCTATGTGATCTATGATTTCTTTGGAATAATAATAGTAGAAACATGTTTAGGTGATCTGAATATTTGAATATGGTGCATGATCGAAGATGAGGATTTCATGGAATCCACTGTATGTATCTGATGTAATGGTCTCTCAAGTACTAGCCACCTAGTAAAGAGGATTGCATGTTGCTTACCATTTTTTAGTGGATTAACCTTAGTAGGTTTGATAATTAGCTACATGGGTATAAATTTTTCTTATTCAATAGTATACTCATATGGGATTCTAAAAACTATAGTTACCTAATTGGATTGAATGTATTTAACACACTCATGTATAATGTAAGGTACTAATCAAAGTGTATGGATCATGGGTCTTTCCAACAACATATCAAAGGATCTCATGGAAGGTATGACTAAAAATGTAGTAACCACATGTGTAGGACTGACATGTAAAGGTAGGTGAATCTCACCAAGAACCTTTTGGGAGGTCCCATTGAATGATCTAACTAATCTATTAGATGGATGAAAATTATAATGAGTATAACCCAAATGCATAAGTAAGGTTATGGTGCCAACATTTTAACTTACACTATTATCAATCATAACACTGTGTATAGGTTAGTGATCAAGGAATGTTCAAATGAATAAAGAATGAAGATCAAAGTCATCATCCTTAATCTCAATGTCATCAAAAGTAATATAAGGTCTCTAGACCATATAAGGTATGTGCCATGTATAAGTACCAATAATCCCATCCAATGTGTGCTTATAATATGCCATTTGCACTTCTGGTTCCTTCTTAGAATGATCTTGTAATAAATAGTTAAATATTTTCTATTTTTGGTGATCACTAGGTTGTGAACCTGATTCCTTGGGAAGATCATCAAATTTAATATTTTAGTCATTAATAAGGTCTTGGATCTTATGCTTCAAGATATAACATTTATTTCTAGAATGTCTTGGTCTTCGGTGATAATCACAATAAGCATTCATGTCATATCCTTTGGGTAGATATCTATTCATATCAACTTCTATAGGAGGAGGGAGAAATACAAGATGATACTCTACTAGTCATGGGAGTAATGAAGTGAGAGATTTAGGTAAGTGTGTAACTTGTCTCCTTGGTGCATTAGATAAGACAAGCCAATTAGGCTGATATGAAACTGTGTTAACCATGATTGTTGCTTCCTTTTTAGGCTCAAGAGGTTTTACCTTTTAAATTAATTTGGTTGTAAATTTGTTACTAGATGTAGGTGCAACTGGTGTGTTTGTTACATATTTGATCATATTCAATGAAATAAGCTTCATTTCACAGTCTTATACAACATGGCATAAGTCATTAAAATATTTGAAATTCTTGGAAATAATGGACTCATATAAATGAGCAAGCAAACTTTGGTTGAATCTGTCTTGTAAATCCTTATCTACCATATGATTAGTCATTTTAGACAACATTGTCTTTTACCTCAAGACATAGTCATTGATAGGTTCTGTGATCTAGGAATTTGACTCAAAAGAGGATGGTTAGTATTGTGTTAGTCTCAAAATGAAAAAAAAATGAAATAAACATACTAATAGCATAACATCTCTAGGCCTAGACACTAGGGAGAGATTAGTTAACAATCATGAATGAAACACACAATTAAAATTCAAAATAAAACTCTTTTACCTTCCTTGGATTCTCCAAAATGCTTGTTATGGTGGCTTGCTCAGCTTGTGCTCATGCAGTCCTTGGCAATTGAAGCTTGACACCCTCCATCTTTCCTTGACACCTTTGGCTTGTGACTTGGCTTGGCTTGGAATCAATTTGACATTATAACACTAGTTTCTTGAAGCTTTTGGAACCAATCCTGCATTATAAATGTGCACAAATTAAGCTTATAAATGATGTTATCAGGCCTCCTATTTATAGATTTTTGGATTTGATTAGAATCAACCTCAACTATCCATCTCAAGATTGAGATGTGTGGTTGAGGATTAATTAAATTTTGCAATTAAAATTTATAGTTATCCTCATCATGGTATTGGAAGAAGGGGAAATTAATAGGCATGGAGGACATCATGGAAGGCATTGATGAGGCATGGAGAGCATGAATCTAGATATTTATGGCATTTATGGCCTAGGCATGTCTTCCCAAGAAATGAGGTCACTTGATGATGTAGATATTCAATATTCATTTAAAAAAATAAGTATTCAGTAAGTTTCCATGGAATTATTGATTAGGCCTTAATTTGGGTTAATTAGCTCTTAAGTATGATTAAGCACATTGTGCAAAAATTACCCAAATTGATTAGATTGCCCAGTTATTGGTATTAACTTTGACTGGATTTGAATTGGAAGTCCACATCAGATGCATTGGATGCGTATTCCCATTTAAGATGTTGCCAACAACAAATAACAAAGGCATGAGTTTCATACAAAAGATTTGATAGGAAAGAACAGTCCAGAGCACACAGGTGTAAATTTGGCTTTTTGACTCAAATTGGACTAATCAAAGTTAGCTAGCCCATAAATTACACTGCCTAATTTAGGGATACCCTGGCCAAAATCAACACTTGAATATATCAGTTTCACATCATTTTATGTGTTTTAGTGTTTTTAGGTCAAATTGTGCATTTTGGATGGAAATTGGCCAAAAGCCTAATTGGAGGTTATTGGTGGCCAATTTAAGGTGGATACAGTTTGCCCCTATGTCGAAAGATGTTACAAACCATAGGCAAAACAATGTCTTCTCAAAGAATGAAAAATGGCCTATATGGCAAAAAGAAGATGATGGTTGAAGAACAAAGCTCCAAATGGTTTTGGGAAGCCTATGATGATGCCCCCTTGAGGGAGAGGCTGTCACATTTATTGATGGATGGTCCCTCAAAAATAAACAAGAAGAAAGGTGGAATTAACCCATGGTTGAGATTAATCCAAATGAGAAAATGCTTACATGCATTGATGTAAAAAAGGATACTGATTTGCCCAAATACGGTTATAATTAGGAATAAAAATCCAAATAATGATTAGCTCATAGGCAGTTATAATCATGAAGATGACCTGGATTGGATCAAGATGATTGTGCCCCAGTTAGGGTTGATTAGCAAGCATAACTCAAGGATATAACCTAGAATACATATTAAAGATGATCGGGTGCAAAGTGATGAAAGAGATGAATAAAATAATAAGATTGATCAGTGGAAATGATTTAGTTATACCTATCAATGAGGAAATGCTCATCTTGATTTATAATGATATAACTAGAATGGTCATTGGGTTGATTTGATCAAGGGTGGGATGGAAGGATTTACCAAGGTACCAAAGAGAAACTTCTATGGCTCCATTAATTGTAGACCTTCTTGAAGCTAAGTTTTTTTGTAGCATGTGATGGTAGGCTTCATGATAGAACACCATAAAGACTATACCAAAATATACATAAGGACTGACTCCTGATATCCAATAAACACTTGAAAATAATTCACTAATGATAGAAACCGTTATGATAAAGTTGACGTATGAATATGGATAGACTCAAGAATAATGTGTGCAAGGAATCACCCAATGAACACATATAAATGAGTTGAGGCAACAGTGCTGAAAATAAACAAACAAACAACTTGAAATAAACAAATAAACAAAAAGCTTAAAAACAAACTCAAAAGAATGCATCCTAACAATGACAATGCTATGTACCTAGGGATATGATATATTAATGTATATGGGTTGATGGAGATGCCAACATGTGGCACACATCCCCTTAGTTAGTTATATAGGTACAATATATTAGGATAATGGAGTAACTTGTGGAATTAGTACATTGGATAATGGTCAGTCTACATTGGGATTAGGAGGTTACCCATCCATGGGTTAGATAGATGTCTATATATAGGAGATGATTATCATGGTAAAGATATCAAGTAAGCATTGAGTCTTATATTATAAGAGGATATTGGAGGTTGTCCCCTCGAAGAGACATTGTGGAGTTATTCCTTCCTAAAGGATTACATGGTGTTTCCCTACCTTAAGGGCAATTTTGCATATATTGAATATTTGAATCATATCAAGACTATAACAGTGGTATCAGAGCTTTGATTTGGGCAATTTGTGTGGAGCGAAACCCTAGTTTTTTTGAATTGGAAATAAATTTTTATTGGTTGAGAATTTTTCCAAAATTGTTTTACTGGATATGGATAATATTTCAAATAAGTCACAGTAAAAAAATCGAGGTCTTTTGATTATTTTTGAGACAGTTATTGCTCTTTTAGAGTTTATAATAATTTTGCTATATCTTCTGAAATATAAGGAATTTTTATTTGAAATTTTTATTGGAGCTATACGAAGACATAAGACAAGCACAGTCAAAATTTCAGAATTTGTGGAGTTTTTTTGAGTGAATTGTTACAATTTTATGGTTTGTCATATATTCAATTTACAAATCAAAATTTGTGACATTGTTTCACAAAATTTTGATTGACGTTAAAATATCATAAGTGGAAGCTATAGTAAAAATTTGGGATTTTTTGGATTAGTTTTGTATGAGTTATTGATATTTTAGGGTTTCATGAACCCTAATTTTTTTTGTGGATCATGGAGTTGCAAAAATTTTTAGGGGAAGATGATGTTGATGCTAGAGAATGGTGGCTCCTTTTAGAGAATCATTTAAAAAAAAAAATTTGGGTAAAGATGATTACTTCCTTTTTTGTGTGGGTCTGCAATACATTGGTTTGACTAGTTGAGTTGTACAGAAAGGTTTTCTTCATGGAAAGAAGTGGAACATATCTTTTTAGATCGTTGGGATATAAAACAAGAAGTAGAAAAAGAAGCAGTAGAAGAAGAAGCAGAAAAAGAAGAAGAAGAAATAGAAGAATCAATAGAAGAAGAAGAAGAAGAGGAAGTAGAAGAAGCAATAGAAGAAGAAGAAGAAGAAGAAGAAGAAGAAGAAGAAGAATTGGATGATAAGGGTTTAAATAATTTATATCCAAATAAATCTAAGTCAATTTTTTAATTTCATGGATGCATTCAAAAGAAAAGGGTAACAAAATGGTGAGATCATTTGGCTTAGGTTGCTCACAAAGTGGTGAGAGCGTATGGAAAGGGGGACTAAGGTAACCTCAACATAAATTGAGCATGACCCACATAGTCTTGGAATGACCTCAAGTTATAGTAATTCTATCCAAAAAAAAGGTGGGGAAAAACCAACTAGGTCTCAACAAGTTCTCAAATCTAACAAAAGGCCAGTCAAAGGGAAACAGTGAAGGCAAGGTGATGCGGTAATGCATGGTAAAAAGTGTTGCCCCTAGTTTGCCCATAGGTAGTTATAACTGAGATACAAAGGCATAGGTCAATGATAATAATTTTCCCATAGGTGGTTATAATTATTAGCAAGATTAGTGAAACACTAATTTACCCATAGGTGGTTATAATCAAGCTCACATAAATAAACATGAATATAGGATGAAAGATATCTTGCCAGATAAAATGTCACACTACTTTCATACACTGTCATTATAAATATGGATTGGATTGATAATTTAAAATTGATTGGAATCCTCTCACAAAAAGTTTAGGAAGAACCAAAGTAACCAAGATCAAAACAAGATTGGGTAGGATGGCTAAAAATAGGCTTTGGTCCAGATAGGAATGGAATGATAGGGTGGCATTGTATTTCTAAGGATAATGATAGTTTTTAATAGATTGGATAAAATGGTAAGAGGGTTTCCCTCAAGTGATAGGGGTAAATGGCTGGAATATACAATAATGGCAAAATTATATATAACAATGACAATGGCAGTGTGAAATGGTATGGTACATGTTTTTGGCCTAGGTGTGGTTTTTGATTTTATTGTTCTTACTGATGGGGAGATGCATGTCCTAATCAACAAATAAAATAAATAGAATACTTTATCATGTTAATTGTTATCCTACACCTCACCTGAATAGCTACTTTATCAAGAACTTGATGTAGATCTGGTTTTTGAGAATGCTTTTATGATCTTCCTTAGTCATTGATTCTAATTCCTTCAAGCGTCGAGACAATGTATCTTTATAGCCTCTATAAAGGAAAGTGTGGTCGTGGATGGTAAACAAGGACAAAAAATAGATGGTAGGTTTGATTTTGAAATGGAATGGCAAATGATAATGGAATGTATGATGGTGGGGAAACAAATGAAGATCATGAATTTCAATCACATGTAATGTTACTGATGCCAGATTTGACATATTTTTGGTTGTGGCAGGGACAAAGACTTGTTTTCTCAATAGGATCACCAAATTTTTTTGTTGTTTGATCTTGAGAGTAGCTACCATCTGATTAGGCTGTAGATAGGAAGATATTTGGATTTTGTCTTCATCATGCAATGAAGAACTTTTGTGCTTAGTTACTGGTGCCTCAATGAGGTTTTTACCAATGAAGTTGTCTTGTTTATCTTGTAGCACCTTTGAGAAAGTTTAACTAATGAACATTGGATTTTGACTTTGATTATCTTCTAACACATTTAAAAAAGTGTCACTAGAAGATGTTCAGCTATGACTTGGATTGTCCCCTAGTGCCTTTAAAAAGGTCCCACTAGGAGAGTGTTCTTCTACTACATGAATGTTGTCTTGGCCTCCTTGTCCTTCTTTAACCACTATGTTGCCATGGATGTAGTTCAATAAAGTGTGTTTCTGTCGATCCCAATTGACACTTATGGGAGATGGAATGCCAATAGTATGGCTATTTTGGTTGATGGTAATGGCATGTGGAATGGTAATGGAATGGGGAGAGTCTGCACAATCCTCGTAGAAGATACTAGGATAACTTATGTCAAAGCTAAAATACTCATCCTTAAAAACTATAGAAGGATCAAAAATGTATTCAAATTGATCTTTGAGGCATGCATGACCAATGTTGTAACGACCATGAACATATTCTTCATCTGAATCTGATTCTAACTCAAGGGACTCTGAATTCGATACTGAGACTGATGTTGATTTAGATTCAAATTCAGATGCTAAATCTGATGTCAGTCCAAGAGTAAAACTTGACTCTAACTCTAATTCTTCATCTGATGGGTACTTTATTACAATAATGTCTTTTTGAATATTTGATATTGGATAAGTAACAACTTGTAATGGCATGATGGGCTCCACAAAGATTGGTTTGTCAAAGTGAGACTCCTCAAGGATGGGAAAAAGATCAAGAGATAACTCCTCATAGACTAGCTTGTCAATAGGATGCTCTTGAAAAATAGGCACATGGTCAAGGTAATGATTTTCCTAAAGGTGGTTATAATCATTAAGAAGTGACTCAGCAAAGACTGGCTCATCAGAATGAGATTCCTCGACAACTAGTATAGGATCAATAGGTAATTTATCATAGGCTGACTTATCACAAATGGTTGATTCAATAGAAACATCTTGGATTGGTTGGTTCTCTTGGCCTTGGTTTCTAATGCGTTGGAAAATAGCAGTTTTGACCACAGCTTGGTATTTGAATGATTGGATTGGTTGAGGTTTGGTTGGGATTGGTACTAGATGAGGAATGACCTATGATTAGATAATGGTAGGGCATTGGGGATTATGATTGCTCGCATGAGCCAAAGGATAAAGTCTTGAGATGGTAACAATAAGGTGGTGTGGAGCATGATTGCTTGCACAAACCAAAGGAATAGGTCTTGGTATAGAAATGGTTGGGTGTTGTGGAGATTGGTTACTCACACAAGCCAAAGGACTAGGTCTAGGAATGGTAATGGTATTCCTTAGATATTGTGGAGCTTGATAGCTCGTATCATCTAAAGGAGGGTTAGGGGTACCCAATGATCGGATAACAAAAGGATGTCGTGAAACTTGATTGCTTACACAAGCAAAAGCATTCAAGTCTTCTTCATAAACCATATCATCCCAGTCATGAGTTGGCTCATAAGCTAGTTCTAGACTGTGTTCCATGTACTTATTTTTGTAAAAAGGGTATGGATTCGTATCCCAAACAAAATTATCTATAGTGGGGTCTTCAAATTCCTCCTCACACTCCTCTTCATACCAAATTCATAGCCCATGAATGACTAACATGAGGTAGATAGAAATCTATCTCATAGACTATATTAGCATCATTAGGGTCTTGATAAAAGCCATAAAAGTCATTTTGTATGACCATTCTATCATAAGTCAGACTTTAAGTGACTCCACCATAAGTGTAGTTAGACATGTATATGTAAATGATGAAAGTTTTGAAACAAAAAAGGCTTAGAGTTATACAAACTCTAAAAAATGATCCAAAGGGAAAATGGTTCAAACTTGGTCCAACTTAGTCGAAGGGGTGGAGCTATATCTCCAATGTGGTTTGAAAGTGGAGCTGTATCTCTCAGAATGATTTGTACTAAGACTTGGCATAAATATCCTAATATCAAATGTCATATGCATAAAAGGTTAAGCATCTGAATAAAAATCAGCATGTCAAAGGTCTAGGTCAAAGTGTTACAAACAAGGACTAAACTAGGAAAGGGAAAGGTTGAGTTGTTAGGTATTTTGTCCAAACATGGAGTCAAAAGATAGGCTCAAAAAAATAGGCATGTGCTAGGACTTTTGGCCAAATGATGTCAAAAGATAGACTTGAAACAAAGGCTAATGTGATTTGATTTAATCTAACAAGTTTGGAAACAACTTTGACATAAACCCAACACACAAAATCAAACATAAACATGATCAATTAGCATAAGGCATAAGACAAAAGGATCTTTGAAAAAGGTTGTGTTCTTCCAAATAAAGGCATAAGCAATGATGAGGATTGGCATTAAACAAATGAACCACCAATAGTTTTTAATTTTGGGTAAATGATTAACCGAAGTTATGCAACCCAAAAGAGAAAGATTTGTGTATCTTCCCCATGAATTGAGGCCTAAATAAAAATCAATCAATTTTTGGATCCAAACTTTAACAAATCTAATTAAAAACTCAATGTTGAAAACTAGGATTTGACTAAACAAGCTAGACAAGATTGGACAACATGATGGCACAAGACAAAGGTCTAAATGGTATATACAAAATGGTTTGAAACAATGGTTTTTTGTGCAAGGTAAACTAGTCTTGAAACAAATTGAGCAGCCTAATGATGTAATCATACTCAAATAATGTGGTCAAATCATGTTTCAAAGGACTAAAAAAGCTCAAAAAATGTTTTGACATGATTTGGGCAGCACAACACTACCCTTCACAACTCAAAGGCATTTTTTGACATGGCTTATGAATAAACAAACAAGTTTTAGCCTCAAAGCATACCAAGCAAAAATGACCAAAATACACTAAGTATAATCATACAAATCCTAGTAAGGGTATGGCGAAATGGGGTTTACTAAACTAGCAAGGTTTCGATCATTCTAGGGGAATCAATTACACAATGAATTTCACGCCAAATAATGCAAAAGAAAAGCATGAATTTTGGGTCTGTATCACTTGGCTTATTGCAAAAAGGTCTAGTCTTTTTTGTAACCACTACATCCTATTGTACTCTTAGTGTAGTGCGATGTCCAAAGTGCCACTACGTCTCGTGTGTAACTCCAAAAGAGTCAAATGAAGTCAATGCTGGGAGATGAAACCTCAGGTCAAAGCTTCCCTAAAGAACTTGCGGGAGGTGATGAAGTCCCCCTCATAAGCCAAAATGAATAAATAAATAAATTATGAAATTAGAAAGACTTTAGGGTCATTTTTAGGTCACCCAAACTTTGACGAGTTTTTGGGGAGTACTTTAGATTACTTTGTTTCTAAGCCTTGGACTAGGATTTTTGCAATAGGAATGATGATTTTGATTCCAAGGGTTACCTAAAGGGTAAAAATGGAAGAGCATACATGTAATACCCCTCTCTTTGCTAAAAAAATTAGATCAAACAACTATTGAAGACAAAAATGACTAGTGTGTTCAATTTTAAGCCCAAAGGAAAGATTTGGTGGTGTTCTTTTGACCCCTTGTTCTTAGTTGTAACTTTGAAAATTAATAATAAAAAAACTTTTTTAAGCACATTAAATGTTAATTTAAGCACCAAAATAATTTTCCTAATTCATTTTAACATCATTCAAAAGGTGGTCTAAAGCATGATTTATCAAATTTGAAATGCGCTGGTTACCTATCTACCCTTAAGGCATCACCCCAAAAGTAAATATGTTAGATTAGAAAAATTTTATAAATATTTTCCAAATTTTGTAAAAAAATATATGAAACTTAAAGCTAAACTAATTCTAAATTTTGAAAATTTAGGAGAAAACACGTGGTTTAAAAAAAAATATCCAAAATGGAGTCCGTATGACCCCAAACCAAACATTTTAAAAAAGATCTTAGGTTTGTGTTTTTAAGAAACCACAGTGACTGACATTAGTTATATACCACCGACATCAACAATGTCCAATCGAGATCTAACCAATGTTAGTTTTGCTAATCGACGTCAGTTGAGCCAAGTAACTGATGTCAGTATTTCCTGTCGACGTCGGTTACTGTGTAAAATTGTGGCAATAAAAAATGGAAAAATAAAGTTAGAAAATCAATTTGCAAGAGTTTTAAAGGTCCAAATGAAGATTTTAAATATTCAAAATGATATTATTCATGTGTGAGATGCATCTAATCCCACCGGGCATGCCATAATGTGATCTAGGAATTTAACTCAAGAGAGGATGGTTAGTATTGTGTTAGTTCCAAAATGAAAATAAAATGCGATAAACACACTAATAGCATAACATCTCTAGGTGTAGACACTAGGGAGAGCTTAGTTAACAATCATGAATGAAACACACAACTAAAATTCAAAAGAAAACTCTTTTAGCTTCCTTGGATGCTCCAAAATGTTTGTTGTGGTGGCTTGCTTGGCTTGTGCTCATGAAGTCCTTGGCAATAGAAGCTTGACAACCTCCATCTCTCCTTGGCACCTTTGCATTGTGGCTTGGATTGGCTTGGCTTGGAATCAATTTAGAATTATAACACTAGTTGATTGAAGCTTTTGAAACCAATCTTGCATTATAACTTTGCACAAATTAAGCTTAGAAATGATGTTGTGAGGCCTCCTATTTATAGATTTTTGGATTTGATCAGAATCAACCTTAACCATCCATCTCAAGATTGAGATGTGTGGTTGAGGATTAATTCAATTTTGTAATTAATTTTTTTAATTATCTTCATCATGGCATTGGAATAAGGGGAAATTAAGAGGCATGGAGGGCATCATGGAAGGCATTGATGAGGCATGGAGGGCATGAATCTAGATATTTGTGGCATTTATGGCCTAGGGATGTCTTCCCAAGATGAGGTCACTTGATGATGAAGATATTCAATATTCATTTCCAAACATAAGTATTCAACAAGTTTCAATGAAATTATTAATTAGGTCTTAATTTGGGTTAATTAGATCTTAAGCATGACTAAGCACATTGTGCACAAATTACCCAAATTGATCATAATGCCTTGTTACTGGTCCTAAATTTGATTAGATTTAAATTGTAAGTCCACATCAGATGCATTGGACGTGTATTCACATTTATGATGTTTTCAACAATAAATAACAAAGGCACAAGTTTTATACCAAAAATTTGATAGGAAAGAGCAGTCTAGAGCACACAGGTGCAAATTTGGCATTTTGACTCAAAATAGACTGATCAAAATTAGCTGGCCCATAAATTACATTACCCCATTTAGGGATACCTTGGCCAAAATTGGAACTTGAATATATCAGTTTCACATCATTTTTCATGTTTTAGTGTTTTTAGGCCAAATTGTGCATTTTGGGTGAAAATTGGCCAAAAGCCTAATTGGAGGTTATCGGTGGCCAATTTTAGGTATCTTTAGTTTCATTTATTTCCCATTTGATTTTGGAAATTTGAGCATAGGAAACATTTTTGAAAATATTAATAGAAAAGTGTGCCAAAAATTGATCTACAAGAGGTTTGAATGCTTTCACAGATTGGAGAGGTAAATCATTGAACCACCTTAAAACATAGTCCTTGAGGCTTCTTGGGATAATTTGGTCAAAAGTTTATCATTAGAGGCATAATCAAGGCTTGACAAATAAAAGGATCAAAGATGATATTCAATATCACCCTTGCCATCATAAATGTGAACTTAGGTGCAATAAAACCAGTTGGCAAAGGGTGCAAGGATATCTCAAATGCAAGAGGGTTATGTAACACATCTTAAGAATCAATAGCTTGAGGAGACTTTAAAGAATTTTATTCAATGTTTGTGACCTTGTCGTCCAAGGTATTTATAACTTGAAGGATTGTTTGAAGCATTTTTTATAAAGGTGATAAACTTTCTTTATAGTAGGCCAATTAGATGCTAAACTTAGATATAACATATGATGAATTCATTAAACTAGGATAGACTAAAGATAGTAAGTACAAATATAGTAGACATAGAAATGACAAATAAATAATGTACTTAGTTGGTTATGATGTTAACATAATTTTAGATCTATAACAGGAAGGAAATAGTCTGCAAGAGGATTCTAGAATAGTCACTAAATTCTAGATTAAGTGCCTCTGGAGCCACAGACACTAGCATCAACCCTGGATGGTTGTCTTGATGTTATTGTCTGAACCTAACAAAAATGTCCTATATAGAATACTTATTTTAAATAGATTCAACCACTTGAATGCTTTTGGGTTTGTCTTCACCTTTATATTGGTGTATTTAGATCTAGTTTATGGACCGTCGCTCCTCATGAAATTGTAAAACCCTAGTTATTCATCTTCGTAATGACCTTGGAAAAAAAATAGGTTAGTGGGCATACGATGTCAAGCTGACTCCAAAGAAACCTCTATCAATGAGCACTACCTACATAGCCAATACTCTAAAGAGGGCCTCAGAATGATGTAGTTCTCCCCTATGTGTTGGATTATGTGTGAATCATGCAATATGTGAAAAGGAAGTAAAACAATGACCTATATTGTAACTTAGGCAATCATAGCTCTTGGGATACTCCTTTAATACTTCAAACCTATATATGTGTTGTCCTATCACTGATATAGAAATATGAGAAAATATGGAAGATTTTCTCACTTGAGTGCTTGATTGAATGCCTTTTATAAGTTACTTGATGAGTAGGTAAAAATTTTGTATGTAAGGAATGAATGAGGGTTGATCTTGTATTTATATCAGTCCCTTTGGAGAAGTAACTCACATTAAATCACTTAGGCCAATCATTGGGATATATTTTATTTGTAAATTAAATGACTTTAGGGCACTATATACTTATGTCAGAGTAGGACTCTTGCATCAATGCAAGTGTCTATTTGGAAAGTTAGTGTCCAAGGAACATGAAAGTAGATAGATGCTCAAAACTTCTAGAGGTGGGAGATAAGCAGGTTTTGAGCATTCTGGCCAAGATAGCAGGTCTGGGTCATCATCATAAGACTGGTCAGACCAAGAGATAGTTCAAGGGGCATAAGATAGAGTAAATGTGAGAATTTTGAAAGCAAGAAAGGTCTAGAATTGAGAGAAACAACCAAGGTCTGAGTTTACCAAGTATACAAGATTGAGGTGCTATATAATTCATAAATATCATCTACAAAACCATCTGATGCAATTCCAATTATAAAACTTGCATCCATCAAAATATGGCTACATAGAGAACCTAGACACGAATTATTTGATAAACTACAACATCTATATGTTGTTGCATTGAATGCTATGATTAAAGGATATGCAGTGCATGGCTATAAAAATAAACGAGGGCTATTACAACAACATAACTTGATAGCTACACAATTTTTTTATTTTTATTTTTTTATATTACACTTATGTCAAAATTTCAATGTGCACTTAACTAGATACATATAAATTTCCATGCAAATGTGCATGTCAAAACAAATTAAAGCATTGAAATTGGCCCCCAAAAAAGTAATAAATGTAATCAAAAGTTACATGTCTTTATGTTGAAATTTTGACATGAACGAGTACATCAAAATTTCATCATGAAAATTTATGTTGAATTTTTGACCCAAGAGTTTTGACATCTATTTATACATTTTAAGCCTCCAAAACCTCTGAATTCAATGTCTTTACATAAAAAATGATGTCACTATATATTTATCAAATATTTTAGTGTCCTCAATGTTTCTAATAATGATAGGCACCCCAGGGCAAATATTTTGATCAATGACAAAAAAATTAAAAAAAATAAAATCTTAAATTATGGCAAAGAAATAAAATATACAATATACTCAAGCTTTTGATGGACTTCTATAACAAAGAGCTTCCTTTTTTGTTTTGTTGTACCTCTCACATTACATGAAACAATGTTTGTGGAGGCTATCCAAATTCACAGTATCCTCTTTGAGGCCATCTAATAAGTCAAAACTATTTTATGAAAAATCATTATAGTTTTTATTTAGAAAATATCAAAGCTGAAGTTGGCTTGCGATCACTTGGGATACTTCTTTAGCTCATCCTCTTCTTTGATATGCTCATAAACTAACGAGGAGATCAATGAGAATGATGAGAAAGAGCTACCACCTATTATATAGTATTCAGTAGAAGGATGAAGGGAAGCATAAATCTTCTCACTGAGAGAGGGAAGTGGGGAATTACATCCTACAGTGTTAGTAGTGTAATGTGTGTGATTGATCTTTGGATTCTACTTGATAGTTTTAGAGACTATGAAAGGGTGGCTAGGTTGACAACATAAAAGTAAAAGGGCTAGGGTTTTGGAGATTTTTTCTATTCATTATTTTTCTTGTTGGTAATAATGTTCCAACCCTCATCTTTCCAAGCCGCCACTAGAGCTTTATTCTCATGTTTCAGTTTAGGATGAACCATTAGAGAGAGATATTTTATCTTATGTTCTTGTGATTGACAATAAAAATAATTATTGAGGAAATCAATATATAAAGTTCTTTAGGAGAAACATTTATCTTCAACTTGAATGTTTAGGGTTGCTTTCAAATGTGTGGAGACGCTGACCTATATACAAACCCTTTTTTATGGGTTTGTAGAATAAAATTTATCTTGTTCAAAATAAATAAATTTCTCAATGGTCTTGATCAATTAATTCAGGATTGTTACATATAGAAGCAAGTGTAACGTAGAAAACTCTACCTTTATGAAGAATTTTAAAGAATGAGTTCATCAAAGACAACAAATCCTTTGCCTACTATGAAAAATAAGAGGATTTAAGAAACCAAGGGATATGGTTCACAATGGTTAGGGATCTTGAAACTAAAATATGAAAATCCTTTTGAAAGGTTTTGCACACCAACTATCTTAATATCATGATGTTCTCATTTATGTTGAAGAATGATTCAACCCAGAATGTAACCAAAAAGAGTATTTTATTTCTAACCAAATACAAGTTTTATTATATTTTGATAATTGTAAATAAATATCAAAATTATTATATTAAAACTATTAGATATATAGCATAAAATATTTGAGATTAAACTTTTAAACTCAGTTACCATGACCATTCAAATAAACTCCAATCACATCGACATATAAAAATATGAATTGTTCTTTCAACATTAAATCCTAAATCTACTTTAAAAAAATAATATTTATTCGACAATAAATATAACTTTAAATGAAAGCCAAAACTACTTTAATAAGTTAACATTTATTCGACAAAACTTCTTTGAAAATGAAGTATGAGTTACTCATTATTAAATCCCAAATCTACTTTAATAAAGTAGCATTTATTCAACAAAACTTTCCTAAAAAAATAAAGAATGAGTTACTATTAAATCCCAAATCTGCTTTAAAAAATAACATTTATTCGACAATAAACACAAAGTAAATGGTGGCCCAAATAACCAAGGAAGCTTAAAAAATATATTAAAAGAGATGAAAACTTGCACAACCCACGGTATCAAAGGGCTACTACACCTACAAATGATTTAAAAAATAAAAATAAAAGGCAATTAAAGAGTTTGGGTCCCCTACAATCCTAAGCGAGCACCAAAATAAAAGTTGACGGCAACCCTATAGGCTGAATAGAAATCTCATCTTATCCACTGGATTACGTTTTCCCATCCACAAGCCGACCCAATCGCTGAAACAACTCATAACGGTAATTTGTAACGTAGAAGCCATTGTAGGCAAGTGTGAAGATTGAAAACTTGTACAATGGCAGTGGCAATGGCAGGCATGAAACAACCTTCACTCAGAAGCTATTCTTCTTCGTTTTCTGCATCTCCTCCTCTGCTACCCAAATCCAAATCAAGATTAGTGGTGAGAGCTCACTCCAATGTTAATGACAATGGAAGGAGAGCAGCCATGGTGGGATTGGGTGCTGCTCTTTTCTCTGCCATTGCCATCTCTGGCAATGCCAATGCTTCCTTGGTTGACGATCTCTTAGCCAAAAGTGCTGCCAACAAGGTATAAGTACAATACTGTACTACTAAATAACAGATATTAAAAACAAGTTTAAGTTTATTAATGATCTGCTAATAGGGGACTGTATTTGTTTTTTCAGGAACTGAACGACGCAAAGAGATTGGCCACAAGCGCAGCAAACATTGCCAGGGCCTACACAGTTCAATTTGGTACATGCCAATTTCCATACAATTTTACTGGCTGCCAGGACCTTGCCAAGACCAAGGTAAATTTATTATGAGTCTTTGTTTTTTTGTTTCTGTGGATGGTGTGAACTTGACTGCACGGTGGTATTTTTTTTGGGCAGAATGTGCCATTTTTGACAGATGATTTGAAATTGGAGTGCGTGGGGAAGGACAAATATAAGTGTGGATCCAATGTTTTCTGGCAGGGTAAATAAGCAGCCACACACCTCTTTTATGTTTGTGTAAATTCAAGCTTTATGACTCTGGCTGAACTGCAATGTATTTTTAACCATTATATAATTGTCTACTTTGGGGGATCCATATCTTAAGCGATGAGAAGTTCTTTTATAAAAAATTAAAACTTCTCAATTACACAAATATCAATATGTAAATGTTTATATTTTAAAATATATATTAAATTATATAAAAATATATTCAAATTGAAATTTTATATTTATAATTTAGTGTTAAAGATTGAGGAGTATTTATTCTCTCAAATTTGTTTAGACACGATTCTACCTTCATCCTTTAAAATTATAATATTAAATAAATATCCATCTAAATTAGAACCTAAATTACCATATTAACAAAGATGTCCAGCAGTGACATGACAACAGTGATGTAGTTATAAATTTCTTGAAAGAATTTTTTATTTGTTAATGTAATATAAATATCCACAAGAGCAAAATATTAACTCAGTTTTCTTATGTAAAGGCTCTCACATCTGAAGGTGAGCCTAGATTTATTTCCTAGCAAATGGTTCTAACTTCTAGATTACAAACCAGGATATCATCAAAAATTAGATTAGCATAAGATATCAAGATGACCATTTTTTGGGTATTGATTTTTACGATTATCAAAAATGAAGAAAAAATTATAGATTTTTTATGGCTCACTACAACAAAGTTTAGGAGCAACATAGGTTATTGAATTGTATTTATTCATCAATGTTCTAAATGAATATATGTTAAAGGAAGATTGCAACGCTTGATATGGATGCAATTATCTTATTATTATATAGGATCTTATTTGATTTAAGCATATCTGTGCCGGTTCACATTTGTATGTTGGTGATATTAGTTATCCTATGCTTGAACCATTTGTAATAGTCTTCTTTCGTATCTTTTATATTGCACTCAGAGCTATGTAACGAATAGTCTTCTTTCGTAACTTTTATATTTGCACTCAAAGATATGTAACGTTTTGATCCTCAAGGTCAATATGATGAAGAATGGTCAATAACATTTCAATTTAGGAAAATTAGTTACGAAATGTTTCCTATTTTAATCACTAGAATCTTCATTTTTATCCTTCTCAATGGTTATATGCACATGCATCACACATGTTTATTTCATTTTCAATAAAAAAGAATTATTTTGCTCTGTGTCTTCTAAATGTATAATTGTTTGCCAGTTGCCTTTTATTGCATGTTCAATTTTATAATTGAATAATTTACTATAAATTTATTGAGTTGTTCTCTATGCTATTATCATATTCTCTGTAATGTAGAACATTAGTATCAGACTATTTTCTAACTTCGTCATATTTATATGCCTATAAACATTCATGCATAACAACAAAAGGAAGGAGAGAAATATCATATTATATTAGAATATCAATATGAACAACAATGCAAGAGTAAGATAGTTGATTCCCTGAAGAAACCTTATAATGACCCCAATATGTCTAACAACTCGTTCAAGATTATTTTAAAGAGAAAAACATTACACTCATTGGCCAATTTTTTGAAATCATAATGCATTTGGGTCTCACCAGTAGTGATGACTACTTTTGCCTTTCTTTCCAATATACCGTTTCAACATCATGGCCCTTTCAAGGTCCAAATATTTCCAGGCATATATGTGTTTCCAAGTAGGATCGATCCCACAACATTCAATGATTGAATTCCATAATTGGAGGTTTAATTCTCATTCAAATTCTTCACTAATGTTGAGAAGATCATGTTCATTGTGATGAAGATGTTCACACTAGTCTTACCCCATTGGGAAGCTTACAACACCCAACATAAGAAAGACTTTGAATATGTTAACACATGGGATACATTTTTCACCACTTTACATGGAGAATATTTCCCCCTCAAGCACCATGAGGATGAGTACAGAAATTTCTAGTAATTATACCAAAGGAAGGACCAATCAAGATAAGACTACACAAATATATAACATACAAACTTATTATGCTTGTGAGAAAACACCATAGAAAAACATAGGGTGGTGAATTACATTAGGGGACTCTTTCCCTATATCCATATTGATATGGAAGTCCTCACCTCTGATATAGTGGGGAAATAATACCGCAATTCAACTCAGATTGAGGCCAAAACCAAGATGAAGTAGAATTTTTCATCTTCCTTCAATTTTCACACAAGAACAAACCTATGCTCTATGCTCTAAATGCTCAATCTCCAAAGAAGAATCATCCAAATCATGGAGAATATTTAAAGAAACATTTGGCACATTAGAAAGCCCTAATGCCATGAATGCTAGATAAAGAAAGAGGATACGTGGGGTCATCGACATTGCAAAAACACCCATAATGATTCTAAATGTCATGCTCGATAATCCTTAATTGTATAGTCTACATAAAGTCCCATAAAAATAAAATACATTGATCCAAATGTTACTTGTCTAAGACTGACACATTTTTTATTGACACCTCTAAGGAATGATAACTCCTATTCCACACCTAGTTTTGGGTCAATGGTCAACCCTTCATGTCAACATAGACAATGGGATTAAGAATAACAACATTGTGCAAGTTTTCATCCTATGTCTTACCAATGAAACATATATCCTTGTTTATATTCAATAAGATATATACAAGAAGGAAAATAGATCCAAGTTTGGTGCCAATACACTTTTGAGAATGTAAACTAGCTCATGCACGATACAATCACCCGTGACATACAAACATTGGAGGTATGTGACATTCTACTTGAAGAGCCACATGTAAATGAATTCAATGGTACCTAAAGAGCTAAGCCATAACACTATTCTATTAGAGTCAATGATTATATATTCAATTTTGTGAAGTCTCTTTCAAAGTCTAAATTCACTTTGGTATCCACCACAAAATTCTACAAGCTCATTTATCACACATAAAAATTTGTGTTACTTATGGTTCACGTAGAGACATAAAAAAAATGTACATATCAAACATGTATTGGAAACACACTAGTTCCACACCTATGCTAGTAAAAACAACTTGATAATCTACTATACTAGTATGAATATGTCTTTGAAGAACCCAAAGGTACCACAACACGCTACATGGTGAAGCATTGCACTAATTTAGTTATAGGATATCCAATTCTAAATAATTGGTTTTATTGCATATCTATTTAAAATAAAGATGATATTTAGTTCTAGATTCAAGAGCTTACTCATCAAGATAAGATCAAACCATGTTCTTCTCCTTGTGGAAACTTGATAGTCCTAATGCCAAAAAAGGATGGCTCATGGAACTTGAACATTGGATATCATGTACTCAACAAGATAATGACACAATGAATAGATATCCACCATTGTGCATTGATGACCTTATAGACCAACCTTGAGGTGCAAAATACTTCAACAAAAACTGAATTGAAATTTAGTTATCATCAAGTTCCACTCCTACCTAAATTTTTTGGAAGAAAACATTAAAAAATAGGAGGAATTATATGAGTGGTTTTATATGACTTTAGGTTTGGCCATTGTGCCAAAATTCATGCACTTGATGAATTACATAATTAGGTCCTTAAATAACACTTCTATCATAATCTACTATGATGCTATTATAATTTTTAACAAGACTTGGGAGGATCAGGTTGAGGATGTAACATAGATCCTATAAACATTACTCTACAATAATTTACACTCCAACTTAAGAAAGTGTACATTTGGTGTCGTGTAAATCTAATGTCTAGGCTAGATCATTAACCACACAAACATATTATTTTAACCTTTTATGGTTTAGCTATGTAAATATTATGTTTGATTAAAGGGATGATTAGTCTAAATTAGTGAAATAATATGCAATAAATAACCACTAATTTGTTATAGATTTTGACTTTCTTTGACTTTCTAAAAATAGTAATAAATATGTACAAATAGAGACTTATCTAGAAAACACTTGATATAGAAGATCTGAGTGTTGAAAATTGAGATAAAAATAGGTTTGAGTGTTGTCAATCAGATCTTCTCTTGGATAGTAGTGCCACACTTAGACAGTAGCACCATGTGGCTCTAGGGTCCTCTGTGCAAGATTGCTCCTAAATTATGGGTGCACCGCCACCTGTTTTATGGGTTTTATTCTTATGTGCATGAAGTCTAAAACTTTGTATTGTGCATGTAATAAAAAATTTATAATGCAAACCCTAATCTTCATTGCAAGTAGGGCATGAGCTGAAAAGTGTATTCATTAGTAGGATAGGCTGGACATCCTCAACACCTCATTGTAAAGACAGTTGCCTATATACCAATACTTTGAAGAGGGATCAAGCCCAATGTAGTTTTCCCCACCTAAGTGCTGGTGCTGGTGCAAGTGCAAGTGATGCTAGAATGATAGTGGTCTTGAATGCTTTGAGTGTGATTGAGATTGGGAATATATAAAATTCAAGCTTAGGGCAGTTGTAGATGGTAGTATGTAGAAGTAGGGCAAAATAGGGACTAATAACCTTGATTTTTCTCAACTTGTTTCATGCTTGAATGGGTATTTTGTATCTAATTTCCATTTAGTGGATAGAGGTCTAAAAGTCATGTATTTATAGTGTTCTATAGCTTGTGTAGATAATAAAAGATGCTTAGGTCAACCTTAGGAGGGTTTTATTTTTGAAAATATGTCCGTTCAAGAAAGATACGGTAAAAGATATTAACACCATTTTAAGGACACTAGTGCCACATGGCTCTATTGTCCTTAATGTGGTGTTAATGTCTAGCTGGTAAGATGATGGGCATGAAGGGCTAGGATCTAGAAATGAGGGTCTAAGACTATGTTTTAGCTAACTAGGGATGCCTGTGGTCTACACAAAGGTTGGAAAAGTGTGATAATAAGTTCAAGGATAGGTCTAAATCTAAGCTAGGAATATGTTATCTCAAGTATTACTCTTAACACTCAAAAACCACTTTTAGGTGATTACATTTCTCCCCTTTATGCTAGAAATTTATCAAAGTGAAATGACTAGTATAAAGGAAAAAAAAGCATAACTAGAGTTACCTAGGAAATGAAGCCTATGAAGCTAGGTTTGCATATGTGAAGCATGGTCCAAAGCATGACCTACAATGAAACATGCATATATCAATCCTTATTTAAGATATCTCAAAAGAATAAGACTATGTTGTATAAATAAATAATTGAGTAAAATTGAGTAAAGAGATGGGAAAGACGAAAAGAATGATTACACCTCATTGGGTATGCAAACCAATGCATGAACCTGGTGACAATGTATGTGCATGCATGCATATAGTGATAAAATAATTAAATATATTGGACTGAGCTAATAGCTTTCTCAATCCTCATGTGTGGGTGGCTCAAGAACTCAATCTAGTTTTGACTCCATCATTGCCCACCCCTGCTTGGTGGATCATGACCTATGAATAGCTTGGATTAGGCTCAAAGTGTGTCCAACCCTCTCATGTGCGTGGCTCAAGAAATCAAGTAGGATATCACTCCATAATTTCCCACCCATGTGTAACATATGCATCTGAAATTGAACTATACAAAGTGATGGAAATATCTACTAGTATATCTATGTATGTCAGCTCTGTAACCACTTGGGTACATTAGGCAGGGCTGGGCCACTCAAGAATTCTAACCACTACAGATGGAATAAGGCATGAAATTGATGAAAAACTAGAATATTAAATCAAGCATATACACCATAAAGAATGACATGGAGTTTAACATTCCATCTGATCAACATAAGTCTAACTGAGCATAGGAAATAATGTGTTGTACAAATGCCCCCATCTAATATCTAAGTATATTGATTCTAGACTGAGTTGTAATGATTGTATCTAAGTATCTAAAATAAATATGGGGATGATCATGTCACACATGATTCCCACAATCTAAGCAACTAACATGAATATGAGATGAGCTAGTGTGAATTTGAGCAAAATCTGAGCATAACTATCAAACTTGTAGTTATATATGTGCAAACCTGTATTGTACCTGGTGTATTGTTTTGGCTAATCTAAATTGTCCTGAAACTAGGGATATTAGAAATTAGTGCCACAGATTGGATAATAGTGACATGTGGTTATAGTGTCCCTATTTGGGCACTAATGTCTGTCTAATCTGAAATCTGAGTCACTATATTGATTTTTGATTCCCTATTTTTTCCTATGTTTTTCTTGTGTTTGATTTCCTAAAACTAAGCCTGTATACTGAAAAATATTTTGTGAATGAAATTTAGGAGATTGATATCTATGATAAATCTCTATGAATTCCCCCTCTTTTGAGGGTATTTTTTGAACCTATGCAATAATTTTCCTCAAAAGAAATAACTTTGCAAAATGTGTTAGCTAGAGCATATATGATAACTTTGTGATAATCCAATACAATGTGCAAACATAACAACATAATGTAAGAGAATCTAAGCATAAGTATGCAATTTAATATGTATGTTGTGTGTATCATTGCATAAAGGTGTCATGTAGATGTAATCAATGTGCATAACAACAAATCTGAGTAACTACTTAGGGGTATGGGGCATGATGTTCATCATGACACCCAAGTAGGAAGGGTAGATACATGAGGTCGATTATGGAATTGAGAATTAGTGTGTGTAACAAGAAAATACAAATGTCAGACATGACACATATAAGAAAACATAATACAAAACACATGAGGCACATAAAATAGGCTAAGGGGCCACAATAAAAGGGACATGGGCACATTTCACTAAATATGATAAAAGAAGATATAGAAGAACATGTTCAAATGTCCACATATGTAAGAAAAATCATGTTGGATTAGATCTACATAGAAGGACATGCTCAAATGTATGCATACATAATCAGGAAAACACAAATAAGGGACATGGGCACATGTCCAAGGCATACGTGAATATAAGTGGCATAGAACCAAATAAAAATGACATATTCAAATGTCCCCAAATATAAGAAGCATAGAAAATACAATTAATTCTAAACTAGAAAACTATAAATGAAAGCATGCATGAATGTGGTAAAAATCTATGTAAGAGCTAGGATGTACATATGTTGAGTCTAAACTAGTGATAGTTGACAAAAAAATCTAAGTATGAGTAGCAAAGATCAATATCAAGATATAACAATGTGAAAACTAGAATGTAAAGAATGTAAGGATAAAATCTGGTAATATAAATTATGTATAAGATGCCCTCAAGTGGGTGAATATGTCAAATGAATAACCCTGAATTAGTGTATATGCCCCCAGTGGGTAGATGATAGCAAATATGGATTAGTGTAGTGGACCTGAGTCTTGTAAGCAATCTATAAGCCTCAACAAGAACAAATGAAGCATTTAGTATGATAAAATTGACTATACTAAGATAGCTAGCATATGTAGTGTCTAGGAAATATAAGAAGTGTAAACATAACAATGCATACAATTTGTAATTATTGTGTTTTTCGAGTAATATTTGAATGTTTTAGTGTTTTTAAAATATTGTATTATTTTTATATTTTCTGGATATAAGATATGTACAAGCAATATGGAAATGAACTACATACAAGGAGCAAGAGAGAGAAGGAAAGTATGTATAAAAAAATAGAAACCATACTAACCGATTAGTCTCATGGGATACACACTATCACTATGGCCTATGTCAAAAATAGGAAAGGGAATATCTTGTGCAATGTGAATGCTATGTTGTAGTTGAATGTTGTTGTAGTAGGAATATGAATATCATTTATCATTAGAATCATAATAACCTAGAATGCTAGAGGGAATTGCTTCATCTTATGGAGTTGACCTTTCTGAATTGTGCTTTGGCATCTTGATTGTGATTTTTCCCTTTGAAACTATGCTTATTGTAGATATACGATGTTATGGATCCTCTTTTAATAGAAAACCCATTTTGAAAATGCTTGTTTGTGTAGCATGATTTTGAATTTACAAGTTAAGATATTGCTCTTTCTATAACATTTCCTATGTATTTGAATGTTTTGCCTTGATAAACTGTATTTGTGACTGATGTGCCTTAAGATGTTTAATAAATCCCAAACCTTGTTGACTAATATTATCAACTGCTAGAATAGGAAAAGTGATGTCTTGGGCCTACTTGCCCAAACCTTGACCATGATAATCAAACTATTGTAGATAATTTTAACCAAACCCATACTACTTTGAAATTTGAGCCTTATTTTGAAGAGGTAGATTTGCATATTTTTCTTGCTTTAAATGTGCTTGTTTTTTTATTTCTTGATCTGATTGTGCTTTGTGAACCTTTTGTTGTTCTGAGTTATGATTTGGTAACCATTCTTATACTATTTCTTACTTTGACCCTTTTTGAATTGGTAGATGTGCCATTGTATGTTGTGTGGATAACGTGTCATTATGTGATTCATCTGTATCCATTATCTATTATATTTTCCTTTTCAATGCTAAACATGAATCAATGTGGTGCCCATGCATTCTATGATATGTACAAAAATACTTGGATCTCCTCATTGGGTGTAGAGGAGGTAGGTCGATCAACTTAGCTTTAATCAATTCCCTTAGTATCTCACTTGAATTCTTATTTGACATTTGAATTTATTTTGAATCAATAATTTTAGATATACTTTGTTGTGATTTCATGTTTTGATATGTAACATTGTTTGCCACAAATTGACTAGGTGAAGATGCATATACATGATTTACACTATTGTGCCCTAGAGGCCTTTGTCTTATAAATTTATTTTCCAATGTTGTAATCTTTGCATGTAATAGTTGATTCTGATTTTGTAATCCTATAATTATCTTTCTCATACTGATAATTTGACCACACAGAGTCTCATAAGTATAAACCCTAGATGTTTTTGATTGAACATGTAGGTAGGTACCCTATAGGGAAAAGGTGTGAATAGGATGAGTATAGAAATTAATGACATTGGTATAGGTTGCATCATCTCATGGAAGAGTGATATAATGGACTTGCTTATAGGTAAAGTATCTATCACCATCATAGAGATGTGGAGGAGAAGGAGATTATGTCATGTGTATAAGATATGACATTGAAACTTAAAACATAATTATTAGCTTATATGTTAAATCCTCAATGTGTGTATAGGTTTGCTTTCTAATGTAATTACACATAGTAAAAAAGATAACATGCTATGAGACATGACATATATTAAAATTGATATAAAACATCATCTATACATGTGTTTATGTCTTTTCTATGTTCATTCCAAATTAAAAGGAACAAACATGCAAATGTAAGTATTAAAATTTATAACAAAAAGTGATTAATTTCTTCTATCATTATGATCATGATTATATGAAATACAAATAAGAAGATATATGAATCTAAAATATGAGTTTTGGAAATGTAACCACTAGGGTTATTTAAGGTTAGAGTTTGTGCAAAATTTTAAATTACATTAAATATATGGAACCCTAACATGGATTGATTAAATGAGCTAGTTTATGCCAAAAAATAGAAAAATAGAAGTTTGTAACCCTAATTTAGTGTACAAAAATTGGAATAAGGTAAAATCTATGTAAAACTAGGGGTTTTAAGCAATATTCAAATTAAGTCAAGTTCACCAAATATTTTAACCTTTTATGGTTTAGCTATGTAAATCTTATGTTTGATTAAAGCGCTGAGTAGTCTAAATCAATGAAATAATATGCAATAAATAACCACTACTTTGTTATAGATTTTGACTTGCTTTGAATTTCTAAAAATACTAATAAATATGTGTAAATAGAGACTTATCTATAAAACACATGATATGGAAGATTTGAGTGCTAAAAACTAAGATACAAATAGGTTTGAGTGTCATCAATTAGATCCATGTGTCATATCCTCTCTTGTATCATAGTGCCACACTTGGACAATAACACCATATGGCTCTAGTGTCCTAAAAATGGTGTTAATGTCCTTTGTTCAAGATTGGTCCTAAATTCTAGGTACACTTGTGCTTGTGTTTATGGGTTCTGTTCTTACACACACAAAGTCTAAAAATCTATATTATGCCTATAATAGTATATTTATGATATAAACCCTAATCCTCCTTGAAAGTAGGGCATGAGTTGAAAAGTGTGTTTGTTATTAGAATAGGATGGACATCCTCAACAATCCACTATGAAGAGAGTTTCCTACATACCAATACTCCAAGGAGGGATCAAACCCAATGTAGTTCTCCCCACCTAAGTGTTGGTGCAAGTGCAAGTGATGCTAGAATGATAGTGGCCTTGAATGCCTTGAGTTTGCTTGAGATTAAAAATCTAAAAAATCTGAGCTTAGGGCATCTATAGATGGTAGTATGCAAAAGTATCATAGAATAGGGATTAATAACCTTGATTTTTCTCAACATGTTTTGTGTTTGAATAAGTATTTTGCATCTAATTTCCATGTAGTGGATAGAGGTCTAAAATTCACACATTTATAGTATTTACTTGTGCAAAAATAAAATATGCTTAGGCAGACCTTACGAGGGTTTTACTTTTGAAAATATATCTATTTTGGAAAGATAGGGTAAAGGACATTAACACCATTTTGGGGACATTGGTGCCATGTGGCTCTAGTATCCTTAATGTGGTGCTAATGTCTAGCTAGTAGACTACTGGGCACAAAAGCATAGGATCTAGAAATGTGGGTCTGAGACTATGTTTTAGCTGACTAAAAATACCTGTGGTCCACACAAACACTGTAAAACTATGATAATAGGCTCAAGGATAGGTCTAGAACTAAGCTATGAATAGGTTATCTCAAGTAGCACTCTTAACACTCAAATACCACTTTTAGGTGATTGCACATACATGTAGATCTATAAAATATCAAATTAATCCAAGATTGGCACACTCTTTAAATTGAAAAAAAATTCCACATATTTGTACTTGGATTCTTGCACATATCCTCATTTCAAAGTCAAACCATGTGCATCAACATTTATTTCTACTGCACACAAATAAAAATGTGCCTTTAAGAATCCCAAGCATCACCTTTGTCTTACACTAGTCCTAGCCATGTCAAATATCACCCAACCCTTTAATATTGAGACCAACACACTAGATTAGCTCACCCAAAATGGAAATCTAGCCACATTACTTAGAGACATTCACTAACATGGTTTAGTTCTACTTTCCCTATGAGAAAAATTGTAAACCATCATATAAGCAATCAAGTAATTTCATTACTACATCTTGATTAAGGATACCATCATTATATTAGTTCATAAGCTAATTCAGTTCTTGCATAGAGAAAATAACCTATAGAATGCAGATCATGTGAAGTGGATGAAATAATTAAAGGATTCCATCTAGTGATTAAACACAAGAAGGGAAACACTAATAATACATCATATTACCTATCAAACCCTCCTACCTAGGTGCTTATAATATATATTGACTCTCACGACCACAACTTATTTAACTAGGTTCACTCTACTTAATATATCTATAATTCATGTTTTAGACACCTAAATTTGGTACAAGACCCTTTCCATATCATCTTTGTCATGTTGTAATACACTTGGTCCATTTGTGTACATTTAACTATTTTAGATGCTTTCTGCCCACATTAGACTCCACTCAACTTTGATTCATATATATTTTATTATAAACACCTTAGATCAATTAGTTGTTAACAACAGGATCTCAGTCAGTCCTCCTATAATTACACTGATCTATGTTTTTGAGCCTTTTTTACCCTCACATCGGAATCAATGGTTTGCTAATTCTGACCCACATCTTTTTGTTGGTCTTTTCTGCCTTAACTTAATTCCACATGCCTTGATTATTACTTATCACTATTATCTATGGTTAACATATGTGCCTAGTGTCTTAGGGAGCCCTATATATACAAATTTATCATAATCCATTTGATATCAAGTATCAACCTTAGAACCATCTTGATCTATTACACACCAATACTCTCACACATAATCATCAAGTATTATCAAGATTTCTACATATTCAACTAAGAAGTTTGCACTTTGACCTTGCACTTTAAGCCTACACTACATCACCATCTTTCAAAGTCTTGTGCCATCACATATTGTACCAAGAAAATCACATAGTGAAGCATATAGTTTCATTTACTTATTTAGGGAGAGGAGGTGAAGTTCTTTATCTCATTGGGTTGGGATTCATTCAAAACCACTTAAACTACATAGAGCCTTGATTCCAAGCACATGTGATTAGTAGATGAAACTCCTAAAGAGGGTTTATGGGTTAAATAACTTGTATATTATATTCCTCTTGTGAAAGTCAAAGGATAATAAAATTAGATAATTTTGCCTATTAATTCAAAAAAGTTAAAGCCAAGATCTGATCATTGTTTGTCTATGAAAAACTCAAAAATTTACAGAATGTGAAAAATAATTTGGCTCAAAATTATAGTTGAAGGTCACAATTATGGGACAAAATTGACCACTCCATGACTTTAACCTAGTCATAATCAACAACATGTTGATTTTGTTAATTTTATCAATCAAACTTAGGTTTTAGGATTGTAGTCTAGTAACTTCCAAACTTTTGTTTCCACTCCTATAATTTAGCTACAATTCCTAGATGCGTTCACTTTAGTATTTTATCCCTCTTTTTCATTTCCATTACTTATCAATCATATCAACTGTATCATCAATTTATATTTTATAATTAGGTAAACCTAATTAATATTATTTACTATATTTTTTAGGTCTTCGTTGGGCCTTTATTTTAGCTTATTGTGCATAGATTATTTATTATTAAACCATAATTACTCTATACATTTTAGTCAACCCTTATATTCTTCAAACAAACCTAGCCTTAGGTTTCCTTGTTATTCATACCTCATTCCACCTATCAAATCTAAATTTTAGATTTAAGCATGGTCCTCATTAATTTATCATTATCCCTAGATTCCTTCATGTTTCTCATGCTTACATATTATTCCAATAAAAAGGATATATAAATAAACCTTAAGCTATATATACAAACCCTACTAGGTGAAGTAGTATATTGAGTGGTGCTAGTATTGATGTGACTCAACTTCCTTTACTTGTTACTCATGCTTATTTAAATTCAAATATTGTATTTTGAATGATGTACCTCCCTATCATATTGTTTTTTTATAAATAAATTATGAATTTAAATATATACATGTTGATCATGATTATCATTCCTTTGATGATGAGGATTTGAACAAAAAATCTTGTGATAATAATACCAATGCTAGTAATACCAATGATTCTATTGATATTTATGACCCAAACTTTGATATCATGATTGGAATTGATTTTAAAAATTATCTTTTGATGGTCCCTAAAGAAATTGATGTTATGATCTATGTTGTTATTGAAGAATGAAATAAAAGAATAGAGGATAAGACATTTACACCTGAGAATGGAAATATTAACATATATCCTTTAAATGTTTCTAATACACCTATTTGAAGCTCTCCTTCTACATCAAGTGGTGAGGACAGTGTTCCTAGTGATCTTACTCATACTTCCATGCCTCCACCTATATTTCCTCCTCCTTAGGTTACTAAGACTATTCCTACATAACATGCTACATATTTTATATCTGATAAGGCTAATGCACTATCTCATCCCACTTCTAATGATTTTCCAAAGATGAAAGCCTTCCTGCCAATGCTAAGCATATGTTATCTCATAAAAATAATACTAAATATAAGGATGCATACATAAACAATATATTCAAGATATACAGGGAAAATTAGGAAAATTTCCTAAGGATTTAGAAAACATAACCATGTGGTCACTGCTCAATACATATTACATAACCCATTGAATCATGAGGTACTCACTAATCTTTTGGTTACTAGTTTTATAGTGCCTAAATATGAAGTATACAATGACAACAGTGATCATTTACATCAAAATTGATCCCTATTTTCCTCCTAGTTTGGTTTTACATGTGATGGTTTATTGATAACCAAGCTCTTTCCTATAAGTCTTAAAGACTACACCATAGATCGGTATTACGCCTTACTAGTAGGCTTCATGCATAGGTTTAATGATTTGGACGATATCTTCTCATCTATTTTTCAATCAACATTAGACAAAAGGTCACATTTTCTCAAATTTATCAATCTAATGAAGGACTTAATTAGAATATTAGTGAGCTGGTGTTTCGATTGAAAACTATGCTTACAAAAATGTCTCATCAAATACTTGATAGGGAGTTAAAAAATATTTTTTCAAATAGTTTTCTTCAACCACTCAAAGATAAATTCATTTTTAACACTTACCAATATTTTGATGAGTTTTTACATATGGCTTACAACTTTGAGATTAAATTTTTAGAGGCTAACATGCTCAAATATGGGCCTGATGCCCCTACATATACCACCATAAAATATCAAGGTAAATCAACATTCAAAGATGAGGCTAATGATATTCTAACTTTTAAGCTAATAATGAGGGAAAAAAATGTAAATACAATTTCATAACATCGTGCCAAGCTAGTTCTTCCACCTTCTTAAGAGTGTAGGAAATATAAAAGGTTACTTGAGAAACCTCACCAAGTGCTTAAAAGTTTGATTGAATGCAACATGCTATCCTTATCTCTGCATCATGACTTTGATACATCTTGAAATTTACTTAGAATCTATGATATAAATGAATATTGTGAATACCATAGACCTTTTGATGTGGGATAATTTGGGTTCACTTATAATCCTACATCAACCAAAAACAGCTAAATTAGAAAACAAGATATTTTTTAATGCACAAGTATTGTTACACACAAGTTCTTTGCATTGTTTTATGCACGTGAAAATATCTTGTAGTGTTGTTATAAATCCTATATGTGTGCATGTTGTTCATCCACATAGTCATGTTGGCACACACATCTTGTTCTCACTTGAAAAATTATTGTGCAAGTCTTTATTTAGTTACACACAAAGTGAAAGGCTTGGAGTCTTGCAATGCCATAGATTATATTGTGCAACTTTTCTTGAAAAGATATAAATATAATATGGAGGAGGTTAGTGTGAAAAAGTGTGAATATGAGGATCAATGGAAAAGGAATATTTTTTTCATATTTTGTTTGTGAACCATTTTGAATTATCCTTGCAAGGTTGTGATGATTGTGTAGCTTGTTTTGGTGCACATGTTTTTTATATGTGTTATGATGCATTAGGATTGCATTTAATATTTAATGTTTATGAAACATGGTGATGTGTTACAAACATTTAACGCTTATAGTGGATTTTTGTGAACATTATATTAAGTATATGGGTCTTGTACCTATTTAAAGATGCCCCAACACTTGAGTTAGCAAGTCAATGAACTTAATGGTATATATCCTAGTGAGTATTATGAGGAATAGCTAAACATGAAAAAATTGAGAGTTAGTAATAAGAGATGTGAGGATCTAATGTAGTAACACATCTCATTCAAGATTTATGTATTGTTATTTACATGTGTAATCTCTATTTATAGCCATTGAAATATAATAAAGAAACAATGTTATTTTATTTTTAAATTTATTGAATTGTTTTGTTGGGTAATTATATTGGTCTACAAAATATATTCAATGAGGCCCTAAACTCTGAATGCATAATTTTTATCAAATCAAAGATTTTTCATTATATGAAAGCATGTGGATTTTTTTCTAGCATTCATGAGTGTGGGTAGAAAAAAGGTGAGGACATATTTCAATAAGTGTTGGGTAGAATGTGTAGTGATTGTTATTTGATTTTGTGGAAATGACACATAGAGGAGGTTTCACTGTAGGAGTGCCAAGAGCCTCTAGAGCGATAATAATTTCAAACTTGGAAATACTAATGGAGATATGTAAGCTAGTTTAGAGGATATGGAAATTACAAAACATTTGGGTGTTGTGGTGGTGGATGATGCAAGTTATAATGAATCCATAGAAGAGATGGATGAAAACTAGGTCTCAGAAGAAGAGGTCAATGAACCCAAATACATATTCCTACGTGTGGTTGTGAAGATTATTAGTAAGTTAAAGTTGGAACCTATTATTTATTCATGGATTCTAATTATTTAATAACTCATTGATTGGATCATTAAATTAGATAAATATTTTGAGTATGAAAGTATGGAATCTCTCAATAAAATAAAATTTACATGCACAAAGTTGGAGAGCCACACATCCTTATGGTAGGAGCATGTGTACACAAAAAGATTCCATTGAGGTAAATAAAAAATCAACACTAGTTGTAAAGTTAAAGTCTATCTTAATACCTTATCTTTACAAGTTAAGTTTATTCAAGATGTTGTAAAATCTATGACAAAAAGAGATGGATGTGAAATATTACACTAAGGAGTTCTATATATTCACCAAAAAGTCCAGTCATATTGAAGATGACACCGATAATATTTTAAGATACATGAGTGGATTAAACCTTCCCATTCAAGATGAATATGGTATGATCCCATTTCTATGTGTTTAAGATGCCTATTAGTGCACATTGAAGGTAAATGAGAATTTGTTTTGTAGACAAAAATGTGCAATGCAAGGGAAATGAAAGTTTTCATGCATGTGAGGATAAGGAAGTAATGATAGAGATTAATCTACATAAGAAGGAGAATTTATTTCCTCTAAACACAATGATATTAGTACACAAATAGTAGAGGAAATACTACTAAAGGTAGAGGATATTATAGATGAGGTATAAGAAGATGATTCATGGGTACATTTTTCAAATGTGTTGAAACTTGGAATAAAGCATTTAAGTGTCAAAATACACATAATGAAAGTAGTAGGAGTAATTATGCGAATGTGCATATCATATAATTAGATGAGGAAAGTGTTGCATAAATATAGGACAAGCTCTCATGATGAAGAGGGTGTTTTTGAAACCAATAAAAGAATGGAGTTGTCCCGTGTAAAGGAATAATGTATTCAAAATATTTTACAAATATGGAGGTAAGTGTTATAGGTTGATTTTTGATAGTGGTAGTATAGATAATATTGTTTCACAAGATATGGTTGAAAACTTGGAGTGAAGAGGATTTCACATCCGAATCCATATAGAATGTCATGGTTTTTAAAAGGGCATTAGATTTTGGTGAATAAGATTTTTTTGGTGAGTTTCCATATTGGAACATATAATTATGAAGTCATGTGCGATGTAATTCCAATGAACATATGCCATTGTTACTTATAAGGCATTGGAATTTTGATAAGAATGTACACATGATGGCCACATGAACGTCTACACTTTGGAAACGGATGGAAGGGAATGCATTTTATATCATTTAAAGGATAAGAGAAAGGAAGTGGATAATGATCAAAGGATATCGATGGTTTTGAGAAAAAAATTCTTGAAAGAGGTGAAGAAGGAGCATGAGTGTTATGTGTTCATACCAAATCCCACACAATTTATTAGCACATGCACAAAATAAATACATTTATGTGAAGTAAAGGAGATGTTAAGTGAGTTTATAAAGATTATTTCAAATGATATACTATATGGGTTTCCCAACCATGAGAAGTGTAAGTAATCAAATGAATTTGATCCCAAGATCTAGTTTATTGAACAAAATGACATATAGGTTGACATCTAATGAGAATGTAAAGGTGAAAATATAAGTTTATGAGGTATTAAATAAAGTGTTGATAAGAGAAAGTTTGAGTCCATGCATAGTAAAAACAATGTTAATGCCTAATAAAGGAGGTGAATGGAGGATGTGCACCCATTCAAGAACCATCAATAATATTACACTTTTTTATAGATTTCCATTTTTTTGTATGGGTGATTTGATAGATTGATTCAGTGGAGCATAATACTTCATGAAGATTGATTTGAAGAGTAGATATCACTAAATTCACATAAGGGAAAGTGATGAGTGGAAGATTACATTTAAAATTCAAAAAAGATTTTACGAGTGGTTAGTCAATCCATTTGGACTAAGTAGCAAATCAAGTATGTTAATAAGACTCATGAATGAAGTGTTGAAACCATTTCTTGGTAAGTTTGTCATAATATATCTAGATGACATATTGATTTTTCAACAAAATGAAGTAAGAACACTTAGTGCATTTGATACAAGCATTGTAATAGTTTTGAGATAAAAATTTGTTAGCAAATTTTTAGAAATATAGCTTCATGAAGGAGTAGTTGATATACTTGGGTTTTATAATATCTCGAGAAGTTTTGAAGATGGATCTAGAAAAGATACGAGATATTCTTGAATTACCATCACCTATGAGAATTTTTAAAGCATAAAGCTTTCATGGCCTTATGAATTTAAATTGGAATTTAATAAATAATTTTAGTGGGACATGCACAAAAATCACTAAGGTGATGCAGAAAGATAGAAACAAATTTGTATAGAGCATATAAGTAGAAGATAGTTTCGAGTAGTTGAAGAATAAGGTGACTGAGGAAATAGTGTTGGCTTTGTAAGATTTCATTAAAGTATCTAAAGTATATTATGATGTGAATGACACAAAAATAGGAGGATTAGTGAGTTAATAGGGTAGGGTTATATCCTACATAAGTGAGAAACTAAATGATGTGAAGAAAAAATATTTAGTATACCACTGGGAGTTTTATGCTATAGTGCAAGCACTCAAGAAGTGGAGGAATTAATTATTACCTAAGGATTTTATGTTGTGTATATACCATCAAGAATTACAATTCATAAATATTAAATGAAAATTAAACCAAAGAAATAATAATTTGGTTGAATTTTTGCATAGTTAATCATATTTATTGAAACACCAAAGTGGTGAGTCAAACAAAGTTGCAAATGCATTAAGTAGAAGAGTTATCTTGTTGAAAAAGATGCATTAAGTAGAAGAGTTATCTTGTAAAATTCATAAGATTTTATTCTTGAAATTTTTTAGGGATGTATGGAAAACATTTGTAGATCAAGTGAGTGGAGATAAATCACCATGATTGGATTATTTCATGCAAGAAGGATTGATATTTCAAGGAGCATCATTGTGTACACCTAGAGGTTCAATGTATACAAATTTGATTAAGGAGAAACATAGTGAAGTTTAGCATGCCATTTTGGTTATGAAAATACATTTTTAAAGTTTATCCATATATGAATGTGGATGTGCATAAGTATGTGAAAAATTGTATATTTTTCTAGTTTGTGAAAGGGAAAAGTTAAAATGTAGGGTTATATCAAGCATTACCTATTCTAGAGAGACCACACAAAGATATTAACATGGATTTTTTTAAAAGATTTCCTAGAACACAAAGAGACATGATTCCATATTTGTGATTATAAATAGATTAAAATGGTGATTCTTGGTTAAACTATGCATAAATTTTTAATCAACATTTCAGATCATGCTATGCGAACCATCATCAGGATAAGATAAGGATATGAATGGATTACAGACTCATGGTTATACTTATAGATGCTAGCAAGTAAGCGTTATGATGTTGATAGTTAGGAGGTAATAAAAAAAATAAAAAAATAAAAAAAAATAATGAATGAGATTACTACACAAATTATTTGTTATAAAGAAAAGGAAACCAAATGCTAATTTATTTTAGTTTAGTATGTCATTAAAAACTAAAAGTTTTTTCCCTCCAAGAATAATTATAGTAAAAAATTAATTAAATTCTAGAAAGGGAAATTAATTAAAATATTCTAAATATCAATCAAATAGGAGGTTAAAATATTTGTATTTGTTAATAAATTAAGTTCAAACACTCAACTTGATAAAAATAAAATAGGAAATTAAAGTTTTAAAATTAAACAAAAAGGAAAAAGTTAGGTGTATAGAAGATACTTTCAACTATGTTCCATCTTACCTAACAGACTCTTCTCTAAAAAATTATCTCCTAGAAAGTCATGAACAACAACTAGTTTCCTTTATTAAAGTTAAGACAACCTATAATGAGTTTATTAATAATGTTATGGCTTTAGAAACCACCTCACCGATTGATCTTAGTTCCTCTCTCCTTCCTTCAAACTTAGCATCAAATATGCTTTCCATTAATGATGGAAACTTTTCAATTAATGTCATTATTACCTATTCTACATCAAATTTAGACAATTGTGTTATCTCACATTTTACAAGTATTGAGACTAAGAATGACAATATCTCACAGGGCGCTATAAATGACTACGAGAAAAAATTGGTCTAGTTTCCATTTAGATCACCCCTTTTTCATTATTTTAAAAAATGGATTAGGATTTGAAATCACCTCTAAACATATTCCTATAGAATATTTATTAGTGGGGATTAAAAATGTGTTGAAGTTCTTACCTTCTGGGTCATCTAAGGAAGTGAGACATGATTATGTTATTACTTTGAGGAAAGGCATACTCCCAAATTCAAACACCTCTAAAGAAGAAAGGATTGTCTTGAAGAATATAAATATGAATTAGGATATTGTTATCACTAAAGAGGATAAAGGGAATGCAATAGTTTTAAACAAGAGTGATTATAACTCAAAAATGCTTGACCACTTACAAAATAATGGGAGCTATAAAGTGTTAACTTCTAACCTAGTCTCCAAAATATCTTGCACTATTAGGAAAGATATTAATAAATCATCTTTGGATGAAAAAATTAATAAATGAATCCTTCCTAAAAAATATATCATTCTTAGAATTTATGGCACCCTAAAAATTCACAAGGAAGGTGTCTCAATTAAACCTATCGTTGATATCACTAATGCACCTTTGTATACCATAGTCTCTTTTTTGGCCAACAAATTTAATTCATTAGTAGGAAAAACATATTCCTTTATCAAATAATCCATGGGTTTTTTTGATTTTATCAAGGACAAGAATGTCTCTATCAAGGATATTTTAGTTAGTTTTGATGTTTTGTCATTTTACACAAAAGTGCTTATTGACAACAAAATCAGGGTTATAGGGAGTCATATTGATGGGGAGACTATGTCACTTAATTCTCTTTGTTTGAAGTCCACCTTCTTTTATTTCTTAGAGATCATTTATGAAAAAATAAAAGGTGTTATAATGGGTTCCCCTCTTACCCCCCATTATAGACAAATTATTTATGGAATATTTTGATGACTTAGATCTAAACTCCTTCCCTTTGAAACCTAACTAGTGGGAAAGATACATAAATGACACATGTCAACTAGAATACTTCCATACCCATTTATACAAGGCTGTTGATACCATAAATTTCATAAAGGAATTAGAATTTTAAATAAAACTCCCTTCATAGACATCTTCCTCTTTAATAAACTTGATTGGTCTTTCTCTCAATAGATTTATAGAAAATCTACCCACATTGATCTCTATCTACATGTAAATTCACACCATAATCATTCTAAAAAAAATTGGAGTCCTTAAAACCCTTTTTATGAGAGATTTGAAAATTTGTGATGATGATCACTTAGAAGATGAGATCAAACATTTGATTAAAGTTTTCAAAATAATGGTTATAAAGGGAAATAGATTACTAGAACCTTCAAATCTGATAGAAATACACTTTTTAAACCTAGAATTGTGGTTGAAAACCAAATATAACTATGAATATCCTCTGGTACATTGAAGGAATGTCTAAAAAATGAAAAAAAATTAAAGAGTGAGAATATCCATACAACCTTTCTCCCTCACAAAAAACTTATGAGGTTGTTCAAGTCATCCAAAAATAATTTAGAACCAACTCTTATAAGTGGAGTGTATAAAACTGATTACTCTTGCGGGATGCCATATATCAATGAGATGGGTTGATCCATCAACATGAGGGTAAATGAACATGGTGCAGATATAAATGAGGAAACATTGATTAAGTCAACTTTAGTAGAACATTATTTCAAAATTCATCATCATAATTGTATAGAGAATACTAAGGTGTTAGCCATAGATGACCACTACTTTAAACATCGTCTAAGAGAAGCAATAAAAATTTATAAGTATGGAAACAAATAGAATAAGGATATTGGTCTATAATTAAACCAATCTTAGGGGCTGATCACTAATTTAATTAAAACATGATGATTTAATTCAAATTTTCCTCTTATTTTGGTTTCCTTTTGGTTCTCCATTAGGAAGGTATTCTTGGTTCTCAGGTCATTTTTGGTCAAGTCCCTTCTTGTTTCTCTTACATCTCCTCATAATTTAACATTATTCATGTCAATAATGTCTTCTATACACCTAGTTTTTTCCTTTTAGTTTAAATTAAAACTTTAACTTTTTATTTTCTTTTTATATATTAAGTCAAATGTTCAAACTTAATTTTTTTTAACCTCCTATTTGATTAATACATAAAATAAAATAAATAATTTTCGTTTCTATAATTTAATTAATTTTTTACTAAAATTATTCTTAGAGGTAAAAAACTATTATTTTTTAACAATAGCATACTAAACTAAAATAAATTAGCATTTGGTTTCATTTTATTTATAATAGATAATTTATGTATTTATCTCATTCATTATTTATTTATTTATTTTTATTTATTTTCCAATTACTCAACATTAAAATGCTTGATAACATATACAAGTAGAAGCCTGAGACTATAATATATTCATTTAATTATCTTATCTTAATGATGGTTCATAGATCATGATTCACAACATTGATTTTTGTTTTTTACACGGTTTAACCCAAAATCATCATTTTACTTCATGGACCAGGGAACCACTATCTCTATTAGAAATATATTTTCAAAGATGACACATTTTTTTCATACACTTGAATACTAGTGATTCGACACACATTGTAATCTTATTTTCTAAGGAAGTTGTATGATTGCATGGAATGCCATGCACCACAATATTAAATAGATATGTGAAGTTTGTTGGAAATATATGGAGGATGTTGTGGAAAGATATAATTCATTTCAACATATCATCCTTAGATGCATGGACAAATGGAGGTTATCAATATAATTCTTTGTAATATGTTATGATATTTGATTAAAGGAAATCTAGGAATGTGGGATTCATTTCTAATATAAGCTGAGTTTTCCTACAACACTTTAATGAATACTAGTATTACCATTTCCTATTATGTATGGGTAAAGTACAAGAGAAGTTGAAAAATTACATGACATCAAAGATGAGTAAAATAAAAGTGTTAAAGTAGAATATTTTATTGAATATTTGCATGACTTACATCATGAAGTGCATAAACAATTGGAAAGAAGCACTACATAGTACAAGCAATGCATAGATGTCAAAATAAGTGAAGTGGAATATCATGTGGGAGACTATGTATTATCAAACTTAAGGAAAGAGACATTTATAAAAGGAACTTAATACACTTAAGTAAAGACATATTTACAAAAGGAACTTATGACAAGTTGAAAAAGACTGGGCCATGCAAGGTGTTACAAAAATTTACAAAAAATACATATGAGATAGAGATACCTAAAGGGATAAACACATCACCTATTTTTAATGTAGAAAATTTATATCTACATTAAGAAGGAAAAATTAGTGAAATCATAAAAAATTCTAAAGAATTTTATTAGAGAGTGGAAATTATAGAGAAAGTGTGCAAAGAAACAAAAAAGTGATTGTTTGCATAATCAACAAGTGGATGTAGAAAAAAGAGTATACTTAATATTTGGTGAAAAGGAATGACCTGTAAATTAAGGATGAAAAATGGATAAGTTCATAAAAAACTAAAAAATAATAAATACCTATAGAAAATATATTATAAGGTACATGAGTAAGAGCTCATGTTTCTTTTGTTACCTAGGGTATATAATGTAGGAACATCTATGTTCACTTATAATCATACATCAAACAAAAAAAAAAAGATTAGAAAATAAACTCAGTTATTTTGTGTACAAGTATTTTTTGCATGCAAGTTATTTATGTTGACTTTGTCCATGTATAAATATATTTTAGTGTTGTTGCACAACCTTTGAGTGGGTATGTTTTTCTTCTGCACATCTATATTGGCACACACAACTTATTGTCACTTGAAAAATTATTACAAAAATATTTTTTTAGTTCCATGAAAATTATGATTCTTGGAGTCTTGTGATGCCAAAGGTTCTATTATGTAATTTTGCTTGTGATGCTTGTGAAATCATATAAAGGAGGTTAGTGTGCATTAATGCAAATATGCTGATCACTACACACACACACACACACACACACACACACACACACACACACACACACACACACACACACACACACACACACACACACACACACACACACACATATAATTGTGACTTAGCCTTATGAGGTTGTAATCTCTCCATGTAGAGTGTTTTGGGTGCATAAGTTCTTGTGATGTGTTATGGTGCATTTAAATTATATTGAACATTTAATGTATTTGGTAGACGATGTGTTACAAATATTTAATGCTTTTATGGGTTGTTGAGAGCATCATTGTAATTAGGTGGGTCTTATTCCTATATAAAAATGACCCTATCTTTAAGTATACAATCAAACTTAAGGATATAGATAATAGTGAGTATTATAAACAATAGATAAAATTACAAAAACTAAGAGTTATTAAACATAGATAAGAGGATCTGATTTTGTAAAGTAAATCATTTGAGATTTCTGTGTTATTTTTATTACATGTGTCAGTTATATTTCCCACCATTGAAATCTAATAAAATAACACTATTTTTTTATTGCATTTTATTTTATTGTTACACTATGTGACTTTATAGGTTACGTGCTATAAAACATCTCTTCATTGAGACCCATAACCATGACTGCATCATTTTTTAGACATAATACTAATCGAATCTATTTAGTGAGACATAAGCTACAATATGTAACCAAAAATAACATTATTCAAGTGGAAGGACATAATACAACACTAAATATATCCATACACTAAAGCAACATTTAAAAATCTTCAATAATCCACTTCCGAATCATGATACTAATAAACAAGAAAATGTTCACATGGAAATACCTACACATGAACCAATTATTTCAAATAGATACATATTAAATGGTATTATAAGTTTGATCATCAAGTCATGAAATCAAGTTCCATCTATCACACTATATTACCAAGAGATTACAAAATATGATATTGATAATGGTCCACTATTTGTACATGTTTTTTTATTTACATTCGATGGTTACATAGGAGAATTAATAGCAGTGAAAATTATCTCTAAGTTATTGTCATGTAGATATTTTTTCCTAACCATTTTACTCTATAGTTGATCATGTTATTCATATATTATCTGAGATGATTTCACAACAAAAATGATAGTATGCACTTGCAAACTACCAATCCTAACACCCCCATCCAATTTGGGTCTATAAACATTTTGCCTTTATGTAACATAGATTTTTCCTCATCATATTTTCATTATATTTACTATCCCTATGGGTATTTGTAGTACATAAAATATGTATATAGGAACAACTTGAAACATTACTTTTATCAAGATGATCCTGCCTACCAAACTCAACCATGTATCACTCCACACAACCAATCTTGAATGCATTTTTTAAATTATATTTTCCAATATTTTTTAATTTAAATATCCTTGTGAAAAGAGGGACCCAAATATATTTTATTTGGATAAACCTAATAAGAATGCCTAGATCCCCCAAAATCTTAGTTTGCCTATCTCTTAGAGTATTTACAAAGAAAACTTTTGATTTGTCCAAGATAATATTCTACCTAGATGCATACTCATATTTCCTTATAATTTATTTTTAAGGTTAATGGCTCACTCATCTCAACTAGCCCAAATAAAATAGTATCATCCATGAACTGTTGTAGATGTGTGTTAGGATCATCAAATGTAAATAATTTCAACCATTTAATCTTCCTATTCTCTCTTGCCTTAACCAAGACTCTTATTAGTGATTAAGCCATGTTGATAAATAAATACGAGGCTATGGGATCCTATTTGATTATTTCTCTTGAGTTTTTGGGAAAACCCATCATGCTCCCATTGAACAACAAAGAAAAAACCCTCAGTCACACAAATCATTACCGATAAGATCCATTCCTCATCAAAACTTAAGGATACAATATTTTTATTAAAAAACTTCATTTTATTCTATCATACACCTTTGAAATTTCCAAATTTATCACCATCTTTGATCTAAAAATAAATATTTTAAATCTAAAATAAATATTTTAAATCTAAAATAAATAAAGGATTTTCAATGCAATGTAAGGAGCTCATTTATCTTCAACAACAACAACAACAACAACAACAACAACAACAATAATAATAATAATAATAATAATAATAATTATATTTTTGTAAAATAATAATATTTGGTTTCTTCACATCTAACTAAGATCACACCAAACATCCCTTACAAGGGGAATTCATGACCCTAACATTCTAATATAAAATACTCATTTCAAAGAAGAGGAAAATTCCCCTTCCATTGTAAAAACAATTTATTATCTCTCTCATGAGAATTAAAATTAACTTTTTTGAAAGAAGACTCGTGGTGATTCTCCCCCTGCATTTTCCTAGATCTTCTTTTTTCAACCATGCTTTAAGCCTTAGGAATATGTTACTAAATATAATTTTCCCAAAAATATTTACCCTCAGATTCATCTTTTGTATTAAAAGGCTTGCTTCCTAATACATACTTGTAAATTTTCCTATCATCTAAAAAACCACAACCAAATTTATTTTACTCTTATCTTACAATACTGAATTAAAAAACCCAAAATCCTTTTGATTATTGATTGCATCTTCACAATTTATTTAATTAACCATATTTAGACCAAATTTATCATAATAGTCTTGATATTTTTGTCCCAAACTTACATTTTCATCTAAATTTTCAATAGCCAATAAAAGGTTAGAACTTCTTTGGATTCCTAGCATACATCCTTAACCTTAGCCAATAAAAAGTTGGAACTTCTTTGGATTCCTAGCATACATCCTTAACCTTGAAACATGATAAAATAATTAAGAGATTCATAATAGCCTTTATATTCATTCTTAGAAGGAACTTATATGCCTATAATCTCATAAATATATTCTAATTCAATAAACTTTACAAATATTAGAGGGATAGAATTTGTAGCTCATTTCTTAACCCAAAATTGCCTTTCCTTCCCTTATTTCTTATTTGAATGCTCAATAATTTTTAAATAGGTTTAAAAAGGATTATTTACTTCTTATTCATTCAAAACCTATTTTTATTCTTTTGTCATTTGGGCAGAGACTCTCACTTATTTTCCTTGAATAGCATAATTTTGAAAAATTGTTCTTAAAGGAGCATCTAAAGAATATATTAGAAAAATATTCATAATACACCTTTTGAGTGAAAATTAATCCCTAAATGGATAATTGAATGAATCTTACTAATGACTCCCTCTTATCTACTAAGAATTTAATTCTAGCATAAATGGCAAAAAGGAATGTTTTTCATTTTTGGATTAAAACTAAAAAAAAAATCCTATAACATTCCTAATACCTATAAGTATTTCATCATTCCAATATGTGGTTGGAAAGGAATAAATTCATATGTGGACTTCTTTACTATCCTCTTTCCTCATGTTCATTTTAAAATTCACCCTCTAAGGTTGAACAATATTTTTATGATTATCTAAGACCCAATACCTCTTATTAAAAATCTTAGATTTATTCCCCTTTAAATATAAACAAGAATAAACCTTTAGAAAGAAAGGTAATAAAATGCTTATTAACCCCAAGCTGATTCCTAACCATCCATTCCTTCTGCTCATTCAATAATATCCCTCCCCTAAATAGCCTTCTAATAAGCCCTCTTGAATGCATGTTCACTCTCAAATTATTCAAATTTTCCCAATATACAATGACCTTCCTTAATTTTACCAAAAGAAATGGAAGAATAAAACTCTATCTTTTTTTGTAAACTATAGCCAGGGATTGACATAGGTTTATTTTTTGAAACTACCTTCTCTCCCAAGGAAATTCAAACCAATAACTAGATAGAAATTACATTGATTTTCCTTCCCTCTATTATTATAGCAGTATACTCATTATTCTTCCATTCCATCTTAATATAATATAAATAAATAAATGGAATATTTACTATCTCTAGTACCTTTATAGACCCTAAATTCCCCTTTTCATTAATGAAGATATATATATATATATATATATATATATATATATATATATATATATATATATATATATATATATATATATATATATCTTGATCCCAAACAAGGGGAATAAATTCATTCCAATATTTCCCACTAGATTTGAAACTATTATCTTTCTCCTTCATTTATTTAGCCATAACCCTTATATCATTCCTAAAATCCCTAAAATATCCCCCACCTTTCTCATCAAGGCTATTCTTTAATCTTTCCAAGTTTTGTATATATTCCTATTTATCCGCCTCACAAGTTTTCCCTTATGTTACAAAAGGAATAACCTGTATCTACCATTACAACCATAATGCCCTGATTACCAAATATTTTTGACATGTCTTTATGGCCCTTATCTAAATATAACCCTCTAAGTCCATGTCATTCTCTTACTTTTCCCTCCATTTCCCCCCTTTTGCTTAAAAGGTTCATATTTATGGTAGAGGTTTTCCCTTACTTTTTCATATCTACCCTTTGAAAGGATGAAGACATATGCCCAAGTATATTGAACCCATTTAACACCTATTTACCTTGAACATCATTCCTCCTTAGATATATCAAGAGATATATTAAGTCTTACCTCAATAAAAAATTTATCTTCCAGATATTGAAACAAGCTATCTAGTGGCTATGTACCCATGTTATTCCATCCATTTTTACATTCAATTGGATTTTTATTTCCATTTGTTTCATTTATTATATATCATCAAGCACATATTTAATTTCCTCTATTTAAAATTTATGTTTACCCTTTTTTATAACTCCATATTCATCTTCCTTAGCTCCAAATCAACTTTCACAAAAAACTCTTTGTTATTTTCCCTTATTAACCTAGTTTTATCGCTATCTAGAATGTGTTTGTACCAACATACCATATTTGATTTATATAGCCTCATATATTATCCTCTCAAAAAATAAATGCCAAATATAGGATCTTTTCATCCTAGCCAAGTTCCTTTACCTTTTTTTAACCTACTAGATTCTAAAGCCTCATCTTCTTCCCTTTCTAAATATGTCACTTTCTGCACCCTACCAACCTTCCCCATCTTAATCACAACATTTTCCATAGTCTATTTCATAAATTTTTTTTCCATTTACTCATCCTCTTATTTCACATCCAATTTTGTATCCTCAATCATATTCGCTTTCTCACTCTCTTTTTCACTCTCATTTCCAACAATTACCTCGACCTCTTTCTCAACATCTTTTCCCAACTCTTCCATGGCCACATCCATAAATTTATTTGGAGCCTCATCCACCACATATTTGAAAGCTACATATATATCCTGATCTAAAAACTTTTATGCATCCACATCTATAACATATTCTATAGCCTCTTCCACAATGATCATCATTGTTCCCTCCCACCCATATCAATCAATTCAAGGGCTTCAATAATGAAAGGGGGAAATATAATATATATTAGTTGAGTTAATTTTTTGGTACTTTATTTGAAGATATGTCTCACTAATAATACATTAGATGAAATGTATATAAACACATCTATCGTTCTAAATGCACTTTAAGTAAGTGTTACAATAATATATATCATAGGTGTTAGTAGTTTTAAATCATATTGTTTAGAATTTGAATGTTGATGTTATTTTAAATGCATTAGATTGATGTTTATATATATATATATATATATATATATTTTCACTATTTTACCATTGTAATATTCCATATTATAATTAAATATGTTAATAGGCAATAAACAATAAGATTGGTGCCATTCTATCAACTGCGTTAAATGTGATCACTTCATAAGTGGTCAACAAAGATGTATGTAAATAGAAATTGAGGAGTTATATATAATTTTTTGTATATTTTTACATTCTAAATATGATAAATTAGAGGTATTTATAAACCTTTGTTCTATTTTTGCTTATACAAAAATTCAATCCTTTTTGATATGGACTAACTACTGAATTTAGTTTCCCCAAAAATGATTGATTTTAATTTTCATTATAATCATGAGTTCATATACCAATAACTAATGTAAAAGTACTATTTTAATACATGATTAACTATTTTGGTTTTTTTTAATATCACAAGGAAACTATAAATGCCAACATGAGTGATTCACATTACATTATGAATAACTTAGTTAAAAAACATGTAGTCACAAAAAATCAATATCCCAAAATTTTGATTCAGACACTTTTTTATTAGTAAAATAAGGTTTAGGGGTCCCTCACCTTTTTCATTAATGAAAAAATTGTTGTAAAAAGATGTCTATCCAAGAAATAAAGCCAAAGTTTCCAAGGTTACCATTAATGTCACCCAAACAAAAACAAAGCTTTAAAATTTTAGCAAAAGGAGAATTAGAATACACAACAACATAAGAGAATATTTTATTGAGGGTTTAAACATATTAAACTTCCCAAATAAATTCAAATAGAGTTTGTCACCAAATCCCATTGGTAGGACATACTTCTATAGCAGAAGGTCCTCCACTTTTATAGCCACTAAACAAAAATTACCTTCCACAGCCAAGAGCCCATACTTCAAAACAAAAACCAACTTGTGGCCATGGAGAAACATTTTAAAGTTTCCCAAAACACATTATTGAACCAAATAAATTTTATTCAACAACTAATTCCACAACAACATAAGTGAAAAAACATTCTCATGAAAGAGTTGGTCATCCACAAAAAATCCCAAAAAGCCACAAAAACGAAATTGTTCTATCCATTCCTATATGGTTTAGTAGAAAATTTACTTATAAATTTTGTCACATCTTCCTTAAAAATGTGTCTAATGTCGGTAAAGGATGCATTTGGAGTGTCATCCTATGCATAAAATCCATGATATTCCTCTACTGAGTTCCAATTTTCAGCCTCAAGTTCCTCATTAAAGGGAGTTAAAGTTTTCCAATATATAATTAGGAACTAGAATAATAGTGGCTGAAATTTAAGGCCAATCTGAGCTTCCCTTAAATTAATAACTAAGTGATAATAAAAGGTAATTATTTCAAGAACATGGGATGAGGTGGAAGGAGAATGAGGTTCCCTTAACTTCAAAATTGTAGGAAACAAAACCCATACTTCATAACAACCATTATGTATTTTGAATAAGAAAGCCTAACCCAAATTCACAAATTCTCTTCCAATTTTCAATGCAAAGGAACTAAAAGAGGTATTTTGCATATTTATTTGTTAAAAAAATATCAATTTTTAAGGATGAAGATGCTTACTTCGAATCATAAGTGGGAAAACCCTTTCCAATTTAGAGTAAATATATCTCTCCTTAGCACATAAATTCTCATTATGGATATGGGACATGAAATCATAAACACCGATATCCCCAATTACATGATTCAAATTCCATGAGGAATAAGAAGGCAAGATAAAGTTGTGGAGGTAGGCTTCACACAATAAATTTTAATCATTGTTAGAGGCTATCTAATAGGATTTGTAGAAAGGGTTGGAGGATGTGATGCAAGGAGATTTGTTTTCCAAAAACTTCCCAAAAACACAATGAATCTATCTTTCCTTTAGAACAAGGGCATATCATAGGAGGTGGTTTAAAAGTTAAAATTTGTAAACTCATACTCCCAATTATTCTTAAATAAGACTTATAATTGGATATGACTTTATCTTTAGCTTCCACACCATTATAAGCCTCCATTTTCACCTTTGTTGGTTTAATATAAAATTATTTAAAGGATGTCTATAAGAATTCCAAATTTTTGTTACCATTATTATTCCCAACCGCCTCCAACTCCACTATGGGAGGAATAATAGAAATCCCTACACATTTTTTTTTCATAACTATTAATTCCTTCCTCATTGATTATATAATGAGCAATGCTTTATCCAAATACAAAGGAGAAGAGTTTGAATGTATGGCATCCAAGTTTTTTAGAACCTTTAGATTACCATCTTTCTCTAAACCTATTTCCTTTTTTCACTACCAACAACCATTAAAGATTCCTATTACATATCTTCCCCACAAAGACTCCTCACCCTCCAAAAATCCACTACTAAAATTTTGTCATTTTTATTTTGGTTTGCCTCATGGATGAAACCTTTGATAAATGATAAGGACCATTCTAAATAAATTCTATATACTACACCCTCAATGTATCCACCACAATTAGTTTGATAAGACCATGGTGAGCCAAGACATTAAAAGTACCTCTCTAAACCTCATATGCAGATTTTTCCACCATTATTAACATAAAAAATGGGATGTTCAATAACATATTATGGTGAAAGTGTGAAATAAATTTAAAAGTATATACAAATATAAGATGATATATTCCCACACATCAAATATTTCTGAATGAACTTTGTCACTTTGGGCCAAAATTATGGAAGAGAAGTTCATAAGAAACCCTTAACAATGTCCAACATTGTTTCTCCTTGATATAAAAAAATATCTTTGTAGTATCCACCTCTTACATTCACAAAAAACCGCCTCTCACCTATTACAAGTACACCCATAACTATATAAATAATTGTTTCTGTGCCATCCATTCTGAGACCTCTTACCACTGCAATGCCATTCTTAAAATTTTGAGTAAACTCCAATAATACATAAGAATCAAAACAACATAATCTCTCAAATAATATTTTACAACTAACCTATCTAAATATATTTTAAATTTTTTCACTCCCTTATAGGGTAGAGTGGGAATCAGGCTCACTTCATTTAACACTTTCCCCATTAATTTTGATTAAAAAAAATTAGAGACATGGCCTAGTGAAATTTATACTAAAGAGAAATATGGATAATTAAAAGTGAAATGGTGAGTGAAGATGGTGGAATCAAATTAAAAGAGTGAGAAAATATGTAAAAGGCCAAACCATAACTTTGAGGTGACACTAGGAAAGATACATGTAATTATTGTTGAGATCTATAGCTTGTGGAAAATTTGCCAAATATCTTTCTCATAATAATCTAATGATAATTGAATGAAAGCCTATGGGGATGATATAAATTTATGTTTCAAAAATAATAACATGAAATAATAGAGTCCATCTCTTCCTTTAATCATATGTAAGCCTTGAGCAACTGTTTAATCATCTAACCTTAACGGTGCTACAATCAATTCATCTCTTCTAATTTCAACAATTTAAATAAGAAATAACTATTTCACGATTTTTTAAGAAAATAAATCCTTAGAAAAATCAATCATGATCTAAACACAAAGATATCCTTATGGATACTAGGTAGTGGGAATCCCCCACACACAAAAAATAGTAAACATTAGAGGAAGATTTTCTTCTTTGTGTTTGAGAAAATTTCCACCATTATTCTCTAGGACCTAGATTTTACTACATCAAGCTAATCTTGTAGAATAATTTCCACAACATATTTTATTCCCTTTTTCTTGATTATCCTTTTTAGGGATGCCATCTCTATCTAATATATTTTACAAATCAAACCTTCTCCCCTTAAATCCTTATGCAGATGTAGATTTGGTCCATATGGTCCTTGGATATCAAGTTTATCTTGTAAATTGAAGTGTTGTTGTTCCATCTCAACAACTTGACTCCTTACCTTCTCAAATCTTGAGGAACCCTTAAATTATGATGAATAAAGTGTCTCAAATTTTTTATCCATAACAAAAAGCATATCTATAAGAAATGTGTTTCCAATTTGAGTAATAGTAGGTGGGCATTCCATATATTTACTCCAAATTCTCTTTAATTTTGACTAAGAAACACCATTTATCATACTAAATAAATTATCTATATCAAGTGAATTAAACCCAAGTTGAGAAGGACATTTACGAAAAAATCTAGGCTTAACACATGATCTATAATTATGACCAAATCCTAGATAATTATAACGTCTTATTTTGAACTTAAAATTACACCACATGAATAATTTCCTTCCCCCCACATTCATATTAAGGGATTTAGTTCTAGAAAATAAGTGATCCACTTGAATCATAATCCTAGAAAATCAACATACTTACCCATAGATCATGTATACAATTCACAAAATTTCCATAGGGAATCCTCAATAAGTTGAAAAACCTCTAAATTTCAATATTCTAGAATTAAGGAATATAACCTAACCCAAGTCTTAGTGAGTGAATATTTACATTAATAAGTGTAATATATAATAATAGTTGAGTTTGGTGATCTTTAAGTGTAATAGAGTGAGATGTCAATAAAAATAGTTGGCTTTAAAAATTTAATGTCAATCTCACCATCATTAGAAAGTTTTTCTTCCTTCTTGAAGAAGGTGAAGATATAGATTTTATAGTTTTTTTTCTCTCTTTAGAGAATGATTTTTTTAAGACCAAAGTAATGGTGTAATTAGATTGAGGGCATATGTCACTAGTTGATGGAATTTTTTTAGAGAAATCAACGGAATCATTAATCAATGTGAAACCCTTCAATAGGAGAAACTATGTGACAAAATCAAGATAGATGGCTTGATATTGATACATCTCATATATTTTTAAATATATGCATTTAAGATATCTATACTAGTAATTTATGAATGATATTAATTATAAATAATTTTTTTTCTAATTAAATAAATTATAATAATGCCAATAAATGTATCTTACCAAGGCAATGTGGGTGGTGGTTGTGGAGTATAATAATGTGATAAGTAAATAAAAATGGCAACACTTAAATGTACATCAATTCAACCATCACAGAGCAATTTTATTCACATTTAGGGAAACTAATAAAAAATAGTGCTATATTGGGCATATAGTGGAGTTTGTAGCCCATTTTTTTATCAGTTTTTTTTGAGACTGATGCAGTGGCGCAACTAGATTCTAGGGCCATCTATCACCAATCGATAGGAAATTATCTAGAAAAGGTCATGAAGTCATTAATCAATGTGGAAACCTTCAATGGGATAAACAGTGGAATCTAGGGGTGGTGGCCCAAGAGTGAAATAGTGTGAGATATCAATAAACATAGTTGATATTAAATTTGATGTCCATTTAACCATCATAGTATAGTTTTCTTCTAGTTTATAGAAGGTAATTAAAAAATAGTGATATCTTGGTCATGTATATTTTTCATGGAAATATTTTTTTGAGACCAACAGAGTGGTGCAATAAGATGGAGGCCATATTTCACTAGTTGATGGAAAATTTTTAGAGGTGGCAGAGTCATTAATAAATGTGAAACATTTCAATGGGGAAAACTATATGACAAATGCAAGATAAGAACTTTAATATTTATACATCTCATCATTTTTTAGGTAGATGTATTTAAGATACACACACACACACACACACACACACACACACACACACACACACACACACACACACACACACACACACACACACATACACACACACACACCCACCCACCCACCAATAGGCATAAACTATAATGTAAATTGGGGGTGGTGGTCGTGGAGTGTAGTAGTATGAGATGTCAATAAAATGGATAACCTTAATTTTGACAACAATTTAACCATCTTAGGGATTTTTTTATTCTTACTTGGAGAAGGCAAATAAAAAATCATGATATATTGGGCATACGATATACTTTTAAGTTTGTTTTTCTCTTCCTAAATTTTTATTTTGAAGTTGACATATTAGTGCAACTAGATTGAGGCCATTTTTCACCATTTAGAGAGATTTTTTTAGAGAAATTGATGGAGTACTTAATCAATGTGCAACCATTCAATACATTATATAAGCAATTTTATATTTTTTCTATTCCTATGGACGCTTCCTTACATTATTCCCAATATTGTTGCACACATCATTTCCCACAACATTCCCCTATCGTGCATGTTCCAAAATCTCATCCAATAAATCATTCCCCACACCATTCTCCACATCATTTTTCACTCTGATTTCTACATCATTTTAAAAAATTGTCATCGTTTAACAATAATTACTTTATAAAATTTTACGGAGTCATTAATTAATGTAGAACCCTTATGTGTGTGAAACAATAGCAGTTGAGGATGGTGGCCCTAGATTCAAATAGTGTGAAATATCAATAAAAATGGTTAACCTTAAATTTGACATTCATTTAATTGTCATAGGAAAAATTCTCTTCTTTCTCAGAGAAGGTGATTGAAAAATAGTGATATCTTGGGAATATAGTGCAATTTCGATCCTACATTTTTTTAAGACTAACATAGTGGTGCAACTATAATGAGGCCATATTTCACTACTTGATGACATTTTATATAGAAGGTGATGGATTCCTTAATCAATGTGATAATTTTAAATGGTTGAAACTATACAAAAAATATAAGATAGACATCAAAATATCCAATATATTTCATAATTTTTTAGGTAGATGTTTTCAAGATACATGTATTAGTATATTTACACTAATAGGCATATCCTATAATAGCAGTTAGGGGTGGTTGTCATGAAGTGTAATAGTGCAAGATGCTAATAAAAGTTGTCAACCTTAAATTTGACATAAATTTAACTATCATAGGAAAGTTTTCCTTCTTACTTAGAGGAGGTTGAGAAATATATGCAATGCCTTGGTCATATGGTAGACTTTGGAGATTGTTTTTCTCTTCCTATAAATATTTTCCTAGACTAACACAATGGTGTAACTAGATTGATGACATCTATCAAAAATCAATGGTAAATTTTCAAATAAGGTGATGAAATTAGCCACATCATTCCCCAACCCATTCCAACATGATTCCCCACATATTTTTTGACAACATTCACCACTTTTTCCCACATGATTTCTAATCACATTCACACCTTGTTCCATCTATGCCCTTCAACCCATTTACCACCTCATTCCCCACAACATTTAATATTCAAAAATCTTTTAAAAATCCCATTCCCATGGAAGCTATCCCTCTATTGTTCTTGTTCCAAAATTTCATTCTCCACACTATTATTTACATCATTCCCCACATTGTTTACCACCCCATGTTCAACATGATTCCCAACCTTGATCACCAATCAGTAGGAAATTTAATTAAAAAGTTTCACGAAATCTTAAATAATTGTGGAACACTTCAATGGGAGAAATAATGGTAACCATGGGTTATGTCCCTATAGTGAAATAGTGTGAGATATCAATGAAAAATATTGACCTTAAATTTGACATTCATTTAACCTTCACAGAGAAATTTTTCTTCTTACTTGGAGAAGGAGATTGAAAGATAGGGATATCTTAGGCATTATGTGGTGTTTGGAACCTATATTTGTTTTATAAAAATAAATATTTGAGAACAACATAGAGGTGTGACTAGATTGAGGCCATCATTCACTAGTAAACATTAAATTTTCAAAGAAGGTGATGGATTCATTAATCAATGTGAAACGTTTTAATGATTAAACTATATGACAAATCCAAGATAAGTGTCTTAATATTGATACATGTTGGCATGTTTTTGGTAGATGTATTTAATATATTTTTACTACCATATTTAAATTGATAGGCATAGCTTATAATGGTATAAAATGGTGGTAATTGTGGATTCTAATAGAGTGATATGTCAATAAAAATGGCCAACCTAAAATTTAAAATCAATCTAACCTTTGTAAGGAAGTTTTTATTTTTTATTGGAGAAAGCGATTGAAAAATAAATATATTTTTAGCGTACAATAGAGTTTGGATAATATATTTATCTTCTTAAAAATACTTTTATGAGACTGACATAGTGGTGCACCTAGATTGAGGCCATCTGTTACCAGCTAGTGGGGGATTTTTGTAGAGAAAGTGATGGATTCATTAATCACTGTGAAACTATTCAATACATTATATTTGTATGCAACATATAAAATCCCTTTACCATGGACACTACTCCCCATCCCATTACCAACATTGTTTCCCACCTCGTTTCAAACAACCCATTTCCAACAGAGTTCCCCTCATATGGCTATTCTAAAATTCCATTCCCATACCATTTCACCATGCTATTTCCCACACCATTCCTTGTTTAAGCACAAATTCCAACACCATTTCCAACACCATTCCAAACACAACATTCCCCACAATGTTCACAACATTGATCACCAATCTATTCTCAATCAGTATGATTTTTTCTAAAAAAGGTCATGAAGTCGTTAATCAATGTGAAACCCTCCAATGGGTGAAAAAATTGGAGTTAATGGTGGTTGTCCTAGAGTGTAATAGTGTGAGACATTAATAAAAATAGGTGACCTCAAATTTTGGGTTTATTTAACAATCACAAGGTATTTTTTCTTCTTTATTTTAGAAGGATATTATAAAATAGCAAAACCTTGGGCATACATTGGAGTTTGGAGCCCATATTTGTTTCCTAAAAAGAAAATTTTGAGACCAATGTAATAGTGCAACTAGATTGAGGCCACATTTCATGGATCAATGAGAAATTTTCATAGAAGGTGATAGATTCATTAATTAATGTGAAAATTTTCAATTGGTGAAATTATATGACAAATCCAAGATAGACACCTCAATATTGATACATCTCAACATTTTTCTAAGTAAATGTATTTAAGGTGTTTATTATAATATATTTATGTTGATAACCATAACCAATAATAGAAACCAGAGGTGGTTTTCATGGAGTGTAATAATGTTATTTGTCAAAAAAATGGACAACTTTAAATTTGACGTCAATTTAACCATCCTAAGCATATTGAAAAGGTGGTTTTCTTAGAGAAGGCGATTGAAAAATTATGATATATAGGCATATGATAGAGTTTGCAGTTCATTTTTCTCTTCCTAGTTTTTTTTTTTGAGACTAATGCAATGGTGTAATTAGATTAAGGCCGTATGTCACAATCAAATGGGAAATTTTTAGATAAGGTGTTAGAATTTCCCACATATTTCCCCAATAATTTCTAACACCATTTCCCACTTTGTTTTCCACACCATTCTCCACCCATTCCCAAATTATTTGCCATCCCATTCCCATAAAATTTACCACTCCATTCACGCCCTGCTCTATCCTTGTTCCCCAACTCATTTGTGACTTTGTTACCCACACCTTTATTTTTTCAAATCTCATTTTAGAATCCTAATCCCTTAAAAAATATCCCCCATTTGTGCCTGCTCAAAAATCCCATTCACCACACCATTCCCAACATTGTTCTTCATCCCATACCCACATTGTTTTCCACCCTATTCTTACATCATTCACTATACCATTCCCCATACCATTTCCCACCTCTTTCTCACACCATTTCCTCCCAATGCACCACATTGTTCCCCACACCATTTTATACGTGCTTCCCACACCATTCCTTATTCAAACACCATTCTAAACACTATTCCCCACACACCATCCATTGTTATGCTTATTCCAAAATATTAGTCACTAAAGTATTCTTCATATTATTTTCGACACCACCTACCACACCATTCTGCACATTGTTCCCCATCTTGTTTTCATCCATGTTCCCTACCCCATTCATCATTTCATTCCCACCTCGTTCTCACACTATTCGCCACCCTCTTCCCACAACATTCACCATATCATTACTTGTTGAAAAAGCATTCATGAAACTATTCCCACGTTATTTCCCTCTCCATTCCACACATATTATTTCCAATGGCATTCCTCATTTGTTCTTGTTCCCAAATCTTAGTAACCACACCATTTCCCACCCCGTTTCCCACATTATTCCAAAAAATCAATCCCAAACATATTTCCTCATAACCATTTATCACCTTATTCCCACCCCATTTAGCACACCATACCCCAAATTATTTCCCATCTTGTTTCCGCCACGATCCTACACTTTTCACCACACCATTCCCCACACTATTTCCAAATCCATTTCAACACTATTTCCACCCCATTACCACATCATTTTACACATTTCACCTTGTTCAAAAATCATTCCCATTAATTTTTCCCTCTTTGTTCCCCACACATTGTCCCTCATTTATCCTTGTTCCAAATATTGGTCTCTAAACTATTACCGACATCATTTCCTATAATTTTCTAACAGAATTCCACGCAGAGTTCTTTATTCTATTTTCCACATCAATCACCACATAATTCCCACCCCATTCACAACCCTATTTCTAAACACTTTCCCACCCCATTTCCACCTTAATCCCCACATTATTTCTTGTACAAATATCATTCCAAAATCTTAGTCCTATAAAAACTATCCCTTATTAATGCATGTTCCTAAATCCTATACACCACACCATCTCATAGAATTACCCGCCTCATTCCCATACAATTAACCACTTTGTTCACAACACCATTCCCCACAATTTTCCTCACACACTGTCCCCCATTCGTACTCATTCCTAAATCTCCATTTCCCACATCATTCCCCACTCCATTCTCATATTTTTTACCACTCCATTTCCAACACCCTTCCCCAACATTTTATCTTTTGTTCAAAGAAATCATGCTCTCCGCACCATCCCCCACCACGTTCCCACATTGTTCACCATCTCATTTATCAAACCATTCCCAGCATTGTTCCTTGCCATGTCCACCGCACCATTCCCCACCTCTTTTCCCATCTAGTTTCCCAAACCATTCTCCACAACATTCCCACTCCGTTTTCTGTTGACGAATGTTCCAGGTTTCAAGTGGGGCTGCTCACTTTAGTCATATTCGGTGAAGGTCACGATTTAATTTGCCACTATTTCTCAACTTTTCGCTCTTCAATGTCAAATCCCTTTGAGGACAGAGCCTCTGCTGAGGCGGAAGGTTGAGCGACTCAGGTTTGTAACACTTTAATTTGAAGATCGAGTCTAGTTAGTGTTAGTGTTAACTAATGTTTTACTATGCATGCCTTCACTGTATGAGGTTGAGCTATGTTGTCAATCTTCTGGTTTGGTTTTATTCAGTAATTGTTTACCTGACTTTTCGCTCTAGTTTAGGGATTCGGTTAAAATCCTCTTGATGATATGTTTGACTCAGATTTGTAACTCCTATATTCTTAGGATGAGTCGGGTTTGCTTCCCGTTTACTAATTCAAATGTTTGTTTGATATTGTTTCGTTGTTCGACTCTATTCATCTTGATGGAGGATGTAGAGCTTTATTGAATATCATCCCCCACAAAAAATAAAATAAAATTTGTAATAGGTTAAAAGTATTGTCAAAACTTTCATGTTTGATTTATAGTTCTAACTTCAAAAATATTTACTTTAATAAAAAATAATTATTAAATTTTATAAAATAAATAATAATAATTGAATTTAAATTTTATTTAACAATACTTATGTTTTATAAGCTTTAGTTTTATATTAAGTTGTAATTAGTAAAATATTTTATCATTATTTATTTACATAAATTTTTTAAGTTTTTATTTAATATTTTGTTTAATTTGAGAAAGTTGTTTCCACTTATTTTAGATGAAGTACTAGACTATGTTGTATTGAAGTTCAACATTTTTGAGATTTTACTTGATGACAACATAATGGCATAATCAATGAATAAATTTGATGACACAAATAAAAGACAACTAAAAGGGTTTCTTTTAAATAATCGAGATATGTAAGATGTGTTTATAAAAAATATTAGAGAGGAAATCAATAAAGCATCCAAAGGCCAATGCTCAAAGACTTCTACTACTATGTGTTTATTGCCTTTATTGATATCACTAAACATAACTTTTGTACCATCATATACTATGGGGGCAACCCATGGTTTCAACAAATTAATATGCCAATCCTAACTCAGTCATTTGATACACCACCTTTGGTTAGCACACATTCTATTCCTCATGCAAAATCTCTTATGTAGACTTTCTTAGCTTTGTAAACTAAGGTGTTGTAAATGGAACAGAGTGATTAGAAACCTAATCAAGCACTTGATTCACTGATTTATTGCATACTCCATTGGCTTAGCATATTTCAACATATCCTTTACCAACTAGTTTTGTGGCATCTTAGTTTACATTATGTGATGGAAAAGGTGACCTCGAACAACACTCAAGAGCACTTCAAGAAACATGTTTGTACTATGCATCTAACAATAGGTTGATGACCAAGTCATTTCCTAAAAGTTTAAAAGAGTATGCTCTAAGATGGTTTTATGATTTACCACACTAGTCAGTTCATGCATTCAATCCATTGAAACATTTATTCATTGCACTTTTTTCAATCAATATAAGTGAAAAGATTTCATATGCTCAGTTTGCTAAGCTCAAACAAGAATCCGATGAGCTTATAATATAATATGTATTACAATATAAGACCATGTTATCCAAGATGATGAATTGTATGATAGATAAGGAAATGAAAGACATATTCAAACAAATCTTGCTTTCACCTCTACATAAATATATTATGTTTAAGAAGTTTCTATCAATCATATATTTATGTCCCTTAGTTAAGGAACGAGAGGTCAAGTTATTGGAAATGAATAACCTAAAGTATGCAACCAACCTAATTTATGATTCTCATGCAAAGAATTTGAGTAAGCCACTATACAAGGTGAGATCGAGTGAAAATAATAACCTATTGTATTATATTATCAATTCCTCCAAGGTAACAATTTACCAACTTGCTAGAAGCTCCCTACAAGGTGCTACATAAGTTATTGGAATGCAACCTCATATCGATCCCTCTAATTAAAGAGGTTGATATGAGTAAGACTATTCAAAAAGGATTTTATCAAAAAGATTTTTATGATTTTCATAGGTCACCAGGTCGTAATATCGAAAGATGCATCAATTTGAGACATAATATTCAGGATTTGATAGATGAGAACATCATTGGTGTGGGCACATATACTGATAGTACAATGGCACAACCAAGTGAGAGTAGAATAATGAAGATATTTAGTGATGCTTTTTCTAAGAATACAGGTCAAGAAATAATACATAAATTAGAAGTGCATTACATATATAATGTACATTATCCACCAACTTCTTATCATCCTCATAGAAAGGCTTAACATCATTTGAATGGAATCATTGGTACATATCATGTTTTAGTGTCATCTAGACCGCTCATGAAATTCACAGAGCATAAGATAGTTGATGATGATTATGATTTACACTCCTTGTTCATTCGAGCTTACATTGATCATCAACCTTTACAAAATGTCATGGTTGATAATGGTTCCAGTGTGAATGTGTGCACTATCAAAATTATTTCACATTTTAGATATAAAGATAAGGATGTAATTCCCACAACAACAATAAAAGGATTCAATGGACATGTTTAGAGTTTTATTGATGAGATCACATTATCACTATAGGTTGGTCTAGCACATGTGGACACCAAGTTCATAATAGTACCCAGTGCAGGAGTCTTTGATATGTTATTGGGATGTCCTTGGATTCAACAACTTCATGTAGTACCTTCTATAGTACACATATGTATGAAATATATTTTTTCTAATGAGGTTATCTCATATCTTGATATTACATATGAATATCCCTCCAACCAAAGGCCATTATTTCTACACAACATATTTCAGTTGAACAACCTACAAAGGTTCATCCTACTCAATTTTTTTTTAAAAAAGTGGTCAAATTGACTAGGAGGTCTATCCTTGAAAAGCAACTTACTTAGATATTTGTCATAGATCTAGAGAGTTGCTCTCTACTCCAATATGTCCAAAATTGGAATTACAAGGTATTAAAAGTATTCCACAAAGAATACCAACATAAAGTTAATACACTCCATAGTGTGTTCCGAATACTCCTAGAATTCACCATGCTAAACAACATCTAAAAAATGCTATAGATTATCACCATGATAGTGACACTTATGTTGCAAAGTTAGATCAATTTTTAGATTCTGAATTGAGATTCATAGTGGCATGATACTTTTCATTCATGAGAGGTCATCCTTCCCATGCTAGTTACATGGTGTATTGATTGTGAATATTTTAGGGAGTCATTGGTTAGTATGTTCTTTTTTTAGTTTTATATATTCAAAAATATAAAAAAATTAGAATATTTAATTTTTTTTAAAAATCAGGACCTATGCATGATTCATAGCTCATTTACATTAGTTGATTTATGTTTCAATATACGCATTACTTATCTATATCCAAATTTATATAAAAAATGCTTCACAAGTGTACATGAGTGAGTTGTAGAACATACATGTCACTTCTAGATGTAGCTACAGGTGGTGATACTATCTCAGAACCATAACATGTACATAGACAAAACCACTCTAATCTAGATAGTCATACACTACACTCTTGTTCGATTCCAGTGGACTTGTTCCAGTGATCATAAGATCTAATTTATCATATCCAAACCAATCATAGGCATTATACAACTTGTTTACATTTATGCAAGTTCACTGGGGCATATTTTACACATGTTTTATCATTATATGATTATCCCTATTGATCATACTTTAGTTCAATACATTTCATAAAATCTATTATTACTACTCACTTAATTTTACATTTATTTCTTAATGGATATTTGAGATATTAGATATACTAATGTTAAAAATTGATTATGTAGGTCAATTATACTTATACATACATGTTTATCATGTTTTTTTTTTTTTTCATGCTTTGTGTGTATTTATTGCATTGGATTGTGGACATTTGAGTATGTCCTTATTTGCATCTCTAAGCCTTATTATGTGTTTCTATGTGTGTGTGAAATTTAAACATGTCACTTGTATGTGGCCCCTTAGCCTCCTTGCTTATTTTGAGTGCTTTTTAGTGTTCTCTTTGTGTATGCATCATGGACATGAATCTTGTTTATGTTTTGTAGAGTAAAAATACTCTACGTTTCATTTTTATTTTCAGTCGCATTATCCAAATTGTTGTCCCCGCACACTTTGGTTCGAGACGATGAAGTTTACATTCAGAGCTCGGGCTTGATTTTTTTTGCCTCATTTTTCTCTAGTGTCGAAGTCAAGTGGAAGCTGCCAAGTGTCATTTTTTGAGGCACTTTCCATAATTTTAATAAGGCTACAGAACATGCCACGTGTCCCATAGTAACTCAGCAGAGCGCAACAAGTGTCGGCATCCGCGTCTCATATGTGTTTTAAAGGTTTCTTTCAATAAGCTAAGTATCAGGATCAGGGGGAGGGCGCCAAGTAGCAATCACGGAAGGATCCAATTTGATTTTCTAAAAGCGATGGAAGATGCCACATATCCCAATTGATGAGAGCGGAAGCCACCATGTGTCGAGATCTGAATTATCTTCATTTTGTTTCACCGATATAGCAAAGACTGTGGTGGGTCTCAGGTTTTGTTTCTGAAGCAAGCAGAAGCCACCAAGTTTTGTTGTCTGTATAAATATGAAACGAGGCTCAATTATTTATATAATATAAATAGAGTGATGCGAATACTAGCACGTGTCACCTTCCGTAGGTTTCTTAAAAGGTGGCTAAAAGTAGCGGAGATCGCCACATATTCCCAGTTAAGTAAAGCAGAGATTGCCACGTGTCCTTTGTCAAAGTCAAGTGGAAATCGCCACCTGTCCCTATGCCCCTTTTTAAAGTTGCTCAGGTGAGAAATGTTGTGGGTCTTATTTTCTATTAAGTTGTTAAAGTTTCGAAGAAGTGGATTGTGACAGGTGTCAAAGGTGGAACACTCCTGAGCAAAGACACAAAAAGAGTATAAGTTAAGCGAAAAGTGTCATGTGTCTTAGGTAAGTGCTGCAGAACATGCCAAGTGTCATTTTCTGGTGCATCCTAAATGAAGAGAAGGTTTTTTAAGAGGTTTTCAAGGAATTAGCCAAGTGTCCTCTTTCATTTAATAGAAGGGAGTGTCCTGTGATCTGTTTCAGCCAATGAACTATCGAAAGATAGAGCGTTTTAGAATCTAAGAAATATCTTCTGTTAGACACTTCCAGTTCGGTTAGATTTTAGTTGGGCCATTAGATTGGGAACACACAGACAATCTGGAGTGAATCCAAGGCTATAAATAGAGGTGCAGAGATCACTAGAGAGGAGGATCAGAATTAGAGAGAATTTTTTGAGAGAATTATTGTTAAGAGTTTAGACTTTCTAGAGTTGTGATTAGGAATATCATTTGCCTTTGTTTTATTTTCTTAAGTTGGAAAGTTTATGTAACTATGCATGTTTCTATGCCTCTTATGTGATTGGAGAATTAATGAGAAGATTGAATCTTGTGCTTTTGTTGATATTTTTTGTGTCATTGCAAAAGTAGTCTAAGTTGTGTTGTCAAGAGTTTTAGACTTTTTGGAGCTATGATTAGGAATATTATTTGCCTTTGATCTATTTTCTTGAGTTGGAAAGTTTATGTAACTATGCATGTTTCTATGCCTTTTATGTGACTGGAGAATTAATAAGAAGATTGAATCTTGTGCCTTTGTTGATATTTTCTGTATCACTGCAAAAGCAGTCTAAGCTGTGAGCCTCTGTTTCTATTGTTTTCATCTTTTACATTGATCTTGCCTTGTTCGCTCTTAAATGTAATTGAATATTACATATAGTTTCACTGTGCTCAGATTAAGGGTCGAATTACATTTAGGCACATCGCCATAGTTAGAGTTTCTTTCTTTGCATTTGTGTTTCTATTAAAATTCTTATCCCTTTTCCCAGTATACGCTCGAATAAAGAAGAGACCATCTTCTTAAAAATCTAGAGGTTGTTTCAAGTCACAAGTCCCACATCTTGAAACTTCCCATTGTTGGTGTTAGAAACAAGCGCAATTTTAACCATCACAATTTTTGGCATGCTCGGTGGGACACTATATTGAAGTTTCTTTCAAGATCATATGAACCAGAGAGTACGAGGAGTCAGAGTTGCAGACCAGTAATTAGATCTCAATCTGCTATAAATCTAGGTATTCTTTTGCCACCTTTGGTAACTAGTCCTAGAAGAAGAGTCAACCAGTTTATACCAATACCAAGAGTAAATATGGGAGCCCCTATAGCCCCAAGAAATTATGCAAGTTGGAACACTGGTAGTCCATTGATTCTCCCAATACCACCAGCCACTTGGGACCCTATCCCAGTGAATGCCCTGAAAGCTCTGCCCAAATTTAGTGGGCAAGACTTCAAAACACCTGAAGAACATCTGCAGGATGTATCAGATGTATGTGCTATACATGTTGTCACATAGCAATATGTGGCCATAAGATTATTAGCAACTTCTTTTAAAGGGAAAGCTCTAGAATGGTACCGGCCCTTGATCCCAAATACCATATCTACATGGGATCATCTCAGAGATCTTTTCTTTGAAAGATTTGAAGAGAAGGGTGATAAGTCTTCTTTATTACATCAATTGATTACCATCCAAAGGGCACCACAAGAAGCAATGACTGACTTCAATTATAGATTTCAAAAGACTTGGGAAAGAATCCCTACTACAGCTGGACCATTACCAGATATGGCCATAGTGTTTTATCTTAAGGCTTTAAATTTAGACATATCTATTATGATTCAGTCACTCAGGACAAACTCTGCTAGGGGCTTATGATTATGTAGTCAGAGCTGAAAATAATTTGATAGATGCTGGAAAGTTGTCTCCAAGGCCTCCCATGCCCATGTTTCCAGAGATTTCCTTACCATTACCTCAAGAAGCCCCTAAATCCATAACCCCACCTGTGTCTATGTACACATATCCTCAACCACCTGCTAAAGAAATTGTCCCTGCCCAGTCATCTGAGCTGGATGATATCAAGAATATTTTAAGGACATTTTCTAATGAGTTGATTAATATGAAAAGACAATAGAATACTTACCTTAAAACCCAATATCAAGGCTATCAAGGAAATAGATTTCCATCATAGCCAAACCAATATCAGGGTCCTCCAAGGCAAAATAACCCTCAGCCAACAAACCAATTAGTTGCAGTCCTTACACCCTCATAGACTATTCCTCCTAATTCAAATAGAGAGATTGTTCCAGGGCAAAATAATTATGGAGATGATACCAATACCTAGTATTTCCCTTGCAATAATGCTCATACGCCTAGAGATTGTCCCATGGATAATCTACAATAAAAGGTAGTAGAGCAAAGAAGAATAGATGGAAAGTTTGCAAGTTCCAGTGACAATCAAGCCTACCAATCTTCTAGTATGCAAAATTCAGTCCTAATGGCTCAGATACAAGGGATGTCTTTACAACAACAAGAAGAAATAGCCTCAGAATATGCTTTGTTCTCATGGGTCGAAGATGAAGAATCAGTATTCTTGAATGAAGCTTCTATTTCCAAGAAACCAGTGGTGCAATCAGACTACTATACTAGATCAAAGAGAAGAATGCTAGAACAGCTTGAAGTTGTAAACAATGAAGTTATGGAGAATACTCCATTTCAAGGTCATCAAAACACAACAGTTAGACAAGAAGTGCTTCAGCCAGTGGAAAATCAAGTAGTTCCTGGACAAATTGAAGAAAAGGCAAGGTATACTTATTTTCCAAGAATTCAAACTTTGGGACCAATGAATGTGGTGGATCAACTGAAGATGACTCCAACACAAGTATCAATTTGGGACATATTAGCTATTCCTAAACAAAGGACACTGTTACAAGAAGTTCTTCAAAGCCAAGCAATGCCCAAATGTATTGAAGGACCTGCTGATAAAAGAAAGCTCAAAGACACAGTTCATCTGCAGACAACAACCTTAGTGAACATTGCACCAGAGGTAAGCAAATCCAAACCAGATCCCTTCTATTTAACTTTGATAGTTGGCAAGAAACTACTGCATAATGCAATGATAGATTTAGGGGCTAGTACTACAATAATGCTAAAGCAAATAACAGATGCTTTAAAGATAAAGTATGAGCCACTTGCTAAAGGGGTTATGCAGCTAGATGGCAAATCAGTGCAAATAATAGGGAGAATTACACAACTTCCATTGCAATTATATACTTGTTCAAATATAATTATAAAGCAAGATGTAGTAGTTATAGATATACCTCCTGTATTTGGCCTATGCTTATCTAGAGACTTTACAGCCAAGATAGAAGGAGATATGTCTCTTGATTGGACTAACTTAATTCTAAGAACTAAATATGGTTCAAAGATGAAAATTCTATCTGAACCACTATCAAAGGACCACATCACAAATGAACCAAAATTAGAGGTAGATCATGCTATGATAAATAAGGAAGAAAGGGTTTTTGTTAAAAAGTTAGGCGACTGGACTAAACATGATCAAGAAAAAGAAAATAACCAGTTGTTGGCTATGATGCATAGTGATCCATATGAAAATTATGACTCTACTGGTCTAGGCACTTATGTTATTTTTGATGAAGACCATGAAATCCCAAATGTTTTAAGGGAAGAAATGCCAACTAATCAAGAATCTGAAAAAGATTCATTTGGACCTTAAATTTTGATGGGGCTAGAAGTAAAAATGGTGCCGGAGCAGGAATTTGTCTTATTGTTCCAAATGGTGAAATTTTTTTAAGGGCTATTCGTTTTCAATTTTCTTGTACTAATAATGATGCCAAGTATGAATCTTTAGTACATGGGCTCCTGTTAGCCAAGAAAAAGTGAATAAAGAATCTAATAGTAAAAGGAGATTCAGAACTAGTAGTAAAGCAAATTAGAGAAAAGACAATAGCAAAGAATGTAAGGATGAAATCCTATAAGCATAAAATTTGGGACTTAATAGAAGATTTTGAATCTTTCAATATTGAAGTAGTCCCTAGGATTCAAAATTCTAAAGCTGATAGGATGGCACAGATTGGATCACAGTTTGATCCAGCAACTGGCCTATTAGTTAACAATGAGTCAGTAAAGGTTATAGTAAGGCCAACTATCCCAGATAATGATGAGAACTGGCAAGTATTTGAGAATGATTTTCAAGTAATCTCATTCTTGCAATAATCAGGGGAATTTGATGATCAATTGCAACCAAAGATTGAAGAGGCATATGGGGATCAAATTATACAATTAAAGAATAATAAGCTTCCCAAAGGTTTAATCACTTTAGAGAACCTTTTTGATCGAGAAGATGTAAGCCTGGAAAAGAAAAGGTTCCAAGCAAACAAAGCGGATTATTTTGAAATAGAGGCGAGTGAAGGAAAAAAATTAAAAGTTGAAAATTCTGCAACTCAAGTAGAAAAAGAAAGGCTAATTGAATTATGCAAAAAATGTGACAGAGTCATAGCCTTGAGCTATGAAGACCTTCATGGATATAATAGAGATATTATTCAGCACATAATAGAACTGACTAAAGGATCTAAGCCCATCAGATAGAAACAGAGGCCAGTGAATCCAAGGATTGAGCCTCTAATGGTGGATGAGTTGCAGAAACTTTTAGATTCTAAAATAATTTTTCCAATCAAACACTCAACCTGGGTATCAAATCTAGTACCAATTAGGAAAAAAATGGTGATATAAGACTTTGTGTAGATTTTAGAGACCTAAATAGAGCATCTCTAAAAGATCACTATCCTTTTCCCTCCATGGAATAGATTTTATAGACTGTGGCCGGACCTGAGAGGGTTTCTTTACTAGATGGTTTCTCTGGATACAATCAGATTTGGCTGGCTAGTGAAGACCAATACAAGACTGCTTTTACTACCAAATGGGGAACATTTGCATATGCTAAGATGCCATTTGGTTTATCAAATGCTGGAGCCACTTTTCAAAGAGCTATGGATGTAGCATTTGGGGAACTTATAAATAAAATCATCTTAATTTATCTTGATGATCTTACTATTTTTTCAAAGAATGCTGCTAATCATTTTGATCATTTAGAATCTGTGTTTAAAAAATGTCAAGAATTTGTAATATCCTTGAATCCTAAGAAATGTATTTTTGTTGTCCCTCAAGGCAAATTATTGGGACATATAGTATCTAAAGAAGGATTCTCCATAGACCCAAAAAGAGTGGCAGCTATAATGAACTTACCTCTTCCAGTAAATAAGAAAGCAATTCAATCTTTCTTGGGAAAGATTAATTTCGTCAGTTAGTTCATATCTGACTTTGTAGGCTTAGTAAGACTAATGAAACTCTTGCTGAAAAAGACCTAATTTTCAAGTGGACTATGGAAGGAAGGCAAGCCTTTGAAGAGGTCAAGAAAGCTATCTCAACAGCTCCAGTACTTAGAAACCTAGACTTTTCTAAGCCTTTTGTAATGTATGTATATGGAGGAGAGCTCAGTATTGCTGCTGTCCTAACATAGAAGGATGATAGACAGGAGGGAGAACATCCAATAGCCTTTTTCTCAAGAAATCTTAGGGAATATGAAACCAAATATAACTTTGTGGAAAAACAAGCATATGTTATGGTAAAATCCCTCAAAAATTTCAGGCATATAGTATCAAGAAGTAAAATTCTGATACTTGTAGCCCATCCAAATGTCAGCGAATACATCATGGAGGGTGAAATTACTGAAAAAAGAGCAAACTAGATAACTAAGATCCTTGAATATGATGTAGAAGTTAAACCCACTAAATTAGTTAGAGGTAGGGGTTTGTGACAATATATGACTCAAGAGCTTGAAAAGATGAAACCTGAAGAGACAAATTCAGGAACAGAAGAAGAAATTGTATTGAAAATACAAGAAGTTGATCAGGAATCTTGGGTCACAAGCAGGATTCATTTTATGAAAAATGGGATTTACCCAAGAGAACTCCCTCAAAATAAGAGAAGATACTATAGGATGCAAGGAGTTCATTTTGTTTTAATTGAACATGTTCTTTTCAGAAGAAATTCTAATGGCAAATTGTTAAGATGTGTAGAAAAGGATGAGGCTAAGAAAATACTACATGAAATGCATCATGGAGTATCAGGTGGACATTTTTTTTTAAAGACCACAGCTATAAAGATAAGTGAGGCAGGTTATTTTTGGCCTACTTTATTTACAAATTATTATTAGCTGGTTAAAAAATGTCAATCTTGTCAATATTATGTGGGGATGAGAAGGAATGCAGCAATGCCTCTTAGTCCTATAATTATGGATGAACCTTTTGCTCAATGGGGTCTTGACTTCATTGGAATGATAAATCTAGTGTCTAGTATGGGTCATAAATGGATCTTAACAGCCAAAGATTATTTCACCAGATGGACTGAGGTAGTGCCACTCAAAGAAGTAACAGAAAATGTGATCCTAGATTTTCTAGGAAGTATCACTACTCATTTTGGGGCTCCTCGCACCATAATTTTAGATAATTCTAAAGCATTTTTAGGGTCTAAAGTATCCAAATTTGCATTAAGGCATGGAATATATCTAAAAATTTCCTCTAATTATTACCCTCAGGGTAATGGTTTGGCAGAATCAACTAATAAGAACCTGATTAGACTCATCAAAAGAATAGGGGCTGATCATCACAAAGAGTGGCATAAAGTGCTTAATTTAGCACTGTGGGCTGATAGAATCATGCCTAAATAGGTGATCAAAATGTCCCCATATGAATTGGTATATGGAAAATCTACTGTAATTCCCTTAAGCTTGGAGATTCCTGCTCTCCATCTGGTTAAATAGATTGAAATTGAAGAAAATGGCCCCATGCAGGTCAGACTCGCAAAACTTCTAGAAGTTCAAGAAAAGAGGGATGTAGCACATGATTCATTGATAAAGCATCAAAAAATAATTAAAGACTATTTTTATAAAAGGACTTCAAATCCCCATTTCGAAACAGGGTCAATTGTTTTGAAATGGGATGCAAGAGCTGCCAAACCGAGTCAACACACTAAGTTTGAAGCATTATGGATTGGCCCTTATAAAATTCATGTGTTTAAACAACAAAATTCATTTGAGCTAAAAATGATGGAAGGTGAACCTAAAGAGATTCCTATGAATGGAATCTATTTGAAACATTTTAGTTAAACTATGTTTTTAGCAATTTTTGATCATGCAGTAGTTGTAGATTCTTTTTGAGCAGGGTCAAAAGTCCTTGGGGTTGCCAATAACTGTAGAGTAAAAATACTCTACGTTTCATTTTTATTTTCAGTCACATGATCCAAATTGATGTCCCTGCACACTTTGGTTTGAGACGATGAAGTTTACATTCAGAGCTCGGGCTTGATGTTTTTTTTGCCTCATTTTTCTCTAAGTGTCGAAGTCAAGTGGAAGCTGCCAAGTGTCATTTTCTGAGGCACTTTTCATAATTTCAATAAGGCTGAAGAACATGCCACGTGTCCCATAGTAACTTAGCAAAGCACAACAAGTGTCAGCATCCACGTCTCATATTCTTTTCAAAGGTTTCTTTCAATTAGTTAAGTATCAGGATCAGGCGGAGGGCGCCAAGTAACAATTGCAAAAGGTTCCAATTTGCTTTTCTAAAAGTGATGGAAGATGCCACGTATCCTAGCTGAAGAGAGTGGAAGCCACCATGTGTTGAGATCTAAATTATCTTCATTTTGTTTCACTGATATAGCAAAGATTATGGTGGGTCTCAGGTTTTGTTTCTGAAGCAAGCAGAAGCCCCCAAGTGTCGTTGTTTGTGTAAATATGAAACGAGGCTCGATTGTTTCTATAATATAAACAAAGTGATGTGGATACCAGCACGTGTCACCTTTCATAGGTTTTTCAAAAGGTGGCTAAAATTAGTGGAGATCACCACATATTCCCAGTTAAGTAAAGCAAAGATTGCCATGTGTCCTTTGTCAAAGTCAAGCAGAAATCGCCACCTGTCCCGATGCCCCTTTTTAAATTTGCTCAAGCGAGAAATGTTGTGGGTTTTATTTTTTGTTAAGTTGTTAAAATTTCAAAGAAGTGGATTGCGACAGGTGTCAAAGGTGGAACACCCTTGAGCAAAGACACAAAAAGAGTATATGTTAAGGAAAAAGTGCCGTGTGTCTTAGGTAAGTGCTGTGAAACATGCCAAGTGTTATTTTCTGGTGCATCCTAAATGAAGAGAAGGTTTTTTAAGAGGTTTTCAAGGAATTGGCCAAGTGTCCTCTTCCATTTAATAGAAGGGAGCATCCTGTGATCTATTTCAGCCAATGAACTATCGAAAGACAAAGCATTTCAGAATCTAAGAAATATCTTCTGTTAGACACTTCCAGTTCGGTTAGATTTCAGTTGGGCCATTAGATTGGGAACACACAGACAATCTATATTGAATCCAAGACTATAAATAGAGGTGTAGAGATCACTAGAGAGGAGGATCAGAATTAGAGAGAATTTTTTGAGAGAATTATTGTTAAGAGTTTAGACTTTCTAGAGCTGTGATTAGGAATATCATTTGCCTTTGTTCTATTTTCTTAAGTTGGAAAGTTTATGTAACTGTGCATGTTTTTGTGCCTCTTATGTGACTAGAGAATTAATGAGAAGATTGAATCTTGTGTCTTTCTTGATATTTTCTGTGTCATTGCAAAAGTAGTCTAAGCTGTGTTGTCAAGAGTTTTAGACTTTATAGAGTTGTGATTAGGAATATCATTTGCCTTTGTTCTATTTTCTTGAGTTGGAAAGTTTATGTAACTGTGCCTCTTATGTGACTTGAGAATTAATAAGATTGAATCCTGTGCCTTTGTTGATATTTTTTGTATCACTGCAAAAACAGTCTAAGCTGTGAGCCTCTGTTTCTATTATTTTCATCTTTTACATTGATCATGCCTTGTTCACTCTTAAATTTAATTGAATCTTACATATAGTTTCACTGTGCTCAGATTAAGGGTCGAATTACATTCAGGCGCATCACCATAGTTAGAGTTTCTTTCTTTGCATTTGTGTTTCTATTAAAATTCTTATCCCTTTTCCCAGTATACGCTCGAATAAAGAAGAGACCAGCTTCTTAAAAATCTGGAGGTTGTTTCAAGTCGCAAGTCCCACATCTTGAAATTTCCCATTGTTGGTGTTAGAAACAAGTGCAATTTTAACCATCAACATGTTTGTTTTCTCAATTTTTGATGTTATGATGGATATAATGCATCTTCCAAATTTTTTAATTCCATGATAGATATCATGCATCTCCTCCAATTTGTTCTATACTAATTTTAAGTACTCAACATATGATATTTATTCTATACATTTCACATTACTAACATTTGTATAGACATGGCACTATGTATGCTTGGCTATACATGTATTATTATTATTATTATTATTATTATTATTATTATTATTATTATTATTATGATACCATGATCTCTAATATTATCATTACTAATTTAGATTTAAATATTTTCTATAACATCATTCACATAACTTGTTCTTTTGAGCTATGTTATTATGCATGCTTCATAACTAACCTCAAAAGAGGGGGAATATACAGTGGCTCATCTTAGAGAGTAAGATGAAATAATCATTTGCACAATTAGGAAACAACAATAATTGCTCAATTTATCATGGTTCATACTCAATTTTTACCTATAAATATCTTTCATACAACACTATTTGGATGATAATATAGGTCGTACCTGTCCAAAATTATGAATTTCATCCTAATAGTCAGAAACAACATTTATCTATAATTATCATAATCATATTCAATTTTTAGTAGGCACTCAAAAATAATTTATATATTTATGGACAAATTATCATATAGTTTGCTTAGATTGGGGGCTTCATGTGTGACATGTGTTCTAGAATATTATGCAAATTTACTTAGAAATCTAGTCAATTTTATCCAGTTATCAAAATCAATATACCATATATCAGATTGGGGGTATATGCATGGTATATGATCATTTTATTATTTAGTTTTTCACTAGTTCTATAGAAGGAATGCCAATTCACGCCTTTTTATATGTTGTATACACCAGACTTAGATCATGCTATTTTTACACCAATATTGTACCAATTTTACATCAAAATGAATCTTATTCTATTTGTAGTGGCTAATTGTCTTTTTGAACTAGAACTTTATAATTCATAGAGGTATTTCAATCTACCTTACTCCTTGAGTTATGTGATTATGGAGTCAAACACATATTGAGTTCTTAAGAACATTCTCCTACAAATGAGGATTGGGGCATGCACAGTCTGATCCAAGTTTTTCAATGAAAATAAATATCCAAGGATATTACCCTCTCTAGTCACCAATTTTCACCAAAAATTACAATGGTTTGAGTGCATGAAAATATGTATTCATTCCTTGTTATTTGATCTATAATTTTCTTGTCTTTACTTTTAGATTTTCATCCTAAGTAAGGACTGATTTATACATGTTTATTTTTATGTTTTCATGAATCACAATTCAACATGTGGTCTACATCCAAAGTTTCTATTCTACTCACACATTCATGCCATCCAAAGTTTTGTAGTTGATAACCTTTTGAGACAACACCACACTAGGTTGTAAAAGGCCATAACCTGAACTTGTTCCCTAGTATGCCCTTCTCCTCTATGCTCCAATGGTAACTTTTAAAATTGGATACATTTTGTATTAACTTTCCCACACTTTTATCAAGGGTTGTTAATATAAATATTCCAAATATTCCTTTATATAATCACATTAAGGTCATTCAAAATACATTTGGAAATCACTTAGAAAAATCTATTGTACATTGAGAAAAAGGGTAATAATCTTTCCAATTTGAGTTTTGATTTATTTAAACAGTCATAGGCCAAGTCTAAAGCTATTTTATTATAGGTCAAGGGCATTCAATGTCAATCATTAAATTCAATTTACTAGTTGCATCCATATAAAAAATATCAATATTCACATATTCACTTTAAGAGAGATAACTACATTGACTTAAGGCCCTTTTAGGATATGTAGAAAATACTTATATTATGCATAGATTTATGAGGATAGCTCGGTTGTTCCCCTTGCACGATTCTCCCCTTTTTTATTTGATTTTTATTTATTTTATTGTTTAGGAACTAGGGTTTATTATTTTAGGTACTTTCACACATCAAATAGACAAGTTTACATGGAATTATTTAACCCTCTCAGACAACCATATGTACTCAAATAAAAAAATCAATTGTGCAGTCAACATAGATGTAGCCATACTCATATACAAGGTTATAGTTCACCCTAGTTCACCTAGCATGTCTCTATCCTAGTACATCATATAATTCTATTTTTAATTGTGACACAATTCTAAGATCTTCCCATTCAATTATGTATAATAAATCTACCTTAATATTCAGTATAAATCAAATTTGAGCTAGGTTTGTATATTTCATTAAAAGTTACTATTTTTAGATCATTTCAATTTTTTTTTATTTTACATTTAAATTATGTATAATATATAAATCTAAATCAATATTCAATTGTCTAGTGTTTTATTTGATTTCATTTTTAAATGAAAAATAACATTAAACTTTACCTTCTTATTTATGCATGACCCTTTCAAGTCTCTTTCCTCTAGTTTCTAGTCTTCTTTCCATAGCATCTATCTTAGACACCTTGTCTCCCAACATTTTATCCATTTTTGCAATGTGTGTCTTTGAGTCACTTTTTATTTCTTTTCTAGACTCTTTCTAAGCCATTCATTCCACTAATTTTTCTCTACCTATTGGCGCACGATGGAGATCAAACTCATCTTCTCTCTCATGTGCAAGCTACCCCAAATTAAGAATTATACCTAGACCTTCCTCTACATATTTCCTATCAATAATAGTAACTTTTCCTCATTTTTATTCCCTTTTTCATTCTCTCGACCATCTCTTAATTCTAAACTTCAAGTGCTTCATCTCCTCTCACATCTATAGTAATGCTTCTACTTTTCACATTCTCCAAGATATTTAATAGTCTTTGGATTTCTCTCATCATTGTTTCCAAGTCTATAACTCTAGGTTCACTATCTCCTATGTGTGCTATTTTCAAAATCATGTGTTCTCTACCCATCTCATGAGGATGGAGAACAATTGCTTCCCCTTATATTTTCCTCTACCCACTATCTCACAATAGAAGAAATCATTTGTATCACCTTTTACCCATTATACTATGTATTGTAATATGCCTTCACTACTTCTTACGCACAGTTAAAAATGTGGAAAATAGATTCTGTAACTCACATGTAGGACATTACTGACCTTGATACCCAATGATCCGATCACTATTAGAGATTAAAACGAAGGAAGGTATTAGACTGCATAATCCATAGAGTTACACACAATAATGGACCTTATGCATATCATAAAACAAGAGAATAATTTTATCACTTTCAATTGATGAAATTATAAATACACACACACAAATACACCACTAATTTTGATTATATACTTCATATTACTTGAAACATTACAACAATCCTAAAATTGACATGTTCCCCACATACTCACTATAATCAATATTTTCAAACTTCCACAAATCTCTACATGAACCTATACTAGTTCTCTAGTTTGGATCATATTCATTCTTCATGATCTTAGACACTCACCAATATAAGCCTTAGTTAATTCCTAATAATGTATCCAACCCATAAAATGGAATTAAATCCCCATATTTATAGGCACAATATAAACCATTTATAATTTGAAACACTTTAACTTCCTTATAATCTAATTGTTATCTTGTGACTCATCATATTCTTATAGTTATGCATCTTTAACCTTCATGATCATTATAAACTTGTTGTGTTTAGATGTGTAGCATACAAAGGTCAACATTTATTTTCAATAACACATGTCTATCATTTCACCTCAAATCTTGTAGTGGTGCACAAGAAACATAGTTGTGCTCAAGTGTTCTCACCCATTGATTCATGTGTTACACAGGGTCTGGAAGACTAAAATTAGTTCACAAGAATTTAGGTCATATACAATTCAATGTCTTCCATGTAGGGTGCATAAAGCTTCAATAGTTGTACAAGACATTTTCACCAATCTCCTTAAACTTTGTGGTACAAGACTTCCAACCTTTTGCACTATAATGAACCAAGGTCAACACTTTTATTCTTTTACTAAAGACTACATACATGCCAAAGGTTTAAAAAAAACTACTTTTTCATACTCTATTATTTTTGGGTGATGTGGATTACTTGTGTGCCTAGATGTTTTTGCATCATATACAAAAGGCAATGCTCAATGGATAGCCATCATCAAATTTTTACATGATGGGTAAAGTTGACCATCAATTTTTCTCCTTTTGCTTTAGATTGTAGAGTTGTTGGTTTCATCCATTATTGGTTATTATAAGTATTCAATTAGGTAAAATATTATAATTTTATATTTAAATTTCATTTACACTCAATAAGAAGCACCCTTGAATTCTAGCTTGTTGTGTCACTTGGGTGATAGTCTTATTACCCTGGAATGGTATAATGGCTTCTCAATGCTTTCTTTTTTCTTCTTAACCCTCCTCTAGCTTTTGTTCTTCTTCCTTTTCCTCTCATTATGATGTTGTGTTAGGACATGTTGATATTCAAGCTAAGGAATCAAGATAGAGGTTTCTCAAAGAGAAATTTAATATGTAACATACACAACATTCTCCTTATTTTCCCAAATTCATGAAGAATATGATTTATAATATTCCACCTAATGATCATTTTATTGAAGAGATTCCATATCTAGATCATCACACATGATTATTGTTAAATTCAATGCATTAATTTGAAGGCCCTAAGGGATTCTTTTTGTTTGTTTTAAAAAATATTGAAGATATTTAAAGAGTGTTTGAAGAAGGGCCTTAATTTTACCAGGGTTTGGCTTATAAGTTATATATTTAGACGATGCAAATCTCATATTTATCTACATATGGAAATTTTGAACTATGTTACACTATGGTTTCATCAAGTTATGCATTTCCTCTAGAATTTTAGTTTGAAGATTATCTCAAGGAATTGTTAGTTTATTTAGAGAATGTATTACCATCTCAGAAAACTTTATACAATGGATTCTTATGGCCTTTGCTAGAGTATGTCTAAGGTTGGATCTTATCCAGTTGTTTTTAGAATTCATTTTCTTTAAAAGAGGTGATTATTACTGTGAACAATATAAATATTATGAAATTATTCCATTTGGATGTCATCTATGCCATAAATATGGCCATCTATTTAGAGTGTCATGTTCATAACATTATTAGTCTAGACAATGACTATCTCACCAACATCCATCTTCTATTCAAATGGCATTTAAAGGAGGGTATCACGAGGTTAAATCCAAAAGACAACCATTTTTAGGAATGATAAATGGAAAAAAACTATGAAATTAGGGAGCCCATTTGATATATTGTTAACTCAAGATCTTGAAGAAGATACGATTAGAGACAATTCATAAGATTACTAGTTACATGTATGTGTTCAACATTTTACCCAAGCTTTATAATGATATGAGTTTTATTTATCAAGATACAAAATTAAATAAGGAGTAACATGACTCATTAAGTATTATCCGAGTTTCATCTCAGTCATTTAAAATAGTTGTAAGTGAAAATATTATACAAAAAGATAAAAAATTATGTACATGTACTAAACAAACAAATAATATGATCATAGAGATATTTTTTCTACAATCCATGAAGATAATAAATTATTTTTTTGAATTAAATTATGTGATTTTTTTTATCAACATTTTAGGTCACACTACATAAATCATCATCAAAATGAAAGAATAATATGATTAAATTGCAGACTTAACTCTCTATTTTTAAATATTATCATTGAAATATTGTGGAATTAAATAATAGGGAATTAAATTTAAAATATAAACAATAAAAATATTTAACAAAATAATATGATATTAAAAAAAATCTCCAATATATGAAAATAACCAACAAAACCCAAATCAATAGCTTTAAAAGAGCTACCAAGAATCAAAAGAAAAAAAGTTAAAAAAAAATGTCAATAAAGGGCTCCACCAAATTATTTGGTTATGGCACACTCTTTACTTGAACTGTTCTTATGATCAATCATCTTGCTAATGTATTGCATTGTCTTGCTACATTGGAGAAGCACAATATAAACCATAAAGATTTGAATTTAAGTGATAAACGATTTGATTTAGTAATTTAATTTTATATTTAATTATATATTAATATTATTAGAATTTGACTATTAAAAAAATAGTTCTTATTATGAAATTTTAATAAAAAATAATTTTTATTATGCAACACTTAAATGATATTGTATTTTAATTATTAAAAAAATGGATTTATTTTTTTTAAACCAAAAAGGGAAAACTTCTTGTTTGTGTTTAATTTGTAAACTTCTTATTTTCTAAACTTCTTATTGTCTAATTCAATTTTATAGCACATTAAGAAGAGCAAAGAGAAAATGTGAGATGGTCTTTAATTAAATTGGTTAACACATTGATAATTCAACAAGACCTATAATTAACTGCAATAAAGTGGATTAAAAGTACTCAAACTAATTACTTATATTAAAAAAAAATATATGAGCTTTAAATTGGTTAATAGAAGCATTCAATTCTTTTAAATATTTATTGAAGTAAATTGAAGGAGAAGATGCACAAATTGGGAGACAAAATGAAAAAAAAAAAAAATTCAATTGGAAAGGGCATATAACCTTTAAAAAAACCATAGAAAATTTGATTTGGCTTGGTCTTGAGCTTAAAGAAAATACGCCCTTTTTTATAAAGGACATACATACTTTTTGGCAAATAGAATTTTACCTTTGAAAAGGGCATACTCCCTTTAGAATGTTTTTTGGGGGGAAGGATGAAAATTTTGAATGAAAGGGTGTATGCCTCTTGTAGTAGAAAGGGAATGCACCTTTTGTAGTAGAAAGGGCACATGTCCATTGAGTTACAATATGTTTTGTGTTGTATTTGGTTAGTTTGAGTTATATATATTTAGTAAAATAAATGTAATAAGTTCACATTTAATTTATATTACATTTTATATTTTAAAATTAGGGTTACTCTATATTTTATTAAATATAACAAATTAGGGCAAATTTGTATCTTCTAAAACCAATTCTATATCTGTTGGAGTTGCCATTTAAAAAAAAAAAAATCATTCTGGTCAATACTTAGTTTTTATATTTTGAGATTGGAAACTAACTAAAATATTGGAGTTATTAAGCTCTAAGCTCAAGAAAGGATGTCATAGGTCAAGATAGAGATAAGAAGCCATATATTTAGATAAGGTATTAGGTATAGATTGGTCAAGATAGAGATAGGGCCTATGATAATATGGATGTAACATCTATGTAATATGGTGGGATGGATCATGCATAGATGCATTGACCTATCTCAGCTAGTACTTCTAACCCTCAATTACAAATCATACCATTGTTCCCATATCATTTTCATGGTCTAGGCTATAATGTTAACACCATTTTAGGTGGTGATATTCCCAAATCAGAACCTTGTATTAGTATGAGTATGCCCTAGTACTCAATATAGTAAATCAAGGGATAACATAGGAATGGGGCCTCTACCATAGATATATGGGGGGCACCATTCTAAATTCCCTATCCAAATCTCAATCTTACCCTACTTGACAAGTTAAGGGAAGCTTACCCTACCTACTTTATCTATGCCAAGGAGTAATGCAATGGAATATTATGTTCCTAATATATAAATTTGCTTCATCCAATATCATATTAAATTAATCTTACCTTCGTGATAGATAAAAATGTAGTAAGGCATAGCTATCAAGGGAATCTTTCCTTCTTGATATCTAGCTTTACTTTGCTTTTGGATTAAGGCATAGTTATCATGGGAAGCTTGTTTCCTAATAGATAACTTTGTTTTTTTCCTACTTACTTAGATATGCCCTAGATGATGATGCAAGGAAAACTTTCTTCTTGATATATAAATTCTTTATTGTCTTACCTACTTGCCATTTTTAGAATATATTCTTAGCTATCAATGTAAACTTGCTTCCTGATCTATGGCTTGCACATATTCTTGCCCTACCAACTTAGATATCCTCTACCTAATTATCTCTTATTTTTGGCAAGGGAATCTTTCTTCCCAATAGATTGAGAAATAAAATTTAGAATCATGTTATGTATGTAATAAATATATACCATTGAGTATGCCCTACCTAATTTACCTAATTGAGTATGCCCTACCTACTTTACCTAATTGAGTATGCACTACCCTATTGAATACCTGAGCCATATCTTGATCTTGATTATGACCTACCTACATTCTTGTACTTAAGTATGCCCTACCTGCCTTCTTGTAATTGACTATACCCTACCTATTTTAAACCTAGTTGAGTATGTCCTACCTACCTATCCTTCTTGCCCTACCTACTTGAGTATGCCCTACTTGATTGAATACTTGAGCCATATCTTGATATTGAATAACATAATCATCTATTATCATCCATAATCACTCCCTATTTGGTCCTCATTATCCCTCATTATCCTTAATCAGTCACTCATCATCCTTAGTCACTCTATCATTATTCTTCATAATCCTTATTCACTCCCTCCTCATCCCTCCTTATCCCTAATCACTCCCTCATCAAACGTCATCATTTATCATTATCCCTAATTAGTCCATCATCCCTAATTTTAATTCATCATCCTTTATCACTACATCATCAACCCTCATCATCCCTAATAAGCCCTTGTGATCCCTCGTCATCCCTAGTCGCACCTTATCGGCCCTTAAGTTCCCTCATCATCCACAATCTCTTTGTTATCACCTCTCATCATATCTCATCATTCTTAACTAATCACTCATCATCTCTAGGCACCCCATCATTATTTTTCATCATCCTTAATAAATCCTTCTTGGTCCCTCTTTATCCTTAATCACTCTCTCATTGTCTCTCATCATCCCTAATCACTCCCTCATCATTTATCATCATCCATCGTCACTCCTTCATCATCCCTCATAATCCTTTATCATTCCCTCATTGGCCCTCATCATCCATCATCAGTCTTAATCAATCCCTCATCATCCGTTATCATCCCTACTCGCTTTTTCATTATCTCTCATCATCTATAATCACTCCCTCCTCATCCCTCATCCATATTCACTACCTCATTATCCCTCATAGTTATTAATCACTCCCTCATCAACCTTAATTATTTATCATCATTCCTAATCACTCCATCATCACTCATTTTCCCTCATCATCTCTTAACACTACCTCATCACACCTCACCATCCATCATCATCCATAATTATTCCCTCATCATCCCTCATTTTCCATAGTCACCTTTTCATCATTAATCACCATACCTTATCATCCCTAATCACTCCCTCATCATCCCTCATCATCCCTAGTCATTCCCTCATTAGCCCTCATCATCCCTAATCACTCTCTCATCATCCCTAGTCACTCCCTCATCATCTCTCATCATTACTAATCACTCCCTCCTCATCCCTCCTCATCCCTAATCACTCACTCATTAAACATCACTATCTCTCATCATCCTTAATCACTCCATCATCATATTTCATCTTCTTTAATAATTACATCTACATCCCTCCTCATCCCTAATTACTCCCTTTAATACCTTGATGGTGGATGCAATGGCTTCCTGCTTGTGCCTTATTAGCTTCTATTCTAATTTTAAAAAAAAATTCTCACTCAAATAAGGATCAACTATGGTGTTAAGTCAATTTTATAATTGTGGATTATAAATCGATATGTTTGTGATTCTCGCTATCAATGGCTAGAATATCTATCATGATCCTGACTCTCTGCCAGAATCTCTATCATTATTGTGATCCCCACTATGACTATCATTGGCCAAAATATCTAAATGATCAATCAAATTAGGGATTATTCTTAAATTAAAAACGAGATGGGTGATCCAGTGTTTGTTCTACTTGGGGTGCCCTTATAGGGTTAGGTTGATGTACACATCCAATTCTAGACACTCGATTATAGTTTATCCTAGTGTGATTAAAACTATATGACTGAGGAATATATCCATGTAGAATGAAGTCTCAATTTGAATGGAAATTAATTTCATAGTCATACAAGATAACCATTTTACTATGCATTAATGTGGTTATGTCATTGATAAAGGTATTGATTGCAATCAAGCACACAAATGTAAATAGTCGATTGTGGTCATGCATTCTCCAATATTTAGTTAAATACTTGTATTTTAAGGTCCCACTTTTGAGGTTTTATAATAGGAATATATTAGTGTACTACCAAAAACTCTAGAGGAAAGGGATTTGATCTCCCAATACAAGAGTTGAGCCAATCCTAGAGTTGAGACAATCCTAGACGTAGTTAGTGATGGAAACTATTAATGGGATGTTGGATTCCCCACACACACACACACACACACACACACACACACACACACACACACACACACATATATATATATATATAAGATATTAAAGGATAGGGATTCCCAAATATATATATAGGTATTTCATTTTAGTCTTGGGAGAGTAAGAGTAGCCTAAAGATAAAGATTGAAGATTGAATCTGCTTGTGACATATGGAGAAGAGAACTAAACTATGGTATTGGTACGAGATTGATCATAGATTGGCACTTGAGCTAGAATTTGGACCTAAGATTCAATCTTTTCTCTCTCTCTCCCTACACACACACACATGGGGGATTCAATAAATATAGGTGTGTGTGTGTGTGTGTGTGTGGTGCATGCTACTAATAGTAAATTGGGGTATGGGATTAAATATCTATCCTTTAATGACATAGATATATATAGATATAGGTGGAATCCATCATCCCACTAATAGTTTCCATTGATGGATACATCTGAGATTAGCTCAACTCTTAGATTGGGTGACCAAATCCATTTCCTATAGATTATTTTTGGGTATTAGAGTGATATATTATTAGAATAACTTGAGATTTGGACCATAAACCACAAGTATTTAACTAAATATTGGAGAATTATCAACTATAACTAAGTATATACATTTGTGTGCTCAACCACGATCAATGCCTCGATCAACGACATAACCACATTGATGCATATTAAAATAGTTGGTTCATATGACTATGACAAATTTTTTTGGTCGTATTAAGACTTCATTCTACATGGATATATTTCTCAGTCACATAAATTTAATCACTCTAGGAACAAATACAATTAGGTGTTTAGGATGTGTTCTATACATCAACCTAACCCTAGAGGGGCACCCCAAGTGGACCAAACCCTAGATCACCCAGTCAGTTTTGAATTTAATAATAATTATTGATATATTTGACCATGATAAAGTTTTGGCCAATGACATTGATAGTGATATTGGGTATCATAATCATGATAAATATTATGGCAAAGAGTTAGGCTCATGATAAATTTTTTGGCTAGTGATAGAGAGTTAATATGTAATTATCATTAACTTTGGTTAATGGATCCAAATTTACTATGTATGAAAGTACACCCTTAATTTTTATCATTCAATATGGCATTTAAGGGAAAGGCTCATAGATCCTATACTCACACAATGATATAGATAGGAATACCTAACTACAACAAATCTAAACAGAGGTTTGACAAATAAATATAAATATGACTACCATAAATCTCATTATCCCTAATCACTCCCTCATCAACCATCATTATCCATAATCCTACCCTCATTGACCCTCATCATCCCTAATCATCCATAATCACTCCCTCCTTATACCTCCTTATCCCTAGTCATTCCTTCATTGACCTTCATCATCCCTAGTCACTCCCTCATCAAGCCTCATTGTTTCTCATCATCCGTAGTCACTTCATCATTCATCATCATCCCTTATCATTCTCCAATCTACCCCATTCTTATGATATCCATTGATTTACTATATTGGGGATGAGAGCATACTCAAAGTATGGCATGGTCCTAGTTTGGGAAGAATCACCACCTAGAATGGTGTTAACATTATAACCTAGACCACGAATATGATATGGAAATATTAATCTACGTTTTCATTAAGGGTTGGACGTATCGGTAAATTTCATATATGAATGATCACATACCTACATGTATTACTAGGTATGTGGTATATATCATGTATGAGTGACCATATCATGACTACAAGTATATTACATGTTGCATGCTATAACCTAGTCATTTATGCATATCGATAGACCCATTGATTGAAAAGCCCAAAAATTATTTAGGAATTTAGCTTGAATTTGCTTCAAGTTTTTTTCCTAATCATCCCCAGTTACTCCTTTCTCTAAATAGGTGATAATTCCCCATCCCCTTTCAATATATGACTCAGTCAATTCCCCCTCTTTTTTATCTATATAGGTGATAATGCCATATCTCCTAATTTTCAAGCATCCCTTGATAATTCCCTTTCTCCTTTATCCCTTGATTTGATAATGCCCCCTATATTGATTTTCAAGCATGATAATGTTGCCTCTCCTTTCAAGATATGGTTTGGGTATTCAATCAATTATTTGGTATTCAAGATATGATTTGGGTAAGATAGATACAATCATGATTATATATGGGTATTCAAGATCAAGATATGGCTCATGTATTCAATTAAGTAGAGCATACTCAAGTAGGTAGGCCATACTCAAGTAGGTAACTCAAATAGGTAGGACATAATCAATGGTATACATATAATACATATGTAACATTATTTGAAACTTTGTTTCTCATTCTATTTATTTGGAAGTAAGATTCCCTTACTAGTTATAAAAGCTAAGTAGGTATGGCATAACTAAGTAGGTAGGGAAAGAATATATGAAAACTATAGATCAGGAATCAAGCTTCCCTTGATATTTAAGAATATTATCTATGATGGAAGTAGGTAGGATGAGAATGAAGCTTATATTGATAAGTGAGCTTCCCTTACCTTATTAGGTAGGTCATAGCTAAGTAGGTAGGGAAATAAAAAATCTATCTATCCGAAAGCAAGATTCCCTTGATAGCTATGCCTTAATCCAAAATCAAAGAAAATTTAGATATTGGAAAGTTAATATTCCCTTGAAAGATAGCCTTACTCTTTTTATATTTATTAGGAAGGCAAGCTTCCCTTGATATGTTATTGGGTAAAGAAAAGCTAGATATCAGGAATACAAGCTTCTCTTTCCTTACACCTTGATATAGATGAAGTAGGTAGGGAAAACTTCTCTTGACTTATCATGTAAGGAAATCTTGATATTGGTATAGGGCCTTCATAATGGTTACCTCCATATATTTATGGCAGGGCCCCCATTCCTATGTTATCCCTTGATTTACTGTATTGGGGACCAAGGCATATTCATAGTATGATAGGGCCCCAGTTTGAGAATATAACCACCTAGAATGGTGTTAAAATTATAAATTAGACCATGAACATGATATGTGAATAACAATTTGAGTTTTTATCAAGGGTTGGATGTATTATTCAAGATAGGTTGATGAATCTATGCATGTTCCATCCCATCATATTATGTAGATGTTAAATTCATGTTAGCATAGGACATATCTCTATATAGACCAATCCATACTCGAGCCCCTATCTATATATATGGCTCATTATCTCTATTTAGACTAGTGACATCCATACTTGTGCCTATAACTTAATAACTCCAATATTTTAGTCAGTTTCCAATCTTGAAAATTTGAAAACTAAGTATTGACCATAATGGATTTAAAGAACTAACTTATAAATGGTAACTCTTACAACTAAAGAATCAATTTTAGAATATGTAGAGTGGCCCTAATTTTTTATATTTAGTAAAATAAATTTAAAGTATAAGAATATAAAATGTAATATAAATTAAATGTAAACTTATTAAATTTATTTTACTAAATATTTTGTAACTCAAACAAGCACAAAAACATTTTGTACCTTAGTACTCTAAAGGGTGTACACCCTTTAATTAAAATTATTTCAACCTTCCCTCCACAAAATGCATTTCAAAGGGTGTACACCCTTTCAAGAAGTCTTTTTTTTTTGACTTTTTTTCTTTCCCTCCAGAACTAGTTCAGGTTTAGGCTTGGGGGATGGGGGTCCCACCTAGTCTAAACCCTGTCATGGTGCTAGCAACCCACACAACTTTTAGGAAATTTATATTTTTTTTGTCTTTGACAATACATCTGATAATGCAAATTTTATTATTTTAGTATACATACATACATATATGGGTTTGTGAAGGGAAAACTTAGTTATTGAATATATATATACATATATATATATATATATATATATATATATATATATATATATATATATATATATATATATATAATTTTTTTAATATTACTTAATTTCTACACAACATATCTCATTATGGTCTATATACATATCGTCACAAATACATTTATAACTTTTTGACCATTTTTCAAAAATTTATAAAACTTATGTTTGATAAATGTATGCATCATTGGATATGATTTATTTATTTTTTTAATTTTCATGAAGTTAAGGTCAAAAATTTGTGTTCATACACTTGCAGTTCCATTTTTACAGCTATCTTGACATGTAAAATTAATTTAAAAATATATATTTATTAAAAAAAAATTAAAAATATCATGACTGGTCTTAAACATTTCATGTATCCATATTTAAAATTTCATACAAAAATTCATTCATTTACTCAAAAAAGTATGTTTTAACACATGTAGTCTCTTTATCTTTTTACCAAAAAGTGTCAAACCATTGTCATAACTTTTATCATCTGGGTATTGCAAAAAATTATAGATGTAGAAACTAAATCTAGAATGCCATAATTTATATTCTTACATTATTTTTAAATTATTTTTTCAAGTGTCTCTAAAACTCTCTCCAAGTTCAACTATTTTTATTTACAGAAAAAAAGTGTCGCTTAAGCCCCCACTTTTGTCCCCCATTATCCTCCATATACCTAAAGATTTACATAATTATAAGTTACTACCCAAGCAAGAGATTAGTTCCATAATTGAATCCATTTTCTTATTTTCTCTCAAAATAATCATTTATTCAAATTAGCATGCTAAAAAGAATATTCAAATTAGAGTGAATGTGTTTGTATTAAACTTTGTAAGCATTTTTGTATCACACTTCATGATCCATTATTGAGATGAAAATAGGATGATAAAATTTGTATACATTCACCAGGGTTTTTTCATACAACCTTAGTCAATTCCAACTAACCTTTCCAATCCCTCAAACACCATTAGATCCCCATATTTATAGGCACAATAGAAATGATTTGGAAGTTGTAATAGTTTAACTTCCTTGTCATCCAATCGCCAACTTGTGACTCTTCATATTATTTCAATTATGTGTATTCAATAGTTGGGACCGTTATAAACTTATTGTGTCTTGACACGCAACATCCAAAGGTCAACACTAATTTACACTAACATGTGTCTTTTATTTCACCTCCCATCTCGCAATGTGTGCATGCAACAAAGTTTTGATCAAGTGTTCTCACCCATTGATTCATGAGTTGTGCAGGGTTACACAAGACTAAACCTAGTTCATAAGAGTTGAGGTCATGCATAGTTCAACACATTTTATGCATTATGCATACAACACCAATAATTGTGCAGACATTTGTCCCAAACTCCTCAAATTTTATTGTGAAATCTCTTTCCAACCCTCTAAGCAAGAATGCACCAAGGCCAATAATTTTATTCTTCTATGAAAGAGTACGTGCACGCCAAAGGTTCTACAAAACTATTTATTCCTACTCTAATTATTTTTGGGTTATGTGTATTTCTTGTGCACCCAAATGCTCTTGCATCGCATACAAAATGCAATGTTCAATGGAAAACTATCATCAAAGTTTTACACGATAGGCAAATTAAATCGTCAAAGGCTTTAGATTGTAGAGTTATTAATTTTATTTGTTATTTGTTGTACTTTAATTCTTAGTTAGGTAATATTATTGTCCTTTTATATTTCACTTTGATTTACACTCAAGGAGAAACACCTTTGAATTCTACTTTGTTGTGTCATTTGGGTGACAATCTTGTTACCCTACTAGGGTACAATGGGTTCTCGGTGCTTTCTTTTTTATTCTTAACCCTTATACTCTAGCCTTCATTATTCTTCTTTTTCTTCTCATTATGACATTGTGTCAGGGCATGCTAATACTTTGGCTAAGGAATCAGGATCTTGATTATTCAAAGAGACTTTTACTATGTGGCACACACAACATTCTCCTCATTTTCCCAATTCTATAAGAAGATTATTTATAATTTTCCACCTAATGATCCTTTTTTAAAGAGATTCTCCATTGATATTAATGACTTTATGTTCATATCTCATTACTTTGAATAAATATGTATGGAATCCCATAACAACATTTGATATTTGTTTAGGCCCCAAGGGATTCTTAATTTGTCAAATTTTCGAAGATCCAAGAGAGGCAATGAGTGCTTGAAGAGGAACCCTAATTTTAAAAGGGTGAATTATATCCTTACGTGATGGAAATCCCATGTTATTTGCATGCAAAAAATTTGAACTATATACTAGTATGGATTCATCAAGTTATGTATTTCCTCTATAATTTTAGTGTAAAGATTATGTCAAAGGAATTGCAAGTCTATTTAGAGAATATGTCACTATGTCCAAAGTTATGAGACAATGTATTTTAATGGTCTTTACTAGAGTATGTGTGAGGTTAGATCTTAGCCAATTATTTTTAGAATCTATTATTTTTAAAAGAGATGATTATTAGTGGGAACAATCTATCGAGTAAGAAACTATTCCATTTCGATGTCATCTATGCCATAAATATAGCCATATATTTAGAAAGTGTCCTCTTATTTACAATATTATTAATGTGGACAATGACTAGTTCACCAACATCCATCTTTTACCCAAATGATAGATAAAGAAGGATATTACGATGTTAGAGTCAAAAGACCACCTTTTTTTATAAACGATAAAAGGGAAAAAATAGCACTAGGAAACCCATTTGATATATTGTCAACTTAAAATCTCAAAAAAGATAGAGCGCAAAATAATTCACAAAAATGCGAAGTATATATACACTCAACACTTTACCCAAACTTTTTTATGATATGAGTATTTCTTGTCCAAGAAAAATAAAATTAAATGAATACTTTACCCAAACTTTTTTATGATATAAATATTTCTTATCCAAAAAAAAAATAAATAAAATAAAAAGTAATGAAAGAAAAATGATGATACAATATTACTAAACATAAAAAGAAAATAATATTTAATTGTTAATACTTAATATAATGCATGAGATTTTCCAAAATATAAAAATAATCAAGAAAACCTAAAAAAAAAATGATATGCAATTGTTAGTACTTAATGCAATGCATGAAATTCCAAAAAATATAAAAATAATTAAAAAACTTAAAAAAAATGAAATTCAATTAATAGTACCTAATATAATGCATAAAATAAACCAAAAAAAAACTGAAAATAACATTCAATTGTTAGTGCCTAATGTGATGCATGAAATTCTCCAAGATATAGAAATAACGAAGAAAACCCACGTCACTAGCTTCCAATTGATGGTACAAATATATTTAATATTATTATTCGTAGAAGAGCTAGCAAGAATCAAAATGAAATAAAAAACCAAAAAGGGCGATTAGAGGGTTCCACCAAATTATTTGGTTATGACACATCCTCTTTAATTGGAATGTTCTTATGATCCAATCATCTGGCTAATGTACTGCATTGTCTTTCCACATTGGATAAGCATATTATAAACCAGAAATCTCCAACTTCAAAGGTTCGACCATTTGACTTAAAACTTCATTAAATTATATATTAATATTATTCTAATTTAATCGTTTACCATTGTGTATCACTTTAGATAAAATTCTATTTTAACTATTAAAAAAATAGTTACTATTTTATCTAACTTAGCTTAGATGTACAGATTTTTTTTGGTTTAGGCCAAAGACGGAAAACTTGCTGTCTAGGTTGTCACAGTAAACTTCTTGCCATCTAATTCAATTTTTAGAGCACAGTAAGACGAGCGGAGAGAAAATGTGAGACAATTTTATATTTCAACAACACCCACAATTAAAATTTATCAAACATCTCTAACACCATTCCCTGCAACAAAACCACCCAGATTCAAAAACTCACTCTAATTACTTATATAAAAACAAAACAGTGAACCTTTAAATTGGCTAATGGAAGAAATCAATTCCTTCAAGTATTAATTGAAGTAAACCGAAGATTTGCATAACTGTAAAGTGCTACACAAGCGAGAAAATAGTTCCATAACTGAATCCGCTCTCAAAAGAATACTTTCTACAGCTGAGCATTCTAAAAAATAATAATAACAGTACAGTAGAGTGACTGTTTCTGGATTAAACCGTGTAAGGTTCAATTGGGATCATGCTCCATGATGATCCACCATCATGAGGATGAAAATAAAATGCTAACAGTTTTATAGTTTGAACATACAAGAGAGGCAATTCTGAAATATTGGAAAACATGAGTGACTTACCAACATGAACATGAACATCAGCGCTTTGTCCTGCAATGGTGTTCAATAAGCGTTCCATTGGGAGGGGTAGAAAACATCATACGGCATTCAGTATAGAGCCAGTAGGGCACTTTAGCAATGCCCCCAAACCTTGCCTTAGTTCTCAAAGTGCCCAACAGTTTGTAAGCAATTCTATCCTGTTTGGCCATGCCCACAAGCACCTGCGCATTCAGAGGCTGCAATTCTACATCGTTGGAGATGATTTCCAGGTAATCGAAATTCCAACTGTTTCTCCTCTGCCCAAAGGGCTCCAGCTGCTGATTGCCTATCAGAGCATTCCTGAAATACAACTTGAAATTTATGTACTCGTAATTCAAATCCACCTTATGATTTGTATTGTTAATCTTCAAAAGGAGCACCATATCCGCATTCATGAGATAAGTTGAAGGGTCCAGAAAAATCTGGTTGATCCTGCCATCCTCTATATCAAAGTGGGGAAGCTTGGGGTGAAACAGTAAGAAGACTATCAATACAATCAAGCCTGTAAGAATCAAGAAAATGGTTATAATTGCACACATGCAAGCAGTACACCAGACGCATATGTTTGTTCTCGGCTGTACAGGCAACACATATTCCTCACTGGCTGATATAGTTGGTTTGTGTGGCTTCTGAAAATGGCCCCCGCCGCCCATCTCCGCCTGTTGCATGTGGTATGCACCGTATACCACTTTGCCCAAGATCTCTATGTTCTTCTGCTTGTTAGGATGGATTTTGAGAGTTGTCATGGTAGAGGGAAAAGAACTGAGATTGTTGTATTTTGTGTACAGAGAATGAACTAAGATTGTGCACCAGACAAGGTAAAGTGAATTAATTGGGCTTCTTTGGCATTTTTATGCGGCCGTTAAAGAATCACATTGCGGGGGCAAAGCTTCAATAGAGTGGGCCATTGTGGAGCAGTATTAGACCCACCACTATCACAATATGTTTGACGCAAGAATGTATTCCCATCACTTTCTGCTTATAAAGATTAGATTGATACCTTGCCTTGGGAGATTGGAGTCCTGTGCGACTCATGATGCCCTACCTAAAATATCGTGCTGCTATTTTGTCGTGCAACTTGAGATGCCTTGTTTGACGTGGTGGGAGCCTATGATGTCATATGAGCTCACTTTCGCTCATTCACCTCAAGGAAACTCTTTTCTATCCCATAATGGCTCCAATGGTGTTAATATTGTAAAATATTTCTACTTAGATTTTGACTCTCCAAACGTCCAATCGGAGCTAAGATAACTATAATACCTTAAAAAAATTGGATATGACCCTAGCAATTTAATAAGGGTGGCTAGGGTCAACTTCATCCATCTTTTCTATTTTTTTAAACAAGAAAATTTAGTGTCGAAATTGGATCTAGGATTTTAAAGTGAAGGAGATAGGTTTCCAGAGTTGTGTATGTTAGTGAGGTTATGATATTGTACAAAATAATGGTTTACAAATAATCGTAACAACATATGACAAAATAGTCAGGAACAAGTTAAAAGGACAATTCTTTGAGAGATTAGATGCCTACAACTAATGTAAGAATCTATCTATTATTGAATTATATTAACCAAGTCTAAGAATTTGGTATCTAAAATTGAATGACCCTAGATCTAATTTTAGTCTAAGCAACATAGTCTCAATCTTGCATAGACTTGAAACAAGATAAATACCCTAGTCCTCTTAATTTTTTCATAAATAGTAAAGTGTAATTGAACATCTACTTGTATTTCTCATTTAAATTTGCTCAATTTATATATATCAATATTCAAATTTTCTATCTTGTTTAGATATATTAATCCAAAATAAGGTAAAACATTTTGGTGAATTCAATCTTATCTTGAGCATATAAAACCCTATATTCCCTTAGGGTTCCACTCCACCTTCGTAGAATTACATATTTCTTCATTAAGATTTTAAACTTGATTTTTGAGTTCCCATCATCATACATGCAAATCTAAAACCTTTTTTTCCCCCTTAGGGTTTCACCCTCATTCTCCTATTAGAATTTCCTCTCTTAAGGTGGTGGCTTGTCTTTTAACTTATTTTACTCATATTAAATTCAAAACAACTCTATTTTAAAAACTTTCATTTTTTTATTTTTTTTAAATCATATAGGTTGTATCAAAAATATTATTTTGTTTGTTAAAATGATTTATGGATTTTCTAGAATTGGGATTTTACTAGCTTTAATAAATTTGGCCTAGAGCGTAAAGCACACGTCTATTTTTTTTCAAAATTTCTCATGATTTTCTTAAGGTGGTCGGATCCTTATTTTGGACATTGAGTCATGGATATAATGGATAAGCATAGTTTATATTTTCTTATTTAGTCTATGATAGTAATAATTACATGTTTCTTTCTTAAAATATATAATTTATTTCAAACTCATGTAATGAAAAGGGTCAAATTTGTGTGTAATAAAATTGAGGGCAAAATTAATAATAAAAAAATATTAACTCCTCTTAGTAACACAGTATCTAATTTTTGAATCTTAAAGACCTCCATGTGTGGCTTTTTTCATCCCTCCTCAAGGTCATGATAGTTACCATCCCTCCCAAGAGGTCCATGTTATCACTATCATAAGAGGTAGGGTACATCCCCCTGACGAGGTTTGTATGCATATCAGATCATAAGTGCTTAGGGTTTGTGATGATCAAGTTCAATTTTTTAAATTCAAGAAAATGATGGTTACTAAAGCAACCCTTCTAGATTAGATGATCATTATGATGAATTCCATAAAGAGTTACAAAATAGAACATAAGATTTAAGTCTAAAGATTGCATCACTAAAAAATGAGATTGAACATGCAAATAATTCTAAGCATGGTACTGTAAATTGCACCTCTAGCTCTCCATTAATGAACTTTATACTTCAAAATATTTTATCTCAATTATGAGTTCAAAAATAGAATACGTATACAACTAATGATTCAAAAAGTTTGCATAAGGTTAATAAGGCTCCAAGTGAAATTTTAAGGGTTTTGCTTTAGAATAAATTGATCACATTCCCTCTTATGTGTCCTATAAAGAGTTTCAAATACTATTTTGCATATCATAGAATGCATAGACATTATATAAATAAGTACTTGGATTTAAAATGTAGAATACAAGATATTAATGATGGCGATAACTTTACATTGGATTATATTAAATTCTCACCAAATTCAAGTACATTTCATAATAAAAATTTACAAAAATAAGAGGAGTCTACACAGGAGAGCATCCTAAGAAAGATATGCCTACGAAGGAATTTCAAAAGCAATATGAATTTAAGTTAATTAATAGCACAAGCATGGTTTCAAAGGGGGAAACTATAAATCATTTATCATATCTAGAGCCTTTGATTTTTAACCCTAAAATAGACGGCAAGTAGTGAAACAATGTTAATATTACTAATGCTTATAAAATCAATGTATATAACACGTCACTTCTCAAATATCTTGGAGATAAAATTAAAATTTTAGACAAGATTATTCACCTAAGAAATGAATTGGATCCATTGAGTTGCCAATAACTCTTGGTCTCAAAACATATTCCATTATATTTCACATTAACCCTACCTTAGATCATTACAATGTTATACTATAAAGGTCATCATTAAGGTAAATGGGAGTAACACTCAATGAGAATTATGATTATGTTACATTTGATCATGAATGTATGATTGTTATCCTTGGAGTTACTACTAAAAAAAACATCTATATTTTCTTCGATCACAACTAAAAAGCATGATACAAAGGATAATACATCTTCTAAAATAATTCCAACACATGGTATAGTTTGTTATGAATGTTATGTGGAAAATAATGAATGTAATGTATCTCATGCAAGTGATATCTCACTTAAGAGAACACCTCAATTATAATATCACAATTCAATTATCTGTGAGGGTTGATATGATGCACAATTTTAATTCTAAGTGGCTAGGCAGATGATTCCATACACATTAGTGCACCTATAATTCAAGCAAGTCAATATCCATATAATAGTTGTGCCTATGACATAGAGCTAACAACTAAGTCTAAATTCAAGACTATACAATAGTATCAAGTTATTTTTCTAAGTTAATATGTTAATATCTTTCTATTTTGAATAATTAAGAACTGATAGAGGCACATCCCATTGATTGGATCCTTAACGTGTGTGTGTGTGTATGTAAGGACCTAATAATAACTTATTTCTCTAGTTATAGAATTGAGTTATGTTAATTATCACATATTTGATATCGACTACATATCATTTTTCATACGCATATGCATTTCATAGTATATATGAGTGAGATGTAAGATATATAGATTATACATTATACATAGATTTACAAATTTATGACATTTCTACACCAAAGGGACATGCCAATACAAGAGGTATCTCATTCTATAGTTCACAATATTATAGGTTATATATTTTTATGACCTTTTTATTTATTATGTTGGGATACATTGATTACTTACATATGCCTTGCTCTTTTTTATATTATTTATAGTGTGACATTTCATAGATATATTACTTTACTTTGTTATGACATTGACATGAATTAATAGTGTAGAGTAGCTTGAATTTTTATACATTTCATTTTTGTTATTCATTTCATATAGGCTAATCATTTATTTTTCTTTGTGTGGCTCTTGATTTATCATATGATGTTGCTTGATTGAGTGTATGATCATAAGGATATTTATCTATGTAGGTCTTGCATTATGTGACTTTATTTTCTCATTTTTGACTTTTTTTGCTCATTATTTGTGTGGGTTTGACGATTTATTAAATGCGGCTCTTGCCTTGAGTGGTATTCATTTTCATAGTACAACATTGATTTCTCATTGTGTGTTATCTCTTTCTATGTCTGACATTGATTTTTCATTGAGTGTACTATGCGTACCTCTTCTTTTGTGTGACATTGAGTATTATTGTGTGTATTTCTATTATGTGTTTCATCATCATGACATTGTGTGCATATACGTAGATAAATCTAATATTTTATGTTGAACTTGTGGTGTTGTGATACATATCACACACATTTCTACTTATGCATGGTTCCATAATCTATATCATGTATCTTTCTACACGGGTTACTATTTAGTGCTCATTTATGTAATGATTACTACTACATTTAAAATTGATATATCTATCTTAACATGAAACTTTTATGTCTTAGGATACATGTTTCATATATGCTTTAATGATCTAATAATGCTATAAGGAAATATTTTACACATGTTAACACGCGATTTAAATTCTTTCATCAATATATTTAATATGATGTATGTAACTCTTTTCTTTTGAAATGAGTAATCTTCAATTTACATTTCCATACATAGATAGTTCAAATTTTGAGACATATTACATGATTTAGAGAGTTTATATTGGATCAGATTATCTATTTGGTTTAGATTATGGGATGAATATTTACAAATTAAGACAGATTTGGGGACATATGTAACGCATATGCAGACATTTTTATAGGTGCATGAGTGACGAGTTATCAAATTAATCAAATTGAGGGTAGAGTGAATATAAATTTATGACATTCTATATCAGATTGGGATAGTTTATTAGATTATGGGGCATAAGTGGTGTTTATTCATGTAATTTTCTATTTTCAAGTTCGTACTAAAGGCACTGAAGGTAGCATTTTGAATCTAAAACCCATAAGCAATAATTAATTCAATCTATTTATATTTTTACATGCGATTCTAGTATGAGATTCCACTTTTTATATTGAGGTTCAAGATCAATTAAATGACTAATATGGTTGAGGTTATGTATTACTCAACGACCTATCACTATTCCTTCTTCACGAGGTGGGGGCATTTGTCTTCCCAACCCTTGGGTTTAACAATGGCATTGGCCTTGGGGCATAATCACCCCATGACATTCTCTTTTGGAGTATAATCACCCCAATCTCTAAGTCTTCAAAAGGAAAAATGGTTCTCTACTTATATGTGTATTCCTTCCTTTCTCTTCAAATTTCAAATGTTTCATTGATTTGTTTTACTTCAAAATTTATATCATATATGGACATTGATAGATACATCTTTTATTTCATTTTTTGCAAGGAGAAATATGGACACTTTGAGCTTTCTCTCGAAGGCAAAGTGTGTTTACGAACTAAGGTACATAGTCTCTTTATCTTTTTAATTTAGTATTTTTAATACTAGAATAAAAATGAGGACAATTGTAGACACATAAATTTAATATTAGATACTTGAAAATGTCAATCTTGACCAATCTCTATCTTACATGACTTGTGTGTACACATATGGATCATGCACACTCTTCTTTCATATCCATTTTTCTTATATGGGCTTGGCCTTCCCGATTTACTATAAGTACCCTCTAGGAACTCCCCAGTCTGTGTATAATCTATTGATTATCCTAACCAGATTGCATCCTCATCATCAAGTCATTGTTCCTATTTTTCAGGCACCTCCACTCATACCCAGGTGACTCTAGATTGCTAAAGTTGTCCCCTTGTATTATATTTGTTTTCACACCTTACAACAGTCATTTTACAAATTCAAATTATTCTTATAGATCAACCCATGTGTTTCATATGTTGGTGTTGTGAAAAGTTACTCACAAAGATATTTATTTATCCACAATAGGTCTAAGCCTATTCCCATATAGAATACATCTATAAAGTACCAAAACAAGTATTTTTCTATCACTTACACATTGAGAACGATTGCCCTAAATCTTTGAAATTAGAACCAGTCACAAGGAGTAGACCATATCCATGTTTGAAGTACCTAAGCCATGTCAAGTTTGCCCATTTTCAAGAGTCAAAAGCTAGATTATAGGTTGCATCCATATTAAAGGAGAACTATTGCACACATACACATAACTGAGAGATTTACATGCAGTTTGAGCCATGTTTAGAGAATTGGAAATATAGGTAGTGCTCAACCACTAAGCGGGGGATGGTTGGGGTTAGCTCAACCCATCTTTTTCATTCCCTTTTATAGGGATACCCAATGATAAATGTGAAGCAAGGGTTTTAAAGTGAAGGAGATAGATTTTTGGATTTGCACATAACAATGAGCTTATGACATTGTACATAACAATGGTTTACAAACAAACAAAATGATATGTGATGAAATAATCAGGGACAAGTTATAGAGACAATTTTGTTAGAGATCAGATGCATATGACTAATGTAAGCATCTAGTTATTGCCACATTTGTCCAGGTAGATCCAAACAATCAGTTTCTAGAGTTGAGTGATCCTAGATCTAGTTTCAGTCATATCTTCCACCTACACACAATCTCACAGATAATTACCCTAGTCCTCTTAGTTCTTTCTATAAGTAGTAAATTGTAATTAAACATCTACTTATCATATTCACATATGCTTAATTAAGACATATCTTACACAATTTGAATAATAAATAGTTCTATCTTTTTTAAACACACTAATCCAAAATAAGATAAAACATATTGGTAACCTCAATCCTTATCTTAAGCACGACAAATCTTAAATTCCCCTAAAGTTTCATTCCACCTTCTTAGGGTTTCTTATATCTACATTAAGGTTTTAAAATTAGTTTTTGAATTCCCTTCATTATACATGCTAATTTGAAAGTTATCTTTTTTGCTCTATGGTTTCACACTTATTGTGTTATTAGAGCTTCCTCTATTAGACTTGTGGCTTTTCTTCTACACTTTTGATTTATAAATGATTCAAAACAATTCTTTTTTAAAAATTGCTTAAATTTTTTTATTTACCAAAATCTATATGAATTTGTTAAAATTAAAATTTTACAATCTTATAACCACTTATCAATTATGACACCCTAATAAATATTACTTATTTAATTAACATCGTTCAAATTATTATACTATTAAAATGCTGAAACTAATATTATTTGAAAAGAAAAAGAAATGTCCTTTTAAAAATCTAAAATATCAATTTAAATAACTTAAAATATATAAAACAAACCTTACACGTACTTAAACTACAATCACCGACATTAAACTATAAATCACTATAATTCCCTTAGTGTAAAGTGCATGCAAATGCAAAGTACCCCTTACAACTCATGATTGCTTGTATTCATGGTTAGTTTATTGTTCTCAATACAAAGCCTTAAGTGGAAAAAATAAATTACGAAGATTTCACCCTTTGGAGAAAACAAATAATATCATAAGAATTGTGTGAAATGGCCGACTTTGCGATTTTTAAGGTGTCGGTGTCGCGCTGCTTTGAGCAAAGTCGATTAAATAAGATTAATAAATAAGGAGGCATCCGATTTAGCTTTTGTTGGTCATTATCCAAAAGTATTATTGGAGACATGGATAAAAGTATATATATATATATATAATTATTTGTGTTGGGGGATATACTCCGAGAGTATTAATTTATAGGATATGCCACTATTTTCTCATAATTATTTTTATAATTTAAAATATATTTTGTACTTTTAACTTGTAAAGTAAGGTCAAGCTAGAGAAAGCAAAGAATCATTTGGAATGGAATGAATAATACTACTGGATTTTCACAATCTTTTTATTTAAATTTACAGTAATATAGTAATTTCAATATAAAAAATTATTGTTGATTTATGTATATAAATATGTCTACAATTAATTAAATATAATAAATATGTAAAACATAATGAATAATGTTTAATTATCCTCTCAATCAAATATATAATAAAATTAGGAAAATAAAAGTTTCTTTTGTTATTTATATGTTATAATTAAATTTATTGTTGTATTCTAAAAATGAAAATGTATATCGAAAATTATCATACATATTACACTAAAATTAGAAATTTGATATGATACAATGCTCTATTTTTATCCTCTATCCCTCCAAACACAACGAAAAAATGAGTTAAATTCAACTTCATCTCCATGTAGTAATAGACCTATTTGACTTCATGTGTCATCTTAGTGACTCTTAGTTGGGCAAAATGTGAAACATAATGAAACTCTTCCAAAGTTGTATTCTTGAGATTTTTTGAGGATGACATATAAATGGGTAGATGCATGGTAATGGGGGATCAAAGGAAGTATAAAGTGACAATTTTTTTTCTTAAAATAATAATAGTTGAACTTAGAGAGAATGTTAGACATACTTTTAAAAAGAATTTGATAATGACATAAGAACATGAATTGTGACATTTTGAATATAATTTTTTTCCAAAGCTAGATGATAAAGGTATGTGAAATAGATGCATTTATGACAATATATTGATCATTTTTTGTAAAAAGATAATGATATTGTATGTGTATGAACACATTTTTTTTAGTAAACAAATAAATTCTTGTATGAAACTTCATATATGGATAGGTGAAATGTAAAAAATTATTGAGAATATTTTTTATTATATATAATTTTTAAATAATTTTACAAGTTAAGACAATTAGAAAATTAAAATGATAAGTGTACAAACACAACTTTTTGATCTTAATTTCATGAAATCAATTTTTTTAAAGCATAGTTGACAATGTTTAGATTGTTGAGATATAAGTTTTATAAGCCCCTGATTAATATTCAAAAAGTTATAAATTTTTTTATGATAATATGTATATAGCTCATAATAAGGTATGTTATGTAAAAATTAAGTAAAAACTATAAATAATATTTTAACATTAATATATATTCTCACACACACACACACACACACACACACATTTTAAAACTATGTTTTATCCTCTACAAACTCATATAGTTTTTTTAAAAATAGTAAAATTTGTTTGATCAGATGTGTGGGCAAAGATGAAAAAGTCTCATAAATTTCTTAAAAATCAAATTGACTGGTTCATGACAGGGTTTGAACTAGGTTTGGGACCCCCCAAGCCTAAAACCAAAGCAATTTTGGAGAGAAACAAACAAACAAAATTATATAAAATTATAAAGGACGTATGCCCTTTGCAAACCAACTAATTTCACCTTATTTATTATTTTTGCTTTTTTTTTTGTGGATTAAAAAGGCGTGCGTGATTTCAAAAGCACACATCTTTTGTGATTCACAAATTTCTCTTAGATTTTTAATGAAATTTCTTCAATTTTTTTCCTTTTTGAAAATTATAAGCTTATTTTTTTTGTTGTAACTATGCAAATTCGGTAAATTCTCCATTCATTTTATTTGAATCACTACAAATTCTTCAAGTTTAAATCTACAATTGACTTATTTTGATAAATGTATATATAATGTAACATCCCCACTGGAATCTATCTAGAAATACACGATTTTTTTAAAAACAAACACATACCATAAATAAAATTACACCACGAGAGTCTAAACAGAGGTCATACATATACTCAGTGTGATAACAATAAATACATATTACATTATAAATCACTGATCTCTAATATCATGAGAACACATCACAACCATTATCAAATATGTCAATTATAAATATTCATGAATAATCAAATAGTTTGTTTAGTGAAGAATTGAGATGTAACATCTTTTCCTGTTAAAACTAGTCATCATTCTAGATGACTCTTATTTAAACATAAATTCTAAATTAATATATTGTTTAATAGAAAAATAAAATAGTATAAAGTATCAATCAAGCAAATAAATATGAAATTTATTTGAAGAACTCATCATAGTTCTCCTAATTAGTACTATTTTTTAAATATTGGTTTTACAAGACCTTTCTCTATGACATCTCCCTATTAATCAAACAAGTTTTGCGAGTATCACTTACTTTGATTAGTGTTGTCATGCCCACCTCGAGGTCCAAAATTATTAAGATAAATCTACATACTATAGGACTGACCACTTATAATACCTATAAGGGTCTCACATATCTTGGTGAAAATTTAACTAACTTCCCCAAAAGCACATGAGATCATCATAAAAGCTTAAAAAAATGACCAAAGAGAGTTTCACAAAACCTTTCAACCCCTTTGTACATCTCTCTAATCTAGAGAGTATTTTTCTCATTCTAGAGAAAAGTATTTAGGGAGCTTGGTAAAAATGATGTATATAAGTTAATATTATCACTACTCTGTGTAGCTCTTGATAAGTATAATATGTCAATATTGTCACTAATCCATGGAGATATTGACAAGTATGATGATGAACAAGAACTAGAAATATTATATTTATAATATATATAAAATTAAAGAATAAACGTTCTATCATATATATGTGTATGGCCATATGATTAAATTTGATAAGTTCATCTATGAAATCTTAGATTCGATAAGTCCATTTATTGGATCCAAACTTAGTAACTGAGTCAATGTTAGATTAAAAAAGATCTACTCTTATCATTTAGTACTCACATTCTTAATTTACCACTCTTCCTTTATGTCTCCACGACCTAATGGTCTCTAAAATGTGCACAAGGTTCAATGAATCATAATTTTATACTAATAGATCATAGAAAGAAATATTATATGCTAAATAATTTTAGATGTACCAACATACATATAAGAAAAATCATACTATTATTTTGTAATCGTATTAAGTTGTTATTAGCCAAACATAACTAATATCTTATTTCATAGCTTAACCTATAGTGTTATATTCATAATTAAGAATAAATATTATTTAAGTTAACATAACACATAAAGGCCAAGGATAACACCATTCTTACAACCTTATAAAGGAAAAAATGAGACAATATCTTTCTACTTGCTTTGCTAGTATATAACAAGTTAAAAGTTTATCTCAACCCTTTTAGACTACCAAAATATTCCACACATCCTATACCTTACTCCCGATGAAGGTACATAAACATATTTTTTAAATAACATGCTCTAAGAAAAAGAGATTAATATCAATCTAATCAAGGGTATATATTATCATAACAATTATAATCAACTTATAATTCTTAATCTAGAATTAATATAAATTCAAGATTCGCCACTCTATGTAATTTAAGTTCATAAAAAAGTAGTGACTCTAAAATGTCACAATTGGAAAGTAGAGAACTAACATCTCAACAATAAATCTCTTAAATACACTCTCAAGGTAAAAAAAAAATATCGCAACTCAAGTTTCCAAATCACTACTCACTTACCAAACTTGTAAGTGTAGTATCATAACCTAATTCCACAATCAAAAGAAAAATACTAACCACAAAGATGTATCAATTCATTTTATCTCAAAAACTTCTCTATCAACAAGAAGTAGAAGAAACTATCCCATGAACTCCAAGGAATATGGTCCAAAACAATATTTTAGAACAAGTTTCAATCATGTAACAACTCTAATGACCGCTAACTAGTAATATGTGATTTAAAAAAAAAAAAAACATACATATTATAATTAGATTACTACACAAGAATCTAATCAGTGATCATACAAAATAATCTAAGTGTGACAACTATAAATAAACACATGGCATCTAATAGTCATTGATCACTATCAACATATGAAACACACCATAAAATGAATATGAAGGGTAATTATATTAACTCAACCACAACTAATACAAGTCTACAACCACCACTATCAATATACAATAATAAGAAATTAAAATTTATTATAATAATATTTAATAATAAGTACAATATAATATAATGTACATATAAGATACTTGGTTCTTTTAGAATATAGTTTTTGAACTCAAATATCTTTGACAATTTCAAGTATCATCTCGATAAGTAGTATTGTTATGGGGAGGGAGAGTATTGTCTGAGAAATTTTACACACCAATCATGGAACAATGGTCCCTTACACTAATACTATCAAAAAATGATCATCCCTTTAAATATGAGTAGATGATGACGATGTGAGAATCTAAAAAGATAAACAAGTACCTGTGTGTTGTATGATTTTTAAAATTAAATATGCAGTGTATCATAAAAAAATTAATCTATTTCAAGATATTGTACAAATATGTCAATCATACTCATAAAATTATAATATCTCACTAAACATACTTTGACCAAAGTTTTAATAATAGTAAATAAAAGTGATATATAGATCAATCAAATTTATACATACCATTTGACCAGACTGCCTTCATCTGGTACTGTGATGATAATAAATTAGTGAATTTTGTCTCTCTTTACTCAGCATCAATAATGTAGATTGATCAAACATAATTTGACCATAAAATTTATACAATTTACATTATATAATAAATCATATCACATAATATGCTAACACAAGAGTAACTATAACATACATGTATTCTGTCAAACGTATGAATGAATCTTATATTATTTTTTATTTCATACTAAAAATAATGACTACAGTTAATATTATCTGAGTAAAATACACAAATAACTATAAATTTTAACTACCATATTTAGTTTTGAAACATACTATACCCTACAATAACTCATATTACCATAATCTAGTATTTTAAGACATAACTACTAGTTTTTCATAATCAGTTATATAAAATAGTTTTAAATACATAAAAATATAATATTCTATTCAAACAACTAGACATAAGAAAACAAGTCACAGTTTTCATAAAACACATGATATTATATCCTAGCATTCATTATACTCTCAAATATTGTATGCATGCATACATAAAGTCTTACTAACTGTCACAAAACATGTTATTCATAGTAATGACCAATACACATATATTTAATCAGTCAAGCGTAGGTGTGAGTCTAGACACAACAATTATATTATGTACCATCTGGGTATAACATATATTTATACTATTATACACTATGACATTTCATGATATCATAATTCTTTGTTTATAAACACAACTACACAACTACAAATAACCAGTCTTATAATTCTAAAAAATAATAGACTTATAATCATAAATAATAATTTAGTAAGTACATGTTTATACCACCCAAGTATATCTTATGGTTAAATTGCTTACTATAATATCCATAAGTAGATCCCAGTGGGGATGTTATAAATAATGGGGTCAAGATGTCATCTTAAAAGATCAATCAAAGAACTAACAAATGAAGAAATTGAAGAGAAGAGAGAAAAATAAAGAAAAAAACAAGCAGATATGAGAGCATCCATAAAGACTTTTAGACAAGGGGAAGGTGCTTCCTCCACACCAAGTAATATTTCAAATAAAAATAATATATCCAATTCTATATAATTTAGTTTAGATATGTCCTCAAATAAGATAAGAGAACTCAATCAATATTTGTTGAATGATGAAATTCAAAATTTAGAGCATGTAAGTAATGGATTTGTAATGAGTGATGAAATATATGGAAAAATAATAATAATGAAACATCAATTTATAATAAAGGTTTTGAGTATGATGATAATCAACATCAAGTAATGAACTTAAATCATGTGTCTCTTAATGAAGAGGAATTCAATTTGCCTATAAAGTTTAATGTAGATAGTCAACCCTCTATTATATCTACTATGGTTGAAATGGTAACACCACCCAATTTAATACAAAATATAGCTCCTACATCCACACCTCTAAGGATAATAAAATGAATACTAATATATTTAGTAGAAATAGATGAGAAAATAATAAAACCTATGGAAAGTGAAATGTCAAAAAGATCAATTTAACGTCATGCTCAAAATGTAAAAAATCACCATGTGATACATAATTTAGAGTTAAGAACATTCAACATGGAAGAAATATTACAATAGTAAACAATTTATTTAATGCATTTAAGATAATAGATAATAAAAATAAAAAAAGACAGTAATGTGATAAGATGAATAATAATGGAATCTATAGTGAGTAAGTCAACATCTAAAGCTCTAATTCTTAGTAAAATAAGTAAATCTTTAAACTTAAATAGAAAATTTTTAATAAATTTTGTCAAAAAAAGAAGAAGGCTTGATAACCCTTCACTCATGGATTGTTAGGTGTTTAGTGATAGACTCCCATGAAAAAATAAGGTATTAGTTGAAGGAACAAGACATTTGATTGAAATATTTTAGCATGATAACACAAGGGTCTCATATAATGTAAAATATATTATTAAAAGAATAAATTTTTAAAAAAACTATGAGCTATATGTAAAACATTTCATAGACATGATCCAAACACAATTTATAAAATAATTATTAAAAATTGTAATGGCCAATTGATAATAGCCAAAGGTCATTTGAGATGTGCAAGTCTTTCTATGTAAAAATAAATTGAGCACACACCACATATTATTTTAGGGTACATGTTAAATTTACTATGCATTTTGATATTTTTTGTCATATATATTTTACTTTACATATTGATGAGATTTTTTAGGAGTGTATGGTGTCTTCCCCACCTAAGACATCAAGAGAATTAATCTAAAGTTTTTTTATTAAAGACCTAATGGACAATGGTTTTTTTCCAAATAATATTTAGATGGAATATGTAAAATTTGTAGTGGTTTATCAAATTTGATGAGTTTCATACATGAAATTTTTTTACATAAATTTAGAAAGCAACTAGTTGATTATAATAAGTACAAATATGTGTTAAAAGATGAAAAAGAGTCATGAAGATGTGAGTTGATTATGACCAAATTTTATGTATTTGATTTCATATTTGAATTCAAGAAGAATATTATCTACCAATATGTAAGACATACACACAAATCAAAATGATTAGATAATCAATTCAAATTATGTAAAGATAATTTTCCAATTAACATCATTATTTCAATTATGGACTTTGTTGAGAACTACACACTACAACCATATAATGAGGTTCAATCCCAATACTATAATTCAATTCAAGATATATTTTTTATTCATATACATTCAAATATGTACCTGATAACACATATGATAAGAAAAATATTTTGAGGGACTACTATTTTTATATGAGTGATGCCAGATCGCATTCTCTAGAGTTTGTCCAAGGTTGTTTTGAGATATTTTATATAAATATGAATGCAAGAAAAATCATGTTTGATATATGCTACATTGGGCCAGACAATTGTGTAGGGCAATTTAAGAATTCTTGAATATTTTACTGGTTAAGTAGAATGCATAATAATAATGGCGTTCAACATTTTTGGAGCTTCTTTGAGGCAGGGCATGGAAAAGGAGAACATTACGGTGTAGGTGCATATGTAAAAAAAAATTTAAAAAAGAGAAAATAAAACACAAAGATGGTGCTGATTTGATCAATGTTACAAGTATTGTGACTTGGTGTAATAAAAACATTTGTCATAGATTAGATAAACATTATCATGTGTGAATATTATTTTGGTTAATGGAAGAAAAACACCAAATAATATATTAATATCAAAGTATAGTACCTGGATCAAGTGTTTTTCACTCCATTCAAAGCTCAAATTCAAATTCATGGACTATTTATATTAGAGATATAACATATTTTTTTTATGTATATATAGAATTTAATTGGAATGAATGTGAGTCAAAATAATGGGTTGATAAATGGTATTGTAGATGCATATCATCTGTAGAGAGTAACCATTCACTATAACAATTTATAGATCATGAAATAACATCATCAATTGAATTTGACCACAGCTCAAACTTTATGCAACCAAGTACAATTTATTCTTTAATTAAATATACAACCTTAGTTTTAGATTAAGGTAAAAATAGGTTTTGAAGGGACTCCAAAACCCAGAAACAAAGGATGAAGGATATAACAAAAAAGTCCACAAGAGAAACCTATAACCTACTTCTAAGAAGTATCAAAAATAGGTTTTACAGGGACCTGAAACCACCATTCAAGAACATCAAAAGACAGACCCCAGGTTTTACAGAGACTTGAAAACTCCAGTTTGATAAAAAAATAAAAATCTAGAAAATGGAACCAATTTTTACATCCAGCTAAAAGAACCAAGACAGAAAGAACTCAAAGAACCTATGCTTCTAATTCTAAAATCATCTTCACCGCTTCCTTTCCAATCACATCAGTGTCCTGTAAAGATATAGCCACCGACATAGCATCCTCTTGCATTGCCTTCTTCTTTGAGCTCTGTCTGGTTCTCTTGCTAGGCCCCTCCAAAGATTTAATTTCCTTATTTGCTCATTTTCCAATGTTTACAACAACTGCACATATGCTAGAAGTTACCTTCTCCATCTTCATTCTGCTTTCCTTAATGATTTCCCTTAGATTGTTCTCATAGTCTTTAAGTTTGATAGGGATATCCCTCATCTGATTTTCCATATTATTGATTTTATTCTGATCTGCTTCTTGATTTCGTTCTAATATTTCCATTTTCTTCTTGAGGCTCATTATCTCCTTGTACATCCATGAGTCAAATTGAAGGATAGCATCTACTTTGCATTTGGCCGAGGTCATAAAGGGGTGCCTCCCATCATTCTGCCCTATATCACTTAAATCTTCTGTGTTCTCTTTTGGATTGTCTTCATCCTTTTTCGTATGATCCTCCCTTTCCATTCATTTCTGTTCCTTAGTTTCAACAGGGCTTTCGTTATGGATAAGATCATCCTTTACTTGATCTTCAATAGCCATTGCTTGATTGGCATCCTTTACTAGATGTTCCTTCTCTATTTTCGAAGCAGGATCCTCAAATAGAACGTCCAAATCTTTTTCAATTTCCCCTAACACTTGCTGATTTTCCTCAAGATCATAGTTATTATTTTTAGTTTTTCCCTCTATAGTGACCCCTTCTTTCTCATTCTTACCTTTATCTTCTCCATCCTCGCTGGAGCTGGAAACCCACTTTCTGTTCCTTTGTCTTCCTCCATACTCTCCTCCTCAGAACTTTTAGTAGTTATTTAGTAGTGATATATTTATTAGTAGTGATATACAACCTTAGTTATTTAGTAGTGATATATTTATTTTTTCCTAAATGTGCTTACAATTTGATTATATTTTAAATATCGGGCATGTTTTTGTAGTTATTGTACCCGAGGACAATGATGAGGGAACATACTACTACTTGTGTTGCGTAGAGGTTAAAAAAAATTTATTCACAAATGTTATGGATGGAGAAGAGTTAATTTGTCCCACTAGACCCATATTGGTTACATGAACCTGGCTTCATAGATTCTATCATACAAAAATTTTATTTAAAGATTTTGAAATACATAAAATGGTGCTTCATTATTCAAATCTAGTTATTTTTATAAATATTTAAATGATCAAATATCATGAAAAACCTCACAATACAATTTTGTGGAAAGTGCATGAATCTGATAATGGAGCTATTCTTGAAACACTTGCAAATAGAGTTGATCTTGAAGATATGTTAAATTGAATTAAAAAATTTATCTTGTATTTTAAATTAATATATTTAACTTATTTGATTTAATGTATTTTAATTTTCAACTATTTTATCATTATGTTTTTATTTTTATTTAAAAATTTTACTAATAATTTTAATATAGGTTAGTGGCACCATATGAGATTCCACCTCCATGTGGTTGGTGTCACGAGTAGAAAATATTATATTCTTGAAACAAAGATAAGCCAAAAAACAATTCATATTAATGTTATCTACCTCAAGCAAATATGTTTTCACCTTCTCTCGATTTGTCCTTTCAAGAAAACATTCTTATTTAAGCTTTAATTATGGTCTCAAGTTAGAGAGAATCCTCCAAAGATTTATTAGAGGAATCTTCCATGAAAGTGTGGGAGTTGATAACTCATTTCTATCCCTCATAGTTCTCCTACAATGCATGATTGAAGTTCACTCAATTTTCACACTCAACGATGAGGAAATTCTCTTAAGGGATGCATTTGATCAACTATAATATTCACTCATAGGATGAGACCAAGATTGAAAAAAAGATGTTATAGACTTAAAATACTCATCTAAACATGTCTGCATAGATGGTTCATTGATTAGACTAATGAGTCAAAATATACAGCCCCCACTGACTAACTTTTGGCCTATTCTAAGAGATTTGGCTACAAGAAAACTTAGTTTTTGCATCTCATCCAGCTTGAGTTTTCTTAGAGGAATCATTTGTGAAAGTGTAGGAGTTGATGGCATCTCTATCCCTCATGATTTTTTAGTAATGTATGATATAAGTTTTCTCAATTTTCACACTCAAAGATGAGGAGATTATATTTAGGGATGCATTCGATTAATTGCAACCTTCACTCCTTGGATATGATTGAGATTGAATAATGGCCATTATAGCCTTAAAATGTCTATTTGGACATGTCTACATAGATTATTCATCGATTTGGATAACAAGTTAGAATATACAACCCCTACTAATCAACTTTTGGCCCATTCTAATAGATTTGGCTATGAGAGAAAAATTATTATCGTGTCTCACCTAGATTGAGTTAGAGAGAATCCTCCCATGTTTTTTTAGATTAATTACCCATGAAATTGTGGGAGATGATGGATCATATCTATCCCTTATGGCTCTTTTGCAACATGTAATGGAAGTTTTCTCAATTTTCACACTCATGAATGAAGAGATTTTATTCAGGGATGCATATGATCAAATATAACCCTTGATATCAGGGCATGACCAAGAATGAACAATGATTGTTATAGTCTTAAAATGTCCATTTGGAAGTATATACATAGACAGTTCATTGATTGGACTAATGATTCAGAATATATGACCTCTACTGACCAAATTTTGGCCTATCCTGAGAGATTTAACTATGAGAGAAACCTTATTTTCATGTCACTTGAATTGAATTAGAGATAATCCTCCTAGAATTTCTTAGAGGACTCATTTGTGAAAGTGTGGGAGCTGATGGCTCATCTATATCCCTCATAGTTCTCTTGTAATGTGCAATAGAAGTTTGATCAAATTGCACACTCTAGGACAAGGAAATTATTTTCAGGGATGCATTTGATCAACTACAACTCAACCAAGACTAGAAAATTGTTGTTATAGCCTTAAAATGCCTATATAGATGTGTCTATGTAGATAATTTATTTAGTTAGAATATACGACCTCCCTTGACCAATTTTTGGCCCATTCTGAGAGATTTGATTGTAAGAGAAAACTTATTACTGTGTATTTACCATCTCGAGTTAGAGAATATCCTCTTGGGATTTATTATAGGACTCATTTGTGAAAGTGTGGAAGATGATGGTATGTATCTATCCCACACATTTATCTTCCAATGCATAGCAAAAGTTTGCTCATTTTGCATACTGAGGGATGAGGAGATTATCTTCAAGGATGCATCTGATCAACTGCAACCTTCAGTCCTAGGGCCTGATTAAGACTAGACAATGTCCAATATAACATAAAAATTACCATATAGACATTTATGCATAGAAAGTTTATTGATTGGTTAATGAGTCAGAATATATGGCCCCAATAACCAACTTTTAAACCATTTTAAGAGATTTGACTACGAGAGAAACCTCATTATTATGTCTCACCCCTCTTGAATTAGAAAGAATACTTCTGATCTTTCTTAGAGGACTCATCTATGTAAGTGTGGGAGTTAAAAACTCATATTTATCTCTCATAATGATCCTACAATGCATGATAGATGTTTGATCAATTTTCATACTCAATGATGAGGAGATTATCTTTAGAGATGTGTCTTATCAATTACAACCTTCACCCCTGAGGCTTGATCAAAACCGAACAATGGTCATTATATCCTTAAAACACCCATCTAGATCTCTTTGCATAGATGATTCATTAATTGGGATAATGAGTTAGAATATACAGCCCACACTGATCTAATTATGGCTTGTTCTAAAATATTTGGTTGTGAGAGAAATCTCATTGTTACATCTCACCCCTCTCGAGTTAGAGAAAATCCTCCTGAGATTTCTTAGAGGACTCATCCATGCAAGTCTAAAAGTTAATGTCTCATATCTATACTTCATAATCCTCTTATAATATGCGATGAAAGTTTGCTGAGTTTTCATATTTATGGATGAGGAGATTCTCTTCAGAGATGCATCTGTAATCACCTAAAAGTGGTAACTAGATTCTAAGAGTGTTGCTTGAGTTACCCTATCCCTAGGCTATACATAAACCTATCCTTGAGCATTAGACTTAATTTTAGTCATTCAGTAGACTAAAGTTACTTACAACTAGTCAGAACATAGTCCTTGAACTATCATCTCTGACCCTAATCAAACTTGCTTAATAGTCTTCTAAGTTAACATTAATGCCAAATTTAGGACACTACAGTCACATGACACGAGTGACCTCAACTGGGTGATACTATCCTTAGCCATAGATATTTCCAATAGATACTTTTTAAAATGTGTTTCCCTCCTAAAGTTGGCCTAAACTCACTGTTTATCTACATAAGCAACAAAACCCTATAAATACAAGTCTAATCCACCTCTATTCACTAGATAGAAAATATATGCAAAAGCTATTCAAACCAAAGAAAAAGTTATGCAAAATTAAGGTATTTGATCCATATTATTCCCTAATTTTTGTATACTGCCATATATAATAACCTCAAGTCCAATTTTCAAGCATTTTAGAACTTAAACACATTTAAGGCATCCAAGGCCACTTTCATTCTAGCATTCACTTGCATATACATCAAGTATTAGGTGCAATAACTACATCAAACTTGATCCCTCTTAGGAGTATCGGTATGTAGACAAGTCTCTACACAAAAAAATATTATGTCTAGTCCATCCTAGTAACACACACACAAAATTATTACTCATGCCATACTTGCAAAGAGATTAGAGTTTGCACATTAAATCAAGTTTTTTAAGTATAATATAGAGCTACAGGTTTTAGTCAAGCAAGAATAGAACATACAAACATATGTGTAGGTGCTCTCCAAAAATGAGAACAATCCTTTAAAGAAGAAATTAGCACCACATTGAGGACACTACACACGAATGATGCTACTATTACATCTCGATTTTTCATCAGATAAAACTGTTAGATTATCCATGGATATCTACAGTTAACAAATTTAGATTTAGATATATTTTTTACTAAGATTGAGATTTAATGCTATTTCAAGATAATAGAATGTTGTTTAGTTAAATTTACATACATGATTGCTTATTATAAATTGGTTTATTTATGCATTTATATTTTAAATATATTAATGTATTGATTTAGTTATATAATGTTGCTTATGATTATCATGTAAAATGATCTAATGGTTTGTGTATTGTGAGGTGGATGAAGGAGAATTTTTCCCTCGAACATACCAGAGGGAGAACATCATCAGAGAGGAAGTTGTAGATAGAGACATCATAGGTCAACAAAGAGCTGATGAAACTCTGCACACAAATATAGTAGTTAGTCATGGTAGAAATGTATTTAATTGATTATCATATGTTTATTGCTTGCTTAAAATATTATTTTCTATAGATTTCTAGTATAGATAAATATTGTGCCATTAATACACATAAAGACAAAAAATTAAAATACAAAGTATTTATGATTTCAAAAATTACCATTAAAGTACTTAGAGATATTTAAATGTTAAAATTGGGACATAATGAGGTAAGCATTATTTAGGTTTTGGTGACCAAATATGTTTGTTTGAAATTCCATATTATTTTGAAAGCTAAATAAATAAATAAATAATTGTTTTTCATGAAATAAAATAAAAATCAAAAATAGAGATTAAATATAAAAAATGAATTATTTTCCTTTAAAAAAAAATAAAAAAGACTAAAAATAGAAAATAAAGCATGTTAAAGCAAAAAAAAAAAAAAAAAGTGATTTATTATTAAAATTAGAAGAATCTTTAAAACAAAAAAAGGAAATAAAACAAAAATAAAAATCTTGGAGATGATGCTAGCATATATTTTTTTAATTTAAAGGAAGGAAGAAGTTTTGAGGGGGAAATCATGGGTATTGGAGAGGAAAAAAACTAGGTGAAGTGCGGTGATAAGGAAAAATAATATTGGAGTTATGTTTCATAACAGAGTTTCTGCGTTACAATTGGTAATAACAAAGTTTAATTTCAAAATAATATGATGAAAATAGAATAGTAGAACTATAAAAAAAGAATATATATATATATATATATATATATATATATATATATAAATAAAATAGTGGTTTTAGATTTATTACATTGAAAAAATGTTATATATATACATAATGAGATTCAACAATTTATAGTTGTATATGAATATTACATGAATATAATATAAATTTATATTTACTCAAACCGAATACCAATATAAATTAAGTTCAAATATCATATTTTTCTAAAGTTTAGCTAATAAATTAATACGCTGTTAATAATTGAAATATTGATATCAATAATTATATACACAAGTTTGGTTATAGATGTGCCAGGATTAGTGGGGCAACGATATTGCACTTATTAACAACTATAGGGTTAAATAACTGATTGGTTACCATTCCACATTTTTAGAGTCTTTATTCTCCACCATCAGCTTGGGCATCAAGCTATTTTATGACATAGGCATCGATCTAAAAAAAATTGATTCCAGATTGCTTATGTTTTTGTTTTATAACACTGTAATAATAAAAGCAATGACCCAAATTAGGGAGTAAATTGTAGATCTATTTTCATGTAGTAATTCATAGCCAAAAATTAAAAGAGTTGATATAGGTCAAATTTTCTATAGATAATTAATATATAATTGTGCTATAGTAATTATATATTATATATTGAACTTTCGGTTTGCAACATGCTAACCTCAATTAAGGTTGGGGTGTTGACTTGGTTTGAGTCAAATTATGTTTATACCAATTGCAGTTGAATGTCTTCTTTCATATTTTTAGAATATATGAGAGCTCACATTGGAATCTCACTCATCCATGTCACACAACTAAATTTATGTCATAGTCAATACCAACCGTAGTCTTTTGATTTTGTTATTTGATTGGTAAGTGAATGAAGATTATTTTGAATAAAATTGTGCCACCTTAACCTTCACTATGGCTATCCTTTACTAGCATAATCAGTTTTCTCATAATAAATTAACTTGATAAAGAGAACATGAAACCAATAATTATTCCATACTCTTTTTAATTTAGATAACTAAAATCTTAATCTTTAAGAGGCGTCACCTTATTTTTACCTATATACTAGTATAAATCAAAATAGCCATAGTAAATAATGAAATTGGTTAATAAAACTACTGTAATTGTATAGTGTCACCCATTTCTATGATGGTGTCATCCATTTAAATGATTGTTAGTTTTGCAAGTTGTTTTTAGAGGACTTACTAAACCCTTTTAGTTGTATTGAATCATTTTAATTAATTAAGAAACTAAAGCATTGTATACCGTTATAATGTTTAATGAGTCTTGACATCACTATATAAAAAATATTAGAGTTGGTTTCTATTCAAGAGAGTTGATATGTATATATTCATCACCTTTTTTTATAGCATGTTATCTCACATTTATATATTATACTTAGATTGCAGACCATATAATATTTGGATTGATGTAGAATTCTTTAGCAGCCTCTAATAAGTCACCCAAGTCAAACTATTGAAATTGCTATTTATTAGTGACATTTATTTGATAGGAATTCATTATTTTGTTATATGTGAGTTCCACATAGTGGCCATCAATTACTCACATTTTGTAGATCACGATATTCATTAATCGAATAACCTTTGAAAAATTATATTGATCTATGATTTAAGGTTTATGGAAAAAGAACATGGGTTCACAGTGGCTTGCTAGCTTAAGCTAAAATGGAATGTACTCTAACTATGGTTATTTAGGTAATTATAATTTGTTGAAATTTATTTTATATAAATTTCACAAACATTAATATAGAGCATCTTATTCATATTTTTGACATGGAAGGTTAACATGAATCATATGACTAAGTGTGAGACAATTGACACTTTTGAATTATAGTTTATTATTGAATATATTTATGAGAAACATTACTATTTGAAGAACCTATGAGAGTTGGTGAGTATAACACATAATAGTTTGGTCATAGAAAGTGAGAGTTGAGAAAATAAGTTAAATTGATTTCTAGGCCCTAATCTAACATTTAAAAATTTGTGTATGACCATAACTCAGCATGGGTTTTCATTACATTGAGATAAGCTATCTAATTTGAAATACTCAATTAAAAATTATAACGATTATAGGGAACTCTTAATGAGAGGTATAAGTTAATCGTGGTTGAGTATTTACATATCATTGGATTAATTACATGTGGTGCACATTAGGAGGTGCTAGAGATTGTATGTGGAGGTTATACCTGCAATTCATTGGATAATTTGAATAAGTCATTAAGTTTATTAGGAATCAAGAACCATAACATTTGGATCAATCTTCTATAAACAAATAAGTCAATAGAATAATAGGTTTATCTAACTCACTATTAGTAATGTGAATGACTATTTGTCATATATATTTAGTATGAAATACTTGTGTGAATTTACATATTATGAATGTATTAAATGTAGAGTTATACTTAAATCATAATAGTGTATCATAATGCATATTTTTATGTTGAGATACCTTGGTATGTTTGAATTTATAATATACTTGAGTGGTATAATACTTTACTATTTACTTGTAATTATTTACATGGACTAGTTGAGTTTTGAAATTCGTAAGTTTGGTTTATGTGTTGTTATGTATTTGGGAACCTATGATAGTATGAGATATCATAGGGTACTACATTATAAAATTATGTTGTACCTAAGAGGTACTTACTATAGCTATTATACCTAATTTATATCTATATTTGTCTATATATTGTATTTATACTAGTTACTACTATGGATAGTATATGTTTTTACAATTGGTAGACATGTGTATGCATGGATGCAAACTCTGAGAATATAAAAAATGTTGTGTTGAAATGTTAGTGTTATGTAATAAATATGAATTGATTTGTTATATATATATACTTATATAATGCTTGTGTTTACATGTGTTTGAGATTACTTCAAATGATTGATTGTGAGAAAGTGATAGTTAAGTCTTAGAAAACTAGACTGTGGTAATATGGATTGTTATAAGGTGTAGATAACTAGAAACCAATTATTTTGTTTGAATTATATGTTTACTCGAGTGGTATAATTGTAATCATTATTTTTAGTATCAGATAGAAGATAATGAAAGATTCATGCATATGTTTGATGGACTAAATGAATGTTATTATTACTCTTTTATATAATGTGATTTATGATGCATTTACTAGTAGAATGTATGTTGATGAATCTTGTAGTTGATTTGTATTTGATCAATATGTATTACTAATTTGGAGTAAGGAGTGAGACATACTTCATTGACTTACTAGCATTGCAATGCCGATGAAGACAATTTAATCAAATAGTGTGTATGAAATTGATTAATCTAGATGTTTATCATTTATTATTTGTAAAGCTTTGACCCAAATTATGTTTAGTGAGACATTATCATTTTATGAGTATGGTTCACATGTTAGTGTGATATATTTCAATATAATTTTTTTTTATGATACACTACATGTTTAATTTAGAGTCATACAGCACACGGGTACTTGCTAGTCTCTCTAGATTCCCGCATCATGACTATGTACTCATCCATGAAGGGAGGGCCATTCCCTGATGGGATAGTATGGGAGATCATTGGTCTATGATTGAGTGGAAAAGTACTTGGATGATGCTCTCCCTCCCTATATTAGTACTACTATTAAGATGACACTTGAGATTGCCATAAATATTGGAGAGTCTCGAAAACTCATACTCCAAAGAGCCATGTATTTATATGAACATTAAATTATATTGTACTTGTTATTTTAAAATAATCATGAAGAGTTGTAATTATAATTTGATGCACATTGACAGGAGTGATTATGTATTTAGTGACGTTTAAAAATGATATAATTAATTTATATTTTGAGTTTTCATGATATTAGATATCCATATTTTATGTTGCATTATGAGTTGATGTCATGTTTGTAAGTGAATACTATTATTATCTCTGTTAGACTCTTGAGATGTATCCTACTTATATATATGTGTATACTAAAAAAAAATTCTCATGTATTTCTATGTCTAACCTAGTGGGGTTGTTACATTAGAGCAGTGGTTCGAACTCTAGGACCTAATGAGTCCATTAGAGTTTTCATGTCTTGTGAACCTAGTGGCATGAAGTTTTGTACCATTATTTGGACTTGTGGTGTCTTAGTGTAGAGCTATGTTACTCTATGGTTAGAGTTTTTGAGACTTAGTAGACCCACCCGTGTAGCCTGGTGACTTTTGTAAGTATGGGACATTATTTATGTGAGATCCTTAAGAGCACTTGTATCCCTTGAGTTGTTTAGGAGATCAGTTATCAAGTGTCCCATTGGTGATGGTTATATTCAAAGCTTGAGTAGACAAGTCTATAGCATAGTTCATGAGTTATGAATAAAATCTTCCTACCATAGTTTGATCACTTAGATCGTACACCTCGAGTATGGTTACGAATTTCTTGATTATCAAGTCATCTTTGTTATTGAGTTTTGTGAGTAATTTCAAGATGATTCTCATTTAAAATTTATGTGATTTAATTTTGTGTCCATATTTATAAATCTTAGGAGTGGAAAATTTCATAAGACCATTTTTCTTTTTAGTACTACCTAGGGTGGTGGGAAATATTCTTGTAGTGTATTGTTGTATTGCTTGATAATTCATTTATGTTAAGAGTTTATTTATGGAATTTGCACTCTTAAGATATGTGGTGTCATCCCTCTTAGTTGGCTTAGAGATAAGTCATTATTATATTCTCTTTTAACATTATTATGATGTTGATAAAATGAGTCATATATGAGCAATATTGATTTAGTACTCTCTTAAATGGGAATTGTTTTTGAATGTTGTTTGATTGTACTTCCTTGGAATTTGTGGGAGAATGCTTTCTACTATTGGTGAGAGATATGTTTTAAGATTGGATGGATGAACACATCTTTATGTTGTCATCTATCTCTCCTGATTATGGAAGTAAATTGAGATATCATACTTACAAGATTGGGTAAGTAGGTAGTGTTTGGGCAACATTGAGTTGTGGTATTTTATTTTTACCTTGGAAGGGTAAGTAAGAGTCTTTGAAATAATAGCTTTGTACTTTTCAAATATGACTCTTTATCTAACTTGTGTTTTAAGACCACGTGAGGTGGCAAACCTTGAATTATATATTAAATTTTATATTAAGAATTAAAAGTTGATTATAATTGGAATGATAATTGTACAAACTTGATTAGATTAATATTGTTCTATCTTGTTTGATGCATGTTATTTTGAAGATATATTTTTATACCATTCACCAAAATCGAGTAGGGTATAGGGTGTTCAGAACATCTTGTCAATCTAGGGATTGAGATAAAATTTAAATTCATTGTATTCTTTCCAATCAAGTAGGGAGAAATGTCTCACTTGTTTCCTTATAAGGTTGAAAGGATGATGTGATCCTTGACGTATGTATGTTATGTTTATTTTAACATTATATCCTCTTAACCATGAATATAACACTATAGGTTAAGCTATGAATAAGATGATAGTTACGGTTAGCTAGATACAACTTAATATAATTAAAAATTGATTGTATGATGATACATATAGAATTATTTAGTATATAACTTTGCTTTCGATGATATGATAGTATAAAATTATGATTCTTTGAAATTTATTATGCACATTTTAGAGATCATTAGGTCATGGAGACCTAAAAGAAGAGTGGTGAATTAGGAACATGAGTTCTAAGTGATAGAATAATATCCTACTTAGCCTCACATTAACTCAAATTATTAGGATTGAGTTGGATCAATAGATGGACTTATCAAATCTAGGATTAGATAGATAAAACTTATCAAATTCAGTCTTATGACCATACACATGTATACAATGAGAATAGATTACATATGGATGCGTATTTCATGACTTTTGTATACTTATATTTACCATTCCTATTCATCATCATAATGTCAGGGGCTTCGTGGAGTAGTGATAATATTGAAATGTTATACTTAATCAAAGCTATGTGGAGTAATGATGAAATTAACTATACACATTTTTTTTCAATTTCTCTAATTATTTTTTTTCAAAATGAGAAAAACACTCTCTAGGTTAGGGAAATGTGGTGAGGACTGGAAGATTTTGTGAAACTCTCCTTAGTCATTTATTTTGGCTTGCATGATGATCTTGTGTAATCTTAGGAAGTCAATGAAACTTTCACTAAGACATGTGGGACCTTTCAAAGTAATATAAGTGGTGAGTCCTTTAGTATTTATGCCTATCTTAATGATTATGGACCCTGAGATGGTCATGATAAAATTAGATAGAGTAAGTAATACTCATAACCAAGTTTGCTTAATTTGGAGATGTTATTGAGTAGGGTCTTATGGGACCAATACTATAAAAATAATACAACTTGGTGGACCTACAGTAGGTAATTTTTTTAATTTATTTGATTAATTTAATATTGTATATCATGTTATTGCTATGCTAAGAAATGTTTTTAATTATTAACTTATCATTGAATAAGAGTCATCATCCTTGATGACTAGCTTTAGGAGGGAAGGATGTTACATCCTGATTTCCTACCAAACAAATTTACTAGATTATTTGTGCATATCTGCAGTTAAATTATTTGGATTTAGATATATTTCTAACTAAGCTTGAGATTTATGGAATTTCAAGATAATAAAATGTTGCTTAGTTAGATGTAAATACATGATTGCTTATTATAAATTGGTTTATGTATATGTTTATATTTTAAACATATTAATGTATTAATTTAGTTATATATTGTTGCTTATGATTATCATATGAAATGATCTAATGACTTGTGTGTTATGAGGTGGATGCAAGAGAAATTTTCCCTCGAGCATATCGAAAAGAGAGCATCATTGAAGAGGATGTTGTAGATGGAGACATCATAGGTCAATAGAGAGATGGTAAAACCTTGCATACACATAGTAGTTAGTCATGGTAGAAATGCATTTAATTAATTATTGTATGTTTATTTCTTGCTTAAATATCATTTTCTATAGCTTTCTAGTATAGATAAATATCATGCCATTAATACACATAAAGATAAACAATTAAAATATAGAGCATTTATGATTTTAAAAATTACCATTAAAGTACTTACAGATATTGAAATGTTAAAATTGGGGCATAACAAGGTAAGAAGTATTTGGGTTTGGGTGAACAAATATGTTTGTCTAAAATTTCATATTATTTTGGAAGTTAAATAAATAAATAATTGTTTTTCATGAAATAAAATAAAAATCAAAAATAGAGATTAAATATAAAAAGGGATTTAAAATAAATAAATAATAATAATAAAAAAAAGGCTAAAAACACAAAATAAAGCATGTTAAAGCAAAAAAAATAAAGTGATTTATTATTAAAATTAGAAGAATCTTTAAAACAAAAAAAATAAATAAATAAAACAAAAACAAAAATATTGGAGATAAAGCTAGCATCCAATTTTTTTACTTAAAGGAAGGAAGGAGTTTTGAGGGGGAGATCATGGGTGTTAGAGAGGAAGAAAATCAGGTGAAGTGTGATGATAAGAAAAATGATATTAGAGGTATGTTTCACAACAATTTTTTTATGCATACATTTGGTAATAGAAAATTTTGATTCCAAAATAGTATGATGGAAATAGAATAGTGGAACTGTTAAAAAAGAATATTTTATATAATAAATATATATAGCAATTTGTATAATAGTGTTTTTAGATTTGTTACATTGAACAAATGTTATATATATATACATAATGAGATTCAATGATTTATAGCTGTATATGAATATTACATGAATATAATATAAATTTAGTTTACTCAGAGCGAATACCAATACAAATTAAGTTCAAATATCAAATTTTAAGAAAGTTTAAATAAGGAATTAATAAGCTATTAATAAATGATATATTAATATCAATAATTATATACATAGCTTTGGTTATAGACATGTCAGGATTAGTGGGGCATTGATATTACACTTAGTAATAGCTATAGGGTTAAATTACTAATTGGTTGCCATTCCACTTTTTTAGAGTCTTTATTCTCCACCATTAGCTTGGGTGTCGAGATATTTTAAGAATAGTTTTGATATATGACATAGGCATCAGTCTATTAAAAAATTGATTCCTAGATTGCTTACATTTTTAGTTTATAACGCTGTAATAATAAAACCATTGACCCAAATTAGGGAGTAAACTGTATATCTATTTTCATGCAATAATTCATAGCCAAAAATTAAAAAAGTTGATTTAGTTCAAAATTTTCAAAGATAATTAATATATAATTGCATTGTAGATTTAGTTAGGATTTTATTTAGTCTACAACATACTCAACTCAATTAAGTTTGGCGCATCAACTTGGTTTGAGTCAAAGTATGTTTATACCAATTGTAGTTGAATGGTCTCCTTTTAGATTTCTAGAACTTGTGAAAACTCGCATTGGAATCTCACTCATCCATGTCACACAACTAAATTTGTGTCAATGTTAATACCAGCCATAGTATTTTGATTTTGTTATTTGATTGGTAAGCAAATGAAGATTATTTTGAATAAAATTGTGCTACCTTAACCTTCACTGTGGCCATCCTTTACTGGCATCCCTAGTTTTTTGAGAATAAATTAAATTGATGAGGAGAATAAGCAACCAATAATCCTACCATAATATATTTAATTTACATAACTAAAATCTTAATATTTAAGAGGCATCACCCTATTTTTACTTACACACCAGCATAAATCAAAACTGCCATAGTAAATAAAGAAGCTAGTTAATAAAACTAATGCAACTGTATAATGTCACCCATTTCTCTGATGGTATCATCCATTTAAATGGCTATTAGTTGTGCAAGCCATTTTTAGAGGACTTGCTAAACCCTTTTAGTTGTATTGAAGCATTTTAATTAACTAAGCATCTAAACCATTGTATACCATTGGAATGTTTAATGAGTCTTGGCATCACTGTACAAGAATTATTAGAGCTAGTTTCTATTCAAGAGAGTTGATATGAATATATACATCACCCCTTTTTGCAGTGTGTTTTGTCATAATTATATATTATACTTAGATTTCAGACCATATGACATTTATATTGATTTAAAATTCTTTGGCAGCCTCTAATAAGTTACCTAGGTCAAATAGTTGAAATTGCTATTTATTAGTGGCATTTATTTGACATGAATTCATTATTTTGTTATATGTGAATTCCACTTAGTGGTCATCGATTAATCACATTTTATAGATCATGATATTCATTAATCAAATAACCTTTGAAAAATTATATAGATCTACAATTTAAGGTTTATGGAAAATGAACATGGGTTCATGGTGGCTTGTTAGATTAAGTTAGAATGGAATGTGCTCCTTTAACTATAGTTATTTGGGTGACTATTAATTATTCAACTTTAGTTTATAAAAATTGCACAAACGTTAGTATAAAGCATCTTGTTTGTATGTTACACAAAATGTTAACATGAATCATATGACTAAGTGTGAGATAATTGACACTTTTGAACCGTATTTTATTATTGAATATATTTATAGGTAACATTGCTATTTGAAGAACCTGTGAGTGTTGGTGAGTATAACACATAAGAATTTGGTCATAGAAACTGAGAGTTGAGAAACTAAGTTAAATTGAGTTCTAGGCCCTAACCTAGAATTTAAAAATTGATGTATGTCCATAACTTAGCATGGATCTTTGTTACATTGGGAAAAGCTATCTGATTTGAAATGCTTAGTTAAAAATTATAATTATTATAGGGAACTCTTAACTAGAAGTATAAGTGAACCATTGTTTAGTATTTACATATCATTGGATTAATTACATGTGGTGCACATTAAGATATGCCAAAGCTTCTATATAGAGGTTATACCTATAGTTCATTAGATGATTTAAATAAGTCATTAATTTTATTAAGAATCAAGAATCATAACCTTTGGAACAATCTTTTAGAAGCAAATGATTCAATAGGATAATAGGGTTCTCTAACTCACTATTATTAATGTGAATGATTGTTTGTCATATGTATTCAATATAGAATATTTATGTGACTTTACATACTATAAGTGTATTAAAATGTAGATCTATATTTAGAGCATAATGATGCATCATGATGCATGTTTTTATGTTGAGATCTTTGGTATGTTTTTATGTAAAATATACCCAGGTGGTATAATACTTTACTGTTTAATTGTTATTATTTACATAGACTAGTTGAATCTTGAAATTCATAAGTTTGGTTTATGTGTTATTATGTAGTTGAGAACCTATGATAATATGAGATATCATAGGGTGCTATACTATAAAAGTATGTTGTACCCATGAGGTACTTACTGTAGCTACTATACCTAACTCATATCTACATTTGTATGTATACTATATTCATACTAGTTATTGTTGTGGATAGTGTGTGTTTTTATAATTGGTAGACTTGTGTATGTGTGCATACAAATTCTAAGAATGTAGCAAATGTTGTGTTAGAATGTTATTGTGTTTCATAGAAATGATGACTTGCTTTGTTATATATAACTACTTATATAATGCTTGTGTTTGCATATGTTTGAGATTACTTCAAATGATTGATTATGGGAATTTGGTAGTTACGTCTTAGAACATTGGACTATGGTAATATGGATTGCCATAGGGTGTAGATAACTAGAAACTAATTATTATTTTTGAATTATATGTTTACATAATTGGTATAATTGTAATCATTATTTTTAGTATGGGATAGAAGACAATGAAAGATTCATGTATATGTTTGACATACCAAATGAATGATGTTATTACTCTTTTATATAGCATGTTGTATGATGCATTTTACAAAAAGATGTAAGTTGATGAATCTTATGGTTTATTTTTATTTGACCAATCTACATTTATAATGTGGAGTAAGGAGTGAGATGGACTTCACTATCTAACTGGCATTGCAATGTTGATGAAGGTAGTTCGATCAAGTGGTATGTATGAAATTGATTGATCTAGATAATTATCATTTATTAATTGTAAAGATTTGGGAAAAAATATGTTTAGTGAGACATTATTATTTTATGAGTATGGTTCACATGTTAGTGTAATATCTTTCAATAAAATATATTTCTATGATATACTGCATGTTTAGTTTACAATCATACAACACACAGGTACTTGCTAGTCTCTCTAGATTCCCACATCATCACTATCTAATCATCCATAAAGGGAGGGCCATTTCTTGATGGGATAATGTGGGGGATCATTGGTCTGTGGTTGGGTGGAAAAGTGCTAAGATGATGTTTTCCCTCCCCACAACAATACTAATATTGAGATGACACTTGAGATTGCCATAGATACTGGAGAGTTTGGGGAACTCATTCTCTGGGGAGCCATATATCTATATGAACATTGGATTATATTGTACTTATTATTATAAAATAGTCATGAAGAGTTGTAAGTATGCTTTGATACACATTGACAGGAGTGATTGTGTATTTAGTTAAGTTGAGTTTAAAAATGCTATAATTACTTTCTATTTTGAGTTATCTTGATATTAAAGATTCATATTTTATGTTGCATTATGAGTTGATGCCATGGTTTCAAGTGAATAATATTATTATCTCTGTTAAACTCTTAGGATGTTATATAATTTTGTATATGTGTATATTTAAAAAAAAATTCTCACATATTTTTATGTTTAATCCAATGGGGTTGTTATAACTACTATCCAAATTGGGTGCTACTATCTAGTGAAAAGATGAATGATCAAATCCTATTTACAACATAGACTACTACCTAGATCTCAAATTTTAGAACCTAAATCATTCATGCCAATTAGTTTTCAACTAAGTCTCTACTTATCCCTATTTATTACTATTATTAAAAAGTCAAACAAGGTTAAAATCATGACAAATCAATACTTAATTATTGTATATTTATTTAACTAATTTAGACATCTCATCCCCTTAACCAAACAAAGGAATTACACTCATAAAATGATAAAAGGATAAATTATTTGGTGAACCCATCTTACTTTGAATATTGCATCAACCCTTAGCTTGCATTCATCCAAATTTTGTGTAATAAATTTAAGGTTGAATACTTATAATTTTCTAGTTTTATTTAGACAATCTAGGTAATTAAAATCAATTTTATATTAGGGATTCAATTTATTTTACATATAATTTAAATTGGTATAAAAGAAACCCTAAATTCTAAAACCTTAATCTTAGATGCTCTTAGGGCTTGTATCATTTTTTCTCCTATTTTCATTAATTGCTATTTATTATTCACAATTCATATATTCTATTTAAGTAGCTCTATTTCAATTTATTTTCTATATGCCATCTAAAAAAGCTATCTCTCTTCCCCTAAGAAGAAGTGCTATACTAGGTGGTAAACCTATAGAGTACATTCAAATTATAACTATCCGAACCTATAACAAGAAAAATGAACCTATAATAACTCTAAATATGAATCCTCCACACCATGATTATGTGGAATTAAATGACCATGCATTTAAGGATGAATAATAAAACTAAGAATAATATTAGGTCCATATTGAGGATCAAGACATACTACTTCCGCTTAATGATAATGATATAATTATGAACAAGGATGAGGTATTATAGGTCTTTAGAGATAGAATTAAGGAATAACCCATGATTATGCATATATTTTATAGGTCATATTAGAAATCAAGAATAAGATCAACAATGGTCAATATTCAACCCCTATAGTTAATGATGTTACACCTTCAGTGGGGCCCACTCATCCAACTTGGATAACACAACCTAATATTTTTATTCAACCATCAGTGAAAACTACACCACTTATGGCTAGTTATTTTCCTCTAGATGTATAATACCTTATGCAATAGGTTCTTACTCTGCAATCTAAGGTGTTACATCTTGATCAGAGAGAAACTAAGTCATTGCATGCCTTGGATTCCAACATTATCCTGCATATACCTTTGGCACATCACATTGTCACAACTCCTTTACCATCCATTTTTATGGCACCTAAGCTCACATTATATGATGGAAATGGTGGCCCATAACATCACCTCAGAACCTTTCACACAACATGATTGGACTATGTGTCTAATAATTAGCTTCTTATGAAGTTATTTCTATGTAGTCTCAATGATTATGCCCTACAATGGTTTTATGATTTTACCAACTAATCTATCATATAATTCAATCCTTTATATAATATGTTCCTAGAAAACTTCTATATCAACATCAGTGATAAGATATCATATACAAAAGTGTCACTAAAACAAAAGTCAAATTAGCCCATAACTAATTATGTCTTACGATAAAGACAATGATATCAAAATTGACTAGCCCCATGTAAAACATATAACTTCAAGATATATTTAAATATAGTATATTACCAACACTTCACATGGTAATCTTATTCGATAATTTACACACATTTATTGATATGTGTCACATAGTTAAGGAATGAGAGGTTAAACTCTTAGCAATGAGAAAACTCAAGTACAAAAATAGATCAGATTCAACTATTAAGAGTATACAAAAACTCTATACAAGGTTAGGGACATAGAGAACAAAAGTGATCAAGAGGCCATAGTCAACACAACTTCAGAGCCTTTTCCAAGATTGTTTTTATATGCTCTCAACACAAAGTCTTCACTAATTTACCATAATCACTAGCACAAGTTCTAAAATAACTATTGGAATGCAATGCCATATCTCTCCCTCCCATTAAATTAGTTGATATGACATGGCCTCTTCCAAAGAGTTATGATTCAAATTCATTTTATGAATATCATAAGGCACTAAGCCACATGACAAACATATGCATTAGCCTAAAGCACAAGATACAAGATCTCATTCAGTCCAACATTATTGATGTGGACACACCCATAAAGGCACTAAAATAGCAAATAGAGGCAAAGGAACTAAAGTTATTTTTATATCCTTTCCAAAATATATAACTAATGAGGCAGGGGGCACATTAGGTGTTTATTATACATACCAAGCTCTTCCACTAGCAACTTATTATCATACAGTTACAGAGGAGACACATTCACTACATAACAATGCCACCTAGACCACTTATCACATTTTTAGAGTAGGATATTGTGGATGATGACATATATTTACATGTGTTCTTCATACGAGCATATATATACTACCATCCTATCTAAAATATTATGGTTGATAATGGGTTGATCATAAGTATGTGCACCATGAAACTTTTAAAACACTTGGGATACATAAAGTGGGATATATTACCTATATATATAGTCATTAGTGGTTTTAGTGGCCATGTTTAGAGCTCCATCAGGGAGATTGTGCTTCCACTATAGGTTGGACCATCATATATGACCACTTGATTTTTAGTAGTACCTAGTGTGGGTGTATTAAATATATTATTGGGCAGGCCATGGTTAAAACAACTATGAGTTATCCCATCTACAATACACTAATTCCTCAAGTATATACATGTTAACTAAGTAGTTAAGATTGAGGGTGTCCCATATAAGTATCCTCTTACCATTCCATAAGTAGTTCCAACAAAGATTCTAGTCACACTTCTAACATCAACACCAATTATAGTTGGAGTTACACTACTAGATATTGCATGGTTATTAGTTAAAAGAGAACACAAATAATATGTATACATCACACTATTCAATAGAGTCCTTAGATTAGGCTAGGTCTACTTTTATAGTATCTACATGTATGCATACTCTCCCTTGGAGACCATTACTAGAGAGACCATTACATCATAGATTCTAGAGGACCTTCCTTTACTTAGTTCATGTTGAGATCAATTATAGTGGGATATAGGGGTTCTCAACACATGGAAGCTACATCACCTATAACTTTTACATCTTCCAAATGGGCCCTTAAGACCCTTACAATTCATAGGGAATCATAGTTAGTACCACAACATCATAACATCAATACTCAGGTAGCTTTAGGTTTAGATTATATAGCACGCTAGATCATGGGCTCATAATTTCCCTTTCACACCACACACATGATCAAAATTCCCCTATTCAACATAGGTCATGGTGATGGTGAGTCTCCCATCAGACTCATTAGTTAGTATGATTCCTACCCTTGTACATATTTCCTTCTCTTTATTGTGCCTTGTACATAGTTTACTTTCACATGCTTGTACATAAATTATACTTAGAAAACACAAAAATAATATAATATGTCAAAATATAAAAACATTTAAATATTTAAAAAACATAATTTTTTTTGCAGATTATATGCATTGCTATGTTTAAATTTCTACTACTTGCCATATATTGCATATTTCTAGCTATCCTAGTATAGTCAATTTTATCATACACATATGTTTCACTTGTTCTTGTCCAGTGATTGCAAATTCTAGATAGGACTCTGGTCCACTACACTAATCTAGACCAACTATCATCTACACATTGGGAGCATTTACATCGATCCATGTTTATACATTACTACATCCTCCCATTTGGGGGCATCTCCTACACATTTTACATAAGTAGGTTTTATCTTTACATATTACACATTCCAGTTTATGCATTGATTTGTATTGATATTGATCATTGCTATTCATTGCTCAGATTTTTTGGTAACTATCACTAGTTAGACTCAGTACATATGCATTCGACTACATAGTTATACATGCTTTCATTTCTACTTCCTATATTAGACTTGATTGTGTTCCTATGCTTCTTACATATTTGATAGAATTGGAATATGTCATTGTTATTTGGATTTTATGCCACTTCTATATTTATATTCCTTAGATATATGCCAATGTCCCTTATGTATATTTCTTCATGCTTATATACTTGAACATTTGAACATGTCCTTTTAAGTGGATCTATGATAATTTTCATGTTGTTTGCATATATAGAAATTTGAAAATGTCCTTGTATGTTTTCATTCTTAGATTTAGTGACATGTTCCCATGTCCCTTGTATTGTGGCCCATTGGCCTACATTTTGTGTGCCTCATGTGCTTTATGTTTTCTTCTTTGTATGCTTTACACCATGACGCTTATATTTGCTTATTACACACACACACACACACACACACACACACACACACACACACACACACACACACACACAAACACACACACACACACACACACACACACACACACACACACACACACACACACACACACACACACACACACACACACACATGCACACACACACACACACACACACACACACACACACACACACACACACATGCACACACACACACACACACAAGTTTTTTATGCCATGAGGAATATCATGCATCTAACTATCCTATTTGGGAGCCTTGATGGACATCATGCCCCATACCCCTAAGTAGTTTTTCAGATTTGATTTTATACATTTATTACATCTATCTTGAAACCCTTGTGTAATTATAAATTATAACATACATCTTATATTTCCTACTTATGCTTAGATACATTTACATTCAGATGTTATGTTTTAAATTCTATTAGATTATCATGCACATGATATGACTAACACATTTTATAGAGCTACTTGTTTAGAGGGAAGTTATTTCACAAGTTTCACAACTACCCTCAAAAGAGGGGGCATTCACTAGAGTTTGTCACAGAGATCAAGCTCCTACATTTATTTTCATAGATACATTTCAACACATGGGCTCAATTTTAGATATTAGAATTAGGTCAGACACAAGAAAAATAGAGAATAAAAAATTAGTCCAGATCACTCAAGAGCTAAAAATTAGATTAGACAGTCATTAGTGCCCAAATTGGGACACTAGTGTCATAGGGTGCTACTATCCACTATAGGGTGCTACTATCTAGTAGCCCCAACTTCAAGATAGTCTAAATCATTCAGAATAGTAGACTAGGTACAATACATATTTACATAGATACAATCACATGTTTGGTAGTTATGTTTAGATTTATCTCAGATTCATTTATTTTAGTTTAGATTCATACTAATTACTCAAATTTGGGGGCATCATTCACAACATTATCACTCATACATTCAAATCAATTACATAGGTTCAACTATTACATACTTGATTCAAATTTAGTATACTTAGATACTAGATTGGGAGCATGTGTGTGATACATTAGTTTCCATATATTCATCTTCATATAGGTTGATTAGATGGAATGGAAAACTCCATATCATTATTTATGCTGTATCCACTTGCTATCACATTCCAGGTTGTCACCATATTCGTGCCTTATTATGTATGTAATGGTTGGAAATTTTGAGTGGCCCAGAGCTGCCTAATATACCTAAGTGGATGTAGAGCCAAATACATAGTTAGATTTAATCAATTAGATAACTTCAATAGTTTTCACAATATAGTTACATATGCATCTACTTCACACAGGGGGAAATGATAGAGTTATTGGCTAATTGATTTATTTAGCCACCTATATGAGAGTGTTTGACACACTTATAATTTTATCTATGCTATTCATAGAGATCAGGATCCACCAAGTAGGGGTGGGAAATGATGGAGTCAAAAAATGGATTGAGTTCTTAAGCCATCCATACGAGGATTGAGCAAGCTATCAACTCAATTTGATATATTCAATGATATGATCACTATGCATAATCACACACAAATTATCACTAGGTTTATGCATTGATCTATGTACCTAAAAAGATGTATTTATTGCTTTCCTCTTTCTATACTTAGCTTTACTTAGTTATTTAATTTTAACATAGCCTTTTGCTTTTGATTATCTCTTAAGTAAGGATTGATTTTTTCATATTTCATTACATGACATTACTTTGGATCATGTTCCACATACATAGACCCATATTTGCATATTTAAACTTAGATACATAGGCTTCACTTCCAAGGTATGTCTAGGTATGATTTTTTTTCCTTTATACTAGTCATTTCTCTTTACTAAATTACTAGCATAAGGGGGGGGGAATGTAATCACCCAAAAGTGGTAATTGGATGATAGGAGTGTTGCTTGAGTTACCCTATCCATAGGCTAGCCATAGTCCTATCCTTGACCATTAGACTTAATTTTCCTGTCATTCAACAAACCATAATCACCAATAGCTAGTCAAAACATAATCCTTGAGCTATCATCTCAAACCCCAATCCAACAAACTTATTAGTCTACCAAGTGGACATTAGTGCCACATTTGGGACACTACATCCACATGGCACTAGTTTCCCCAATTAGGCGCTATTCTACTTAGCCCTATCTCTTCCCAATGGATAATTTTTCAAATGTGTACCCTTCCTTAATTTGGCATAGTCTCATTCTATTATGTACACAAGTAATAAAACCCTATAAATATAAGTATAATCCATATTTATTCACTATATGGAAAATAGATGCAAAAGTTATTCAAACCAAAGATAAAGTTTTATAAAATTGACATATTTGATCCCTATTATGCATTGATTTCTACATAATATCATCTAAAACAACATTAAGTCCAATTTTAAAGTATGTCAAATCTCAGTCACATTCAAGGTATCCAACACCACTCTCATTCTAGCATTCATTTGCACATACATCAAGCACTAGGTAGGAGAACTATATCAAACTTGATCCCTCATCAGAGTATTGGTATGTAGGACACTCTCTAAATAATGGAGTGTTGAGGATGTCCAATCCATCCTACTAAAACACATAAAATTATTACTCATGTCTTACTTTTAAGGAGATTAGGGTTTGCACATCAAATCAAGTTTTTTAGGTATTATACAAAGCTATAGGTTTCAGTCATGCACGAATAGAACATATAAACATAGGCACAAGTGCTCCCTAAAATTAGGAATATACTTGTAAAGAGGACATTAGTGCCACACTAAGGATATTACACATATATGGTACTACTATCTAAATTGGGAGCTACTGTCAAGTGAGTAGATGAATGACAAAATCCTATTGATGACATAGACTACTACCCAAATCTTAACTTTTAGAACCTAGATCATCCAGAATAGTAAGTTTTTAGATAAGTATCTATTTATCCTTATTTATTTCTATTATTATAGAGTTAAATAAGGTCAAAATTGCAAAAATTTAGTACCTAATTATTTCATATTTATTTAACTGATTTAGACATTTCATCCCTTTAACTAAACATAGAAATTACACTTGTAAAACCCTAAACAGTTAAATCAATATCCAATCAATTGTAAAATTTACTCCTAGGGCCTAATCGATACTAAAAAATGATCATTATATCCTTAAAATTCCCATATATATGTGTATACATAGACGGTTTATTGATTGGGATAATGAGTCAGAATGTACGACCACCACTGACCAACTTTTAGCTCATTATGAGAGATTTAGTTGCAAGAGAAAATTCATTACCTATCTCACTTGGTTCAAGTTAGAGAAAATCCTCCTTGGATTTATTATAAGACTCACTTGTGTAAATGTGGGAGCTAACAAATCATATATAGCCCTCATGGTTCTCTTACAATGCACGATGAAATTTCACTCAGTTTGCACACTTAAGGACAAAGAGATTCTCTTTAGGGATGCATCTAATCAACTACAACCTTCACTCTTGAGGCCCAATCAAGACCAAAAAATGACCATTATATCGTTAAAATACCCATATATACATGTTTGCATAGACATTTTTTGAATTGGGCTAATGATTTAGAATATATGGCCCCCACTAACCAGCTTTTAGCCCATTTTAAGAGATCTGGCTACGAGATAAACCTTATTAATACACCTCATCTAGATCGAGTTAGAAATTAATTATCTTGGGATTTCTTGGAGGACTCATCTATATAATTTTTGGAGCTAACAACTCATATCTATCCCTCATAATTATCCTATAATGTGTGATGGAAGTTTGCTCAATTTTCACACTTAAGGACAAGGAGATTCTCTTTAGGGATGTAACATCCCCACTAGGATTTACTAGAATAAAATATTTTTTAAAATTATAATTCATGTTATTTAATTATATTACACAATTAGAATATAATTAGTGATATTAGTATACTTAATAAGTATGATAAACATAAATTAAACATGTAACAACTAATAGTTATTAGTCACTATCATCACATGAAATAAAATATAATTGCGTATAAAAAGTAATTACATATAATCCAGCCATGATTTGTATAATAATATAACCATTGATATTAATGTACAATGAGTAATTAATTACATATTTATCTAGCATAATGTTTCAATAATAAATATATAAAAGATATAAGGTTCCACAGAGCATGAGTCTCATGAACTCTTGTATCTCCGATAATCTCAAGTGTAGTCTCCAAATAAGTACTATTGTGGGGAGCGAGAGCATCATTCAAATGATTTTACACACCAACCAGGGACCATCAATCCTTTGTGTAGTCTTGCAATAAAGGAATGAAATTCCCTTTATGGATAGGTAGATAATGATGGTACAGGAATCCAAAGAGACAAGCTAATACTCATGTGTTGTAATATTTCTACTACATGATGTGTACCATAAAGAAAATGCATTCTAGCATGATATCACACAAACATATGAAATGACAATGTCTAACTAAACATTAATTCTGCCAAAGTTTTCAAATAGTTACTGATCTTTATAATCAATTAAATTTATACACACCACTTGATTAGATTACTTTCATCTAGCATTGGTGATGCTAAGTAAGCTAGTGAAGTTCATGTCATTACTTATTACCAACAATGTGATATTTAGTTAATATAAATATAACTAATAGATTCATACAAATTAATTTCTATTAACAAGCATAAATCTTTATAAACACATGAATAATCAAAATGCATACATTTAATCTATCAAACATATGAATGAATCTCCACTATATTATTTAACAAATAAATAATAAGTATAACAAGTACAATTTTATACCAAATGGTTACAATATATAATTATACCACATGTTTCTAATTTTTTAAAGTAAAGTCAAATGTAGTACAACCAACAATATCATAGTAATTGTACATATTACTCAATTACAAACAATAGTCATAATTATTTTAAAGATCAATTAACTCATAAAAAAAAACATAATCTTTCATTTATGTAACCTATTATTCTTTTAGTAGGTTGTATGCATATAATTATAGTGTCTTTTCCCTCAAGATCTTGTGACTTAATTTACTAGTCAAAAGCATAATTATAGGCAGGCATCCTAATGTATAAATATAAGATATATATGTATATGAGTACCTAAGTTCTCATATAGAAATATTTTATATATTTATGCATCTTGCATAATATATATACCATATAATTTATATGTTCTAATACACAAATACCTTTCTTCATACTAACAATAAATTTCATTTTTCTTATAGAAACTTATGTCATTCTAACAACTATTTAAATTTTCATGAAAAAGCATCTAGATTTATATAGGGTCTCAACATTTACAAAAACCCTTATTTTGATTCACTTATTTCAACATAAAGGATATAATTAAACTATGATAAAATCCATTCCAAATCAATTACCCTATTTTCCCCTAATTTAAATCCTTAGACTATAAATAGAGTATAGTAAATAGTTGACCATATAGACCTATACTTTGCCTTTGTTTATCTATTGGAGGTTTATACTATTTCTAAGTTTCTATATATATCTATAAAATTGAATCGACATCTAATACAAAATCATTGAAAACCATATACTAATAGACCTTGACATAATTGTATACGTGTTCAAACAATGCAAATAGTTCATATTTATCCTTTCAATCTTGACACTATTGACTTATTTGTAAATAATAATCATAAGTTGAAAGAATCCAAATTCTTTATAGGTTTTGTAATGGAACTTTAAGGTGTGATCAGGGAATTTGACTCAAGAGAGGAGGTTAGTATGGTGTTAGTTCCAAAAACAATGAAATCAACACACTAAAAATGTAACATCTCTAGGCATAGAGCACAAAGGGATCTCAGTGAACAAAATAATTGAAAACACAACTAAAATGTAAAGAAATGACAACTTCCTTAACTTCCTTGATTTCTCCAACATATTTCTTCATTGGCTTGCTTGGATTATGCTAAAAAAGTCTTCATCAATGGGGCATGGCTATCTCCATCTCCTCTTAGCACAATGGATGTTTGGATTTTGTATTGATGTTTGATCAAAATGGCTTGGCTTGGATTGATTTTGGAATTATAACACATGCATTTTCTTCATGAATCAAATATTGTATTATAACTCTACTATGCTCTAAGCTCCCTAAATGAAGAGCTCTAGGCTTGCTTTTATAGGTTTTAAAGTGAATTGAAATGAGTTAAATCTTAACCTTGGTTGGATTAGTTAACCTTAGTAGGGTTAAAAGGTGTCAAATGGTCATGATTAGCATGGAGTAAATATGGGTAGGATATTTTCCAAAAATGACAACTCACAAAAGATAATGATGAAAACCTAGGATATTCACTAACTTTTAGATTTTTCTTTTTGATAATTGCTTTAATTACTCATGGATGAATTTAATTATAAATTAATTAGGATTTGAATTTTATTTAATTACCTTTAGGCATCTTAAAATTTCCAAGATTTTGATTTAATTCAATGTGTGCATTTGTTCAATTTAATTGATTTATGTGCCAAATTGCTTTATTTGCATGGTTATGAAGCCAATTTTAAGACTCTTAGAAATTATTAGGCTAGATGTTCAATGATTGGTAAAAATTGGTCTAAATTTGGGTATAAATCTATTGGTGGTCAATTTTAGATGTCTACAGTTTTCCCGTATTTGGGAATATGTTGCAAGCTATAAGCACAATAACATCTTCTTAAAGAATAAAAATGTTCTTTGTACTTATGACTTCAACAATGATGAATGAACTATAGGTGCCCCCTTAAGGGAGGTATTGGCAAAGGGGTCCATAAATGGTCCCTCGAAAGAAGGAAATGTGTGGACCAAATAAATACAAATGATGGGGTGATAACACAATGATGTGGCCAAAGTTTATCAAAATCATTGAGAATACAAGTGGGACAGTGTACAATGGTTTACTCAAAGGTGGTTATAAGAATTGTACCTCGATAGTGGTAACATAGTATGATAACACAATGATTTACCCAAAGGTGGTTATAATCATTGAGAAGATGGAGCTGCCCTAGTTAGGGTAGACAAATAGGATAAAAACATATTCTAATTAGGTATAAGAAAGTGAATGATTTTCCCAAAGGTAAGTATAATCATTAACCCTCAAATTGGTGATAACACAATGATTTGCCTAGAGGTAGTTATAATCATTGAAAATGTAGATGGGATGGTGTATAATGGTTTGCCCAAAGGTGGTTATAATCATTGTACCTTGATTATGGCAAACAAGATTGATAGATGATGATTGAAAATATGATGATGATAACTTGATACAGAAGTTAAAGATGAATTGAGACAACCTACTAGTATGGAGTTACTTGTCCTAACTAAAAAAGGTTGGAATTATTTTACTATTTAATTACTCTATTTGGGACATGATTGGGATTTTTTCTAGTGTTGGTGCCGAAGAGATGTTGATATTGCCATTACTACATAGACTTTTCTAAGCTAATTTTTGCTATAGCACATGATGGTAGGCATCATGATAGAACAACATGAGGACTTGAATAAAATATGCATAAAAAATGACTCCCATGATCCAATACTCAACATAAAATAATTCACCAATGATAAAAACCATGATGACAATGTTGATGTTTTAATATGAATGGATTCAAGAATAAATGCATAAGGAATCACCCAATTAACACACATAAATTGAATCAAGGCAATAGTACTGAAAGCAAAAAAATAAACACACAAAAAAACAAATAAAAAAATAAACAAACAACATTTAGTCCTAATGTTATTATAAATAATATGACACAAATGACGTGATGAACATTGCCCCTAGAAAATAGGCAACAAATTAACAAACAAACATGATGGGGGAATAGAAGAATAGGAAGGGGGTGGCCAAGTTGTCTCCATATGCACTAGGCAAGTGGAAACTACCTACATAGTTCCATGGATGATGTATCCAATAAAAACTTCAAGTTAAATGTAGTTTTCCTAAGAAATGGGAAGAAAATGATGATACTATGAAAACATGATGGATGTGATACAAGAATAGGAATGAACTCATAAAATGGTGAGATCATGGGATAGAAAGGTCAAAAAGGATAGGGAAATTAAGTGACAAGTGATTTATTGTGACTTAGAAAGGGTTCCTAGAATCCTTAAGGCAAATAAGTGGTCAATGTTTTTTGGTTTTTCTAAATCAAATTTCTAAATATTTTTAGAATTTTATAGGTATCTCAACTTGATCGATAAGGATGAGATACTAAATGGTCTAAGCTCATAAAATAATGCAAGCATTCTAACTTGAAATGTTACTCATAAAATGGTGAGACCATTAAAACTTGAAATGGTTTCTCATAAAATGGTGAGAGTGTAAATAAAAGGGGGACTAAGATGAACTCAACATTAATTGAGCATGACCCACATAGTCCCAAAATAGCCCTAGGTCATAGTAGTTTCACCTAGTAGTAGAGGAATCTAACTAGTGTAGTAGTTAACTCAAATAAAATAGGCACGATTGGTATAATGGCACATAATGACATAGGAATGGCTATTTGGTATGTCAAGGCATAATAAACAAATAATGCCCCTAGTTTACCCATAGATGGTTATAACTAGGATATAATGGATTATATCAATGATACTAATTTTCGCATAGGTAGTTATAATTAGTATCAAGATCAGTGAGATGCTGATTTACCCTTATAGGCAAATATAATCAGGCTCACATAAACAACCATGATAATATGGGAACAAGAAACAAAGGATACAACTACCAAAACATCTATGATATTACTCCAAAATACTATCTCTGCCTGGAATTCTTAAAACAACTATTGAAACTGATCTAATTCATCATGTTGAAAACATGAAACCAATGGATGAACCAAGGTCAAACATGATAGGTGGATAGGATCAAAACATGTTAGGTTGATATAATAGATATGGTAGAATGTCAAAATGATAGAATGGTAAAATGATATGGTATAAAGAAGAATGTTGATAATATGGTACAACTTGAAATGGTCCTCATAGATAATACACCTAGTCAATCAAGTGAAGTACCACTTGAGGTGTCTAATGTTCATCATCTCATCAAGTTCATCCCCATCTAGTATAGTGAGCCTATATGATCCTATGCCATAGTTTTCAATAATGATGAAAGGAACCACCCATTTGGGTTTGAACTTGCCTTTATACTTCTTTTTGGATGTGGTATTCTTTTGGTTTTCTTTAAGGACAAGATCACCAAGCTCAAAATATCTATGTTTCATATACTAATTGTAATGGCCATGGATTTTATTATGATACGATTGAAGGTTATTCACTACATCCATGCATTTCTCATCAAGTAAATCTAACTTTTACAGGCAAACTACTCAATAGTCATTGTCATCTAGGACATGCTTGAGAGAGATGCATAATGATGGTAACTTGACCTTAATGGGAAGAATGGCCTCAATGCCATAAATGAGTATGGAGTGGATCATTTGGGAGTGTAATGATTAGTACGATATGCCCAAAGGGCATGGCATATCTGAAGGTGCCAATCATAGCTTACATCATTGATAATATTTTTGAGAATGTTGACAATGGTTTTTTTATGCTTCAGCCTGGACATTACCTTGAGGGAAATATAATGTTGAGAAATGTTGTGTGATCTTGTATTCAACACATAGTTATTTGACATCCTTATTCTTGAATGATCCACCATCATCATCTATAATGTTAGTAGGGATACTGTAGTGGCATATGAGATGGTTGAAGATGAATTTGAAAATTTGCTCTACATTCACGTGAGGGGTATATATTCAACCCACTTAGTGAAATATTATGTGGTGGTAAGTATATGTTTATGGCCATCATATGAGGTGGGGTTTATATTTATAATTAGATCGAGGCCCCATGTGGCAAATGGCCATGGTATCAATGTTGGTTTCAAATTCTTGGTTAGGGCATGAATAAGATTAGCATGTCATTGACATTTATCACATTTTTTACATATGTAGCTACATCTACATCCATTATTGGACAATAATAACCAGTATACAAGACATTTTTGGACAAGACTTCCCAAATGGTGTGGGATCCACATGCCCCATCATGAACTTCTTGTAACACTAGTATAGTTTTTTCCAAAGGTAAACAATGAAGCAAAGTTCCATAAAAACTATGGTGGTATAAGGTTGGTTCGAGTAAGGTATAAAATTGTACATTGTGGATGCAGGATTTGGTTTGTTTTTAGGATAATTCTGGTAGTAAAACATGGTCATGTAAATAGGCATATAGGTAAGAATACCAAGTAGAGGTAGGATCAATAATATCACAGATCATTGTGAAAATTGAAGGTTCATGAGCTGGTGCTATTACATTTTCAATGATAAATTGGTAGTGTTTTACCATGTATATATATCAAATGAGTGACCCAATGGTAGCCATTGCATCTACTATTCTATTTCTTGCCTTTGGTATATGTTTAAATTGGATGTCAATAACCTGCTACTTGGGAGTGTCAGCCATGGCTTTATAGGGAACCAACTAATCATCTTTGGTTTGAAAATGGTCTATAACCTAATTGATGATTAAATGAGAATCACCATAAACCTTTAGATGACATATGCTCTATTTTTATACCTATTGAAGCCTTGTGATGAGTGCTTCATATTCAACCATTTTTTTGGTACAAGGAAAGCTAATTCTAAATGACTTAGGGATTATATCCCCCTATGGAGTGATAAAAAAAATGCCTACCCCTAATCCATGTGTTATGAATGAATAGTAAAATAAAACTTCTAGTGTTAATCCTTAAGAGAGTTTTAATGATGGTCATGATGGATATTTCAAGAAATTGAAATGTGAGTGGATCTGTGTCTATAAGGGGTGATTCAACAAGCTGACTTGTAAGAACTTGTCAGTTGATGAATTTTTGGTTCACATACTCTATCTCAAACTCATTGTGAATCATGATTCACTTGGCCATGTAGCCTTGAAAAGCTATTTTAGATAATAGATACTTGAGTGGATCTACTTTTGAAATGACCATGGTCTTATTGTTGAACATGTAATGTTGCAGTTTTTGAGCTATGAAGACCATAACTATACAGGCTTTTTTTATGGGTGTATATTTATGTTCATATGTGACAAGTGTATGGTTTAGATAATATACTACATTCTCTTTTCCTTTGTCATCATGTTGAACTAGAAGTGCCCCAAGGGCATTATTAGTAGCTAAAAGATATAATAAGAATGGTTTTCCTAGTGTAAGAGGTAATAAAATTGGTAGATTTATAAGATAGTCTTTTATATTTTGAAAATATTTATGACAATCATCATCTTAAAGAAATGTTACACCCTTATTCAGTAGGTGTGAAAATGTATGGCACTTATCAACCAATTGAGATATGAAACATTTAATCAATTGGATCTTACCCTATAAACTAAAAAACTACTTTAAATTGATCAGTGGTAGCATCTTTTCTTATGGCTCATTCTTTGGCTGGATCAGCTTCAATGCCTCGATGAGACATAATGAAGCCAAAAAATTATCCTAAAGCAAATCCAAAAATACACTTCTTAGGGTTGATCCTAACTTTGTATTCATGCAATCACTCAAATATCTTCCTTAGTACTACTGGATGATCAACCCTAGTCTTTGATTTACCTAGTATGTCATCAACATAGTCTTCAATAGTGTCATACATCATATCATGAAATATGATGATCATAGCTCTTTGATAAGTGGCCCTTGCATTCTTAGGACTAAATGGCATAACCTGATAACAAAATGTTCCCCACAGGGTGGTGAAATATATTTTGTGTTGGCTTTTTGGTGTGATTCTAATTTTATTGTAGCTTGAGAAACCATCTATCAGTGAAAGCATCTCATAACCCGTAGTGGAGTCGATAGTCATGCCAATGTTTGGAAATGAAAAGTCAACTTTTGGGTAAGCTTTATTTATGTATCTAAAATTATTGTAGATTCTGATTCCTTCTGGCATTTCAATAATGGGCACAACATTAGAAATCCATTCATAATAGTTTATTGTATTAATACATATTACTTATAAGAGTTTCTCCAACTCTTTTTTGAATAATATATCAATGTGAGGATACATATTACATAACTTTTGTTTTACTAGTTTGGCATCAAGATATACCACAAGGTGGTGAACAACCAAGGCAGGGTCTAAACTAGGCATGTTAGAATAAATCCATGCAAACATATCTACAAATTCTTGTTAGATACCCAACCAAAGAACTCTATCACCGCCTTTGTTGGGAATTATGGAATCACACAATTGATTACCAAATACAAACAACCTACATGCAGAATTAAACCAGAATACACAAGTAACTAGAATTCAAAAATAACACATGATATGAGAGACAATACACAACTTGTATTTAAACTCTTCCAGAAGGAAATACAACAAAGAAGATTGCCACAGTTCTTCCTTACACACCTCTAGGGCTCCTACACCTCTAGGGCATAAATAGTAAATCTTCCCTCAAAGCTCTCTCTCTTACGGTCATAACACACAACTCAAACACAGAGTTGGTGTTCACCTCCAACCAGTCAGTATCCACTACTGCCAGTTCTCTAGTGCTCTATGCACTCCACAAGTGCTCTACGCACTCCAAGTACACAATCTTACTTCAAGTAGATCTCCCCTAAACTACAACAACTTGCAACCCAACTGATCTCACTTATGGAAGGAACTACCTTGCCTTCCTTTTTGCTCTGTTTGAGTACACACTGTACTCCAAGTAGATCCTGCCTGATATTGCTCCCTATTGTGTTGCTGTCCTCCCTGATCTTGCACACCTACAAATCAATCTGGTTCTACACACCTACAAACCTAGATCATGCACACACATACACCTGTAGATCAATGATCTTACATACCATGTAGATCTCCTAAAGTAGCCATGCACACCTGCTGACCAAGATCCTACACCCCTGAAGAATCCTACTGACTCTCCAAAACTAGCACCCACCTTGGTACTGCTGTGGAACTAGGAGGACACCCTTGCTCACCTCACACATAGAAGGAGCTAACTTTGCTCAACTCAAACTAGAACAAATTTACAATACAGCCAATGAGTCTCTTAAATAGATCTCATGCAAACAATAATTAGACATCTAATTACAATAATTAGATCCACAACTTCTAGTCTAAAATTGGCTCTTGACATGCAAACACTTAGTTCATTAACTAACTACCCATAACACTCACAATTTGAACCACGCAGGTGACCGACGTCGGTCCCTATCTGCCTGGAGGTGACCAACGCCAGTTGATCCCTGACCGACGTCAGTTGCTCTTCTATCTAATCTTGTTGACGTCGGTTGGCCTGATCGATGCCGGTTTATGTGACACTTTAGCAACTCCTCTAGCAACCTCCTCCCTATTTGTATCAGTGAAGCTTTTAGCTCCACAACCTAACAATCTCCCACTTGGAGATAAATAGCTGCATTGTACCTATACCTATACCCTGTCTAATTTGTTTCTTGGCTTGTATCCCTCTTCAAGCTCAATCCTGAAGACCACCCACCACACAACCTATGGTGCACCTCTTTTCATCCGAGTAACCTGCCACATCTAAACCTACAAACCCATGTAGTGAAGTACTAACCCTGTGTAGCATGAATCCCTGCTACTGGTCCCTCTCAAATACCTGAGAACCCACTTCCCTAAATTGGATCCTAACTCTCTGACAACACCCACTGCTTGGGAAAACTCAGGTCTATACTATACCTCATGTGATTTCGGACACTGAACTGTCTAGCCCTTAGTGTGTTCCAGTTCTACATCCTACGTAATGAACCTCGCCAATACCTGATTCACATTAGCTCCCACTGGAGACAAAATCAACTTGTGATCCCCATGTCTCTCATGCCAAAGAATTTTGCTGCTCCAAATTCCTCATGAGATGCCACTGAACTAATCTTACCCTTAGCTCAGCAAAACCTTGTATGTCTAAACCTACACCAAGCTCATCCTCCACATATAGTAACAAGATAATGTTGCAACCATCATCCACTTGGTAAGAAAAACACAATGGTTCTACTGACATTGACTAAAGCCTTGATTTGTCATCTACCTAGTACCACCTGTCAGCACTGTACCATTGTCCTACAGCTTCCTCAAGACCATATGACTTGGCCTTCCATCTCACATGTCCATTCACTCTATTCTTCAACTAAGGAATCCATTCATCTCTGTGCATTCTTTTGGCTGGCAACCCTACCAAATCTCCCGTTTGGTTTTGCATCATATTCCTGCCATGCTTCCACTGTTTCTTGGATCCTTCCTGCTCTGCAGTAAGCAATGAGTATAAAGAAGAGGAACAATGAATTTGAGGCTTACCGCTTTAGTCCTCCATATGGGCATTTGAGACTCTTTGACAGCTTACTGTCTACCCAAAATCCATTACAGTGACCGACCTCGGTCACTACACAGTCTACATCTGACTGACTGTTTCCATGCCCCTGTCTTGACTACCAACTCTACTAACGTCAGTTTCCCTATTACCGACGTTAGTCCTCCTAACTGATGTCGGTCTTACCTATTGTCGACGTCGATCCTCTTGACTGACATCGGTCTTACCCTACTCGACATCACTAGCTTCAGTCTGCACATGACCGACATCGACACCTATCTGTTCAATGTTGGTTCCCCCTGACTGACACCAGTACCTGTGTTCACCTGTGAGTGATGACTTTTTACCCGTGAGCTCCTTTGAATCAAAACCCATGTCCAAACTGCCCTACTCAGAAGTATCCAGCCCCATCCACTGGTCTTTGTCCGTCATCTCCTCCAAGAACACCAAGGCTTTCCAATTTTTAAGCCTGTCAAAGACATCTGACTTCCTCTTAAGAAAATGCGTCTCCTTCTTGCTCATGTGACCAAGCCTACAAAGCCACGTCTCTATGACAAAAGAAGAATCAGTAATATAAGCAAGTAGATAAAGAGTACCTACTTTCTTACCACTAGCTAATTCAAGTGCATCCACTGTGAGAGTTCTTGTGCATCTCTCATCACCCAACTTTTCTAAATAAATTAGCCACATCTTCAAACCTAAGACCTGCATGACCTTCTTTAACACCCATGTGTTGGTCGCCTACAATTTTAGCTTCACTTCCCCTTTACCAATTCTTTGGCAAGGCTCACCAGCTCCTCTACTTGGGGATGCATGGAAAGAGGCAACAAAATCTATAAAACAAGATTCTACTTTATCCAAGAAACATACCAGAGCATCCTATACAATAAACCCTGCAACAGCTGCTTCTTCAGTTCCTTCATGCTGATCTTCTACCAACCAACAATATTCTTTTCCCTGCTCTTTCTTTCTATAGGACCATAAGTGATCATTTGTGCTTTTCAATTCTTCCATTCTTAGCTTACTTTCTTCTACCATTGCTCTACTCCCACTCAATCAGAAACCCTTGAGAGTGCCCTGTAATCAAACACAAAATTGCTCCCTGCAACCTTAGCTCTAATACCACTTGTTAGATGCCCAACCAAAGAACTCTATCACCGCCTTTGTTGGGAATTATAGATGCACACAATTGATTAACATATACAAGCAACTTAAGATGTGAAAATTAACCAAAATACATAAGTAACTAGAATTTAGAAATAACACAGAATATGAGAAATAATACACAACTTGTATTAAAACTCTTTCAGAAGGAAATACAATAAAGAAGATTGCCACAGTTCTTCTTCCTTACACACCTCTAGGGCTCCCACACCTCTAGGGCATAAATAGTAAATCTTCCCTCAAAGCTCTCTCTCATGGTCCCAACACACAACTCAAACACAAAGTTGGTGTTCAACTCCAACCAGTCAATATCCACTACTTCTAGTTCTCCAATGCTCCATGCACTCCATAAGTGCTCTACGCACTCCAAGTACACAATCGTACTTCAAGTAGATCTCCCTTGAACTGTAACAACCTGCAACCCAACTGATCTCACTTATGGAAGGAACTACCTTGCCTTCCTCTTTGCTCTATCTAAGTACACACTGTACTCCAAGTAGATCCTACTTGATACTACTCCCTATTGTGTTGCTATCCTCCCTGATCTTGCACACCTACAAATCAATATGGTTTTACACACCTGCAAACCTAGATCATGCACACACATACACCTACAGATCAATGATCTTACTTACTATGTAGATCTCCTAAAGTAGCCATGCACACCTACTGACCAAGATCCTACACCCCTGAAGAATCCTGCTGACTCTCCAAAACCAACACCCACCTTGGTACTACTGTGGAACTAGGAGGAACACCCTTGCTCACCTCACACACAGAAGGAGCTAACTTTGCTCAATTCAAACTAGAACAACTTTACAATACAACCAATGAGTCTCTTAAATAGATCTCATGCAAACAATAATTAGACATCTAATTACAATAATTAATTCCGTAGCTTCTAGTCTAAAATTGGCTCTTGACATGCAAACACTTGGTTTGTTAACTAACCCATAACACTCATAGTTTGAACCGCATAGGTGACCGACGTCGGTCCCTGTCTGCCTGGAGGTGACTAACGCCGGTCGATCCCTGACCGATGTCGGTTGCTCTTCTATCTAATCCTTCTGACGTCAGTTGGCCTAATCGATGCCAGTGTCTGTGACACTGCAACAACTCCTCTAGCAACCTCCTCCCTATTTACATCAGTGAAGCTTTTAGCTCCACAACCTAACAATCTCCCACTTGGAGATAAATAGCTGCACTATATCTATACCTATACCTATACCCCATCTAATCTATTTCCTAGCTTGTATCCCTCTTCAAGCTCAATCCTGAAGACCACCCACCACACAACCTGTGGTGCACCTCCTGTCATTTGAGTAGCCTGCCACATCCAAACCTACAAACCCATGTAGTGAAGTCCTGACCCTGCGTAGCATGAATCCCTGCTACTGATCCCTCTCAAATACCCGAGAACCCACTTCCTTGAATTGGCTCCTAACTCTCTGACAGCACCCACTGCTTGGGCAAACTCAAGTCTATTCCAGACCTCATGTGATTTTAGACACTGAACTATCCAGCCCTTAGTGTGCTCTGGTTCTGCATCCTACATAATGAACCTCATCAACACCTGATTCACATCAGCTCCCATTGGAGACAAAATCAACCTGTGATCCCCATGTCTCTCATGCCAAAGAATTTTACTTCTCCAAATTCCTCATGACATGCCACTGAACTAATCTTACCCTTAGCTCAGCAAAACCTTGTATGTCTGAACCTGCACCAAGCTTATCCTCCACATATAGTAATAAGATAATGTTGTGACCATCATCCGCTTGGTAAGAAAAACACAATGGTTCTACTGACATTGACTAAAGCCCTACTTTGTCATCCACCTGGTACCACCTATCAGCACTGTATCACTGTCTTGCAGCTTCCTCAAGACCATATGACCTGGCCTTCCGTCTCACGTGTCCATTCACTCTATTCTTCAACTAAGGAATCCATTCATCTCTGTGCTTTCTTCTGGCTGGCAACCCTACCAAATCTCTCATTTGGTTCTGCATCATATTCCTGCCATGCTCCCATTGTTTCCTAGATCCTTCTTACTCTGCAATAAGCAATGAGTATAAAGAAGAGGAACAATGAATTTGAGGCTTACTTACCACTTCAGTCCTCCATATGGGTGTTTGAGACTCCTTGACAGCTTGCTATCCACCCAAAATTTGTTACAGTGACTGACCTCGATCACTACATATTTTGCATCTGACCAACATTAGTTTCCATGAGCCTGTCCTAACTACCAACTCTGCCAATGTCGGTGTCCCTATTGTCGACGTCGGTCCTCCTAATTGACATCAGTCTTACCTATTGTCGATGTCGGTCCTCCTGACTGACATCGGTCTTACCTTGCCTGACATCACCAGCTTCAGTCTACACATGATCAACATTGGCACCTCTCTATTCGATGCTGGTTCCCCCTAACTGATGTCGATACCTGTGTTCACCTGTGAGTGATGACTTTTTACTTGCGAGCTCCTTTGAATCAAAACCCATGTCCAAACTACCCTGCTCAGAAGTATCCAGCCCCATCCACTGGTCTTTGTCCGTCATCTCCTCCAAGAACACCAAGGCTTTCTAGTTCTTAAGCCTGTTAAAGACATCTGACTTCCTCTTAAGAACATGCATCTCCTTCCTACTCATGTGACCAAGCCTACAAAGTCACGTCTCTGCAACAAAAGAAGAATCAATAATATAAGCAAGTAGATAAAGAGTACCTACTTTCTTACCACTAGCTAGTTTAAGTGCATCTGCTGTGAGAGTTCTTGTGCATCTCTCATCACCCAACTTTTCTAAAAAAATTAGCCACATCTTCAAACCTAGGACCTACATGACCTTCTTCAACACCCATGTGTTGGCCACCTACAATTTTAGCTTCACTTCCCCTTTGCCAATCCTTTGGCAAGGCTCACCAGCTCCTCTACCTGGGGCTGCATGGAAAGAGGCAACATAATCTATAAAACAAGATTTTACTTTATCCAAGAAACATATCAGAGCATCCTGTGCAACAACCCCTGCAACATCTACTTCTTCAGTTCTTTCATGCTGATTTTCTACCAACCAACAATATTCTTTTCCCTGCTCTTTCTTTCCATAGAACCGTAAGTAATCATCTGTGATTTTTAATTCCTCCATTCTTAGCTTACTTTCTTCTACCATTGCTCTACTCTTACTCAATCAGAAACCCCTGAGAGTGCCCTGTAATCAAACACAAAACCACTCCCTGCAACCTTAGCTCTGATACCACTTGTTAGATGCCCAACCAAAGAACTCTATCACCGCCTTTGTTGGGAATTATGGAAGCACACAATTGATTACCATATACAAGAACCTTAAGATGCAAAAATTAACCAGAATACACAACTAGAATTCAGAAATAACACAAAATATGAGAGATAATACACAACTTGTATTAAAACTCTTTCAGAAGGAAATACAACAAAGAAGATTGCCACAGTTTTTCTTCTTTACACACCTCTAGGGCTCCCACACCTCTAGGGCATAAACAATAAATCTTCCCTCAAAGCTCTCTCTCTCTCATGGTCCCAACACACAACTCAAACACAGAGTTGGTGTTCACCTCCAACCAGTTAGTATCCACTACTACCAGTTCTCCTATGCTCCATGCACTCCATAAGTGCTCTATGCACTCCAAGTACACAATCATACTTCAAGTATATCTCCCCTAAATTGCAACAACCTACAACCCAACTGATCTCACTTATGGAAGGAACTACCTTGCCTTCCTCTTTGCTCTATCTGAGTACACACTGTACTCCAAGTAGATCCTGCCTGATACTACTCCCTGTTGTGTTGCTGTCCTCCCTGATCTTGCACACTTGCAAATCAATATGGTTCTGCACACCTACAAACCTGGATCATGCACACACATACACCTACAGATCAATGATCTTACTTACCATGTAGATATCCTAAATTAGTCATGCACACCTACTGACCAAGATCTTACACCCCTGAAGAATCTTGCTGACTCTCCAAAACCAACACCCACCTTGGTACTGTTGTGGAACTAGGAGGAACACCCTTGCTCACCTCACACACAGAAGGAGCTAACTTTGCTCAACTCAAACTAGAACAACTTTATAATATAGTTAATGAGTCTCTTAAATATATCTCATACAAACAATAATTAGACATCTAATTACAATAATAAGATCTGCAGCTTCTAGTCTAAAATTGGCTCTTGACATGCAAACACTTGGTTCGTTAACTAACTGCCTGTAACACTCACAGTTTAAACTACACAGGTGACTGATCTTAGTCCCTATCTACTTGGAGGTGACCGACACTGGCCGATCTCTCACTGACGTCAGTTGCTCTTTGTCTAATCTTGCCTATGTCAGTTGGCCTGATCGACACCGGTGTCTGTGACACTTCAACATCTCCTCTAGCAACCTCCTCCCTCTTTGCATCAGTGAAGATTTTAGCTGCACAACCTAACAATTCCCTCAATAGGGCTGTTAAGAATTCATGCTCCTTCTCAATTAGATACTTGCCTAATTTAATCCACTTTGGGTCATCTAGGGACTCTATGTTTACCTCTATTGTGTCTTCCACTAGAAGGGTCAAGCCATCTTCAAGAAGAGTGGTAAAGACTTAACTATTTGGCCATGTCATAGTCCTCTATTAGGACTTGTTCTTCAATTTATCCTAGGCATGATAAATTAGAATCCACTAAGGGGAGATATGGACATGTGACAAAAATAATTATAAACTCTTGTATGATTCAATCGAAGGCTTATTGTTCTTCAAAATTGAATTCAGATTCGTAGATAGGTTCTTCATTGTTGTGATCTTGGATGATGTGATCATAAGCCTAATACTCTTCAAGACTAAACTTGGACCCATAGAAAATTTAATTGTTGGTGGTTTACTGGTCTAAATTTGAAGAAGGTTGAACACCCCCATCTAGTGGTGCCTGAAACATGTTTTCACTACTAAATTGGCCTTTATCTTTACTTTTTCCCTAGTCAAAAAGTGCCTCAAAGAGGTTTTCACTTTGGGATGTCAATGTTTTATTTATTTGTTTTTGGCCAAGGGTATTCACCTGCTCTCCAAAATAAGCTTCAAGATCCAAATTTATTTAGAATCATGATTTATGATCTCCCAATAAAACATTGTCCCTAAGGCCTAAAAAATCATAGAAGGCCTCATCATTTTTGAACTCATCAATTGGCACATTGGATTCTTGCTAGCCCTCGTCTATCAGTTGGGGATAATATAATGGTAATGGATTATGATGAATGAATAGTTGAAGGGTACAAATGGTGTTATAGTCAAATAGGTTGGTTTAGGCTAAGTCATCGAATTGTCTATGATTTAACTCTACTTCACTGTCAGCATTGTTGTCACTAGTCATTGGCAATGGAAATTGAATAAGATACATGGGGCCATCCCCAGGTAGTTTAAATCCAAGTCCATATGTTCCTTTGCACTTAGTCATAGAAATTATCTCAAGTGTTCTTTATTAATTTAGCCTAAGGCCTCCTCCTTCATAATCTTGGTTGTCCATGATCCTATTGGGAATATGACACTTTTGAATTTTAATAATAGTCAGCCATCTTGTCATTGTACAACCATGATTCATCATATTTAAAAGGGTCCTATTCTTGGCTAGAGGTTGATATGAAAGTGACAAGTTTTAGACTTTGAGTTTTGCCTTTGCCTTTAGGTCTTCCAAAGGACTTAGTGTTTTATGGAAGCTTAGAAATTTGAAAGGTGTAATGCATCAAATACACTCCTAGGCCATTATCTAAGATAGTATAATGATTGGACATCTCAAGAGGTGGTATGTGGGAAAGTGAATCAAAGGTATTAGGGTCAATGTAGTTGGTTTTTGGTAGATCAATCAATATTGCTTTCCCTTTGTCTTGCTTGAATACTAGATTCATGCCAAAATGGTAATTGTAGCTCTTGAATTTGGCCTCTAGATGTTTACAATGCTCATATGAATGAAAACCTCCTAGAATAGTAACCTCCATCCTTGAATGGGAGAAATTAATACAATGGTGCAATGTTGATGGGACTGCATGAATCTTGTGTAACCAAGGTCTACCTAAAATCATGTTATATGACAAGTCGAGATCCAACACATGGCAAAGTATATCATGGGTCAAAGGTCCAATGACAACTGGTAAGCTAATGGTGCCTTATGATTCTTATTCCTCATTGTCGTAGGCTTTGATGGTGATTTTTTATACTTGGAGATCTATCATTATGTACCCAAGAATCTTGATTAGATTTATAGATACTAAGTTTAGACCTGATCCATTGTTTATGAGGACACATTTCAATTTGTGCCTCATTATGTAAACTTCAATGTATAATGGATTATTGTGCATTAGGTTGAGGGATGACATATAAATTTGGTTGAAGGTTACTTGTTGGGTTGAAGCTAGGTGTCCAACCAAATCTTAAAATTTGTCAAGGGATATGTCATTAGGAACCATGGATTTACCAAGGAACTATTTTAAGATGTTTTTATGGATGGTAGACATATGCAACAAATATAAAATGGAGATTTGTGCTAGCATATTTTGTAATTATTCCATAATGTTAAATGTATTTTATTGAATAGTGGTAAATGGTTTGTTTCAAGGGAGAATGGTTGGTTGGATGATGGGAAAAGTGGCAGATGGTTATGGGTATGGTATGGTAATCTTTGAACTTCAAGTTATGATTACATAATTGTGATTAGATGTAGGACCATTGATGCTAATAAATGATGGTGGAGGGGGACTAGATAGGGTAAGTCTCAGTTTATGATGCACTTGTACATGGTCATGGGATAACAATGAGTTATCAATATAAGGTCCCAACATGGGAATCCATGCTTACTGGTTCACCTATGCATATTCCCAAGTCAAGGAAGAATTACCAGAATGGTTTGGTTTATTGGGTATGATTAAAAATGGTCTTATTTGATTGGTACTTGGTATTAGATTGATGGAAATGGTATTAACTTAACCTCCTGCAATATGGCCTACCATTGAGTTGTAGTCATTTGTAACTATATGGTAGTTCTATTGGTTGTTACCATTCTCACCTTGGTTTTGTCCATTATTTTGACATTTTGGGTTCTACAATTGATTTTGTTTAATTTATTGGTTTTGTTAGTTCAACCTTGGTTGTTGATACTGTTGTTGTTGATGTTGCACTGGCTATTTTTTTGGTTATTGTTATTGATTTTTATGTTGAGGAAAAGGATTTTTAAAAATGTCAAAGCTCTAATTGAAGGTGGAAGATCCATGATCCAATGTGATCTCTCCTTTTTCCAACATATTCTAAATTACATGTCTAATTTGCACATAATGCTAAAAATTGTTCTGGCCTATACCAATCTGGCATGTTAGCACCTTCATGAAATTATTATTTTGTAACAAGCCATCTAATCAAGTTAGTTGCTATGAGTTTATAAAAGACTAATTCATTAGGTTCTCCAAGGTCAATAAAAGCATGATGAGTAGGCACATTTCTCCCTAGAGGAGTGTTTTACAAAGGTATAGTTTGTAGCATTTGTTGTATTGGCTGCGTTGGTCTAGGTGGTTATGATTTCTATGCATGTTGTGGCTACTAAAAAGGTTATTGGGTAGGAGTAAGATGGAAAGGTGGCATAGGCTGTGTAGATGGTGTTTTCACTATTTAGACATGTCATGACTCTATTACTCCATTGCTTATGACATTCTTGTTGTGGTTTAATTGTTTGGTTCTCTCATTGTTATTGGCTTGTGCTAATTGTGATGCTTGCACATAGACTGGATGTTAATTTTGGCCATTGTTATGATTTTGATTTAAGATTTGATTTGATGAGGCTAGTTTAATGATCCCTTTGTTAATGAGGGCTTTTTAGATCAAAAAACCTTTGTCAATGATTCTTTGAATTTATGCGCATATTAGAACTCTAAATTATAAGATATCTCACTATGTAAATTCTTGGTAAATACAACATCTAATTGTTTATCTGGTAGATTGTGGGTGAATCAACTTGCAAGGGCTCTCCAAAACTATAAATATATTATGAATCTTTAACCAAATTTTTATTTTTTCTATGTTAAGTCTACTAATGAAGTCTCATGCTCAAGGTTGTAAGAAAAGTGTTGCACAAACTTATCTAATAGGTCATCAAAATTAGGTACTAAATTCTTGGGCAACTTTAGGAACCATTCTGATACTTTCTCTGTTAGGATTTGTGGAAAAAACAACAAGTATATGTCACTATATGCCATTGATTAGCATGCAATAAATAATTACATCAAATGGGCCTTGCGGTCACATTTCGCCTTGTATTTTTAAAACTTTGATGGCTCATACCATAGAGGAAATGGTATCTATAAGTATTCCATGTTGATAGGGTAAGAACACACATCATCTAACTCAAAAATTTTGATCTATTTTCCTATTTATATGAAAGCAACTGCATCCTTCATTTCTTTTATCTCTTGGTTAAGGAAACTAGTGGGATTATTGGCCTATTGAGGTGGAGGTTGAGTAGTCAAATTTGGATTACTTTGACCAGGGTAGAGTGGAGGTATTTATTGGGGAATGTTGGATTGGATAGGGAATGGACCAAGAATACACATACAAGGATTAGGGTGCAATTATTGAAATTACACTTGAGGTTATACAATGTTCTAGTTGGAATTGGGGATGTAGACTTGATACTATAGCTAGGATGGAGGAATATAGTTGTATTGTGCCTACTGAGGTTGAATAGGGACATGCTAATGACTAGTTAGACATGGCTGATTGAGGGGAACTTGTGACCCAAGACCTTATCTTTGAATTTATGGCACATTCTGTATTAAAGGCAATTGTTGCCTAATAGGTACTTGAGGAACATTGGAACCTTTTTGTTGCATGAATCCCTATTAGGAAGTGGATGCATGTTGGATATTCAACATTTTTAATTGACTAATATTCATATTATGTTGGTTAGACATCATTTAGTTTTGGATCAACACATTAGTCTATGACTGAAGAGGTATGTTCCCTACTACCTAGTGAGGTGGAACATTTGTTTCCCCCTATTGAGGTGGAGATATGTTTTGATTCTACTTCATGGGTTGATTGGATGGTGCCTACTATTGTGGAATATTACTTTTGACCTATTGGGGAGGAGTAGGATTCATCACATTTTGTTGTGGCATGGCACTGGTCATTGGCTGACTACTTAATCCTTGTTGTTGAATACTTGAAGAAGTAGCTGCTTAAGGATTAACAATATTTGGTTGAGTTTGGGATGTATAAATTCATAATACTTTAATTTTTGAACCATTAATGGTGTTGCTAAAGGCATATTTTGTTGTTGACTATGTGTTTGTGTGCTAACACCACTTTGGGTTAAATTAGATGTTACAGTGTATTATCCACTAGATTTTACTCACTATTATATGTAGACATAGAAGATGGTTGCTTGATAGTTGGGGTATTGAACATGTTTTCTACTAAAGTATTCTACATAATGACTTGTAAACTCAAATAAGACTCCTATTTAAGGGAGTGATTGAATCAAAGGTGTATTTGTCATGGTCAAATTATTAAATTTATGCACTAGGTATAGATATGTCTAGTATTATATCTACATTTGAATGAAATGGTCCTCTATAAGGCCTCTCTACATGACATTCATACATAGATCTTGATATGATATTGGTACTATGGAATTAGGGTTTATAGAAGAGGCATGATTGTTGTTATGATAAGACATGTTATAAGGCCCTCTTGATAGACTTGGAAAATTATTATGCCCTACGTCATAGTTTGATGGAATTGTATCATAATAAGGTTATTGTTTGTTGTTTTATACAACCAAGGGTATACTAGCCAAATATTTATCTATCTACTATTGGTCTTGATCCATGTAAGGAGGTGTGCTAACCAAACAACTAGTCAAAGGATCTTGACCCTGTTCTCTTGGTTGAGTTTTGTATGGTGGATAAGAATCCATCTCCCAAATAATATCATATCCATAAGGGTCTTGAATAAAGTCCTCTTGTGTGCTAACATTTCCTATCCTATATTTTACATAGTTCCACTATGTGTGTAATGAGCCATGGTTAAATCTTATGGTAAATGTTTTGTAACAAGATGGGATTAGAGTTATGTAAACTCTAAAAAGCTATGTCTGACAAGATAAAGAGGTTCAAACTTTCTAACTTGGTCGAGGGTGGAGATGAATCTCCAAAAAATTTGATGCAAAGATTTGGTAAAAGTAAGTATAACATCAAATGTCTAACGTTAAATGTTTTACACAAACAAAGTCAATTAAAATGGACTAAAAATCAAGATGTCAAATTCCAATATCCAAACATGTTCCAAATAGGTCTAAACTAAGAAAGAGAAATGTTGCTAGGTATTTTATCTAAACTTGGAGTCAAAATCTAGGCTCAAACAGGTTGTGCTAGGACTTTTGGCCAAACAACATCAAAATCTAGGCTTGAAACAAAGGATGATAATGATTAATCTAACAAACTTGGAATAGTTTGGTAAAGACTAGGCACTTGATTCTAGATATAAACATGATTTGCTTGGTATAAAACAAAAAAAAAGGAACTTGAAGATAGACTGATTATATTAAACAAAGACACAAACAATAAAGTTTCCAAATTTGAGTGATGGATTAACCTAAGTTACACAACCCAAAAGAGAGATATGTGTATCAACCTCTGTGTATCAACATTTAAACCAAAATAAATCAACGTTTGGATTTGAACTTGTAAACATTAATAAAAAACTCAACTAAGGTAAACTAGGATTTAATGACAATAATCTAGGAAAATTTGAATAGCATGACTGTACTAAACAAAGATCCAATAAGGCACAAACGATTGGTTTCAAATAATGATAATTGAAACACAAGACAAGAAAATTTGTTTGAAACAATTTGGGTAGTGTAACGTTATTATTCCTTCCAAAATATGTGATAATGTTTATGTTTCAAAGACTTAAAAGGCATAAGACTTGAAGTTATTTGGTCAACATAATGTTACCTATCTCAATCAAGTACCTACATACAACATTTTGACACAAACATTTTGATAAGCTAAATCAAGGTGTCAAATAGATGGAATAATGCCTCATTAAACAATGGAGAAATGTTGGGCACAAGGATCATTCATGACACGGTTTAAAAAAAACAACATTTACTTCAACATACCAAGTAATAAAGAATAAAGGACAAAAAAGACAACTAAGTATATCATCCTAAATCCTATCAAGGTGTGGCAAAGTGGGGTTGACTAAAACCTACAAGTTTTTGACTGTCTAGATTCATCCCATATGTACACACTTTCATGTATGCACACAAGATAAGAAACATGTCAATTGATTCTACATTGATCATCTTATTGTTAAAAGGTCTTGTCATTTTCACATGCACTACATCCATCACTTGCTCAGTATAGTGCAATGTCTAGATCGATCATATGTCCTGAGTTGGCCTTCCACTAATGAAGATGGTTTAACCACTCAAACCACCATCTTAGTAGGGTAATCCCAATTTTTATAACCCCTATTGAGAGGGGTTAAAACACTATTGGGAGATGAATCCCAAGGTTAATGTTTCCCTACAAAAATTGTGAGAGGTAATGACATTCCCTTCACAAGACAAAATGCATGAAAACAAAAGATAAGTAGAAAGACTTTAGGGTTGATTCTATATCACCCAATACTAAGTGAGTTTGGGGAGAGATTAGGCACTAAATGTAATGGAAAGGTGCTTTTTATCTCATGAGTTACCTATAGGGGATGGGGGGAGAGCATACACGCGTTATCCTTGTTGTGAAACAAATAATCAATCAAACAAGTTTTCAAAGAATTCAAGTGAAGTTTGATTTTTTATCACCAATTTAAATGTGACATTTTTTATTACTATACCCTTGCTTAAGTGTGAAAAATTGAAAGAATATTTGTATAAAAGACCAAATTAAGCAAGACCATCTAGTTTGTTTTAAGCCTAAAGTCCAAGTATTCAAGATTTATCTTAAGTTAATTTTAAAGTACCACTTTAGAAATGTTTAAGACTCAAGATTTATTTTAATCACTAAAATTTTTTTTTCTAAGACTTAACCAATCCTATATAATTTTTAAGCACCAATATCCAAATGTGCGAGATTTGACATGTTCCTTTTAGACCCAAATTGAAATGTTCATGATTTTAACTAAGTTCTTTTTAAACCCCAAAATAAAGTGTTTGATTAATAAAAAACATGAAAATTTGTCTTCAAATCAATCCTTAAACTTGAAAGTGTTTGATTATTCTTGGTTGGGTAAATGTTATTTGAATTTAAGCTCTCGAGTTGTTATGTTATTTCACATAGTGACCATCGGTAGTCAGAGGTGACCATTTGTAGTTTCACGGAAACCGTGATAGATGGTTATTAGGTAACCACTATTAGTCAAGGAAAATAATTACCAGTTGATAAAGACCATTAGTGATGATGTGTGAACCTGAAGGTAAAACCTCAAATGAGAAATATGTTAGGTTAGGCAATAGTTAGATGAAATTTGAAAAAAAAAACTACAAGGTAAGCTTAAGTCTAGTGATTTAAATGCCTTTGAAACCAAGAAAAATAAATATTAAATGATATAGAGAATCAAAATACAATATTTAAACATGTTTCCCCTCTACAACTCAACTATTGGTGGTTATAGAGAATCGGTGGTAGTTTGGTAGAATCATTAATGGTTAGGGCATAACTGTTGAAGATTGAATCTGATCATCAGTGATCTCTGTGTAAACCCAAGAAATGTAACAAAATGAAATCCAACCAAAATAAGGTTATAAAATCAATTTTAGAGAGCTTCAAGCATCCAAATGAATATTTAAAAGTTTCATAATGATCTCCTTGCTATGTGGGATGCATTGGGTCCCATCGAGCGTGCCATTTGTGACCAAGGAATTTGACTCAAGAAAGGAGGTTAGTATGGTGTTAGTTAAAAAATAATGAATTCAACACACTAAAAATATAACATCTATAGGCCTAGATCATGGAGGGAGCTTAGTGAACAAACTAATTTAAAATATGACTAAAATGCAAAGAAATGACAAATTCCTAACTCTGATTTCTCCAAGAGATTTATTCATTGGTTTTCTCAGATTGTTATCAAGATGTCTTCATCAATGGGGCTTAGTTATATCCATCTCCTCTTAGCACCATAGTTGTTTGGATTTTGGCTTGATGTTTTCTCAAAATGGCTTGACTTGGCTTGATTTTGGGATTATAACACTTATGCATTTGCTTCATGAATCAAATCTTGCATTATAACTCTAGTATGTTCCAAGCTCCCTAAATGAATAACTCTAGGCTTGATTTTATAGGCTTTGAAACTATTTGGAATGATTTAAATCTTAACCTTGGTTGACTTAGTTAACCCCAACAGTGTTAAAAGGTGTCAAATGATCATGATTAACATGGAGTAAGCATGGGTGGGATATTTTCCAAAAATGACAACTCACAAAAGCTAATGATGAAAACCTAAGATATTCATTGATTTTTGAATTTCCATTTTTGATAATTGATTTAATTGTTCATGGATGCATTCAATTAAGAATTGATTAGGATTTTAATGCTATTTAATTCCTTTTAGGAATTTGAACATTTTCAAGCTTTTGATTTCATTCAATGTGTGTATTTGTTCAATTTAATTAATATATGGGCCAAATTGATTTATTTGCATGGTTATAAAGTCAAATTTAAAACTCTTAAAAATTATTAGGCTAGATATTGAATGATTGGTAAGAATTAATATAAAGTCACGTATAAATTCATTGGTGACGATTTTAGGTGTCTACAGAACTTATATCTTTTTATATTAAAACTTATGTGTATATAACCCTCATACATATGTTTACTATTTTGAAAGATGAGTATACACATAATTTATATATCCTTTTTGTTTAAATGTCAAATAAACATACAGTTCATATATCTTCACTTTTTGTGTTACGAATACATACTCTATCCAAACAGATATACCCTGTTTCTAATACACACTCTATATATATATTCATGGATTCAAATAAGAGATAACCTTAGTTATTACATATTTTTTTTCATTGTTTTAACTATCAAAAATACACAGTCAACACATATACATGCTAACAAAATTGACAATCTTCATATATATATATATATATGATAACCAAATAGACAATATTCATATATATATATATATATATATATGTTAACCAAATTGAAAATATACAAAAATTCATTATAAATCCATTCAAATATCTATTTGACTTGGACATTATTTTAATTTAAAATATATAAAAGACCTAGGTATTATATCTGTATACTCAATATTTTGATAACCATCTTGATTGAGTATATATATATGTTTTCAATTAACAAAAACTCAATCTTTTTAAATATCAAAACAATTGCCTAGATTCTAAATTTTATAAGCTAGGGCATTATGTTTTTATAAATAATAACTTCATTTAACCCTATAGTTTAACACACAACAAATCTAGTTTGCAATTTTAGGGATTTAGAGGATATTGGATTAGTTATGTGGATGGCTGAACCATTCATAGGGATAATCCATTTTCCGTATTAAAATACAAATCATTTTCTAAGCCTTAGGAATCCAAAACTATACATAAAATTCTTTAAGCAATAGAAAAATAATAACATCACCAACCTTATAAAGCTTCCTATTTACAACTGTATGAACCAAAAATCTCTCTCCTTCACTTTTCTCTTTTTCTTCTCCTCTCTCCATCTATCCCATTCTCTTCTCCCACTCTCCTATTGTCATAAATTTTCCAAACTATCTTTTCCATTCAATATTACATGCAAGTGTTATCTCTTTGATCATAGTTCTCCATGCATAATCCCTATTAGCCATTCAAACTCAAATTGATTTATAGTTAACTCATTTTGACTAAACTAGAAAAGCCCTAATTTATCTCAAAACTTCCCCTAATTCCTTAATCATTATTTTATTCTTTTAAATCCTACATGGTCCAACTACATTATGTTCCCATAGATCTCCACACTAAAGTCCACTTTTAACATTATTAAGAATCATAAATAACACTTTGAACTTAGCCATAGTCTATGCATGCTAACAAACACTAAGTTTAAATCATATGATAGTTTTTAGGATATAATGCAATATTTTTCAATAACTTAGTAAAAATAACCACATCATGACATTTTATAATAATGAAACTAATATAAAGTCTATTATAATATTTTATCGAAAATGGTAGATTGGATAATTGTTATACCACTCATAATAGTATTATAACAACATAAGCATTGTGTTATTACTATGTTATATAAACTATTGTATGTATTTTGTTATCCATATATATTAAGGTGTTTAATCCATTTAAAGATATTTCCTAAATACCATATGATAATAAGCTAATGCTTTAAAACATTACAAAGACATTATGGTTAGTCTATATATAATAGTAACCAAATACTATTCATGTAGATTTTACATTCTCATATACAATAAAAATCATGAATACAATAACATGACATAATCATGTAACAACATTATACATTAAATCTACATATAATAGCCACAATGTAATCACACAAGATTAATTCCACATAAGCATTAAACTAAGCTAACATAAGCTAACACACATAATAAAGTATCTAAATGCAAATAACTTCAAAAACATACTAACACTAATAATCCACACAATGAATATGTTGTGTACTATCTAATGTGGTTTGTGTATGAGTTCTATCCATTCCTCTATCATACCCCAACACCTCCATCTATGTCAGCCTTTCTGATGATGCTCTCTATCTGTCATGCTCTAAGGGATGAATCTTTCCAACATCAAACTCATGACAAGAAGGTAGTTAGCCCATAACATCATAATATATATCATAAAACACTACTGTAATAACAAATCAATATGATCATAATGTAAATAATATATAATATAGCTAACTCATAACAATGTAATCATGTAATCAAAGTAACATACAACTTTTCCATAACAATATATGGCTTAAAACTTAGTTAAAAAGTAATTAATCAATTTAAAAACCATAATAATCCATAGATAATTAGGTAAATTAGATTAGTAAGAAATTGAGATGTGATAAGGGATGTATCCAATCAAGTGCAACATTCACTCTCAGGGCTCAATTGAGATTGAATAATGACCTTTACAGCTTTGAAACACCCATCCATATGTGTTTGCATAGATGGTGTATGCACTAAATTCTGCTCACCCTATTAATTATGCTAATTTAACCTATAACTACATTTTCTAGATAATTTAAATAATGTCCCATAGTCCCATATCCTATTTCCTACATCCTACAAACTTTACCCCATCCCATTACCAAGTAATCCCTTCATTTATCCCCTAAAAAAACCTATTTACCCACAAACCTACTCCCTAGGCCACTTACCAATTTAAAAATACAAAATATTCTACCTACCCATCTACCACCTTATTCATAGCTATTCCTAAACCCCTAAACCCTAATAAGATATTTATAGAATTGGAGGATTTTACAAATCTCCTCCATTTTATCCCCCTTTCTCAAAAAAATTCTATTCTAGATATTTCCATGGATTTAAGAATTCCATGGAAAATCCCTAGCCATTGATTTCAATGGATTAAAATTAAATTTAAGCCATTGATTTCTTCCTCTATTCCTATATAAGCAAGCTCACTCCCTCCATGAAACCAACTTGAGAATTGGAAAAAATATTGATTTACTACCATTATCCTGCATCTCTTATCATCCTCCTTGCATCCATCTATAGCCACTAACAAGCTAATTGTCTATTGTAATGAAATTACTTAGATACTCACACAAAATGATTTTATATTGCATAGAATAAGAAAATATGAGAGATTACACAATGATAATTGACAATAGAATATAATACTAAATAATATAGCAAAGCCACTTCAAGGGGGCAACCTTCATAATAATGAACTAATAACAGAATACTTAACATGATAATTAAATACTAACCACTACCTCCTATATATAGTCTACTTAGCCAAGGTTATTCCATAGGTTTGACCTATCTAAGAACATAGAGAAATGTAACATGTAAATAAAAGAGGTATGTAAGCCATAAGTCAGCCACACATATCCCTATACATATCAATGGTTAAGGATGTAACAAGCCCTTTCCCTTCAAAACAATATTATCCTCAATGTTGTGGTAACTCTGGATGCTGTTGCACAAATGCTTCATCCTTCTAAGTGGCATCTTCACATGGTAGATTCTTCCATTTTATCAGGTATTTTGTAATTACTCTAGAATGTAGATGCTTGGTGCACCTTTGAAGGATCACCTTAGGATCAAGAACAACTCTACCTTCCTCATCCAATTCTAGTAATTCTATTTGAATGGTAACTCTATGTATAATGACTTTATTTAGGCATGATACATGAAATACTAGATGTAATTGAGTAGATGAAGGAAAATCTAATTTGTAGGCCACACTGCCAAATTTTTATAAGATCTGATAAGGCCCATAATACTTAGGGGATATCTTGTTATCCTTTTTTTATTGCTTCAATGACATCTATTTATATGGATATAAGAAAACAAAGACCCAATCACCTATGTCAAAATGCCTCTCACTTCTATGTTGATCTACTTGTTGCTTCATGTAATTTTGGACCATAGCTAAATTTTTATGCAAACTTGTAAGGACCTCCTATTGATGGTGAATATGTTCTTCAACTGTATGAACCTTAGGATGGACCTTCAAGGTTGAAGTGATTAATGGAGGGTGGTATCCATATAGTGCCACAAAAAGAGACATTTTGCAAGAACTATGAATAAAAGTATTATACCACCATTCAACAAGTGGTAGCTAATGAACCCATTTATCCTATTTATCAAAAACAAAACAATAGAGATATCCTTCCAAACTGTTGTTGACTACCTTAGTTTGTTCATTAGATTGAGGATGATACGATGAACTATGAGCCAATTGGGTGCTGAGATGATCTACAAAAACCATGATAACATTTTGACCATCATATCTTGGTAACCTTGTAATGAAATCCATAGATACCTCTTCACAATGTTGGCTAGGGATATATTAAGGTTGTAAAAGAATTAGAGTTTTGATGGTTTCACCTTTGTTTTGTTGATAGATCATACATTTAGCCATGTATTTCTGGACATCCCCCTTGAGACCTTTCCAAAAAATCTTGCTTGATTATGTGATAGGTTTTCAAAAATCTTGAATGACCCCCAATTGGAGTTGCATGAAGTTATTGAAGGATTTTTTGTTTAATAAGATAATTATTACATAGGTACAATCTATTTTTATACCATAACACATTACCTTTCCATGTGAATTTTTCAAATCCACCTAAACCTTGCTGAAGATTTTGAATCAAATAATGAGTAGTACTATCATGTTCCCATTTTGATCATGCTTCCTCTAGCCAATCTACCTAAAAAATGGTTATGACACATATAAATGCCTTAATTGATTCATCTTTTCTAGATAGTTCATCTAACACCACATTGTTCTTGCCTTTTTTTAAGACTATTTCAAAATCATAGCCTAACATCTTAGGTTGTTCTTCATATGACAACGTTTGTTCTAAAAAATATTTAAGATTATCATGATCAATTTTGACTTGAAAGTGACAACCCATCAAATAAAGTCTCCATTGTTTGACTGCATGCAAAATGGCCATCATTTCCTGCTCATAGATGAGCTTGTGCTAGTTTTTAACCTTGAGTTGATGACTTTCAAATGCTAGTGGTCTACCTTCTTACATGAGTACAACACCCACACCATACCCAGATGTATCACATTCAACCACAAAAGTCTTAGAAAAATTAAGAGTGGCCAATACTAGAGTAGTGGACATAGCTAATTTTAATTATTCAAATGACTAGGTAGCTACATCAGTGCACTGAAAGGAGTCCTTTAACAAAGAGGTAAGTGGGGCTGCAATACTATCATAATTTTTGACAAATATATGATAGTAATGAGTTTCTTAGGCATTGGACAGTCCACCATTGCTTGGATTTTTTTGGGATCCACTTTCACTCCTTCATAAGACACTAAATGACCCAAATATTCAACCTCACCAGCCCCAAAAGTAGTCAGGGAACATCCTCTAAGTGTCATATTTATTTCTCACCATGAAAACTGGTGAAGAGTATTCACTTTGGCTATGGAGAATGATTCTTGCATCCAACATCTCTTATACCATCTTTTTAATTTCACTTTTTGGGGAATAGGGATACCTATATGGCCTGATGTTGGTTGGTGTACTACCAGGAATACGTGTGATAACATGATCATGCATGTCTCTAGGTGGAAGTATTTTTGGCATGTCTTCAAAAAAATGGAATGAGCATCGATTATTTGTTATAGATCAAGAGGTGGAGATGGCTGAGTTGGTTGTACTTCCATATAAAAAAAGTGAGCTACAAATCCCTCAACACCCTTACAAAGAATCTTTATCATTTGATGAGAGCTAATAAGTTAGGAAGATTTAGCCTTTAATCCTATTAGCTCAAATATCCTTTCTTTAGAATGAAAACACATGAATAATTCTTGAAAATTCATCTCAATAGTGCCCAAAGTGGCAAGCCACTAGACTCACAAAATAATATCATCTCCACCCATCAGAATAATAAACATAGGAGAATCCAATAAATAGTCTCCCATGGCCAAATTAATACTACAAAATTTTCTTGAATAGTTGACAATACCACCATCTACAATCATAACCTAAAATTCTAGAGCTAAATAAATGAAATAGTTTAAATGAGCAACCAAATTATTATGGATGAAGTTGTGTGTGCTCCTAGAATCAATCAAGATAGTGACATTCTATTTCTTAAGGAAACCCATCACCTTAAGAGTTTGGGGAGTACTAATACCTAAAAGGGCATGACATGAAATAGTAGGTTGAGAGTCTTTAGATTCTTCCTCAAGAACTTTTGCATCTACATCATGTACTTCTACATCATCTTCATCATCATTGGCACCTTCAATTAAAAATAGCTTCTTTTTGGCACAATGATGGTCTTTGATCCATTTGTTGTCACAACCATAACACAACTCTTTGGCTCACTTCTCCTTAATTATCATTATGTTAATCTGGTGGGCTGTGGAAATGATGGTGTTGGAAAGTTGTGATCATGACCAGTAGTGAAACTTTTCCTTTTGACAATCTCTTTTTCTTCTATCACGTGTGCCTTAAGGATAGCTTTTGATACAGATGTTGGGTTAAACATTCAAACCTCATATTAGATGCTATCTTTGAGGCCACCCAAAAATAGATCCATCAAATTTCTCTTAATGATATCTTCCACCTGTAAAGAGAGATTCTAAAATTGATGAATATAATCCTTGACACTTCATGTTTTCCATAACTTGGATAATTGGCTAAAATAGTTCTCAGAGACATTATTATGATAATGAGCTATCAACTCCTTAGTAAAAATAGTCCCTGTACTAGGAGCACCATTCTTTTTCTTTTGAGCATATAACTAGCGATACCAAATAAATTGCTCAAGTTCTATATATAGGGACACCACCATCTCCCTCTAAGAACTAGGGGTTTGATGTAGCTCAAATAAATTCTCAATTTGGGTAATCCAAGTGAGAGGATCCTTACCATCAAACTTACGCATGTCTAATTTTGGTAACATCAATTTCATACCAACATGGGAGTTGTTTAGAGGAGGATTTTAATGCTAAAGTGGAGGGTTGTTAGGCTAAAATTGAGATATGAGGGAAGCCAATTGTGTAATGATATGCTACAATTCACTGTGAACCTTATTAATCTCTTTGTGCATCCTTAAAACATCAGCTTAGAATACAATAAATTCATCATGCCTCACCAAGTCTTTTATGTCCTCTTAAAGCTAATAAATCACTAGATCTAAAGTTCCATATTCCATGTCATCAGTAGGAGTCTTAGGAGTTTATGGTGCCCCTTTTCTTCCCTAAGTTGAAGGACCTGCCATAAACAAACCCTAAGAGGGTTTTGAACCCAAAAAAAAGTGTACCAAGAAATGGTACTATTGTAATCACCTTGTCAAGATGAATCTAATGATTACCTTTACACACTAGAGTAAAATTTTTAGTACCAAAAAATTATACCGACAAAATATAGCATTGTGATTATCTCATTGAGATCAATCGAATGATTACAATGTGTAAGGGGAAATTGTTTTGGACATTTTTTTTAAATACTTTTTTTCAAAAAAGTGTTTTGAGCAATACTGCACTGACAAAAAAAACTAATTCTTCCTAGATTGCAAGTTATGTTTTTTAGCTTTCACTGCTCCTATAAGCCATGCCTCGCCAGATCCCAAAAAAATGCCATAAGAAACTTGCCCAAATTGAAGATCTGATACCACTTGTAATGAAATTACTTATATATTCACACAAAATGATTTTATATTGCACAAAAGAAGAAAATATGAGAGATTACACAGTGATAATTGATAGTAGAATAGAATACTAGATAATATATCAAAACCACTTTGAGGGGGCAACCTCTACAACAATTCACTAATAACATAATACTTAACATGATGATTAAAAACTAACGACTACCTCATATATATAGTCTATTTAGCCAATGTTATTCCATAGGCTAACCTATCTAAGAACATAGATAAATGTAACAATTAAATAAAAGAGATATGTAAGCTACAAGTTGGCCACACATATCCCTAGACACACTAATGGTTAAGGACGTAACATCTATTGGAAGCCATTATCAACTATCAAGCAAGTAATCCAATAATCATCCATTTTTGCATCAAAAAATTATTTGTACATCTTGGAGAGGATTCATAATGAGGTAAAATGATGGTAAAAGTCTTTTTAACATTTTTATTATCTCTTTTATCCCCTTTTATGGGTGTGTTTAAATTTTAGGTTTTTATTGCTAAATATAGTAATAAGAGTTGGATCTAAAATTTAGGCTACATTTTGGTGACCACTGTGGGAGATTACTCCCTAAACTAACATTATAAGATTGTTGGAAGTGATTTGGAAGCATTTAGGGACAACTAGATGTGAATTGAAGACCGAATTTTAAAAAACCATCACATATAGGCAATCTATAGTTTTGAAATGGTATTAACGATATTGTAGTTATGATACTATAGGGTGAGTTGTGATATTGTCAATTAACCACTAATAGTTATGGTTTTTTAGGTTTCTATCTATCTAAAAAATTATAAATATACAAGTTGTGGTTTTGCCCTACTAATCATAGTTTTGTAGGTGGAGTCATGATTTTGAGAAAACTGGTTGTTAGGGTCATATTTCTGTAATCTGATTTGGCTAACCCTTATGAACGATAATTGGTATTCTATCTGTCTTTTTTGGGTGAATGTTTTGTCTTCAGCTAACTAAAGGCAAAATTGTTATATCAGCCACAACATAATGAGATAAATCTCTCTTCTCATCAAGGGGAGGTTCCCTATAAATTGTCATAAATTAATCTAAACTAAATATTAACTCAAGGGTGAGATCATATAATCTATTTTTCTTTTTTAGAAATGATGTTTACAAAGTAAAAAAACTTCCTTGATATTAACTAAATTCACAAGAAACCCATGAGAGTACAATGCCTATCATTGCTTCTCTTGCTGATTTATAACTTAGATCATAGTAGAATGAGGTGCAACCCAAAGTCTCTAATGAAAACTACAACAAAGTATATGATCACAAAAGATAAAAGTAGCTCAAAATATTTCCAATATCCTTTGTTCTAAAAAACTAAAACACAAATTAAATATAATTATAGTAGCATAAAGTCTCCATAATCAACTTTAGAACATCTTCCATATTATCTTCACTCACTCTGCTTATTTAATCAAATAGATAAGATTGTATTAGGAAAAGGATGTAAGAAAAATTTCCTACACAACACTGGTTATTCCAATACAAAATTTGAAAATTCACTTGCTTTCTCATTCACTTGATAAAATTTGATTTACAATCTGGGCTCAAAATCTCAAAAGATATTTCAATTTGAGCAGAGTTTTTGATTCTAATAACTAAAAAGATCATTTCTTTACAATAGAGGCCCTCTTTATTTATAGGGAGAGGCCTTGAATATTTTTTAAAAAAGACCTAATTACTTTGACCGAGTCAAAGATAAGAGTCATTTTTGACTTATGACTCCTATATTTTTATATGTAATTACATATGAAAAAGGTACATGTAAAAATGTCTAAAGCGGTTACAAAATTACATCTAAAAAGTGGAAATTGAACCAAGGAAGAATAGTTTCAATTTGTATCCCCATCTTTCTTCATGTGAGCATCATACATAGTGATAGCTGCTTGCATCTTGATACTGTCTGGAGTAAGAATATTCTTGAAAATCATCTTATCTCTGACTATGGTATCTCTCACTACTGTAACTAATTTTGCATGACTAGTTAACCTAGTTTTTAGATTATCTAGAGTTAACTGATTATCCAAAATATTATCCATAGAGGATATTGAAAATTCCTTATCTTTAAATTCTTTTTAGAACATACCTTCAAATTTATCAATCATTTCTTTTGTTGAAAGGAATTAGTTGTCTTGTGATGTAAGTTTGCAAGGTAGCTCCTCTAATTTATGCAAAAGACTGACATCATTTTGTTCACTGAGTTTCCTTAAAGATTCGAGGTCACTGATCAAATCTTTAAACACCCAACTCCTATATATCAATGCCTATTTAGTCTCAGTGTAAGAGTCTCTATCATTAATAACATTGATTGATATCAGAGTGCTTCTTTTTAGTTCCTTATATCCATCCATTTGTCAAGATACTTTTCTATGCTTTTAATATCTTGAGAGATAACATTAATGAGATCATCAAGTTTTGCTCTTATTTTTTTCACTTTATCTATTTTCTCAAACAACTCTATGAGTAAGGAAACTTCTTGTGTATGCATCTTATCCCAGTACTCTTTAAGTATTTTTCTTTTAAGATAGGTCCTTTCCACTTTTGGAATAATGGGGTCTTCTATGGAAATGGCTTCAAGAGTTACTGCTTCTAGAGTGAAAGTAATTCTCCTTACCACTGCAGCCAATTGTTCTACCATTGCTTTATAATGATCCTTCATTTTTTTCTCTTTATCAAATTTTTGAATCAAGATGTCCATGGCTGACTGCATATCATTCTTGGCACTCTCATGAGTTATCTTACCTAATTCAACTCTAGAGATAGAGTAATCACTTACATCAAAATTTTCAATGGTTGCCTACTGCGAAAGTCTTGTAATTTCTAAAAATTTATGTCCCTTATTTCCAATCATTTTTGAAAGAATATTTGGCTTCTTGGGAGCCTTGGCTTTTACTGGTACCATTTTATTAAAATAAAAGTCATCTAGAGAGATGGCTTGTTTCTTCCTTTCGGACGTATAAGCTGATAACCATGGTGGGAGTGTAGAAGTACTTACATTATGATCTATCTCTATTATTGATGTTACTAGAGTTATACTTGCATAGGTAGTGGAAATAATAGGTGGAGTATCAGTAAAAACTACACCTTTTGTTGAGTGATCAAAAGTAGAACTATCTTCAATATCAAAAGATGAGGATGACAAACTGGGAATTGATCCTGAGGAAAGAAGAGTATCATCAAAAGTGCTTTGAGGGTTGTCAAAAATTATTTTGCAAGGAGAGGGTGATCCAAAAGATGGAATACTAATCGAAGAAATAGGTGAAGGGGCTGCAACAGGTGTGCCAAATGGGAAAGAAGAAATTCCTATTTCTTGCTGCACATTCTCTTGTGGAGACAAAGTTTGCTTCTCTTGTTGATCTATGGGCCTATCATCAGTCTCCATCTATTTCATTGCTGGTTCTTCAACGCTTTGTTTCTCAACTTCTATATCTACTATTTATGACTCTTTTTCAATAACTTTTGACTTCTTCATCACAAATATGATTTTAGGCTTATGTGGCTTGGAAGAAGGGATGTCACTTTTATTTTTCATTCTATTTTTTAATTTTCATCTTGTTTTCTCTTGAAATTCAGCTTCTAAACCTATGATGAATTCTTTCAAAGTAATTCCTTTATTTGCTAACTAGTTATTGGTGTTTGTCAATATAGGTTCAAATCTTTTTCTCAAGGAAGTTAGCTCTTTTTGTGACCATTAGATTGGAGGAAGAGGGGCATTGGAAATATATTTAATATTTTAATTATCATTAATCAAATCTCCATCATCCACTAAATTTTTAGAGATATCATCAAGTCCTAGATATTTAATTTGCATAAGAGATAACCTACTATAGTCCATTTTCTTGATATCTTCCACTATTCTCAAATCTACCCAAACATCTTTAATCATAGGTTTATGAAATTGGGTTTTCCTCCTAATTATATCCTCCACACCCTTGTAATCAAAATTGAGTCTTCTTTTGAATTGCTTCAAGGTCACGAGTTGTATTTCAATTTCCATGGCTCTAGCCTTTCCAGTGGTTAACACTAAAAACTTGCCAATTTCAACTAGGAACCTGAAACCAGGCTTCTTAAGTTCCATCTATTTATTATGTATAATGATTATTTATCTACATAGTTTTATTAAGACCAATTTATCTAAGGAGAATCTTGAAAGCATATAAGGATGACCTTGGAAAAATCCAACCCTTAGGTATGAGAAAGAAGAAAATTGTAAGAACATGCATCCAAAATCATTCATGACTGTCCAAGCCTCATCTGACATTCTTCTTTGCTCTAATTGAGGATAAAAAAGACACAAAATAATACAAAAAAATAATCATTTACTCTTTTAAAATGATAAATAGAACCCTTTAATATTAACTGAGAGTAGTATTGATATATTGGGGTTACTCTTCTATCTCCTTCTAATGTCAAACTTGGAAAGATTCTCATTGAAGTTAAAATATAGACCAGGTAAGAAGTCATGTAGAATTTAAAGTTAGTAGACAACTTCATCAATTGCTCATACAGAGCATTGCTAACTTGTTCTCCTTAGAAGATGACTTGTTTTCCTTGAAGAGTCATCTTGATGAAGGTATATATCCATTCATGAAACTGTGAGGAAGAGGGTAAACCTCTTATCCTACTGAGAAGAGTGATCAAATCACCAAATTCTTTTGTAAAGTCACTTCTTGGAAAGCTCTGTGGTTACTTTGACAAATTTTTCCTTAGAGTCTTTAGCCATTTATTGTTGATTATCTTCTTCACTTTTTCAAGATCTTTTTCATATTCTCTTTGTGCTTCAACAAAATCAAACTTTATCACTTCAGTACCAGGAAGGCACATGAGCACTTTATCAATGAACTTGGGATCCAACTAATTATCACATTACCACTAGTATCTAACACATCCTTGGTATCCTTATTATAGAACTAAGAACACTAGAGAATAAATTCTATGTTGTGAGATGCTACAGGGAAATAAGATACCAAATGAATATTGCTGTCAATTATCTTCTTCATTTCATGGCTAGGATTACTTGATTTGGTTCTTTCCATGAACTCAACCATGTCCACATGACCAATTTAAATATTTATAATGTCGTTGACATTAGAGGTAACTGAGGTGATTGGAAAAACACTTTGATATTTATACTTCATTGCCTCTGACTTCTTCAAAGAAAAATCAGTCATTTAGAAGAGCTTTTACTAAAAAGATATCAATGAAGAAGGATCCATAAGAGAAACTGTAACAAAATTCATGATCATGCAATTAAGAAAAATACTAGCAATCTAAGAAAATTACATGCCAGTGATCACAACCATGGAGATGCTCCTGAAAGGGCTCTAGTGCGAGCACGACAAAATACTAGAGGAAAGCAAGTTCAGAAAAGTGAAACTAATTTTTTTTTAGAGTTAGGAAATTTAAGGGAATATTTGCATGGGCAGTAAAAATTGCTTCCCTTGCATGTGGGGGGTATTTACCTTTTGTTTTGGTGGCAAAAATTGTTGCCCTTGCAGGATTTTTACTACCTTTGCATGTTGACTTTATGTAATAGCAGTGAAAAATGCTACCTCTACACAAAGCAAAGATTTTCAAGTTTTTGTTAAGAGAAAAAAATTTTGCTACCATTGGAGGAAATAGCAAGTAAAGTTAGAGTGGCAAAATTTTCCACCCATGCACTTGAAAGAGATGGGGTTGTGTAAGGGTGGCAAATTTTGGCTCGATTGCACAAGAGCATGCATTATTGGCAAATTTTAACTGTCATTACGTTGGTTTTATGTAGGTATTTTTTAACTAGATTTGATGTAGGTAAAAACTTAATTCAGGTTAAAACATTGACTTGATATGCAAGACAACCTAGGTTATGGAAGGAGGGTTGATGGATCAAGCTACTAGCTAGGCTTACTAGGGTAAAGCAATCAAATGAGAGAGGAAATTAAAAAACAAAAATAAAAAGAAGAGAAAAGTTTAACCTAAAATAAAATAAAGCTAAGAAAAGAATGAAAAACCTAGAATAAAAAAGACTAAAAACCAAAACTTACTTGGCAATTTTGAACTGCTCAAAGTTGGTGAATTCATAATTTTAATCATTCGTGCAGTCAAATAATTATAAGGAGGAGTCTCAGGAAACTTAAAATAATTAAAATGACTATCAAATGGCACTTAAATGCCTCAAACCAAGTTTTAACAACTTGATGTGTGTGGACATAAATGTCACGCAAAAATCAAGATTTTTAGAAATTTTTTGCTTGAGCAGAAAAAATTGCCACCCTTACATGAGATAGGGGAGGTCATGCATTGGCAAAAAAAATTGCCACCCAATCATGAGAAAGGAAAAGACCATGCACTGGCAGTGAAATTTGCCGCTGATGCATGAAGCGGAGAAAAGAAAAAAATGCAAGGGTGGCAAAAATTGATGCCAGTGCATGAAAAAGGGAAAAACTACAAGAGTGATGAAAATTGTTGCTTATGCACTGGAAAAACAAAAACATGCAAATAATAGTGAAAATCACCGCTTATGTAGGGAAAGAATAAAAATATGCAAGAGCGTCAAAAAATGCTGCTAGTGTAGGGAAAGAACAAAAATATGCAAGAGCATAAAAAAATGCCGCTAGTGCATGGAAAGAATGAAATTTGTCTGACACTTTGAAAACTATTAAAATTTGAGATTTTGATTAGATCAAGACTATAATGAGTTTTACATTTTTTAAGAAATTATGATAAGGTATGTTGCAAACTTTCCTAGAATGTCAGTCAACTATCCTCAAGATCAAGATAATCTTGTCTTGAATGACAAAATTAGAGTATATATTATGAAACAAACAAGTTTCATAGGGATTGTTCACAAAAACAAGCATAGTTGATTTTGGGAATAATAACTGGCTCCAGCTAAGGAACTTCCATCGATTGAACTTTGAAATGATCGAAGGGAGTAGAATCTAGTCTCTAAGTTCCTTCATCCATGCCATTGGGCCATGGAGTCGAGCTACCAAAAATATAAAAACACAAAAAATTAAACAAAAAGATAAAGAAAAATGTAAAACTATACAAATATATAAATGAACTTATCTGATACTTCAAAAATTGAAGTGCTTCAGATGTTACCCACTATGAGGTAGTGAGAATGGTGTTCCATTTTGATATTCTAGAAATAAACTATTTTCAACATATAATTGATTAATGGTGAATGGACCTCTCCACAAAGAATCAAATTTTCCATGCATTCCTTTTGGTTCTCTCCTCTTGTCCCACAACAAGACTTGATCTTCAATATGAAACTCACGAATCCTTACCTTTTTGTCGAAGAATTTCTTTACTTGATTTTGATGTTTTACAATATGGTCCACTACCATAGTTCATTCATCATCTAATTCAATTAGGTACCTGATCCTCTTCTCAATAAAATTTTCAAAAGTTTGATCTTAGATTGCCTTTGCTAACTTCAATGCTGGTAGCTCCAAGGTAATTAGTATCTCCACATTCAAACTATACAAAAGTTGAAATGGTGACATACCTATTGCATTTTTAGGTGTAATACTATCTACCCATAAAGCATCAAATAATGTTTTATGCTAAGTTCTTTGATTGTCATCTACCAGTTTCTTGATAATAGTAACTAGTTTCTTATTGCTTGATTCTGTGTGACCATTTCCTTGCAGATAATAATCTGAAGAGTGGGAGAGAATAATCTTGTGATTGTAGAAAAATTTAGTAATCTCATCAGAATAAAAAAATTATTATTATCTATTATAATCTTATTTGGAACTCCAAATCAAGAAATAATATTTTCTTTAAGGAAATTACATACCACTTTCAAAGTAACATGCTTAATTGGAATGGCTTCCACCTACTTGGTAAAATAGTCTATTGCGATGAGAACATAGTCATGTCTAGCACTTGAGGATGGGTTCATAGTGCCATGGATTTTATACTCCATTGCTAAAAAGGTTCTTTAATCACTACCGGCTTGAGAGGTAATGTGGCCAACTTAGGTTTCCCAATGAACTATTGATATAACTCACACTTACGTACCCAATTGTACGTATCTTAAAATAGTGTAGGCTAATAGTATCTGGATCATAGAATATTGTGAGCTATCATAGGTGCAAAAAAATTCCTCTACAATTCATATTTTTATAAGACTCCAAAATTTTACTTTGTTGTGCTTTATCCATGCAACAAAGAAATACTCCATCAAGGCTTTTTTTGTATACACCATTGTCCCATAGGACGTAGTTAACAGCTTTCAACTTAAAATTTATTTTTTATTTATAAGATAGATGGGTAGGACACTCACCATAGGTAAAAAAATGAGTGATATTAGAATACCACTCATCAGTAGTAGTGACAAAAAGAACTATTGGCATGTCCTCAGCTTCTGCTTCTTCATGTTTTGTTTCTTTTGGTATGTTATCAGCAATCAATTGATATAGACCTCTTCCACACACAAGCTTAGTAAGTTTTATATCAAAATCAAACTCTTAAATTTTAGAAATTAAATTTCTCCTTTTAGTGCCAAACTCCTGTTGAGTTAAAATAGACTTTATTATGGTATTAAACACCAGAACAACAATATATGAATTCAAGATATAGAATCAGAAATATTTTACCGCCTTAACTACAGCATAAACATGCTTCTCCATGTTTGAATATTTAAATTCATGAGCTTTGAGAGGAAAAATCATAAATGATATGGGATATTTCACACTTTCTTCATTCTGTTGAACCAAAATAGCTAAAAGTGTATGTTCAGAAGTATAACTGTATACTATAAAATCTTTGGTATAATCCAAACAAACTAGGACTGGAGCATGAAAAATAGCCTTTTTGATATCTTTAAATGCCACTTTGCCTTCCATATTCCAACAAAAATTATCCTTACCCTTCATCATGTCAATAATGTGGTGAGTTTTCTCTACAAATTCAAGAATGAATCTTCACAAAAAATTCACCTTTCCAAAGAAGGAATGAACTGTAGTCTTACTAGCAGGTAGAGTAAGATTTTAAAAGATTTGACTCTTTTTGAGTTGATTTTTATGCCTTCTTAGGATACAATGTGATTGAGAAGTATACCTTTTGTAATCTCAAAAACTTACTTCTTAGGATTGAGAAAAATGTCATTTTGCCAACAACATTCCAATACTTATTGTAAATGATGCACATGATCAAGATGATGTTTGGAGAAAATAGTCAAGTTATCAAGAAACACCATAATAAACTTCCCTATTTTATCTCTGAAGGCAAGTTTCATTGCTCTCTAGAATGTGGTGCTAGAAATGATCAGACCAAAAGGCATTCTATGATATGCAAATATGCCCCAAGGTGTAGTAAAAGTAGGTTTATATTGATCTACTTCCTTAACTTCCACTTGATTATACTTGGAAAAACCATCTAACATTGATAACATTTTTGAGCCAATTACTATTTGCAATACTTTATCCATGATGGGTAGAGGGTAGTTATCCTTTATAGAAGATTAATTGAGATTTTTGAAATCAACACAGATACAAATTTTTCCATTCTTTTTTCTTACCAAAACTATGTTTGCGATCTAGGTGGAATGATGAATTAGAAAAATTATGCTTGAATTCAATATCTTTTAAATCTCAAAATAGATAGTACCTGATATTTTAGGATTGTATTGCCTTTAAATCTACTTGTGAGGTAATGACCCAACTTTAAGAGGAATTTTATGCTGAATTTATTTAGACTTGAAGGATTTTAAATCATCATAAGAATATGCTAAAATATCAATGTAATAATGAAGAAGAGTAATGAATTTGAAATTTTCATGGGTAGTGCAACATTTCCTAATGTTGACTATTTTGATATCTGCTTCACAAATCAAATTCACTTGATCAGACTCCATAGTAGAACTTGAATCTATTTATTGCTACTGCTTGATATATCTGTCATGCCTATCAAAAAGTTCTTCAAGATAAACCAAACCTTTTGAGATTTTATTCCTTTTTAGTTGAAGAAACTCTTCACCAATTTGTGAGTCTATTTCAAGAACTGATTCTCGTGGTAGAGATTCACTACCTTCAAAATAGAGCTTCTCAAAATTATCTATCTTTTCAAGAAAACCAATAATTTGATTATCACCATTAAACACCTACTAATAGTCAACATTATTAGGTACACTTGGTTGAAAGACCAGCTCAATAATATACTTATTCCCTTTGAGATATTAATACTAAACCATGAGAGTTGCAGAGATAGCTAATGAATCTGCACGACCATTAAACTTTCTTGGCACCGTAGAAATAGTGAAAGCATCAAAACTTTAAATGCAATCCCATATAAGATTATGATAATGCCACAATCTTTCATTTGTGGTTTGATACATATTTTTACTTGACAAATTACTAATTTAGTATCTCCTTGAGCATGAATAATATTAAAACCTCTAGCATGAGCAGCTTTCAATCCAAGCAACAATGATTTATATTCGGCGGTGTTATTGGTATTGTTGAATTAAAACTTATGTGAGTAAGGGAAAATATCTCCTTGTGGAGATATCAAAATAATTCTAGCTCTAAAACTGGTAGAGGTGTAGCTACCATCAAACTCTAAAATCCAAACTTCATTATAACTTGATCTTCTTAAAGATTTCTCTTCATTAGTGAGGGAAGATTCCTTTTTACCTAAACTTTTTTTAATACTTTTTCTGATTTTCTATCTAAATTATCTGAATTGTCACCTAATAAACTTTCATCTAATGAATTAAAAACATCTTTAGTAGATAGAAAATAATTACCCATTCCTAAGGATTCAAATATTATTTGAGCTTCAAGGTTTGACGTTTGGGTAATAATATATTTTGACTCTTTTTTAGGAAGCAACTTTTGCATGACACCTTTAATAGGTATCCATACTTTAGATAGATTCATATTCAACTCTCCACTAGTATCTTTACAAGAATTGTCTGAGCAGAATGCTATAAGAAGATAGAACATCAGCCACTAAGACTGTCATCTTAATTCTCTTATTTGTAAAAGCTGCAAATACAAATTGGGCATCTTTGATTTGACCTAAAAATGACACTTGCTTGTTTTCTATGGAAAAACATCTCCCAAAAGCCTTAGTTAAGGTAAGACTGAGAGAATTTGCTACCTTGGTCGGTATAAAATTATCAGAGGCTCTAAAGTCTATTATGCAATTGCTCAACTTATGACCATTTATCAACATAGAAACGTAGAAAGGTTCTATTTTTCTAGAGGTAGCAAGAGGAGTAGTAACAAGACTATTTTAGGTGAATTTATTCTTTGAAGGATGATGAGTCACTTTTTGAAAATCTTATCTTGAAGAGATGGTTTTGTTTTTAATGTATTCAACCAACCTATCAAACTGTTCAAGATTAGCTTGTAATACTCAACTTTAGACATTTGGATCTTGGTCTTCTTAGCATGATCAATTATATCAAATAATTGGAATGAACTAGAAATAGAGAAAGGAATCCCATTATTCTAATTTTTATTTGATGTGGTAGTAGTATGAGAAATAGAAGTAGAAGGTACAGGATTGTTAGATGTACTTACTTACTTATTAGCCACTAGATCCTTTGATTGAAAAGGCAACGAAGTTCCCCATTTAGTGATTGAGATTAGTAGCTGAAGTTCTTCTGCTAATTTTCTCTTATCTACTTGTTGAGTTGATTGATTTTGAGACCTAGTAAAAATAGCATATGCTCCATCATACACCTCTCCTTGTTTAGCTTCATCTTAATAATTCAGAAAACCAATAGCAAAGTCACTAGATAATTCTTCTTCTACTTCTAAAAAGAGATTAGCATCATTTTCTTAGTCCAACTTAGGTTATGAATAATGATCATGTTTAGATTCATAATAACCAACTACTAATTTGACTGGTGCCTTCAATGGCAAGGTTCTCTTATGTGGGAGGAAGATGATTGGGTTGCCCTTGATTTTTGATAGCATTGCTTTGATATGAATTGTTGGAAAAGGTCCTCCTTAGTATATCTCGATTAGAAGAAGGAATAGACATATCTTGGGACATTTAATTTTTCAGAGCTAGTAATTCATTTGCTAACTTTTGCACTATAGGATCAGTGGTGTTTGTGGAAAAAATTTTAATAAAAAAAGAAAATCTATTTTTATTAGAATCTCTTCTTATCTTACCTATAAGGATAAGATCATCTTTAACTTCAATAGCCAAAATATGAGCTATAGAAAGATATGTAGGGCCAACCTACCTTAACAAAAAACTCACTTCAGAAAGTTAGAAATTGATAAAGAAGCATTTAAGATTTTTCAGTGTTGGCTGAGTAATTGCAAGAATCCTATTTGTCAACTTATTGAATTTAGTGATGAAGTCTCTCATAGGCTCATGAGGCTCTTTCTTCATTTGTGTAAACTGAGCCAATAAAGCATGTGCATCTTCTACAAGTTTAAATTTAGCCTCAAACTTGGTCTTAAGAGTGTTCCAATCAGTTATAGTCTCAGCTTAAAGATGATAAAACCAATCTATGGCAACACCTTGTAGTGTTTCTATAAAATTTTTTACTGCTATATCTTCATATTCAACACCTATCACACCATAGGCTATGCAAAAAGCTACAATATGCTCATCAGAATGAACTTTCCCATCACCATAGAACTTGGAATTTTTTTTGCAAACTACAAGGTAGCTCATGCAAAGGTGGAGTTAGATTTAGAGGGCCAAAAGTGTTAGTCTAAGGGCCTTGAGCTACCATGATATGATGAGAAAAAGAAGGGATAACAAACCTTTGTAGAGTATGAATAGATAAAACTCTGCTAGCACTAGGACTAGGGGATTTACTTGGTATTGAAGACCTGGCATTGGTAGGAGGAAAAATCTTGGTTCACTGAAGGTGAGATTGTAGAGAAAAGAGATCAAAATTATTTTGTTATATCAATTCAAATATAAGATCAATAATACCTTGAGCACTCTGGCTTCGTGTATACCATGAATCTACCAGAATGTAGAATACAAAGGAACTAAAAATACTTTAACTCAAAGCTTGAGGATTCAAATTGTGTGTTTTTCTCCAGTGGAGTCACCAAAAAACTATTGGGTGAATATTTTTTTGTCAGTTAATTGAAGGCAAAATAATTATATCAGCCACAACATAACGAGATAAATCTCTCCTCTTAGCAAGGGGAGGTTCCCTATAAACTATCATAAACTAATCTAAACTAAATATTAACTCAGGGGTGAGATCATATCATTCATTTCTCTTTTTTTAGAAATGATGTTTACAAAGTAAAGGAACACTTCCTTGATATTAATTGAATTCACAAGAAAATCACGAGAGTACAAAGCCTATTGTTACTTCTCTTGATGATTTATAACTTAGATCATAGTAGAATGAGGTGTAGCCCAAAGTCTCCACTGAAAACTACAACAAAGTATATGATCATAAAAGATAAAAGTAGTTCAAAGCCTTTCTAATATTCTTTGTTCTAAAACATTAAAACACAAACTAAATACAATTATAGTATCACAAAGTCTCTATAATCGACTTCAGAACATCTTCCAAATTATCTTCACTCACTCTGCTTATTTAATCAAATAGATAAGATTGTATTAGGAAAAGGACATAAGAAAAATTTCCTACACAACACAAGTTATTCCAATATAAAGTTTAAAAAGTCACTTGCTTTCTCATTCACTTGATAAAATTTGATTTACAATCTGCGCTCAAAGTCTCAAAAAGTATTTTAATTTGAGAAGAGTTTTTGCTTCCAATAACTAAAAATATCTTTCTTTACAATAGAGGCCCTCTTTATTTATAGAGAGAGGCCTTGAATATTTTTTAGAAAAGACCTAATTACTTTGATCGAGTCAAAGATAAGAGTCCTTTTTGACTTAGGACTCCTATATTTTTACATGTAATTACATATGAAAAAGGTACTTATAAAAATATTCAAAGTGATTACAAAAGTACATCTAAAAAGTAGAAATTAAACCAAGGAAGAACCATTTTAATTTGTATCCCCATCTTTCTTCATGTGAGCATCATACATAGTGATAGCTGCTTGCACCCCAATACTGTCTGGAGTAACAATGTTCTTAAAAATTATCTTAGCTCTGACTATGACATCTCTCACTTCTATAAGTGATTTTGCATGACTAGTTAACCTAGTTTTTATATTATCTAGAGTTAACTAATTATCCAAAATATTGTCCACAGAGGCTACTGAAAATGCCTTATCTTAAAATTTTTTTTGGAACATACCTTCAAATTCTTGAATCATTTCTTCTACTAAAAGGAATTAGTTGTCTTGTGATGTAAGTTTGCAAAGTAGCTCCTCCAATTTATGCAAAAGTCTGAAATCATTTTATTCACTGAGTTCCCTTGAAGATTCAAGGTCACTAATCAACTCTTTAAGCACTTGAATCCTATATGTAAATGCCTCTTTAGTTTCAGTGTAAGAGTCTCTATCAGTAATGACACTAATTGATATCAGAGTGCTTATTTTTAGTTTCCTCATATCTATCCATTTGTTAAGATATTTTTCTATGCTTTTAATATCTTGAGAGATAACATAAATGAAATCTTTAAGTTCTGCTCTTATTTTTCTCATTTTATCTATTTTCTCATACAACTCTGCGAGAAAGGAAACTCCTTATGCATGCATCTTGTCCAAGTACTCTTCAATTACTTTTCCTTTAAGATAGGTCTTTTCCACTTTTTGAATAATAGAGTCTTCTATGGAAATGGCTTTAGGAGTTACTACTTCTAGAGTGAAAATAATTCTCCTTACCACTATAGTCAATTGTTCCACCATTGCTTTATAATAATCCTTAATTGATTTCTTTATATCAAATTTCTAAATCAAGATTTCCATGGCTAACTACATATCACTCTTGACACTCTCATGAGTTATCTCACCTAATTCAAATCTAGAGATAGAGTAATAACTTACATCAAAAGTTTCAATGGTTGCATCTTGCAGAGGTCTTGCAATTTCTATAAATTTATGTCCCTTATCCCCAATCATTTTTAAAAGAATATTTGGCTTCTTGGGAGCCTTGGCTTTTAATGGTACCATTTTATTGAAATCAAAGTCATCTAGAGAGATGGATTGTTTCTTCCTTTTGGGTGTATAAGCTGATAATCATGGTGGGAGCACAGAAGTAATTATATTAGGATCTATCTCTATTGTTGGTGTTAATAGAGTTACACTTACATAAGTAATGGAAATAATAGGTAGAGTATCAATAAAAAATGCACCTTTTGCTGAGTAATCAAAAGCAGAACTATCTTCAATATCAAAAGATGGGGATGAAAAACTTGGAATTGATCTTGAGGAATGAAGAGTATCATCAAAAGTGATTTAAGGGTTGCCAAAAATTATTTTGGAAGGAGAGGGTGATCTAGAAGAGGGAACACTAATCATAAAAATAGGTGAAGGGGCTACAACAGGTGTGCTAGACATGAAAGAAAAAATTCCTATTTCTTGCTGCACATTCTCTTGTAGAGACAAAGTTTTCTTTTCTTATTGATCTATGGGCCTATCATCAATCTCCATCTATTCCATCACTAGTTATTCAATGCTTTATTTCTCAATGTCTATATCTATTATTTCTAACTATTTTTCAATAACTTTTGACTTCTTCATCACAAATATGATCTTAGGTTTATGTGGCTTGGAAGAAGAAGGGACATCACTTTTGTTCTTTGTTCTATTTTTTATTTTTCTTTTTGTTTCTTCTTAAAATTCAGCTTCTGAACCTGTGATGAATTCTTTCAAAGTAATTCCTTTATTTTCTAACCAATTTTTAATGTTTGCGAATATAGGTTCAAATCTTTTTCTCAAGGAAGTCAGCTCTTTTTGTGACCATTGGATTGGAGGAAGAGGGGAATTAACAATCTGTTTAATATTGTATATATCATTAATCAAATCTCCATCATCTACTAAATTCTCAGGGATATCAACAAGTCCTAGCTATTCAATCTACTCAAGAGATAACCTACTATAGTCCATTTTCTTGTTATCTTCTACTGTTCTCAAATCTACCTAAACATCTTCAATCATAGGTTCATGAAATTGGGTTTTCCTCCTAATTATATCCTTCATGCCCATGTAATTAAAATTTGGTCTCGGAAGCATATAAGGATGACCTTGGAATAATCCAACCCTTAGGTATGAAAAAGAAGGAAATTGTAGGAACATGCATCCAAAATCATTCACAACTATCCAGGCCTCATTTGACATTTTTATTTGCTCTAATTGAGGATAAAAAATACACAAAGATAATGCAAAGAAAGCATCATTTACTCTCTTAAAATGATGAATATAACCCTTTAATGTGAACTGAGAGTAGTATTGATATACTAGAGTTACTCTCCTAAATCCTTCTGATGTCAAAACTAGAAAGATTCTTATTAAAGCTGAAATATAGAGTTGGTAAGAAGTCATGTAGAATTTAAAGGTAGTGGATACCTTCATCAATTACTCATGCAGAGCATTGCTGACTTGTTCTCCTCAGAAGGTGACTTATTTACTTTGGAGAATCATCTTGATGAAGGGATACATCCATTCATGAAACTGTGAGGAAGAGGGTAAACCTCTTATCCTGTCGAGAAGAGTGATCAAATCATTAACTTCTTCTATAAAGTCACTTCTTGGAAAGCTCTATGGCCACCTTGACAAATTTACCCTTAGAGTTTTAAGCTATTTATTGTTGATTACCTTCTTCACTTTTTTAGGATCTTTGTTAGATTCTCTTTATGGTTCAATAAAATCAAGCTTTATTACTTCAGTAACACGAGAACAAATGAACACTTTATCAATGAACTCAAGATCCAGTCTAATTATCATATTACCACTATCATCTAATACAACCTTGGTATCCTTACTATAGAATTGAGCACACTAAAAAAGAAATTCTGTGTTGTGAGTTGCTACAGGGAAAGAAGATACCAGATAAATATTGCTATCAATTATCTTCTTTATTTTATGGTTGGGATTACTTGATTTAGTTCTTTCCAAAAACTTGGCCATGTCTACATGACCAATTTCTATATCTTTAATGTCATTGACATTAGAAGTAACTGAGGTGATTGGAAAAACACCTTGATATTTATACTTTATTACCATCGACTTCTTTGGAGAAAACTCAGTCATCTAGAAGAGCTTTTACTAAAAGGATGTTAATGAAGAAGGATATATAAGAAAAACTACAAAAAAATTCATGATCATGCAATTAGGGAAAATATTGGCAATCTGAGAAAATTGCATGTCAATGATCATGACCATGGGGATGTGCCTGAAAGTGCTAAAATGTGAGTAGGCCAAAAAACTAAAGGAAAGAAATTTCAAAAAAGTGAAACTGAAAATTTTCTAGAGTTAAAAAATTTGAGGGGATGTTTTCATGGGTGGAAAAAATCACCACCCTTTCATGTGGGGGGTGTTTACCTTTTATTTTGGTAGCAAAAATTGTCGCCCTTACAGGGAGGGGAAAATTCATAATTGTGCAGAGGTGGCAATTTTTACCACCTTCACATGTCATATTTATGTAATAGTGGTGAAAAACATCACTTCTTTAGAAAGCAAAGATTTTCAAGTTTTTGGTAAGAGCGTAAAATTTTGTTTCTATCATAAGAAATGGCAAGAAAAGTTAGAGCGGCAAAATTTGCCGCCCATGCGCTTGAAAGAGATGGGGTTGTGTAAGGGTGGAAAATTTTGGCTTGATTGCACAAGAGCATGCATCATCAACAAATTTTAACTGTCATCACATTATTTTTATGTAGGTGGTTTTTAACTAGATTTGATGTAGGTAAAAACCTAAGTCAGGTCAAAACATCAACTCGATATGCAAGACAACCTAGGGTATGGAAGGAGGGTTGATGGATCAAGCTGCTAGCTAGGCTTACTAAGGTAAAGCAACAAAATGATGGAGGAAAAACAAAAATAAAAAATAAAAAGAAGAGAAAATTTAAACCTAAAGGAAAATAAAACTAAGAAAAGAAAAATGAAAAACCTAGAAGCAAAAAGACTAAAAACCAAAACATACCTAGCAATTTCGAAATCCTAAGCTTAAAGTTGGTGATTTCATAATCCTACTCATTCACATGGTTGAATAATTGCAAGGAGTCTCAGGAAACTTAAAATAATTAAAATGACTATCAAATGGTACTTAAATGCCTCAAACCAAGTTTTAAAAACTCAGCACGTGTGGCCATAAATGTCACACAAAAATCAATATTTTTAAATTTTTTTGCTTGGGTGGAAAAAATTGCCACCCTTGCATGAGATAGGGGAGGTCATACATTGGCAAAAAAAAATTTCACCCAAGCATGAGAAATGGAAGTACCATGCACTGGTGGTAAAATTTACCACCGATGCATGAAGAGGAGAAAAGAAAAAAATGCAAGGGCGGTGAAAATCGGTGCCAATGCATGAAAAAGGGAAAAATTGTAAGAGTGGCAAAAATCACCACTTATGCATTGGAAGAACAAAAACATGCAAAAGTGGTGAAAATTGCCACTTATACAAGGAAAGAACAAAAATATGCAAGAGCATCAAAAAATGCTGCTAGTGCAGGGAAAGAACAAAAATATGCAAGAGTGTCAAAAAATGTTGCTAGTGCATGAAAAGAATGAAATTTGTCTAACACCTTAAAAACTATCAAAATTTGACATTTTGATTAGATCAAGACTACAATGGGTTTCACATTTTTTGAGAAATCATGATGAGAGAGTGTTGGGAACTTTCCTAGGATGTCAGTCAACTGCACTCGAGATCAAGAGAATCTTGTCTTGAATGATGAACTTAGAGTATAGATTATAAAATGGATAAGTTTCTTAGGGGTTGTCCATAAAAATAAATGTAGCTAATTTTGGGAACAACAGTCTTAATCTCACTTGTGTAGGACAAAGAAGGGTAATCTATAACCTTTACTATTTGTGCCCTATAGATAATACCATGACTTTTTACATAGCAAATTTGCCTTGGTAATAGTGATCTTGCAGTTAGAGTCATGGTTTTGTCAAACTTTTATTTACTATATATCCTTGTCTCTTATTTGTCATTAACCTTTTTATAATTTGTTATTATTCTATTTGTGTTTCCTTGGGGAGTAATTTAGTTTTTGGTGTGCACGAGGAAGAGGATTAGTCAAGCTTTTGGACCATTTGGCATGACTTGTAATACCAAAACTCTCCTAATCATGGCTTTGCCTTGGTAATCATAGTATTGTCATCGAGAACCATGATTTTGTCTTTCTTGAGCAAACTAGTAAAAGCTTCACCTAAAAGGTTCTAGTTTTTAGAGAAGGGTTCCTTAACTTCTATTAAATAATTATAGGATCCCCCACAAACTAAGGTTATCTCTTATTCGACTTGACTGTTTTGGATTCTAGTTATTTTTGGCCTAATTGTGTGATTACAAGGAATACTCACAAGTTTGTTGTTTGTGTGCAGGACCAATAGGTATAAAATAAAAATCAAGGAAGATATCAAATACCTCACCATTAACCTATCTTACCCCCTATTATAATACTCTAAGTCTCAAACTTATGATTTTATCCAATGATTAGTGATTTTTTAGTTCATAGTCATGATTTTATGTTTAGACAAAAATAAGATAGTTTTAGTCATTTGCCTAATATTTTGATGTAAATATAAAAATATTTTATCATTCTATTTGTAATTTCTTCATTTTGTCTTCATATCAAATATATATCATTTAAGAAGTCTTGTTCATAAAGATCTAAAAGTTTATAAATTATCATAAACTAGTGACTGAAAAGACTTTTAAGTTCACCTATCTATAGTACTTTGAAGGCTAAGTTATTGCACTAGTCATCTATCTACCTTAGACATATTTTATAATTTTTATACTCTATACAAAATTGCAAATTATAAAATCTAGAAAATTGTGATTTTATTTTGATAGTTGTAATTTTTTTTAACTGTCAGAGTTTTATAGGTTAACTATCATGCTTAGTTGACTGTTGCAAGATATCATAACTCATGATTTATGTTTTTAACTTAGAATTGTGATTTTGTAGTTTTTGGTTATGATATTGTACTATGTAACTGTGGTTTTATAAGGAGTTTCAATTTTATAAAAATTAAACTACTAACCCCTTTTGGTGCAGGACCCCTCAAGACTAAGGTAACCCATTTTATTTTCTAACCTTTATTTGTAGGAGGGGTGCCAAAACATTTATATTTTAGTTTTGTTACTTGTATATACTTATTTATTATGTGTGATTTTGCTTGTTTATTCAATTTATTCTATACACTTGTGTTTCTCTCACATAAGTAATTAGTCAGGAAAAATCAATTGTGCTTGCTTGTTTGTTACCTCTGCCTGAGTCTACGATAACACATGACATGTAATTCATCCCCACACATGGGCTTAGTAGTTATGGGTTGGTGATGTGGATTTCATCACTATGCACTTGACCCAACACCATGTTTTAGTGGAGTATAAAATTTAGGAGAGCTGTCATTTGATGCCTAGGTAGAATTCCCCATAAAGGGTTCTATGGAGTGTGGTGTGATTAAGCTCTAATATGTAGGGTGGTTAATAACATCCTATACAAAATTAAGCCCCAATTTACCTTCACATATATAAATGACTCACTTAGAAACCCTTAGGTAAACCTAGATTAGGAACCTTTAGCCATAATAGGTGTACTACTATCAGAGTCAGTATCGACTCATAAGTAGCCATCATGTGTAAACATGATTGAGAGGGTTTGATATATTTTGTAATGAATCACTAGCCTACAGTCTCACCCACAAAGCTATTTGATGGTTTAGGTATTGAGTTACACACCGTTATTAGTTAACTAATTTAGGGATTATGATTATGTGTGTTATTTGAGTGTTTTGTTAAACCTATATTGTTTGTAAGCCAAGTCAACCATAACCTATTTTGTGTGTGACACCTTACATACCCCTAGAAAAGTATCCATTCTAGTTTCATCATTCTAAATCACAATCATCCTACATGTCACACTCATATTATATCTTTTATACCCTAATCTTTTATCTCTCATATAAACTACTATTCATCTCATAGTCTCTATCTATCCCACTATATCTTAACAATCCACCCTACATCATCCAATCATATTTTATTATCCACCCATTCCCTATCATATAATTTTTAGTCTATAATCACCCATCTAACACCCATCTTACATCTTCCACATCCTTTTATATCCAAAAACATCCATTGTACCTCCTTCTCTTAATTAATTTCTATGGTCCATCTTGTCCATCCTATATCTTCTATTACCTATCCCTTACACCATCCCATACCTATCATATATTACACTCACCTAATATCCATCCTATAGGTTCTATTTATATTCATCTCATAACTTCCCATCCTATACCTTTTATTTTCAATACCCCATCCATATTATATCCTCCCATCATCCTTGAAAACTATATTTAGTCTTGAAGTCAAGACCTAGTGGTCACCCATCCCATTTACCCTCATTATCATCCTTAGACTAGGCAACATCAACATATAGTCTTATTAATATTCTAATCTAGCACCCATAACTCATATCTATCAAGTGCCTTCTTCACCTAACACCCATCCAATTATCCCTTTTCTAGTGGACAAGGTATTTGATCCCATCAATCTCTTTTATTGTTGATATATTTGAATCTTAAAAGGCTTAGTCTCTTGGTAATTATTAGTCATCCCATCTCTTTCTAAAAATATTCACATCCCTCTCTTTTGACCACTAGTAGATTTGAACTCTAGATTGAATTATTATTCTAAAACTTTCGCATCACTTACCAAACCTCACCACATCTCTCTTTTTCCTCATCCACAATGGTGATCCATACTTGTTCCCAACTTAGGATTAGACAAGCGTCCAACCAAGATAATGATCAATTAGGTAATCTAGGTGATCCAACACAGGATCATGAAGATACACATAGTTATGTGCATTCCCTAGGGGAGAAAATGAAAAATTTAATCCCCTCCATAATGATGAGGTTAGGAATTTGATTGACTGATTATTATATGAAAATTGTGATCAAGTCGTAGCTAGAACCATTGAAATGGGGGACACACTAACCTCAAGATTTTAATGTATCCTTCTAAAAAATATAGCTCGTCCCTCCACCCATCCTAATACACCATTTAAAAATGTACATACTAATAAAATACCCAAATAAGAGGAAGGTGTGGGCCAAGAATTTATAGATGAAGAATTCCCTGTACCCCTCTGAAACAATTATATTGGGGCTAATAGGAGGCAAGCTGTCTTAGAGGATTGACTAAACTAACTTACATAAAAAATAAACCTTTTAATTTAAGCCCAAAATCAATGGCCCCCATCCCCTAAAAAAAACACCCATATCCCCCATAATAGTCATAATCAAATCTCTAATCCTCTTAGGGACCCTACATTTGCATAAGAATAAAAAATGATGAAGGAGACTCTCCAAAAAATGGACCCATGCTCTCAAGAAATAAGTACAAATATGAATATTTTTTATCTTTTCCCTTGGACATGAGGATCTTCCAAATACCTTTTCCTCCCCACTTTTAAGTACCTAAACTCAAAAAATATTGAGGAAAAGGTGATCCCTAAGACCATGTACATGAGTTCTATGTTGCTTTCCATGAAGTTGTATATAGAGATGCCTATCTATTGAGACTTTTCCCAAAAATCCTTACTAGACCAGACTTAGAATGGTTTATGCAACTACCAAATGGGTCTATATCTAGCTTTGGGGAATTAACAAAACAATTTGTCAGACATTTTTCATTCAATATTGAACATGATGTCTCCATCATAGACCTCTATAAAACCAAACAAAGAAGTGGGGAAAGCTTGGCATACTTCTTGCAAAGATGGATAATCTTAGTGAGTCAGCTATGATGTACAACACCTAAAAAGGCATTAGCAAAAATATTCATTGATAACCTTAATACTGAGCTCAAATATTAGTTAAAACTCTAATCTGCTAAAACTTTTGATGAAATTATTGAGAATGGGATGCAAATTCAAAAAAAACTTATTAAAAAAGGGATAATTAAACTATACTCTCAAAATGAGCATAATCATAGTTAGGATAAATCCTTTTTAGGGAAGTTATAAATTTTTAACAAAAATAAGAATGTCATGGGATATAGGGTTACTGATTCCAAACAGAAACATGTGCAAAAAGTGTAAAAGAAGAACCCCATGAAATAAAAAAATGTCTCCTCCATTCGAGTTTCATGAGGCAAGCCAAAGCCTCAGACTGAGAAAAGACCACTCACCAACTTGGGAATACCTATTCAAGTGGTCCTTGAATAATTAATTACTACTAACATGATCACCCTTCCTAAAATTAAACCCTTAGATGATCGATAACCTTGACTAGATTGGTATCATGAGGATGAATTTTATAAATACCATAGGGTTAAATGGCATGATACAAAAAGGTGTATGTAATTGAAGCACTATATTCAATATCTAATTGAAAAGGGTTATATTGAAATAGAATTGGAGAATACTTTGAGTCAATCTAAGAATGGGTAACTAAGAATTTATTAGGGCCCGCTACCCAAGCATGATCCAAAGAACCAAACACCACCAAGAGACTAGGGTCAAGCTTCCTCTTACAACTAAAATGACTATCATGCCATGCCATATCATTACATCAACACCATTAAAATCAAAATCCCACAAGATCCCAATCCACCTTCATCTACCATACTTAAAATCAATTGGGAAATTGTTGATTGTCTGTTTACCACTAGATGCAGTAAAATTATAATACCTAGGGCACCACTTAAGGACCCATCTTATTCTTATGATAATCAAAATGGGAATGTTTATAAGAAATTTTTAATATATTTTGATAAATATTGTGATATCATTAAACAACTAGAGAAGACACCCATACATATCTCATTAATGGAGCTTCTTAAAACATCCCCCTTACATCAGAAGATAATTAATCAAGTTTGGAATGACCTTAAGGTACCTAGTGATCTGGACACTAATTAGTTTTAGGCTCTAGTGGGACATTTATCTCTTTCTTAACAAATTACCTTTGGTGCCCAGGACATGCCTCTGATTGGCCCCCACCATAACTATCCCTTATTCATTAAAGTCTCCATATCCTACCATCACATTCCCTAGGTACTCATAGACGAAGGGTCAACATTAAATTTATGTAATCTAGATTTATTGAAGAAATTGGGGTATTATAAAACATGTTTAGGGCCTACCTTGATTATGATCAAAACATATGATGATAATAAATGGCCATTTATAAGAACTATCTACCTTGCCATTGACATGGGTCCTATAGTACATGAAACCCTACTTCATGTTGTAGATGTTGATTTATTTTATAATATGTTTATAGGTTATCCATGGATCCATGAGATGAAAGTTGTCTTATCTAATTTACATCAATATCTAAAATTTACTCATTCAGGCATGGATCCTAGAGAAATTGATCATTTTCATAGTTATCAAATGGATCAATCCTCATCAACATATCATCACCCTAACATAAACAATTCCATTTTTAATTCCAACCACTACCAAGTATATATCCCATGACAATATTGTACCTACTTTAGACCCATTACCTAAATTCACTAGCTTAAAAATAACATCCAAGTGTTATGGAGAATATGAATATAAAACCTTTTTTTAGGTGACTTGCCACTCTCCCCACGTAGATATGGGTCCTCAGCTATGCAAAAGGCCAAACCTATCAAGTATCAATTTGGATCCATGACCTTATCTAGTGAAAGATTATTATTCAAAGAGTATAATGATGAATAAAATGACTCATAACTTATTTCAAAAGCAGAGGCCCCAATATCTCCTAGAAAGTGATACCCCTGTGTCAAAAAAATGTTATAGAACATGCATTTTCAAGGGAAAGAACTAGGGAGACATGAAAAAGGTAGGCTTGAACCCATATCCATTCAAGAATGCCCACAATATCTTGGTTTAGGGTACAAACTATTTGATGATGACTTAAACAATATTATTATAGATACTACTTTGATCCCTAATTAGTCTTTTTGCAATGAAAAAATAGAAACATGTTCCATTTATAGTCACTTTGAGGAGCTTGTTGCCACCAACCTTTTCCTTAACACCATCATTTTTACCATCAAAATATCCCTCCATTTTCTATTTTTAATTATCTGGGATCAAAATTTTATGCCATATTTTGTTGTATTTCAAAATGATGAAGCAGTCATAGAATTTTTGGGAGCTCAAGATTTTATGCCTTTTAGAGACCATAAAAGAGGATTTTCCATTAGTCTTTGTAAATCATCTTATTTTTAGGAACAATAACATCCCCTTGACCAATTTAAGAAGAGAAATTTGAAGAAAAATAGATGCTTCCCCATATCTCACTAGAATTAGAAGAATATATGGAAATAGACACAAAAATTCTAGATAGTTTCACTTTAGATACCCCAAATTAGTCATTACCCTCTTATCTCCAAGGTCAATCACCCTCTCTTATTGAGGATGTGATTGAATAAAACATTAGGACCAAATAAAATCCCAAAATTGTTAAACTGGGGGCAACTCTTACATCTAAGGAGGGCCAAATTCTTATTGACTTTCTTAAGGAGTTCATAGTTTTTGTCACATGCTATTATTCTGAATTACCTGGACATAATCCCTCCTTATTATTACTTCATTGTTGGTGTACCCTAATGATAAACTAATTAAGCAAAAAATGTGGAAGATGCACCCCAAAGTGTCCTTATTAGTTAAGGAGTTACAAATTTTTTTTGAAGCTAACTTCATTTGAATCATTGACTATTCTGATTGGATCTCTAATATTGTTCCTCTGGCTAAGCATCAAGGATAAAATAATATTTTCATGGACTTACAAGACATTAATATGGCATGTCCCAAACATGACTTCCCCCTTCCAAATATGAACATGATCATGGATTCAACAACAGGCTATGAAATTTTATCTCTCATGGATGGATTTTTAGGCATTAATCAAATTAAAATCACACTTGAGGACCAACAAAAAATAACCTTTATCACTCTATGGGGAACCTTTTGCTATCAGGTCATGCCGTTTGGCCTCAAAAATATAGGTCCTACTTATCAATGGGTCATGACAATTATTTTCCATGATATGATGCATGACATATTTGAATATTATATGGATGATATCTCGAAGAAGTCTTGACTTAGATCAAAACATCATATAGTCCTAAGGACAATATTTGAGCAATTACACCAATACAAATTCAAATTAAATCACAAGAAGTGTGTATTTGGAATCACCTCAGGAAAGTTATTGGGGTTCATAATTTCTAGGAGAGGCATAGAAGTGGACCTAGCCAAAGTAAAAGCAATTATGGAAATGCCTCCTCATAATTTGAAACAACTTAGAAGTCTTTAGGGAAAGTTACAATCCATTTGGTGATTCATCTCTCGGTTTGTGGAAAAATGATACCCCTTTACTCATCTCTTAAAGAAGGGGACTAATTTTAATTAGAAATCTGAGTACCAATAAGATTTCAATAATCTCAAATAGTATTTGGCAAATCCAATTATGCTATCACCCCACCATGAGAAGTCCCTTATTCTTGTATATTTCTACAATTCTGTGCACCATAGGTGCCATCCTAACACAACATAATTATTAGGGAAAGGAATAAGCAATTTTTTAATCTTAGTTGCACTCTAATCTTTTATGATATAAATTACACTCCAATTGAGAAATCTTTCCTAGCCATAGTCTTTACCTCATAGAAACTTCACCATTATAGTCTTAATAATCAGGTTTAACTCATTTCCACGGTTGATCCTCTCAAGTATTTATTATCAATATAAACCCTCATTGGACAAATGGCCAAATGGATTATGTTACATAGTGAATTTGATATTGAAAATGTCAATCAAAATGCCATTAAGGTACAAGTAATAGTGGATAAATTAGCAAAGGCACCTCTTGAAGTGATTAAGCCTCTTATAACAACCTTCATAAATGAGTCTATAATGAATACTTTAGAATCTAGTGGCTAGAAGTTATATTTTGATGGATCTTTTATTATGCATGGATTAGGGGTAGGCATCCTTATTTCAAAACCCACAATATGACCTTATTCCTAAAGCCTTCTACCTCACCTTCCCATGCACTAACAATATCTTAGAATACAAGGCCTTGATAACTAGCCTTCACCTAGCCATCCAATGGAATATCCCATATTTACAAGTATTTGGGGATTCACAACTTATAATAAAACATGTTAATGATGAGTTGTAAACTAAGGATGATAAATTACTCCCTTATAAAAAATTGGTAGATCAATTGAAGCAAAATTTTCAAACCATCACATTTGAGAAAGTATCGAGAGAGAGAGTAATAAAGCAACTAATTCAATGACCAGTATTGGCTCTCTTATTGATCTCCTTGAAGATGTCTTGGAAATAAATTTCCTAATAGAACATTTTATTCTCTCAACACATCAATCCATGGCTCCTTTTAAGATTTATGCAATCCTTGATTCCGGCATTCCCTAGTACCATGACATCTATAAATACCTCCATGATAACATATTACCACCTAAACTTAATTTACATCAACATAAGGCCTTCATCCACCATACATCTCATTACATAATCTTTGGAAACATGCTCTATTGTATAGGCTATGATGGGACTTTGTTAAGATGCCTAACCTCGACTCATGATCAAAGAGGTCTATGATGGTATTTGTGGTTGTAACATAAGTGGAATGGCCCTGACCAAGAAATTACTTCAGATTGGATATTATTGGTCTACCATGGAACAAGACTCCTACTAGTACATGTGGAAGTGTGTAACTTATAAAAATCATGGTAATATCATTCATGTACATACACAATAATTACAACCCATAATGAGTCCATGGTCGTTATGTATATGGGGACTTGATTTGATTAGTAAGATAAATCCTACATCTTTAGATGGTCATAATTTTATCATTAGAGCAACAAATTATTTCACTAAATGGGTAAAATTAATGCTTCCTACTTATAATACATGCCTCCAAGTTTTTAAATTCATCCTTAATTAGATAATTTTCCATTTTGACATCCATACCAACATCATCTCTGATAATGACAAGACATTTAAAAACCAAAAAGTTGAGGCCTTGTGTCAATGATATCATATCAAGAAACATTTCTCTTCTCCTTGCTAACCCTAGGGGAATGGACAAGATGAAGTAACGAATTAGACCCTCAACAAGATTATGAAAAAAATAGTTAATCAGATAGGTAGGAATTGACACCTACAATTATATCCAATAATTTTGTTTTATCGAACAATTATCTAAATGCCTACTAGGGCCACTATGTATGCCTTAGTCTATAGGATACAAACTATCTTGCCTATAGAGGTAGAGCTCCCCTCCCTATGAATTTCATTAAGGGGCATTATCTCTAATCATAATTATTGATAAAAAATATTATAGGAGTTAGATCTTCTAGATGAAAAATGCAAAAGGCCCTTAAGCACTTACATGCATATCAAAATATATTGAAAGGCTAATATCACAAGAAAATCCAGGAAAATTTAAATCCAATTGGTTGAGGCCTTATATTATAGTTTCCAAGTTTGTATTTTGAGCTTATAAATTATATACATTAAATGATGAAGAACTTGATGATCCTATGAAAATAATGCATTTGAAGCATTTTTACTTGTGACATGATCCACCTTCCTTTGTCTATGGGTCCCCACTCTTAGGGGCACACACTATTCCATTCCATCCTATTCTTTTTATTCTGTTCTATATTTTTGTCCCTAACCCTGATCTTAATAGTGGGCATCCATCACGGTTTCTTATGGTTCTTATGCAACAACATGAGATAGGTGTTTTTAATATAAGTCATTGCTTGTTGAGTAACAAAGATGTTTGTTGGAAAGATTCTATAGTCTCTTATCCATATCTATAATGTATATGTCCCCAAATCTCATCACATCCTTATGTCCATCCACCAATCGCACCACCCCATCATATCTTCTTTGACAAGCGTGTCTCCTTTTAGCCTCAAGACACATCCCATCTCCATTTGTCTCTTACCATCCTAAAACCATGTTTCACACCTTCCAACTAACATTGTCATTATGGAATTATCAAAAATAGGTTTTCTATTCTGGGGTTTTTGTATACATTATGATATTTAATGTAGAAGGATCATATTAAACCCCAAATATGATTATTTTTGGATTTGATTTAAATCTTGTTCTGAAAGTGATAATTTTGGGAACTACATACCCTATGTACATAACCTCTTTATCATCACTAGATCCATTGTCTATAATAATTTATTCTCACCTCATTATCCCTTTATATACCCTTGTTATTATCCCTTTCATCAAACTATATTGTCTTATGATTGTCTTGTGTGAATGTGTGGATGTTTTGAGTGTGCATGTACATATTAAATTATCTTATTTATTTAATAATTTTTGTTAGAATTTTGTATATATTTTATTTTGTTAAATTTTTTGGGAATAAGGATGGTATTGGGGACCCCCAAAAATTTGTTTAGATAATGCCACTTTCAAATGGAGTTCCCTTACACACTGAATACTTAAAGTGTCTATGATTTTTCTCATGTCATATGACACACATCTACTTACCAATGAAATATTAAAAAATATTACGATTTTTTATCAATGGATTCCAAAAACCACCACCGATCCCATTCCCCCTCTAATCCTATCACTTTCCCTATTAATATTATTCCCATTCCATATAAAACCTCATTATATCCTATCCCATCATTACCCTACCTACCTCCATGGTGTAAGAGGATTCCTACCTAAACATTGTGAGACATAATGAATTAAATAGGGGGTCAATATTTTATTATCCCATTCATTTATATTTCTCATTATCATTATTTAATCTAGCTAAACATTCACATGTTATATCACATATCCATCATCTTATGATCTTATAGTAATCACGTTATATCCATCATCTCATTATCAACATGTAAATTAATCCATATCACATTTATCACATCATTATAAATATTAAATATTAAATCCACTACATCAAAAAAACCACACATACATATCTCCATCATAAAATCATGCTAATAGAGTCCATCATCATACATATAAAACCACATGTATCTTATCTAAATTCATCTAAACATATCATAAGTAAATATATCAACACTCATGTATCCATATCAATACATCACAATCATCTAAAACATACATTCTCATAAGTCCATCACATCACATCTAATCTAATTGAATCTCATCATATAATCAAAATTAACATGAAAATCCATCACATCAATATCATCACATCATCATCAATGCATAAATACAACACATCACATCACCTAAAATCTCATCGCATATATAAATATATAAACAGTCTACATAGAGTCCATGTCAAAAAATAAATACTAGAAGTAGGCCCATGGGGTAAGAATGAGATACAATACAAAAATAACCTATATATATGTGTGTCTCATGTCTCATGGCTATGGTCCTAGAGGCCCTAGCAATTTTGGTGGTCCTATGGCAGGATGATACACTGAATGTGAAGAATTGGCCTAGAATGAAGGAGCACATTGCTTAACTAGCATTGTTACCTCATATAGTGTCTTATAATACTGAGCCTCATGAGTTAATCTCATAATGTTATTCATCACACTAGCCATCCTGTGCTCACTCATATCCACATTAGCCTTCTCTTTGGCCTTCTTGATCATCTCTACCTCCCTTATCAGAGTTTGAATCCATGCCTACATTTCTACAATTTGACCATGATATCTTGTAATTTATTCATCGTAACTCTAAATCTAGCTCTATAGAGTGGCTACTTGTGCCTATAATCCTATGATTTGTGCCTGTAATTGGGTCAACTATCCATCCCTCTATGTTATTTGCTACTATAAATTCATGACTTATCTTTGTAACCCAGTCACCTATACTTGTGCTTGGGATAGGTGCCCATCTCTTTGTGCTATTATGGCCTCAAACTATGTCTATAGCTAGTCCCTCTCATGAGTAATCCCAACAATCTCATCAAGGCAAGCCTAAATATCAATCTATAATCATACCAATAAGGACCTCTCACTCTCTAATAAAGGTTACTACAAAAGCCGTACCCCATCTCCACCACCGCTCACCCCAACTTGAGTGCCAACCTATACCTAAGCCTAAATTTGAGGTTTAATATGTCCTATTGCTACTACTTGGCTCCTACCTCCTTTTACATCTATGGCATCCCTATCATGCCTATCCTAGCCATCTTGTGTGGGTGCCTACCTCATCCACCTCTATAACTGGGTAGGTTCTTATAACACTCCCTTGACCACCCCTCACTATACCACCACCCTAGGTTATATCAATCTTAGTGGAATCCTTATCATCCACCATACTATATATGCCACTATGACCCATGCATTAGGAATTGACATCTAAAAGTACCATGGTTCTAGAGCAATGTTCTCATAGTTTGTGTAGGCCTAGGCCCTATCTTCTAGCCTATCCCAATACAACCACTCTTACACACTCCTAAAAAATAGGTGTTATTCTCCTGACACATCCTAAATAAATCTAAAGTGCCTCTACACCCTATCTAGCCTATATCACTCTATCACAAGATCCCTACAACCTATCAAATAAAACTCAATCAACATGAACTGAGTCACTACCCCTTTATTATCCCAACCAAATTGTAAATCCCTATAGTGAATTCATGTGATATGCTTAAGATGAAGACTATCTAATACATCTTGATAAAATATCATCTCTCTAGCATGACCCTAATTCATACCTAGTAAAATGTACCATTTGAATACCATTGATTGATGTGGCTATCACACTGCTAGAGTCCCCAATGATCACTAGATTGTAATATCTCCCAACTCTAGATCTATAATAACATGGATGGCCCCAAACTTGTGACCCCCTTATAAGCTCCTAGGTAAAACTCTCGATATAAATGCATCAATACCATAGGCCCCTAGGCAAACACCATAAAATCTTGGACCATATCTACTAAAACATCTCCTAGGCCCAAATGGAACCATTACTGACTCTTGTATGAAAAAAATATTTTAATAACAAGAGACAAAACCACTAGTGTCAATTGATACATGCAAACATATATCAAAATCCACATGCCTATTGTTCACACCCACTTGCAATCCCCTTGCTAATCTTTGTAGTGTCATGGCTAGTGTGTGAGATCTCTATTAAATCTCATCACCCCATATTAGTAAGTGAAAAATTTGATAGACATCCTTTTTGTTATAATAATCTCCCCCATCATGAAATAGAACATGCTAGTCTCAAAGTGATATCACTCCACTCGTGTCATGATTAACATGTAGTCAATCCATATCATATGTATCATCACCACATCATGAAGCCCAATCAACTACAACACTCCTTACTCAACCTCTGTCAATAAGTGCATCTTGTACAATACTAAAAGATGCCATAATTAGGATGCCATCACTCTTAAATCCTCATGCACCAATCACCATAAACCTATCATTAATATTGTACTATAAAAAATCACATCCCCATCTCTAATGAAACCCTAAAATCTCTACCTAACCCATCATCTAACTCTCATATAACTTGCCTCTAATTAATCATTATTACTTTTCCCTAATTTACCTATTCCTAATTATCCTCCATCTCAACCATCCCTAATCCTATAACAACTAATCCCACTAATTTTTAATTCTACCCTCTCATTCATAATCAAACCTTCTATCCCTAGTCACCTTCATTTCATCCCTACACCACCCACTTAATCCTATTCATCGAACTAACCTAACCTAGCCTATTCCCCATTCCATGTAATCCAATTAATTAAACCCTGTTCCCAATCCCACTAACATATAACTTAATCATATCAACCCTAATCTAACCTCACTATCCCCTAACTACAACTTCACTACACCCTATCTAACCAACCCTAATCAATCTAAATCTCACCCCTTAGCTAACATTATCTAATTAACCTAAAACCTTAACCTATCCCCCACCTTACCTAACCTTAATTACCCCTCACACCTTCTAGTCCATCTATACCCATCTAACCAACCAATCTCTTATCCCATCACTTACCCATTTTTCCCAACCATCATAAAACCATGATTTGTGACCTTGCCCTAAATAACGATCTTGATAAAGTTTCCATTCACATCTTGTAGTTTTGATTAACCACGTGGTTAGCAAAACCACTAGTATCTGATTCATAATAGTGTAATATCATTGGTCTAGGCTTGTGGTATTGCAATACCATAGCTCTAGACTCATGGTATTGCAATACCATAGCTCTAGACTCATGGTATTGTAATACTGTGAGTGCCCCCACAAGACAATAGGTTGTGATGATAATTTCATGACTGAGGGCACTGTCATTAATCATGATATTATCTTGGTGAATTAGAAGATGTTATTTTTTGTGAAAAATCTTAAAAATTGATAAAATAACAAATCATAGGATCTTGTACTCACTAGTGGTCCAACCTCAGTAGGTATTTATAACTCTTGCATTTGTTCACTACAATGAGAGGCTTGGTTCAACTAGTCCATGGTTTTAGCTCAGAGACAAAATCCATAAAAGATAAAAAGTGCAAATAAACCTGTTTTCACTCTTTTGTCCTATTTTACCCCACATCTATTAACCCCCTTATCCACTCTAATATCTCTTTACTCATAAATCCCACACTCAATGCCACAAACTTATCTAATAATCCAAATTAGTAATTGTTAATCATCTCTCTCATCATTTGGGGCATGTATTTTACATTTCTAGACTATCCTCTCTTGATCTTGCATCAAAACTACATCAGCCTGAGGTCTCTTAGGACGATGTAGGTAATACTTGGGTCCTAATTTTATGCCCAAGGATAGATCAACCACCATTTACACCACATTCCCATCCCATCATTGGACTAGTCACTCAATAATCACACACCATTTTTTAGATATGAATCCTACATAAAGTAGCTCCCTATCATAAATCAATAACTCTTATCACTACTATTACTTTTCAAGCCTTCCCTGACATATTTTCTTTATACGGGAGTTATCACTGACTTGAACCCTTCTAATCAATGAAATCCTTTTCTATAAATTAGTTATTTGTCTAGAACCCATCATACTTGTGCTACTTTATCCCTTTAAATCTTAGGGCATCTGAACCATAGCTATGACTTGTGGCATCTCAACCCCATTTTATCATCCTAGTCTTATCCCACCCTTGGATTTCTATTTGAGTGACCATCTAGGTTAGCTTTGCCCATATGTTCCCTCGAGGGGGCATCATACCTACTAACTCATTTATGACACTATCTAACATTGCTTTACATGACTTTGGTTCTTCATTGAAATACCATTACTCCTCTTATCCTCTGCACTCATAATGCCCTTTCAAAAAGGGATAAAATGTATGCACTAAAATATGCTCATCTCACTAATTATGATAATTTTGCTAATTTAAATTACAAATATATTTCTTGGATAATTTATATAATGTCCCATTGTCCCAAAACCTATTTCCTACATCCTAAAAACCTTACCCCATCCCTAAAAAAATAATCCCTTCATTTATCCCCTAATAAAACCTATTTACCCACTAACCTACTCCATAAGTCACTTGCCAATTTAAAAATACAAAATGTTCTACCTACCCATCTACCACCCTATTCATAGTTATTCTTAAACCCTTAAATCCTAATAGGATATTTTTATAATTGGAGGATTCTATAAATATCCTCCATTTTATCCCCTTTCTTTAGAATTTTCTATTCTAGAGATTTCTATGGAATTAAAAATTCCATGGAAAATCCCTAGCCATTGATTTTAATGGCTCAAAATTAAATTTGAGCCACTAATTTATCCCTCCATTCCTATATAACTAATATCACTCCCTCCATGAAGCTAACTTGAAACCATCTTGAAAAATGGGAAAACTATCAACTTGATGACATTATCTTGCTTCCATTATCATCCTTCTTGCATCCATCCATAGCCACTACCAAGCCAATTGTCTATTGGAATCCATTATTAACTATCAAGTAAGCAATCTAACAATCATCCATTTTTACATCAAGGAATCATTTGGCCATCTTGGAGAGGAGTCATAAATAAGTAAAATGATGGTAAGATTCTCTTTAATATTTTGATTATCTCTTTTATCCCCTCTTATGGGTGTGTTTATATTTTAGGTTTTTATTGATAAATATAGTAATATGAGTTGTATCTAAAATTTAGGCTACATATGGTTTGTTAATTGGGCTAAAAAGTTAGAATATATGACCCCATTAACCAACTTTTTACCCATTCTGAGAGATTTGGATGCGAGAGAAAACTCATTACCATGTATCTCCCCTCTCTAGTTAGAGATAATTCTCTAGGATTTTTTAGAAGAATTGTCTATGAAAGTGTGGGGGTTAACATCTCATCTCTATCCATCACAGTTCTTTTGCATTGTGTGACCAATGTTAGAGGAGGATCCTAACCAAAATTAGGAATTGTAAACTTGGTAAAGCTTTAAACTGCCTAATATGAATCAAATTCTACTATGTATCTAGGGACATGATATATTAATTTATATGGGTTGATGAATATTCTAACGTGTGGCACACATCCCTCTTAGTTAGTTATATGGGTCCAATATATTACGATAATGGAGTAACCTATATAATTAGGGTATTGGGTAATGGTCGGCGTATATTGGGATTAATAGGTTACCCATCCATTGTTAGTTAGATATAGGTCTATATATAGGAAATGATTATCATTGTAAACATATCAAGTAAGCATTGAGTCTTCTATTTTAACAAGATATGGAGGTTGTCCCCTTAAAGAGACATTGTGGAGTTATTCCTTCCGAAAGGAGTATTGTATGGTGTTGCCCTACCTTAAGGGTATTTTATTTCTACATATATTGACTATTTGAACATATTAGTCCACCAATATATATTGTGTTGAGTTGATGTACATTATTTTCCAAGTATTATAAGTGCGGATCATAACAAGTGGTATCAGAGCTTTGATTTGGGCAATTTGTGTGGAGTGAAACACTAGTTTTTTAGAATCATCAATATCTTTCAATCCATTGTAAATTTTTGCACAATGTTTTTACTAGATATGAATAATATTTCAAGGAAGTTTTAGTAAAAAAATTGAGCCTTTTTGATTATTTTTAGGTATTTATTCATATTTTAGGGTTTTTACTCATTTCATCATATCTTATGAAATATAAAGAATTTTTTAGCGAAATTTTTACTAATTTTGTATAATAATATAGTAAAGATACTAAAAAAATTTCATATATTTTTGATATCTTTGGAGTTATTTATTGCAATTTTAAGGTTTTTAATATATTTAATGTATATACCAAAATTTGTGTAATTTTTTCACAAAAGTTTTACTGGAGTTCCACTATTATAATATGAAACTATAATAAAAATTTAGGACTATTTAGATCAATTTTTAATGATTTATTGATATTTTAGGGTTTCAAGAACCCTAATTTATTTTTATGTATCATGAAGTTACAAATATTTTCAAGGGAGGATGATATTGATGCTAGAAAATGGTGGCTACTTTTTAAGGAGAATAATACTCAAACAATTTTATGACAAAAATAATTATCTCTTTCTTTTTTTGGGCCTACACAACATTGGTTTAATTAGTTGAGATTCACACAAAAGTATTCTTCATGAGAAAAAATGGAATAGGTCTTCCTAGATCAATGGGATATAAAAGAGAAAGAGGATGAAAAATAGGAAGAAAATAATGATGGTAATGATAAGAGATGAAGATGCCAAAGATAAAAAATTAGTGGAAGAAAATAATGACAATGAATAAGAACATGCAAGTGAAGAAAAAGAAGAAGAAGAATTGAATGATTAGGGTTCAAATAATTTGGCTCCAAAGAAATCTGAGTCAATTTTTCAATTTCATGGATGCATTCAAAATAAGAAGGTTGTTGTGTCCACAAGCCCTACCAGCAAATATAAATTTATCAACATGAATGTGGCCAAGCATGTACATGTTCAAGCAAAGAATATTAAGGAGGTTCAAGTAGATGGTAAGAATATTCCAATGTTTGAATATTTGAAGCTCATTGTGGAAAAATATGTTTTGCATTCAGATTTTTATGCTTTGGATATGTATGATGTGAATATGGTTCTTAGATATCCATGGTTAGATACTTTGAGAATAATCAATATTAATGTTTAGAAGAAGTTCATGAAGTTTTTGTATAAGAAAAAGAAGGTCACTTTATATGATATCATAGTGGAAAAGGCACCAATAACAGTCAAGGTAGATCATGAGGATAAGATTGGAATAGGTGATGAAAAGCATGTGAAAGATTCATATGAAGACATAGATGAAGAAATAATACAATCAAAGAAAAACACTTCATCTAGTCAAGAGACAAAGGAACCACAAGCAAAAGGTGGAAGAGGTAAAAAAAGGTTGATAAGGTCAAAGTATCAAAAAAAATTGAGGTATATAGACACCCACATCATCATGAGAGGAAAAACTCATGGAGCCATGTGAAGGAGTGTCATAATAACAAGAACTTTGGCTATATAAGAAATCAGATTTACAATAACTATTGCTATGCATGTAAGCCAAAGAATAACTACTATGGTCATGGCTAGAATTAGAGTAGTGTAGTAGAATATGGTACATGGAATCATAAGAGGAATAATTATGCATGGACACCAAAACAATACAATTATGATCATGAGTGGAATCAGAGGAACACAAGGGAATTCAAAAAATAAGCTTGGAGAGATATCACCTAAAAGGATCACATATGGATGGATAGATGATCGAGATTGGAGACAAGTGTGCAATGATTTGAAGCACACTCATTATTTAGTTTCTTCCTATGTTTCAAGGATGAAACATGTCAAGGATGGAAGTAATGTTATGTATATGTGGACATGATATATTAATGTATATGGGTTGATGGAGATGCTGACATGTGGTACACATCCCTCTTAGTTAGTTATATGGGTCCAATATATTAGGATAATGGCATAACTTTTAGAATTAGTGTATTGGGTAATGGTTGGCCTACATTGGGATTAATAGGTTACCCATCCATTGTTAGTTAAATAGAGGTATATATATAGGAGATGATTATCATTGTAAAGGTATCAAGTAAGCATTGAGTCTTCTATTGTAAGAGAATATTGGAGGTTGCCCCCTCGAAGAGACATTTTGAAGTTATTCCTTCATAAAGGAGTATTTTATGGTGCTACTCTACCTTAAGGGTATTCTATTTCTACATATATTGATTATTTAGACATCTTGGTCCACCCATATATATTATGTTGAGTTGATCTACATTATATTGTATATTATTTTCCAATTATTACAAGTGTGGATCATAAAAAATTCATTAAAAAGGATATGGTAAAGAGCTTCAACAAGCATAAAAAGATAAAATTATCATTACTAAAGGGACTAATGAAGGGTCTATAGTCCAAAATAGAGACTATGTAATGTGTGAAGGAGTAATGCAGGGTGTAATGATGGTGTAATTTTTGTAGTAGGTATAAAATAGGTGCAAGAAGATGTGTGAAGGTCCTTCAATGTACATGTAGTGGACCAAAATAATAGAGACCAAGAAATGACAAGAATAATTGCCATGTAACATGAGAATGAAAACAAAAAAGGAAGTTTATTGTATATTTTAGCATATAAAGGGTTAAAATTGCATGAGAGAGAAGTTGGATTGTTTTACAAGGGGAGAAACTTATAGAATAGAGGTAGAGAGTTTCAATAAAGACCAAGAAAAGATTCATTTGTGAAGAAACTCTACTATTTTATAAAACTCTGTAGAAGACTATTTTATATACAATAGGATCTATGAATGAATGAATGTTTTTTTAATATAGTTTGGGTCACCCATAATGATTATTATGTGAACAAGATTATAATATTTTTTCCTCTTGTTCAGAGTATACTTTAGTTCTAATCTTTAGGATGGAATACTAGTATACAATTTAGGGAAGAGATTGAAGGTTCTATTTTAGTACAGTCATAGAGAAACCCTAAATAATGTGTGGGTGTGTCCATGGAGAGTCAATTAAGAAATTGGCCTATGAACCATAAGAGGAGGATCAAGACTAGTGCATGAACACAGAAGGTAAGGTGATGAATTTGGGTAAGAAATTAAAAGATGTTATTTGTATAAGAGGAGTAACTGATCTAGAAAAGAGGAATGATTGTGTTTTAAGAGAAGTTGAAGAGGAACTACCAAACAAGGAAGTTTATGATCCTACGCAAGACAAGAATTAAAAGAGAGTTTAAAGTAAAAGTAAGTATCTAACATGACAATGACATATTATGATGATTAGAGGTTAAAGAAGAGTTCAAATCAGGAATTAGAGCCAATAATAGGTGATAGAAGGATATAGGTAGGCCTATTCTACACCAAAAATCTTCTAGAATTATTGTGATTTATCAATATATTTATATGTTAAAAAATAAATTCTCTTTATTTTATTTATTCATTTGATTTAAAATTATGTTTTATTAATTTAAAATTGAATTAAAATAATAATCTTTATTGGTGTAGTATTAAATAAAATAATTACTAAAAACATAACATACAACACCTTAAAAGATAAGTGTATATTGATGAAAATAGACCAAAACTAGCCCACAAATGTTCACTAACAATATATACTATCTTTAAAATTAGTGCACATTCTGAAACAAGTTATATAAAAACTCTAAGAGATAGATAACGAGAAAGGAGGGAAGAAAATAAGGGAGATATTGCTATTTTACTATCCATGACCTCCAATCCATGTCATCATATATATTACTATTTTAATGAAATGTTAATTATGATTGAAGTAATAAAATAAATATAGAATATGTTTTTATAACTCGGGGATCAATAAGAGTATGTGAAACAAATAAAACTATACCTAAAAAAGTTAATTATATTTTACCTACAATAAAATGATGAGATCATGTCATATATCAACAAAGAGTATATAATATTGAAAAATATACAATATGACAAAGAAAATATATAGAAAAAAAGTCCAATTTATTGTGTTATAGAACCATTAGTCCTTTCACTACTATTTTAGACAAAAATGTAGATACGATTGAAAAAAATTGATAATTGTGTTCTGCATGTTTTGCATTAGGTATTCATTTTTCATTTACATCATAAGAACTTAAACATAATCAATTCAATGCTATGTCATGAATTAAAATACATTTCTATTAATTTTGAGACCATAAGACTATAAATGAGCTTTTCTAATAGTCATGCACCTTTAATAGGTGATGAATTTCTCCAAGAACATCAAAGACTCCTTATTACCAATTTAAATTCAGTTTTGGAGGGAAAATATAAACACCCCTAATTTTTATATTACAAAAAACTTGAAACTATGATACGCTAATTATTATAAAAAACACACTATATACACCCTGATGGATGATGCTCCTGCATCACTAGACCTCCTAACAACTATGATCAAGTACAAGTTATAATATTTACATCCCTAAAATTGATCACAAGTCCACTTACATCACAATTACAAATTGATATTTAATTAAATGTAAATGAAACAAGTAAATAGTAAATATCACATGTAAATGTAAAATATACATAATGATGAAGCATCTAAATTAGAGAAAAATGTGGATTTTTTCAACCCCATATGTGTATTCATTAGCACCTATTTTAATTTAGGTGATCTAAATAAGCTAAAACTATTAAAATTCAAATTACATAAGATATGACATAAAGTACACAATTTTAAATTATAATATACAATTTATTTCACCTAATAAATATGGAAATGATAAAGGGATAAGTCACTTAGCTAATATTCTATTATGATTTATTCTCTATCTTTGCATAGTCAATTGATATGCTTTTAAATGTCTATGTGGTCACTCAGTTTAGGAAACATAGTTTAAAAATCAATCAGGATTATATTAGTAAAGGCCTAGACACCTGCAATAAAAAGGCTAATCCACTATTTTTTATAATTACCCTATGTGTTTTTTCCAATATGTTCTACCATATGTCACTGCATCTACCTGTCAAGATGAATTATGTACATTTTTAGATCTTTGTTCTTAATTGTAGATCATGATTTTGTCGTCCTTTACCTTACAATCCTAGTTTCACTCAATTTCGACACTTTATTAACCTAATATAAAGGGTTAGAAAGGATGGGTTGGATATCCTCAACCAGACCTTGATATGCTATTGAGTGTTGCCTATGTTTTAATATTTTAAAGAGGCCTCAAACTATAGGTATCTATCCCACCTATGTGAATGTGTGATCAATAGTGTTCCACTCAAGTGCAATGTAACATGTTGACTTTAGACATTTGACAATATTAAACTTTAATTTTTATTTAGGTGTTCAAACTTGGTCTATGGACTATTCCTTTGAGGGTTTTTTAGATTTGGATGGTTTAGGATAGTACCTTAAGGATGTGCAGGTGGATCTCTTAATGTGTAATGGAAGAGATATATAAGAATAGCCTTAGCATTGATGTGTTATTTATAGGTGACTCTTTGGGTAATTTCCATCCATAATTGACATGCAAAAAATGTGGGAAAACCCAAGTGAGGGTTTTTAATTTAACAAGTAATTTTTTGGGGGATCTGAGATAGTATTGACAAAATCAAACACTATCAATAAATGACATTGTAAGACTATTGTTGGTAATGTCCAAAAAGTCTAAAATAATGATTCAAAAAGTGGAAATAGTCTACTTGGGATAATAGATCATTTACACACATATTGAGGAGATTTTGGTAACTCATGGTGATAAATTGGGAAGGTTAATCCAATAAATACATGAATGGCTAGAAGATAATTTGACCAAGAGTCAAATAAGTGTACAAAAGTCATGTATGTAAAATATAGCTCAAAATTGATCTTTTCACGTGTCTAATACCAATTTTATGTGTCTAAAAATGCCACCCTTTTTCTATATTTAAAATGTTAGATTAAAATGATAATGTAATAATTTTAGTATTTGAGTATAATCAAATTTGGTGTTTCTAGGTATACTCTGAATATCCATCTTGAATCATGCAAAACATGGAAACAAACATGTATAAATTTATGTCCTCTCATTACATAAAAATTTAAATTAATCTCAAATCATTGAAATATTTTAAATTTGAAGGATTAAAAAAATGAGCACACCTATGAGCATGAGAACCTTGATGCACGCTTGAACTCATTAGAGAATGCTATTGGGTGATTATGACCATGTAGATGACACTATTAAAACCATGGGTTTAGAATTATATGATTGAACCCTCATTTAATAGTTACAAGTTATAGTAGTTGAGTAATGTGTCATAAACCTAAAAAATCAAATGATAATTTTTTTATCTTTAAAGTTATGAAATCTATATTCTAACATCAATGTTCATACTTACATATCATTTCCAACAAATTTGAATGAAATTAAGTATAGGATTGATTTATCCACCCATGGTAATTGAAATTAGTCTTAATCACCCAAGTGTTAAGTATCTTATGTGAATTCCTATAATAACTCAAGGCTCAAGTACTTAGGTTTTTCAATACCATCTCTATTTTCAACTTAGACATGGAAACAAAGAATGTCCATAAACACTTTATAGTCAAACTTATAAATTAAATTGAGTTTAGGTTTTCCAACTAAGGTTTTATTTTGTAAGAGTGTCTCCTAAATTAATATTTTTAACAAATAAGTTTTGAAGAGATTTCAAACTCCATGATAGTGTGCCATATCCCATGATAATTATTATTTATTTAAGGCCATCCTCATAATAATTCATGTTTAGGTTATTCCTTACACAATTAAACCAAAATTATAACCATTTAACTATAATTTATAACTATTATAAGTTCCAATCATTAATGAAGACAATAATCTCTATCAAATCCATATAATCTATAAGGTTTCCCAAAAGGAAGAGCATATTTCTAGGTCACTTAATATTTACTTAAAACATTTCTTACACCAGATTAAATCATGCAATTAGGATTTTTTTGGAACCAATACCTATTTATTTAATAAATAATAACCCAATCCTTAATCAATAATTATTAAATAAATATATTTTAAATATTCAAAAGTATACCTTAATATTTATTAAATAAAACAATATTTCCCTTAATTTCAATACACTCAAATATTTTTCCTTCCATGTTTTGCATAATATTTGAGATTAATTTATATTTTTATATAATGATAGGACATTGATTTATAAATTTTGAATTCATGACCGCCACTATTATTTAAAAAAAGAGGTTCACTCTAGCTAGTGACAGACCATTGTTTATACAAATAGGTTGGCCATAGAGTTCCAGATTTAATAATACAATCAAAAGTTAATAAATAAATATATCAATGAGCAATACCTATTGAAACTTTGTGGACTTCTAATGATAATAGAGTTAACAAAATATTTTCTAAGGGAGACATAACTATCATAAAAGTGTAATGATACTAATAAGGTACAATAGTTCTGACATATCTCACATTTTAAAACAATTAAATATCCTTACATAATTTATAAACAATCTTGAATCATTTCACCTTATGAATAATAAAACCTAATTTAACATCTCATATTTTTACCAAAACAAGTATCAATCATAATAGAATTTAACTGAAAGTATCATACTACTAGAATACAACCTTGGATTTATATTTAATCCAACAAAACATTATTCCAACAAGAAATAACATGCTTACTGGTTATCAACAACAAACTATATACTTTACAATAAGGTATGGATTTAACCATATGATAATAATTATAATTTTGGCTCTCTTGAAAAAAAAAACATATTATAAATAAATCATGGTCCACTCAAGTTACCAACTAATATTCCTAGATAAAATTCTAATAAAAATCATTCACGTCACTCAAGAAAGCTCATTAAAATAACTGGAACCAAATACACCCAATCTATATTTTAATGCAAGAATAGGAGAAAACGATATCATAATTTCCTAAAACATGCCAAATAATTATATTATTGAAATAAACATTTATTACTTGAATAATACTGGTACATGAACTGTAGGCTATTGTAAGTTTCCAAACATAATTTCAATGTAAGGAACAAACAAAAAAAACATACACAAATGTCAATAACATGTGTATGTTTCTATTTAAGATTTCATCTTATTATTTTTTAAATTTAATTAAACAATAATCTAAGATCATAAGGAACAATCAATATCACTTTCAACTTGTTCCCAAATTGCTCAAGATTCAAAAATATTAACATACCAAAACTACATAAATTTTTGTACCTATAGAGTTGCATAAATATAGCTTTGTATGTTCCCACCATAATAGAGAATTACACACATTCCTAATTTAAGTAGTGGTGAAGGAATATATGTGTACATCAAACTTTAATAAATATAGGTAAATTAAAGGATAGTGTAAGGATATATCCTCATGTGCTACCTAAATTTATATATCCACATTCATTTGATTCAAACATTTATACTTTGAGAGATACTAGATAATAATAAGGAAAATCTTGCCCAAAAATCAACCAAATAAGGATAAAAGGTATAAAAATACAATAAACCAAGAAATTTTCCATGTTACCACTATTCAGAATAAGATTTCTATTTTATACATAAGAAGGTAATCTCATTGAGTATTTATATCAACTTAATGAAACATTCTCCAAAGCAAATTACAACAAAAACCTTCATGCCAACACCATCCCTAAAAGGTTTATCATTTACAATGAAATATAAGGGATTTACTCCCCTGAGAAATAAGATATAAAAAAATGTGTAAGATATCAAGTGCCTCAATATCATTGGCACCATCATTAATCCACCTCCAATGGCATGAAAAAATAACCGGCAACAACCATTCTTATAACTAGGATCAAAAATCAAGTAATGTATAATATTATTGATATTGAATCTAGATTTTACATGGTAAACTAATATTTTACCCTTGACAAATATCACTCATGGCTCAACCCTTCAGTTTAGGACCTTTTCACTATTGTAAATCTCACATTTAGGACGTCACTATACCTAAATATTTATCTTATATTCTGAACCTGATATTATGATTACTCATATCATATGTAGCCCAAAATCTACTTAAAACCTAATATATGTCTTACATTTTCAGTTATAGATCTTCAGTAAATCTCAATCCTCCTAGGAACTACCATTCATATTAGGACACTAACATTGACACTAGTGTCCAAATTCTAATGATGGTGTTCGTACCATAAAAAACTCAAATTTTCAAATCTTTCAACATGTATGGGTCAGTCTATTTTTATTAATCAATCATCTCTTGAGATAATTTCAAAATGTGTAGTATAGATACAAGTCAAAGACCATTCATTACCATCAAGTGAAAAAATCAAGCACACATTTATCTTATACTAAGAAAAATCACCTCTCAAGCTTACGAAACTACCCTATTCCTTCCTATTTCTAAATAAGTCATAGGAGTAGTCTTATTATAAGTCTAAAGCATCTAAAGAGTAGCCCATGAGCATTATTTTTCAAGTTACAATCTAGATGACTTTATACACTTGCATGTAGCATACTTCACAATTATTCACACATAAGCCCACATAAGGGGAAGAACTAAATTATTTTGAGTCCCTCTTTAGAGTATTGACTATGTAGGAAACTCTTGATAACAAATGGGTCTTTGATGACAACTTGAATTCACTTGAGTCCACTAACCCATGTTTTTCAAGGTGCCATTCCCTAATTGGAGGACCTAGGGTTTTGAGCTACAGACTCCTATCCATAACATGTGCACATAATCCAAACACAAAATATGTAAGGTGATAGTGAAACTAAATAGGTGAAAGTGGAATGTATATAAAAAGACGTGTATTATGTACATGATATAAAAATTTATGCTAGTGTCCCTTTTTTGATGACAGTGTCTAGGATGACATGGAGCTAATATTCATAATTTGATAAATCAAAACTAAGCATCATTTTGATTATTTATTCACCTGCACTTCCTAGATTTACTTTCACATTATTCAATAAGCTAAGTATTATTTATTATTCATGTTTAAGAAATCAAATTATTTTTTGGCATTGTACTTTCTATATTTAACATATTTCCATAATTCAACATTCTATCATAATATATTGTGAATCTAGATTATTTAATTGACCTATTTTTATAAGAGTATATTCTTTAGTTTATTTGGCCATTCTCCTTACGCTTATTTCCAAAAAAATTTAAAATCTTGGTGAACATGACCTCTGAGTCTTCTTGTGCAACTTTAGGTTGCTTTAGGGTTTTCAACTTTATTGAATTGTAGATTGTTATCATTACTTTTACAATCTTATTTTTTAAATTATTATTGACATATTTGTTTTTCATTCATAAGAAATGAAAAATGTTCATAACAAAGAACATTTTGAAATTGAAGATAAGGAAGCATTAATTCATCATCTAAATACAAATCAAGAATTGTTTGATGCATTTTTATATGTCGCATGAGATGAAATTAGTAAACATGCTAAGGCTAATACATCCACATATATTAATGATGAATATTTAAATGGTACTAATAAATTTATTCAATCCCATTATCCCTCCCCTTGATTAGACTATTGATTCCTACATATAGTGGGGGCACTTCATATGTCTTCAAGCCATTGTTCCCTAAAGACAAAAAAATATTCCTATATCCTCCATGAAAATAATCAATATTTCAACTCAATTACCCATTTTAATTCCTACATCAACACAAGTGGTGTTTTCATCCCCTTTGGTGACTTCCAAAATATCAAATCTTAAGCCTAATGGGTCTACTGTGTAAACTCTTATCCAATTTATTCAAGCCTCAAGAGCTAAGGTTACAAATATTTAGTAAACTACTTCCAAACCAACTCGTGCTATTGATTCACAAGATGTATTGCATAATCCTCTTACACTAAATATATATTCTCACCCTTTTCCAACTATTTTTATAACACCCAAGTTCAAACTTTATGATGGCAAGGGTGATTCTGAATAACATATCTAATCTTTCTATGCAACATGTCTTGATTATGCTTCTGATGATAAAAATTTGATCAAGTTATTTCCAAGAAACCTAAAGGACCATGGTTTAATATTTTTATATGATATAATAATATGGTCAATGAAAGAATTAAAACCTATAGTGGATCAATTCCTAAAATTACTAAAAATATGTCATATGCACAAATTTTAAAGATCAAACAAGTAACCAATGAGCCTATCAACAAGTTTGTTTTGAGTACAAAATAATGTTGGCCAAAATGACAAATCTAATGTTAGATAAAGAACTTTAAGATATCTTTAAGAAAATCTTAATTTCCCCACTACATGATTCTATTTTATTCAATAAGTTTAAATATTTTTATGAATTATGCCATATTTTTTGAGATCAATAATGAAACTCATTACATTAAACAATATTAATTATGTATCCAATACATTGACTACATCAAATACAAAGTTTCATATCAAACCAAATTATAGGGTAAAACCTATAGAGGCTAAAAATGAAGCAACAAAAATAGTGAATATGGTGTCACAAGAACCTAATTGGCTCATCTTATTCAATGCATCTAAGAGACAATTTACATTATTACCCAAGTCTCCAAATTTTCTCCTTAATAATCTAGTGGAGTATCATCTCATTTTTCTCCCTCTTCCTTTAGATTTTGATACAATTCCACCTCTGTAAATTAGATATGGTGGAAATGCTTATTTTGAATATCACCAATATGTTGGGAATTCTATGAATATATGTTTCAAGTTGAATCACAAGATACAAGACCTCATTGAAGTTAAAATATCACATTTTATGATTTACTAAAGGATTCAAGATCATAACATGGTGACCATCAAATTCAGAAGATATTCAATAATCCATTGCAAAATCATTCTAAGGAATCACCAAAAGTGAAAATGGAATATAATGCACATCCTCCTCCTCCACATTATGGTAACCTATTAGATGGTATTATTGAAACACTTGCACATAAGAAACTTCCTATGGTTAAGGGACTTATAATTCATTTGATGGCAGTGAAATTGTGGATGATGAATCATATATTCATTCCTTATATTAGAGTACATATTGATCAACAACCTATGTGGAGTGTTATGGTTGATAATGGTTCTAGTGAATATGTATGTAACATGATGTTAATCACACATTTGGGATATACATATGATGATTTATACCCTTCAACCAAGACAATTAAAGCATTTGATGGAAAATCTCAAGAGGTTTTGGGTGAGATTGATTTGACTTTATAAGATGGTCCAACACATGTGACCATAAAATTTATATTTATGCCACATAAGATATTATTTTATATGTTTTTGGGATGACCTTAGAGTCATAAGCTCTGCATAATACCCTCCACAGTGTATAAATGTCTTAGGTATATTCATTCCAATAGGGTAATCATATTTTCATGGATTCAATATGATCATAAACTACAAAAAGATAATTTTATCATAAGATAACTAATTATACAAACTATTGAGGTTAATAATGAGTGCAAGAATAAGAAAAATATAATCTCCTTTATTGGGTGATTGATACTTGAGAGGTCATTGCATTTGAGATATAAAGTGGAATACACAAAGCCATCATCTATATCTACATGATCCAACCAGTTGTTGAGAGCATATCAAAATGTTTTAGATAGATTATAATGGCCCAAAATTATAGTTACACAAAAAAAATCATTAAGAAAGGGGTTCCACAAACCACTATAACTTATATTACTACTTCACGACCACATAGTCTTATGATGTACAGTATCAAATACTATTTGGTTTCATATTTGGCATGTATACATGATCCTTGGCATCATGGCCAATTTATTATATATCTTCTTGATCTTATAGAATTATATGATCATACCTTATATCATATCATCGGCTAGCCTTCTCATTCCCAACTTTAAAATATTCAAAAAAAAAATAAATACACTCAAATAAAGCAAAAATATTTAGCATTTACATGTTCATTAGATTTTACAAATATATTTTTAATTTATGTTAGTATATATCATATCATTTAGTTTATATACAAACATATATTTAATTTATACTTGAGTGTGATACATGCATAATCTAGTTCTAAGATATATGCACATAAAAATGTTGGATTTTTTCTCTACCCACGTGACACACTATGCTAGGGTCATCTAATTCTATTGATTATTATTGATACAAATTATATTGTTTTGTTGTCACTTTAACTTATCATGTTGATATTATATACTAACACTTACACATGCTTATATCTTACACAATGTGCTAGATATGATATGCTAAAATACATTTTTCTAATACATGTATGAAAGGACTAGTATGGCATGCTTATGGTAGATTTTCATAATTCACTTATTCAACTTATTACATGGATTAATTGAATGTACTTATTATTTGATACCTTATTTATATTATATAAAATTTGAACATGTTCCTTGTTTGTTGGCCTCAATGCCATTTAGTGTTGATTATTTAGTGTGTAGATATTTTAACCTATCTTCTCGTTTGAGTGTGAGACATTTGAACATGCCCCTTGTTTTTAGTCTCCTTAGATCCATTTTATGTGACATTGAGTGATCTTGTGTATGTTCTTGATTATTTTCTAAGCTTTTAATTATTACTTCTATACATTACCATGGTCCATATCATGCATCTTGGGGCTTGTTATTTTCTATACTATGAGATTCATTGATACATGTACTTAGACATAATTCCATTATATGGTTAATTAATACATGATTCATATAGATACAACATGGTTTTCTCATCCTTTTGAGATAAGATGACTATCATATAGAATTCCCCTCACCTCAATATGGGGCATATCAGTGGGAGCATGACATAGAGACATGAGTTCACATATACATAGTTGGTATAATTAGAAGAATTTGATACACTTATTTAACCCTAAAATGAAACTATGTGGGGGTATATTTCACTTTAAGCTTAGGGTTAAGAAGATAGAAATGAAATGGCACAAGGGTGATAATCGATCTATAATAGTCCAATTAAATTTTATTCTTAGATATAAATATACACTAAATTTATTATGTTGATATAGTCTAAATATAAAAAATAACATTAGGCTAGATATAGAAACAACAAATAAGATAAATATTTAGCTTATTTTGATGATAATTTATTTATAAATCTTGAATAGGATGAAAATAGGTGAGAAGATAGTTCTAGAATAGTTGTCAAACTCTAGATCTGGTACCCTATCTATCTAGATAGTTGTGTCAACCTTGGTTAGTTATATCGATATTACTATCTAAGTTTGAAAATAGTGTCATGAACATAATTTATAGTGAAATATGATGCAACCACCTAGATGCTTCTAGGTTTGGATTTTCCTTCACTCTAGTGTATTCAAATCTAGGTCATGGCTACTAATCCTTATGAAATGGCAAAACCCTAGCTTTCCATCTTCAATGTGACCTTGGGTAAAAATAGGTTAGTAGACATATGGTGTCAAGATAAACCCAATGAACCCACTATCAAAAGAGCCTACCTACATAACAAATACTCTTAAGAGGGCCTCAGACAATTATAGTTCTCCCCTATGCGTTGTCTTGTGTGTGAATCATGCAATGCATGTAAATCAAGTACAATAATGACTTAGCTTATAACTTAGAAAATTTGGCTCTTGGGATACTCTTTTGGTACTTCAAACCTATAAATGTGATGTACATATGATAAGGATAGAAATAGGGAAGTTTTGATAAATTGAATGCTTGATAGAGTGATTTTGATAAGTGCCTTAGTCTCTTTAGTATTTTATAGGTTTCTTAGGTGAGGAATGAATGAGGGTTGATCTTATATTTATATAAATTCATTTTGAGTAATAAATCACATTAAAAAACTTAGGCCAACCATTTAGATACATTTCATTTGTAAATTGGATGACTTTATGGCATTGGACACTTGTATCAGGGAAGGATAGTAATATCAATGCTACTATCTATCCTAGACATTAGTGTCTAGGGAGTATCAAAATAGGTACAAGATTATAAATTAAATAGGTGTAAGATAAGTACATTTTAAGCATTCTAGGAAAGATAATATGTTTGTGTCATCAATATAAGATTGGTTAGACAAATAGATAGGATAAGGGGCATAAGATAGAGTAGATGCAAGGCTTTTAGAATTAAGACATGTGTATAACTAAGTCAAACGGCCAAGGTTTGATTTTTCCAAGTGTACAACACTGAAGTGCTACGTAATCATAAAATATCATATACATTTCTCCATTTAATCTAGTAATAAAATTTCTAGTTTAAAGGAAATGAATAAGTACCTGGGTGTGTATGCACACCTTATATTTGCTTGAGTTGAATTTGAGAGGTTTTATAGTGAATGACTTAAAACAAAGAACATGTTATAATGTAAAATCAATGCATATAATCTAGGTTAAAAGTACCTGAAATAGATTTAAATTAAATGAATAAGGTTTATGAGTAAACTAGTGTGTTGATGTAACTGCCTTACCTATTAGTAAGTTATTTTACAAAATTCATAACATTAAAAGGATTTGAAAATGAGATTAGGATAAATATAGATAAATATTTAAATTACATATATCTAGAGAGAGAGAGAGAGAGAGAGAGAGAGAGAGAGAGAGAGAGACCCAAATTTAGAGAAAAAGTGAGTTGCCACCTGGTAGTTGAGATTATCTCAATTATTTAATCCAATGATACTTATAACCTGGATGATCAAGCAAAACCTAAAAACTTGGCAAGATTAAGTGATTTGATAACCTCAACCCTACCAAAAGGTTAACCAAATACTGTAGTAGATTAACTTAATATGGTCCATAAAAGTTTGTAGGGTATCAATATGTGCAATGGTTTTGGAATCTAAAATTTATTTGGATTTTGTAATATTTTGAAGATGTTTCATAGCATATGCACCTTATATATGTCTCATGCTGAAACTTTGTATTATAATAATACCAATGTATATAATTTTGACACAACTATGAATCTAAATAATCTAACTATGTGTTTTGGCCAATTCAGATAATTATTTAAGTGTAGAGAACATTGTTCCAAAGCATTCCCACACTATATATGGAGAAATATGGAAATTATATAAGTACCAATGTGGAGGACATATTTTAAAAACATGCTCCCACTATAAATTGAAGATGTTTAATACTGAATAAAGATGGAGAACATCCTTCTAAAGCATGCCCCCATTGAATTTATGAAATGATATAAGTACCATATAATGAAATGAGTGTAGAGAAAATGATTTCAAAACATGCCCCCACTAAATCTAAAAAATATGAATGTGTGGAAGCCATGTCCATATGACATGCCCCCACTGAATTTGTAAACTGATATAAGCATCAAATACTGAATGAATATGGAGAACATGATTCTAAAGCATGCCTCCACTAAATATGAGAACTATTCAAAGTGTAGAGAGCATGCTTCCCAAGAATTCCCCCACTAATACCCCACCCCCACTTTTGATGAGGGAAAAATAGGAGATGGGACTTACCTCACCTCAAAAAGTGTAAGACAATTGTAAAATTTGAGAATGTAACCATGTATCATATAAAATGTATATGTCTAGGTAAATGTATCCATAAAGTGCATAGAACTAATATGATCACATGTAGGCCTAAGATGCATAACAAATATCATGGAAACATATAGATGTAATAGTACATGCTTAACAAATAAATAATCATGCACATAGGAGCACTCAAAATCAAGTCAACAAGCAATGGTCCAAAGAGATGAAAAACAAAGGACATGTTTAAATTTTACACAATCAAAGGGATATGACTTAGTTAAATATCCATGAAAGTAAGAATGACATATTCAAATTTTCATACCACAAATAATGACATATGGAAATTTCAATGAAATCATACATAGACATGGGGGTTGCAAGCAAGGAAGCATATTCAAATGATAGAATAAGAGAGATAAGACACTTAAGGAAGTGTACAAAGTAAAACATAAACATGTCATAGTGGCCCATGGATCCAATGTGTTAGAAAATTATGTCAAGTGTATAACATATGAATTACCCTATGTAAGATATAATCATGGATAATAGGCATGTTTAAGTACATATGTAAGTTCAAACATGATAGTGTAGAGTGATCGTCAAATCATATAACCTATGTGTATCAAGATTGAATAAGTGAATGACCCCAATGTCCATATGACATGAGTAGAAGGAAATGCCATCATCTAAAATAAGAGTGTATCATGTATCTTTATATGCATGTATCACACCCAATGTATAAGAGTGACATATATGTGTTTATAAGAGTAACTAAGTATGTGGTCCATTAATATGGAAGTAACATAGGGATGTCAAAGAGCCAATATAATATGTAAGTTCATTTTTTTTTTGTATTTTTTGTATTTTTTGAATGTTTTTGGTATTTTTGAGATAAGAAATATAATCCTATGGTGCCATCCAATTGATGGTCATGAATATCTTCCCACTATAAATTAGTGCAATACCCTGTGTACATTGCCAAAGAGCATATATAGGTGTAATATATATATCACTATGATATCTATGGTGCTTTGCATATGTAAAATGTGTCTCTATGGTCATGAAGAAATATTAGGAGTAATTGAAGTAAGGGTGTTTGGAACCCATCATTGAGTGCTTGTTTGTTTCTTTGAAATAGTAATAAGATGAACATGTGTAGGTGATCTAGATATCTAAACATGATGTGTAGTATAAGATTGGGATTCTATGGAATCCACTATATGTATTTGATGTAATGGTCTCTCAAATATTGACCACCTAGTAAAGGGGATTGCTTTTTACTTACCCTTTTGTGGTGGATTAGCCTTAGTAGGCTTGATAGCTAGTTGTCTAGGTATAATTTTCTTCTATTCAAGAGGATGCTCATATATAATTCTAAAATTTATAATTACCTAATTGGCATCAATATATTTGACAAATCCATGAAATATAAAAGGTACTGCCCAAAGAGTGTGTATGTAAGGTCTTCCCAATGACATATCAAGGATGCCTATGAAAGGGATAATTGAAAGGGTAGTAACCATATATAAGGCCAACCTGTAAAATCATGTCAATCTTGTCAGTATAATTTTGGGAGGTCCCATCAAATGATATAATTAATCTAGTAGAGGGGTGTAAATCATGATGAGTATAACCCAAATGTGTAAGTAATTTCATGGTGTAAACCATTTCACTTGTATAATTATAAATCATAACACTATGTATGGGGTGTTTATCGAGGTATACTTAAATGAATAGGGATGAAGACCAATTTCATCATCCTTAATTTCACTTTCATTAAATTAAATAAAACATATTTGAACCATAGGAGGTATATGTCATGTGTAAGTACCACTAATCCCATCGAGTGGGTGTTTATAATGTGATGGAGGAGGATGTGCATTATATACCATTTGGATTTATGGTTCCTCTTTATAATGGTCTTACAAAAGATTGTTAAATATTTTTTGTTTACGATGATTGCTAGGTTGTGAGTCTAATTCCTTTGAAGGATCCTCAAATGATTTTTTTGGTCATTGATGAGATCTTGGATCTTTTGATTTAAATCTACTCATAGAATGTATTGGTCCTTGATGATAATCGTAGTAAGAATTCACATCTTATCATTTAGGTAGAGGTCAACTCATATCAACCTCAATAGGATGAGGGAGAGGTATAAGCTAGAACTCTAGTAACTATAGGAGTAATGAAGCTAGGGACTCAGGTAAACATGTGAATTTTATCCTTGGTGTATTAGATAAGACAAGTTGATTAGGCTGTTGTGTAATTGTGTTAACCATGGTGGTTGTTTACTTTTTAGGCTCAAGATGTTTTACCTTATAACGTGGTTTTATTGTAAATTTTATATTAGATTTAGATGAAAGTAGTGTATTTGTTACATACTTGAACTTAATTAAAGATATAAGCTTCATTTCATGGTCCCATAAAATATGGCATAAGTCATTAAAAGATTAAAACTTGTTAAAGATAATGGACTCATGTAAAGGAGCAAGCAAGATTTGCTTGAATATGTCTTGTAACTCTTTATTTTCTATAGGATTAGTCATTTTGGCTAGCATTGTCTTATATCTCAAGACATATTCATTAATAGGTTCATTGGTTCCTTATTTGATTTTGGAAATTTGGGAATAAGAAACCTTTTTATAAATATTAATGGAAATATGTGCTAAAAAAGTGGCATACAAGAGGTTTGAATGTTTTTATGGATTGGAGAGGTAGATAATATAATCACCTCAAAGAATAGTCCTTGAGACTTCTTGGGAATAATTTGGTCAAAATTTTATCATTGGAAGCATAGTCAAGGCATGTTGCATAAAATTATCAAATATGTTATTCAAGATCACCCTTGCCATCATAAAATGTGAATTTAGGTGCAACAAATTCAGTTGGAAAAGGGTGAAAAGAGATTTAAAGTGCAAGAGGGTTATGTAACACATCTTGCAAATCTATAATATGAGGGAATTTTAAATCTTTTTTTTCAATGTTTCTAATATTGTCTTCCAAGTTTTTTATAACTTAAAGGAATGATTGGAATGTAGGCCTAGTGGGAGCTAGTTTGGCAAGTTGATTAGTCACCAAAGGGGATGAAAACATGTTTTGAGTATTAATAGGAATTAAAACTATTATATGTGTTAAAAAAATAGGTCACTCCATAATAGATATATCAATAGTAGTTTTAGGGAACATAGGTTTAAACACATAATATTTTCCCCCATTAGATGTATTTAGTTGTACTGTGTTCAAGGGGAGGGATTTGTCCACTAGAGTTTTCAATTTTTTGGTTTAATTATAGTTTTTAAGATATTATTATGCTCTTTGGGTTTTTTTTGAATGCACTCAAAAAATAATGCAATTACATGCACTTGATCATGGTCTACTTATTCATTTTCATTTATTTCTAAATTTTCATTATCATAATATTCTTCTTTGATAACCTTATCATCATTTTGTTCATTTTTAACATGGGTATCATCATGATCCAAGTTATGAGATCCCTCATTGGTTTGAGACATCTTGGATGGGTTGAGGGGAAGCTCCATATGTTCAATAGACACACACCCAATCTAGGGATATGCCTAGGTTGCATGAAAAATAGTACCAATAGGAAATTTAAAAGTACAACTACCTATAACCCTAGCTGGTTTAAACCTTGGGAATCAAAAAAATTTACATTCACATATGTTGGGTTCACCAAATTCTTAGCCCTAAAATGAAATTATGTAGGGGTATATATCACTTTAGGCTTAGGGTTAAGAATATAGTAATGAAATGACACAAGGGTGATAATCATATCTATAGTAGGTTGATTAAATAATAAACTTAGATATAAGAATACATTGAATTTATTATGCTGAGATAGTCTAAATATGAAAAGTGCAACTAGGATAGATATATAAATGACAAAGAAGAGAAGTACTTAGCTTATTCTAATGATAATGTAGTTTTGGATCTAGAATAAGATGAAAGTAAGTAGGAAGATAGTTTTGGAGTAGTTCTTAGATTATAGATTTGGTACCTCTAACTATTTAAATAGTTGCATCAACCTTAGATGGTTATGTTGATGCCACTATTTAAGTCTAAGATAGTGTCATGTATGGAATATTTTATGAAATAAGATACGACTACCTAGATGATTATAGGTTTGGATTTGAATTTTCTTTGGTACATTCATATCTGGGTCATGGATGATTGTTCCTTGTCAAATGGTAAAACCCTAGCTTTTCATCTTTAATGTGACCTTGGGTAAAAATGGGTTAGTGGACATATGATTCCAAGTTGACCCCAATCCGCTCACTATCAAAAGACACTACCTACATAACCAATACTCTCAAGAGGGCCTCAAATTGATGTAGTTCTCCCCTACATGTTGGATTGTGTGTGAATCATGTAATGTGTAAAGCAAGTACAATAGTGACCTAGCTTATAACTTAGCAAATCAGGATCTTGGGCTGCTCCTTTAGTACTTCATACTAGTATATGTTTTTAACCTATGAATGATATGGAAAAAAGGAAGATTTGATTAATCGAATGCTTGATAGATTGATTTTGATAAGTACCCTAGTCTCTTTGGTCTTTTCTAGGATTTGTAGGTGATGAATGAATGAGAGTTGATCTTGTATTTATATCAATCCCTTTTGAGTAATAAATCACATTAAAGCACTAAGTATACCATTAGTAAACATTTTATTTATAAATTAGATAAATTTAGGGCACTAAACACTTAGGTCAAGGTAGGATAGTAACATCGATGCTACTGCCTATCCTATACATTATTATTAAGGGAGTAGTAAAATAGGTACGAGATCAAAAATTGTAAAGGTGTAAGATAAGTACATTTTAAATTTTATTATAAAGATAGGATGTCTATGTCATTACTATAATATTATTCAAATAAAGAGATAGGCTAAGGGGCATAAGATAGAGAAGATGCAAGGCTTATGGAAACAATGCATGTGTAGAACTAAGAGGAACAACCAAGGTTTGAGTTTACCAAGTGTAAAAGACTTAGGTGCTACATAATCAAAAAATATCATCTACAAAAATTTACATGATTTAGATATACACTTAGTTCAAAATATTAGACATTTGGAACCTATTTTCACATATTTGAGACAAGTTTTTAGATTTATGAAAAATATTATACATATTTTATAGATAATAGGTTACATTTTGATAGATACTTCAAATTAAGACATATTAAAGGTGCATATCCCATGAAAATGCACCAAATTATAGATACATATTTGGATTATATACACATTTATGCAATGACCTTACCAAAATACACCAATTCAGGTTTTATCTATCTATATCAATTGGCTCCCTTGATTAATGTGATCAATATTTATCACACTCGATGGCCTTAAAACTACTTCCTTTTTTCATGTTGAGATAGTTATTCCATTTGACTTATGTAAGATTGACTAGATTATGTATATACTTGAGTTACACAATTGAGATTTAATGATCTCAAGGGCCTTAACACAAATCACCTTTACACTGCATTGGGGGCATGATCAACCTCCAATTTCCCTCTTCACATCTCAAAGGTTTAGTTGTGAAAATCTATATGATAATTAAAAAAGGAAGAATCACTACCAAATCAAACCACCAAGGGTAAACATGATTGTATCAAAACACAAGTGTACTCCTTGCTCTCTTTTCTTTCAAGTATTTCAATTATTTTAATTTTTAGATTATATGCATTAATTAAGCTATAGTATGATCTTGGTTATAGGTAATACACATAAAATAAATTCAAATAGGGGTCAAGTGTTCATACTATAAAAACACTCAAATTTGAAAATCTTTTAAATGTATGGGTCAACCTATTTATCTTAATTAACCCTCCTATGAAATAATTTTTAAAGGTGTAGTATAAATAAAATTAAAATACCATTCATTATCATCAAGTAAAAATAAAGCACACATTTATCTTATACCAAGAAAAAATACCTCTCACACTTAAAAATATGCCCAATTCTTCCCTATTTTCAAATTAGTAATAGGAACAATCTTCTTGTAAGTCTAAATCATCTAAAGATCAACCCATGAGAAATATTTTTCAATTGATAAGCTAGACAACTGTATGCACTCGCATATATCATATTTCATAATTATTCACACACAAGCCCTCATAAAGGGGAGAACTACATCATTTTCAGGCCCTCTTCCAACTATTGGCTATGTAGGAAACACTCACTAATTAAAGGATATTTGAGGTTATCTCAACTTCAATTGATCCCACTAACTCTTGTTTTGTAAGGTGACATTCCCTAATTAGAGTACCTAAGGTTTTGAGCTACAAAATGATATCTAGAACCTATGTGCATGATCCAAATAGATAATCTACAAGGTGACAATGAACTCTAACAGGGGAAAGTTGAATTTCTATAAAAGGACTTAAATTATGTATAGGATATAAGTGTTAGTTGTTAGACAAAAGCATAAAAACTAGTGTCCCTATTTCAATGGTAGTGTGTAGGCTGATAGTGAGTTGATTTATTGAATCTAACAAATCATAAATGAGCATTACTATAATTATTTATGCCCTTTTACTTTATATATCTACTTGTACATCATTTGATAAGATAAGTATTATTCCTTCTTCATGTTTAAGCAATAAAATTACTATTTAGAATTTTACTTTCTATATTTAGCATATTTCCATAATTTAGCATTGTACTAGAATATATTGTGAATCTAAATTATTTAAGTGGACTAATTTTAGAATACACTATTTCTTATTTGATTAGGATATTCTCTTTACCATTATTTATAAAATAATGTATAAAAAATATGAACCCATCCGTTTGTGGTACCCTAACCATTAGTTTAAGGCTAAAATAGGTCATCATGTACAAGTGCCAAACTCATAAAAATAAATGAACAAGAGGATTTAAGAAAAGAGTTGTAGTTTGATAGACAAGGGTGTCACACAATAATAACAAAAATCACTCCCAATACAATAGGACAAGAATACACCCGTACAAAAATCACACAAATGCATTTGAATTAAAAATAAAAAGTATACATTTATGTTTCCATAAATAACTCACAATTATGCCATCTAATGGGCAATATGGTTCCAAAGGACTCAACTAGGAAGGGTTTTCCATGTCATTTCCATTGTTTCTTATTCAAACAATATAACAATTAAAATATACCAATTGTAAGTGAACTCAATTGCAAGTAATGGTAGAATAAATTTAATAAGGGAGGAATCCCTTAATGTAACCCTTTCACCTTACTAGGGTTTCCACTAAGAATAAAAATCCATAATGTTACATAATAATAAAATGTACATACTTGTTTGAATGTGAAATGTTTCTGCCAAGTTTATTTCTTTCTCTTCATTATTTCTTTCTTGTCTCCTTCCACACCTGCCATGCCTTTTTTAAAATATGGATTTAAACTCATTGTCACCATTTCCTCACTATCACATTTCTCCTAGCAACTTGAGTGAAGGAATATAAACTACCTATTCACCTCAGCCACCATAATAACTTACTCTATCTTCTCTACTTCCCACTCCAATTTACTCACAAAAAAGACTCAACTGCCAAATACTCCAAACCCTAATCAAAATGATTAAGTCATTTTACCTAAGCTGAATATCAATGAACAATCATAGTGCTAAGGTATCACAATGACCAACAAATACTAAGAAAAACCTTTATATTTCCATGATAACCTAAATCAATGTTTCATCAACATTAAAATAGGTGATGACACATTATAATTTAAGGTTATAATCATTAACAAAATTATTTACACCACCATCCAAAAAGGTGTAAGACTTTCCAAGGTCCTATGCTAAATATATCAAACATAATCATTGACTCACAATATAATACCAACATAAATTGCTTTAACCATAATGAATTCTCCCAAGACTGAGAACAATAAAAGATAAGAAGCAAAATTAGATAAATGCCAATGATGTCTTCCAAACAAGATCAAAAACACTTGGAAGTTCACAACAAAAGCTAGGGGAAATAAACAAAGGGTGAACCAACTAGATCTCTTATCTTTTACCTCAATGTTCATTTACATATATAAACTAAATAATTTTCTCAGTTAAGTGTTCTAGTCTTGAACCTAGCTCATCATCCAACTGTCACCTATAATCATAAAATGACATCAATAATACTAGCTTAATATAATATAAACCAAAACAAATATTGAAATTAAAATACTGCTAATACAATAGTAACTAAAAAATCATAATGATTATTCATGAAGTAAAAAAACTTGGTACCAATGTCTCAATAGTCCAAACATAACATCAAACATCATAACAACACATGAAAATAATAACATGTTCAGATGGTGTATGATATCCACCCCCTAAAATGAGGAATCATCCTGATTCCTAATCAAATAAGTGAGGATATTGTTTCTAGAAAATATTTTCATCTTCCCAAGTGGTACTTTTCTCATTTAGCTAATCTCATTGGACCAACTCTTTCTATAAATCTCTATTTCACAAGCTAATAATATGATGGGCCAAGATTTTGATGGGTTCCAGCTGAATCATATCCTCATCTACCATCTGGATATTTTTCAATTTAAGATGTGAGAAGGATCATAAACATATTTTAATATTAGTTTCACACGAAACAGATCATGAATTCTAGACAAAGAAGTAGGAAGATCTAAGCCATAATTAATAAAGATGATCTTTTCCATAATGTCAAATAGACTGGTAAAGTGTGGAGCTAGTTTGGATGCCTTAAAAAATTTAGTAGATATTTATATGGTATTACTCTCAACAAAACTTTATCTGACACTTAAAATTATCTTGGTGACATTTTTAGATGAACACAACTTTTCTGCTTATCAGAGGAAACTTTTAGCCTTTGATGAATCACAAACATTTTTTTTCCATATTCTTGCAAAGTTTTTGGACCTAAAAACACTCAATTTTCCTAACTATCCCAACCAATTGGGGTTCTAAACTTTATCCCATAAAAGGTTCCAAAAGGTTCCATATTAATAATACATATTTTTGTAAGCCAATTCAACCAAGTGGAGGTTGTCTTCCCATTTAGACTGAAGGTCCATTACATACAATTTCAACATATCTTCTACTATGAAATTAATCCATTTACTTTTTCCATATGTTCCCAAATGATAAGTTGGTCTGAAATTTGATTTTATGCCAAACACAATGATCAAGGTCTATCAACATTTGAAAGTGAACAACTTATTTCTATTAAATATAATCATTTTTGGAATACCATGCAAGCAAAAATTTTATTTCAAATTTTTTTTAGTAAGCGTGGGGAATCATCAATCACATTACCTAAAATAAAATGAGCAACCTTGGTTGATTTATCAATTAGAATTAGAATTGTATCATGCCTACATCAGGACTTAGGAAATCTTAAAATGTAATCCATTCAAATCACTACCCATTTTATTTTTAGAATATCATGAGAATACAACAAACTACATGGATGGTAATGTTCAGCCTTAACAAGCTAACATTCCAAACATTTTTATATGAAAGTAGATATATCTTTCTTCAACCCAGTTCAAAAATAAATATTTTTAGTTCATGTCATTTTAGCAATGCTTGAATGAGTGAAATAAGATACAATATGAACTTATTATAACACTTATTCCCTTAGATTCTCATAATTAGGAATGCATATTCTACCTTGGTGTATCACAAGTCCATATGAGTCTAAAGAGAAATCAACAATATAATAACCCAACTGGGTTTTATCAAAATATAGTAATTTAAAAAAATTAATTAATTATATTCATCATATAAATTTAACTACGAGAAACCTAATTAGTGATCTTTAACTAACTGTATTAATTTAGTTAATCAAAAGTCTTGTAGCTAATCCACTTAGCTAAGGATCATCATGAACAAATATAAAAATCATGAAAAATAATGAATAACCATAAATAATGCATCTAATCATAAATGAAATAGTAAAAATTCAATCATAACTGATACAACATTACAACCAATGTTGTATAAGTATAATGCATAATTATCACAATTTTCAACAATGCATAATAATATATCAATTATTAAAACATGATACAAATCTCCATGTAGAAGACTCTCCATGACTCAAGAGTGTCCATGACTCATGTATCCATCTATAATATTAAGTGTAGTCCCTAATATAGTACTCCAACTAGGAGGGAGAGTATCATTTGAGTGATTTTATACACCAACCATGGACCATAGATCCCCTGCACTATCTCCCAAATAAGGGGATGGCCCTCTCTTCATAGATGGATAGATAATGATGGTGTGGGAATCCAAAGTAATGAATTAGAATCTATGTGTTGAAGATATTTAATACATAATGTGTAGCATAAATAAATCCATTCTAATATGATATCAAACAACTATGAAAACTATATCAACATATGAAATGACAATGTTTAATTAAAACATTACTTTGGCCAAAGTGTTCAATAATTAATGATCTCTAAGATCAGTTGATTTCATATATACCATTAAATCAGATTACACCTCATCTTGCATTGATGGTGAGGAATTCATCCACTACTTATTTAGGGTCATGAATGCAAGATTTAATAAAAATATATAATCATATTAAAAACAATAGATTCATTCAAAAATATTTTTCTTTAGCTAATAAAAATTAAGGTAAGTACAAAAATATCATATAAATTTATTTAATCCCACAAATAAAATGCAATAAATCCATAACATTTAGTTTATTGAAAAATAGTAAACATAATTAAAATAGTCTTTAATATAACATACCATACAAGTACTGATTTATCTAAACTGCTAGTTACTTAAACCACAAGCAACTTATAATGTTATTTATCTCCAAAATAACTTTATATCACATGATTATTTAAATGTTCATATTCCACATATAAAAAAAACTAGTCCAAAACCTTTTATATGTAAAAATCTTAAATACTTTACTTCACTACTTTTATACAAACATTAAAATATATACAAGCATCATTTGCACATTGTTATGATAATAATACTTTTATACATAACACAACTATATATGTTAATACACACACACACAGACACACACACAGACACACACACACACACACACACACACACACACACACACACACTTCATCTTGCATTGATGGTGATAACTAAGCCAGTGGAATTCATCCACTACTTATTTAGGGTCATGAATGCAAGATTTAATAAAAATATATAATCATATAAAAAATAATAGATTCATTGAAAAATATTTTTCTTTAGCTAATAAAAATTAAGGTAAGTACATAATATCATATACATTTATTTAATCCCACAAATAAAATGCAATCAATCCATAACATTTAGTTTATTTGAAATAATAAACATAATTAAAATAGTCTTTAATATAACATACCATACAAGTACTGATTTATCTAGACTGCTAGTTACTTAAACCACAAGCAACTTATAATGTTATTTCTCTCTAAAACAACTTTATATCACATGATTATTTAAATATTCATATTCCACATATAACAAAAACTAGTCCAAAACTCTTTATATTTAAAACTCTTAAATACTTTACTTTAATACTTTTATAAATAACACAACTATATATATATACATGGTAAATTTTTTTTTTGTTGACTGTGTAACAAATTGAGAAAAGAATATATATATATATATATATATATATATATATATATATATATATATATTCACAAGTACAAATTTAATACAATATAAATACTTCATTTTATATAGTATACTCCTACAATGAAATCACTAAGTATACATTTAGCTAATAAACAAAGGCCCCATAACTATTTTTTTTTAAAATTACGTAATTCCCATTGTGCTTGATAATTAAAACACATAGAATTTTGAAAATCATACAAAACCACTCACTCATCCACAAAAAATATTTAATAAAATATTTCAAATTAATCGATTTAATTTTTCCATTTAAAAAAAATGTATTTTAACAATTACAAACACACAACCAACTATGCCCGACTCAAGTTTGATATCATAACAACTATACACAACCAACTATACCCAACTCAGGTTTTCTATATAAGAACTCAGACTTGGATAAATAAAATATTCATGTATAATACATATATAAAAATACATACCCATTCATTTTATCATCTATGCAATCTCTTATTTAAGTTATAGACCAAATCAAATATACCATAATAATGCACAATCCTGCTAATCAATTGCGTAATTCACATAAAGTGAATACAATGAAATATTAACAGTTATATTTTCATTAACCTTAGTATGTATATATATATATATATATATATATATATATATATATATATATATATATATACACACACACACACACACACAACCAAATACAAAAACAAACCATTCACTCATCCACCTACCTGTACTTGGGTGTATGCCTTTAACTAGCTCGAGCCAATATATATAACCATCAAGAAATATTCATCCACAAATTATAATAGATATTTTTGAAATGGAAGAGGAATTTAAGATAGAGTTTTATTAAATCTAAACAACCATGATACTTTCTATATCCCTACCCTAATTCCCTTAGGTTACCTTAGGTTGGATGTAGGGTTATGTGGAGGCCAAGCCTTCCACAGGGCCCTACATATAGCCCTCTTAAGATTGCCATAACATTCCAAACAAAAGAAAACCCAGTAACCTTTTCTATTAAAAATCACTACCACATTACACATAGGAATTTTAAATACAAAATTGACCTTATAATTATGCCAAAAAAATACAAAAATTCTCCTTTTTTTTTCAAATTTTATACTTCTCTATTGTTTGATATCCACTGTATGTCATGTGCCATGCATCCCCCTAGTCCACATTTTATTTTATTTTATTCTTATCTATTAACTTAATCTCCACCACCTTCTCCTCTATTAACGACTGATTAAATTTATGGGACATAATGCATGAAAAAATAGCTCAACCAAATGCTACAATCTACTACCATGCAATCTACAACAAAACTCCATGATTTTTGGAAAATGATCATTAAATCAAAGTCAATGAGTGATTATGATTCCTAATAATCTTAAGGATTCCAAAATAATCATATTATAATCTATATAATGTTTTTATATCATTGACTTCAAAAAATGACCAAACAATACAAATAAACCACAAGTCACATAACCCAAATGTTTATTTTGTGTAATGACTATCAACTTAGTCGATAACCATTGTACTTCCATACAAAGTCAACTATCTACTAATTAGAATAATGATTATATACCATGGAAATAAAATTAGATATTACAATACTATTGTTTAATGTTAAAATGATATCCACAAACACACTATGCAACACGATGATTTTACTTAAATCATTTAACAATATAATATACATATTTCATAATCTAACATATATTATGAATATCAAACCTTTGGTCAAAAATTTAATTGAATATAAGATATTTTAAAATAATTTTATTTATCTCTTTCAACATTTGGATTAAACATATATTATAATAATTATCTTTAATTATTATTACCCAAATCTTATAGATCAATAATAACAATGAAATCTGTTATAACATCATATTGTTATACTATACAAACATACCTAATAAGGCAATAAGGTAAGTAAAAAAAAAATAAATTCACTCATTCAACCAAAAAATTACATCATATAAGATAAGATATGTATGATCATAAAAATTATCAAAATCACTCAAAAAAATCAATATGATCATCAACAACAACATAAAATATCAAATCAACCATTCAAATAGAAAACAAGGCATAACACAACTATCTATCGAATAATTTATCACACAATCATGAAATACAAATGTGGTGTGTTTAAGGGTTTTCAAATTCATTTTCTATCATCCCCCAACATCTCCATTAAAACCACCCTTTTTGATGATGCTCTCCCTCCATCACACTCTAAGGGAAGAATTTATCCTACATCCACCTCACAATAGTGAAGATATTTAGCCCAAAACATCATTTTTTCCATAAAATAATATTGTATATGAACACAATGTACATAATATAAAAGTATTTCTATCTCATAGCAAACTAATCATGTAAATTAAATATCACATACATATCCCATAATCAACATATGACAAAGCTTAATCATATATTAGTTAATCAACTAATCAACCATAATAATCCATGGATCAAACATGTTATTTAGCCTAGAGAGAAATCAAGATATGACATCCTTCCCCATTAAATCTAGTCATCATCTCGATGACATTTATTCAAACACAAGTTATGAATTGAAAACATTATGTAGTATAAAATAATATAATATGTAGTAGTAAATCAAGAAAATAAATGTGAAAAAACTTGTAAAACTCATCATAGTCCTCCCAAGTGGAACTATATTTAGAATATTGGTCCCATTGGACCTTTCATTGTGACACTTATATATTATACAAGTAGAGTTTTAAAGTGTCAATCAATTTAGTTAGTTCTACCATGATCACCCTTGGGTCTAGAACCTGTAAAACGTTCCAATCCAACACATGTAAAGGATCAGTAAAATAATTTATAAGATAAGACACATGGAAGACATTATGTAAAAGAACTAGAAATGGAGGCAATATAAGCCTATATGATATAGTATTGAATACCTCCAAAACCTCAAAGGGTACCAAATATATTGGTGAAAATTTTGTTGACTTCTTGAATTTAATCAAGCTTTTCTAAGGCTTAACCTTCAAAAACACTTTATCACCAACAAAAAGCTACCTAGTTGTTCTCCTCAAATAAACATAATATTTTTTTCTATCATTGGCCTCAACCATCCTCTACATGATTGTCTTGACTTGCTCTTTCATTTCTAAAAGCATCTTAGGTCCAAATACTACCCTATCTTCTAACCTCTCCCAACTGATTGGTGATCTACAAATCCTTCCGTATAATGCCTCAAATGGAGCCATATTCAACATTTATTGGTATGAGTTTTAAGCAAACTCAGCAAATGGAAGGCACTCCTCCTACTTGTATTGATGATATATAAAATAAAAATGAAGGAGATCTTCTAAAACTTGTGTAACTCACTTTGTTTGTCCATTAGTTTGTGGGTGATAAGTAGTGCTAAAGTTCAACTACGTACCTAATACTAAATTCAAAATAAACCAAATCCTATAATTCATCCTTTAATATTTATCCAAAAAAATATTCTATAGGAAACCATCTGATTGATAAACTTCTTTCACATATCTGTTTGCAAGCATAGGTGCATCATCTATCAAGTTGCCTAATATGAAGTGAGCTACCTTTAGTAGGCACATACATCCTACCATTGTACTATAAAAGACCATCCTTCTCTATCCTAAATATGTTATACTTAAGATTTTGAGAATTTTTAGACTTTCTTAACTTGATCATAAAATTCATCACCTAGAGAGAATTTGATTACTTGATCTTGAAAAGTACTCCTAATAGTATCCATGACTATTATGTACCTTCTACGACTTAGAACATCAAATACTCTATTATCTTTGCCTTTGATATAGTTAATATCAAATAATAATCATATAAGAACTCTGACCATCATCTTTGATGAGAATTCAAGTTCATTTGGGTGAAGATGTACAAGTCCCAAGTCATCAGTCTTGAGCTCAAATAGTTTTACCAATGGATAATGCCTCCAAACATGTAAAGCATGTAAATTGACATATGTTCTAAATCATTAGGGGTATAATTCACCTCATATGGATTCAATTTCCTAGACTCATAGGCTACCACTAAACTATCATACATAAGAACTCCTCCAAGTCCATCCTTATATGCATTGGTGATCATTGAGAATTGACCATTAAAATCAATAACTCTTAGCACTGGTGCTAAAGTAAGCCTTCTTTTTAGTTCATAAAAGTCTAGCTTACACTTATTTTACAAGATGAAACTTTGATTCTTCCATTGAAGAGAGGTAATTATATTAGATATCTTAGACAAATCAAAATGAATTTCCTATATTATCTTGCTAATCCCACGAAAATCCTTACCTCATGAACATTCTTTGGCACTGACTACTCTATAATGTCTCTTATCTTTTTTTAATCCACTAAAATACCATATGCAAAGATAATATGTCCCAAATACTACAATTTATTTGGAAAAATGCACACTTAGATAACTTGTCATACAATCTATGCTTCCACAAATGCTTCAAAACCAATTCTAGATATTGTAAATGATCTTCTTCATCCTTGTAATAAATGAGGATGTCATCTAGAAAGACCAAAATAAAATGATCTAGATAATATATGAACATATTATTCATAAGATAATAAATCATGATGGAGCATTTATTAATATAAATGGTAACATTGTGAAATCATAGTGTGTTGGAAGCACAACCATTGAGAGGGGGGTGAATCAACGAGATCTTAAAATTTTCTTCTAATTATTTTGTTCATTAATGAAGTATCAATACAAAATTCATATAACAATCAAACCACATCAAAGAACATAAAGACATAACACATGATATATGTGAGAATCCCTTTAAGGGAAAAAAAACCATAGTGAACACTGCATGGACTACTTGTCCTAAATTAGATATGTAATGAGTCAACAAGATTACTGAGCACCCACTCAACTTGAGGCACCAACCCCAAATATTCAATCACCAACTTGACAAAATATTCAACAAGCACCCACTTGCTATAAAGTATCAACTCCTTGATTTATAGATACCAATCTATAGGAGGCTTCAACCCCCTTTACCAAGCACCAATTCAACTTCTTTCAAACATCAAAATTTTTTAGTTGCTTTTATCAATAAATAATGGTAAAATTTTGATCTCTCTCTACTTATATATCTTAGATTCATTTTGATGTTTTTTTTCTCATCACTCTCAAATTCATTCTACTATTTTTTTGCTCATCAGTCTCAAATTCATTCAAGTATTTTTCTGCTCATCACTCTCAGATTCATTAAATTGTTTTTCTATTGATCACTCTCAGATTCATTCTACTATTTTTCTACTCATCACTCTTAGATTCATTTTTTTATTTTTTGATCTCTTTCTCTAGTCAATAAAATAGACATATTAGGATTTTTTCCCTCTCTGCTCTTTATTTTCAAAGACTCTATCTTCTCTACCTTCTCTGCTAATATCTTTTAGCAAATTCTTATGAATCATTTGATGATTTTATACTCACACCTTTAGACCTCTATTCATCAAGAAACCTCTGCTATCCTTTTTAATGAGTTTATCTAACCATCTTCTCTAGCCATTCATTCTTTAATAGACCTCTGCTATACTCCTTAGCAAAATTAATCCTCCATTTACATACATGAAAATATAATATTAAATTGCTTATATAAAAGATGTTGATCAATAAACTCTTCAAGTTGGCCCAAAAAACTCCATGGTCAGCTGTAAAATGATTTTTTCTATTTTGAAAACATACTTCACATTAGATTATTTAAAATCTCACTCACATAGGTCGACTTGATTAAAATGAAGTTAGGATATACCAATAAATCATTAAAATACATTTAGTGTTAGATTGATTAAAATGAAGTTGGGATAGACCAAGTAATCATTAGAATACATTTAGTGTTGGCTTGTTAAAGCCTATATTGTCTTGATGCAGTTCATAGCATGTCTAATGTAATCCATAACAAGATTGATGTAATCTATAGCAAGCCTAATGTAATATATAATATACCTAATCTAAACTATATAAAACATGATGTAACCTATAACAACCCTAATGCAATTCATAGCGTGCCTAATATAATCCATAACAACCTTGATATAGTCCATAACATGCCTAATGTAGTCTATAACAAATATGATCTAGTCCATAGCTACCTGATGTAGTCTATAAAAAATCTAATGCAATCTATAACATGCATAATGTAGTCTATACTTGTTCTCCTAGTAGCTTTAGACAAGATCTTATCTTCCAAACTCCTTATATCACCTTATTTCACACAAAAAAACTTATTCAATGGTCTTTAGTTTGAATCAATTTATCAAACTATTTTTGTGTCTCTATATTATGTAAAATATAGATAAAAAATATCTTGGCCAATTATATACTTCATTAAAAACAACTTTCATGATAAGCTATAGACTTAGTTAGTAGCTACTACCTCTTCAAAAACTATAAACTCTTATCAACATAAATTCCTTGATATCAATGACCATATTCTTTACTGAATAACAAAAACTTTGACATAACTCTTTGACATCACTCTTTAACTTCAAACCTCAAAATATGAAACATTAATGACAACATAAACCTTAATCACTAATCACCTTTGACAACATTATGATGCCAATTGAGAACACACTCTCAATAGGCTACTCATATACACAATACTCACTCACTGATCAACACTCTCTTTATACCACTACCATGATCAAGCACTTGAACAAACAAACCTTTGACACCAATGAATATTATGCCTTTACATGATGCACCCTTTTGACATCAATGACAACAACATGCCAACAAACTCCCTATTTTTCATTGATGGAAAACACACTACAATCTAAAATCATTTCAAAATGGTATTTTCCCATCTGCTCATTCTGCCCTTTTAACATTAATGATAAAGGGTCTTCCAAAAACTTCCATCTGATCCTTGGACTAGAAATTCAATAAATAACATAATGAAATGCTGATGAAAACTCACCTTAGGCTCATACCAATTATTTTAGATAACTTATGGAACACTAGAACTGTACTTTAAGAAACCTTGCTTCTTATGACTTCCACATCACTATCTTGACTCTTCACAACACAGAGAAACAAATATCCCCCTAAGTCCATACTCTCTTATTGAGTCATAAGATGGAAACCACTCTCAAAAACATTTCTAAATAGGCTACTTCTCCCCATTTTGAACATTCTCCAAGAACTTAGTTCTTTTATCAAACTAGACTTTTCTCAACTGATTCCCTCTTTGAAATTAAAGACAAAGAGACACTTGAAACATCTAGAATCACACCTTTTGCAACAATAACTCAACAATAATAATCATGAAAATATTATGAAGCATCTTAGAAACATGTTGCCCCTAACTCCATGCATACCTTATTTAAATTAAGTTAGATACACATGAACACTCACCTTATCCTTGATATAATTGATATAAATCAAACTCTTTATCACTCACTAAACTACCCCACTTATGACACCAACTAAAGAATTAGGGACTCCCCCTTTGTCTTCATAGCTTATGCTCATCACTTGAGTCATCAAGACTCTCAAAACATCCTCAAATTCCTTCAATCATCTTGATACCAATACCAATTCTCAACACAAATCAAGCTATCAAATATTAAAAACATAAAACAACCTTTTGATTACCTCATATATACCAATCAACTACACAAGCTTTTATCACACTTCTAACTCTATCAACAACATCCAACTAGTCTCTATGACCATATTAGTCTTACAGACCAATCCTTATTCCATTTGTCTCTAGATACAATCCTATTCTCAGACTCACATTCCATACTATGGATCCTCATGAATTGATCTCCAAAATCAATGCTCATACTGACCAAAACTCCTTTCACCTTGTCATATGCATACAATCTAAAAATAAAAAAACTCATACCTTACAACATAGACAACCTAAAATCCTCTCAAGATGAATCTTTATTTTATTTCAACCTCATGATTCTAATGATAGAAGAGTATCTCATTGAAGCCTACTAGAATCACCCCTTTCCATAGGTCTCTCAAAACACTATGAACTCAGGAGATTCCCAGATCTTTAAACCACTCTTATCATCTATCTTAAAATTATGAGACTAATAGTCCTTCCTTATAATCCACTTAGGTTTGACTAAAGCATTTGAATCATCAACCTTGTCATCCTTCTTGATATCATTCAAAACATACAAGTTATTTTTGGTCATGTTAGCATTTGCTACCAATCTTCATGAATTTGTTTTCTTATATCACATCCTTTAGCATGAAAAGTTAGAGTATATCCTTGATTTCACATTTCACTAACACTTAGCAAATTATGCTTCAGATCTTCTACATTTAACACATTCTTAGGTTTGGTTTTCCCATTGTTAAGACTTAGTATTCCCTTACAATAATATTATCTATTATATTGTCTCCAAACTCAGTTGTACCTTTAGTAGTCTTCTTCAAAGATATAAATTTATTCTTGTCATTGATAATATGGATTGAACAACCACTATCAATGTACCATTTAAAACTCTTATCTTGAATGTGAAAGTTAGCTTGTGCTAACATGGATTATTTTGTCTTTGGACCATCATGTTCTTTCTCCTTTTTCAATATTTTCAAAGGTTCTAACTTCTTATCAACTTGAACATACACCTTACTATTTTGACTAGGGGGTTTTGCATAACCCAAATTACATAATCTTGCAATGTGTCCAATTTTAATATAGTTGTAAAAAATCACACTAATTTTATTGATATTTGATCCTTGAACAATTTAATTTAAGAATCCTTTCATAAATCCATGACTATTCATATCATTTCTCCATGCATGATTGCTTCTAGAATTTGATCTACAATCTACAGCTCTATGTCCAAACTGATTACAATAAAATCAATAGACATTAAAGAAATTCATGTACCTTATTACAATTGATTACTTGATAGGAAATGATCTCTAAATATTTTTGAAAGGCACATTAACACTTTTTTTATTTTTAAGAGCAATGATAATCTTCTTTACCTGTCTTGACCTCTATCTGTTATTCATAATCTTAGATTTTTTGAGAGTATCAACATATGTCTTTGGCTTATTGATATTTTCTCTTCATTGCTAATATTTTGGTCATCCATGTATCCAAGGCTTGTTTTAATGATAGGTGACCTTTGACTGTTTAATATGTCATCAAGAATTCCATTTCTCTTTTCAATCTTTTGATAATTTTTTAATTTGATTGTGAATTGTTCCAAATTTGACTTCAGTGAAACTATCTTAGATTTGTACTTATTACACTCTCATTCTTTGGATGTCAGACTTGTATTTGATTCTTTTAACTATGTCTTGATATTATTGATGACCTCTTGAGCTTCCTTGGCATTCTTAGTTATCTTAGTTTCCAAGATACACATATGTTCTTCATAACTTTTAACTAGAGACTTAAACTTTTGGTTTTTCTTTCTTTAACTCTTTAATTCATCCAAAGCACTGATAAGTTCTACCTCAAGATCAACCTCAGATTCTTCTTCATCCACTTATTCATCATCCATGAAGACTTGTTTTTTTTGAACTATTAGCATCTTAAACTTCAATGGCCATCAACAAAGCTTCATCACTTCCACGGTCTGAATTGCAATCATCACTTTTTGAGATATCTTTATCATTAAATTTATAAGAGTTGTTGTCTTCAATAGAATATAGACTCCTTTTGTTATTGAATAAATTTTTATTATAGTCACCTTGATTGAAATTATTCTTACTTTTGTCATACTTATTAGACTCATTATTCTCTTCACCATTTTCTTCATCATGATCATGTTTTTCCTTTTGAGGACTTTTGGCATCAAAATGACCAATCTTTCCACAATTGAAACATTTGAATGATAGATTACCTTTGTACTTACTTGAAACTTTTCTCAGTTTCCTCAAAAATAAAGCTTTTGCTTTGGCTTCATCAACATCAGTATCACTATCAGTTTCAACCTTTATAATTTGTGTTTTCTTTGAAACCTTGAATTTTACTTCCCTTTTGGAAGATCTTCCATCATCAGTCCTCATCTCATAGGTAGTAAGTATTCCATGAAGCCCATCCATTTTTAACTTGTATAAATCTTTTACTTCTTCAACAACTAACACCTTTGAGTCAAATCTTGGGATCAAGGATTTTATAACCTTTTGAACAATAGTTGAATCATTAACTTTTTCTCCAAGACCTCTAATTATGTTGACTACTTCAGAAAATATAAGAAGATATGTTGAAATATTCTCTTCTTCCTTCATCTTTAGACCTTCAAACTATCTTCGACAGGCCTAAATCTTTGCCAATCTTACCTTGGTGTAACCTTCATAGATAAGTTTTATCTTGTCCCAAATTTCCTTAGATAACTCACATTGCATCACCTTAACAAACTTAAATTCTACCAATCCACACCCTATAACATTCATATCCTTTGAATTGTTCTCACTTGATTTCTTTCCTATAGTATCAATTGAGGAGTTTGAGGGATAATATACCCATAAAAAACTAACTACCAAATGTCAAACCTGAGAGCCATCAAATAGGTCTTTATCCTAATGTTCTGAAAGGCATAATTGTTCCTAATGAACAAAGGGGCCTTGTTTGTTGAAAACCCTTCTTTTACTTGATGAATAGACATTGCGATTCTTAAGATCTACATTTCAATTGTTAATCTTGACTTTTAAAGACTGACTATGATACCAATTATTGGAATCAAAACCACTGAGAGGGGGGGTGAATAATTGAGATCTTAAAACTTTCTTTTAATTTTTTAGTTCATTAGTCAAGCATCAATACAAAATCCATAGAGAAATCAAACCATAATATATAACATAAAGACATAACACATGATATATGTGGGAAAACCTTAAAGAGAAGAAAAACCCATAATGATCACTACATGGACTACTTGTCCTAAATCAGAGATGTAACGAGTTAACAAGTTTACTAAGTACCCACTCAGCTTGAGGTACCAACCCCAAATAGTCAAGCAACAAATTGACAAAAGATTTAACAAGCACCCACTTGCTAGGAATCACCAACTCCCTAATTTGTAGATACCAATCTATAGGAGGGAGGCTTTAACCCACTTTGCCAAGCACTAACATAGTTGCTTCAAAATATGTACCTTTTTTAGTTGCTTTTATCAACAAATGATGGTACAATTTTTCTCTCTTTGCTTATCTATCTTAAATTCATTTTGTTATTTTATTTCTCATCACTCTTAGATTCATTATGCTATTTTTCTACTCATCACTCTCAGATTCATTCTATCTTTTTTCTCATTACTCTTAGATTCATTCTACTATTTTTTTGCTCATCACTCTCAGATTCATTCTATTATATTTATGCTCTCTTTCTCTACTCAATCAAATAGACATATTAGACTCTTTTTCCTATATTCTCTTTATTTTTAATACTTTATCCTCTTTGCCTTCTCTACTAATCTCTTTTAGCATATTCTATATAAATCATTCAATGATTTCATACTCACACCTCTCTAGCCCTTTGCTCCTCAATAGACCTATGCTCTCCTCATCAAATTTATCTAATCATATTATCTAGCCATTCATTCCTCAATAGACCTCTACTCTACTCCTTAGTGAATAGTAATCCTCCATTTCTATACATGAAAGAAAATATGATCTTGTTTATATATAATATGATGATCAATAACCTCTTCAAGTTGGCCAAACAAAACTCTATAGTCAGTTATAAAATGATTTATTTTATTTTAAAAACATAATTCACATTATATTATTTAAATCTCATTCACATAGGTCATCTTGATTAAAACAAAGATAGGATAGACTAAAAAATCATAAGAATACATTTAGTGTTAGTTTGATGAAGTCTGTAGTAATCTTGATGTAGTTTATAACATGTATGATGTAATATGTAGTAAGCCTAATATAATACATAGTAAGTCTAACGTAATCCATATCAGACTTGATGTACTCCATATCAAATCTGATGTAATCTATAACAACCTTGATATAGTCTGTATCAACCCTAATGTAATCATAGTAACCTTGATGCAATCTATATCATGTCTGATATAGTTTTTAGTTATCTTGATATAATCTATAGCATGCTTGATGTAGTCTATAGAAAATTTGATGTAGTATTTAGTTTCTTGATATAATATATATAAAATATGATGCAATCTATATCATGCTTGATATAGTCCATAGATGTTCTCCCAATAGATCTAGGCACAATCTTATTCTCTAAACTCCTTAGATCACCTTCCTTCACATAGAACAACTTATTTAATAGTCTTTAGCTGAATCAATTCTACAGGCTATTTTTGTATCTCCATATGATGTAAAATATAGATAAAAAGCCTCTTGGCCAATTTTCTACTTCACCAAAAATAACTTTCATGATAAGCTATAGACTTAATCAGTAGCTACTAACTCTGTAGAAACTACAAACTTTTATTACCAAAAATTCCTTGACATCAATGACCATATTCTATACTAAATATCAAACCCTTTGACATAAATCTTTGACATCACTCTTTGACAACAAACCTCACAAGATGTAACATTATTGACAACACCAACCTTGATTAGTAATCACCTTTGATAACATCATGCTACCAACTAAGAACACACTCTCAACAGACTACTCATATCCACAATACTCACTCACTGATCAACACTCTTTTTATGCCACTACCATTCTCAATAACTTGACCAAATAGATGTTTGACATCAATGACCATTATGCCTTTACATGATGCACCTTTTTGACATAAATGACAACAACATGCCAACATAGTGCCCATATCGAGTCCTAAATGCTATTTTCAAAATATCCTCTTCACGGATCCTCAATTGGTGATACCCCTCTCTAAGATCAAACTTAGAAAAGACCGTTCCCCTTCACATTTGATCAAAGAGATCATTAATTCATGTAAGTGGATATATATTATTTATTTTTAATTTATTAAACATCTTATAATCTATACATATGCAAAGAGTGTCATCCTTCTTGATGAAGATAATTGGTGTACCCTAAGGTGACACAATTGGTCAAATCATCCCTTTTGATAAAAAAATCCTAAATTTGTGCCTTTAACTCAACCAATTTAATGGTTTTAATTATGTGTAGTACCTTAGAATGCAGTTTTGATCTAGGTATGATATCAATCAAGAAATTAAACTCACGCTTAGGTGGCAATCTTGGTAATTCTTCTAGAAACATGTCATTAAAGTTTCTTAGAAAAAGATAATATTTGATAGGTGGTTATATAGACTCTTTCATCTCATTTATCTTAATGATAAATTCATGGAATCCCTTCCTTTGATCTTTTTTGAGTTACATTATAGAAATCTACCTTATCTTCAACTACCTTTTCTCACCTTGAAATTGTGTCTAATTTCTAAAATCATCTTGACACTCAACCTTCTTTAGAAAATAGTCTACCTTGTATTTATGCTTTGAAAGATAATTACCTCTTAGGATCACATCATATGATCCCAATGGTGGTACAAAAATATCTACTACTATAGTAAATTTAGGCAACCTAATCTCTATTTCAACTATACACTTGTCAACTTTGACCTTTGACTCATTCCCATACTATACCGACCATGCATTTTCTATAACTCCAACCTTTCTAGAAAATTTACTAAGTATTCTAGGAGTAATGAAACATTATAATGCTCACACAATCAAAATAGAAACTAGATGATTGAATAAAATACTAGATAGTTCTATGGGCAAAGCTTGATACTCATACTATCGATTATCAACAACTACATAAATCCACTTATGGCATGTACCTTACTGAGAATCAAAAATATTATTCTTGGACTTATCCTGAGGACATTCTCAACCAAAATGGTCACCTCCATATATGAAGCAACCTCTAACTTGTCCTTTCTTCTCAGATTATTAGTTTCCCTTAAAACCACCCTTGAAACCATTACTAGGTTTCTTATTCCTTGAATGACTATTAAACTTGGCATTTTGATTCTTGAAATGACCCTTGGAATCTCCACTCCTTTGCTTTTAGTTCTTCTTCTTGAAAGTTGATTTAAAACTTATAAATTTTTGTTTGAACGTATCTTTAACTTAAGTAAGAGATTTTAGTTTTTGTTCTTACTTGAACACCTAATCTATGGTAGATGGACCATGCACATCTACTTCACCATTAATTTGGGGTTTTAATCCCATGATGAATATCCTGATTTTAAACCTCTCATCTGCATAATACTATGGTACATACTTAAAAATCTTGGTGAATTACTCCCAATATTCATTCACCAAAAAATCCACTTTCTTAAGATTCTATAAATATGTAAGATTTTGATTGAAGTACAATTATGGAAGCCATTATGACCTAAATAGTGTCACAAAATATTATCAAGTGATGGTGGTTGAGTCGAGGTTCATCTTGAACTTCTTATTTTTCCATCAAGTTGGCGCTTCACCAAAAATCTAATAGTCTCCCTAGACTACTTTCATGACTTCAAAATAATTTCAAATATATAAATACTTTTCCATTTATGTTATCCATGCTTCATCTCCATCCCCAAAGTTGTTCCATTGAATTTGGGTGGATTAACCTTCTTCATGCACATGTTAACTCTACATCTACTCGAGCTCTCACATCCTATCACACTTCCTCATGCCTTTTCCATTGAATATGTTCCTGGTCATCATAATTATCTTCAAGTTTATCTTGAGCATTATCCTATTCATGGCCTTGCACTTCCCATTTTAGGGCCATGATTTAGTCCCTATTCTCTTATATGGTTGCAAAGATTTGGTCCAAATTTGTAGCTTGCTTAGTAGCAAAATGATTTGGATCAATAGGGGGTTTGATATTTGGATTACCCTCACCTCTTAGTCTAGAATGAACTATTGTTATTCTTGATTATCAAGAGGATAAGTTTGCATTAGTAGACACATTAAGTCCTAAAGTTTGAGCCTTAACTCTGATACCATAATGTAACAACCCCATGGATTTTACTAGAATATAATAATTTTTAAAAAAATTTAATTACACATATTCATTATATAGATTTCACCATGAGAAACATAATTAATTATTTTTAACTAAATTTAATAAATTTAGTTAACCAAAAAGTTTATAGCTAATCCACTTAATTAAGGATCATCATGAACATATATGACAATCATGAACAATACTGAATAACCATAAATACTACATCTAATCATAAATAAAATAGTACAAATTTAACCATGGATCACTATTGTAGAAGTATAATTCATAAATATTATAATTTTCAACAATACATAATAATATCTCAACTATTAGAACATGATACAAAGCTCCACAGAGCAGAGTCTCTATGACTCAAGAGTCAACATGACTCAAGTATAAATCTATAATTTCAATTATAGTCTCTAGTATAGTTCTCTCACTGGGAGGGAGAGCATAATTTGTGTGCTTTTACACATTGACCACATATCATAGATCCCATGCACTATCTCCCAAACAAGGGGATGGCCTTCCCTTCATGGATGGGTATATAATGACGGTATACAAATATAGAGTAATGAACCAAAACTCATGTGTTGAAGATATATAATACATAATATGTACCATAAATAAATCTATTTTAATATGATATCATGTAACTATGAAAACTATATCAACATATGAAATGACAATGTTTAATTAAAACATTGCTTTGGCTAAAGTTTTTAATAATTAATGATCTCTAGGATCAGTCAATTTTATACACACCACTCAATCAGATTACACCTTATCTTAAATTTATGGTACTAATAAAGCTAGTGGAATCCATTCATTTCTTATTTAGGATCATGAATGCGAGATTCAATAAAAATATATAATAATATAAAAAATAGATTCATTCAAAAATATTTCCATTTAGCTAATAAAAATTAAGTATAGAAATATCACATATATTCATTTAGTCCATCAAATAAAATATAGTGAATCCATAACATCTAGTTTATCAGAAAATAAAAAATAGAATCATAAAAGTCATTAATATAACATGCCATCTGGGTAATGATTTATCTAGATTGCCAATTAATGTTTATATCATTTTATTTCTCCCCAAATTAACATTATATCATAGGCTTATTTAATTATTAAAATTTCACATATAACAAAAGCTAGTCCAAAAAACTTTATATTTAAAACTCTTAAATAATTTACTTTAATGTTTTTATACAAACATTAAAATATATACAAGCATCATTTAAACACTATTATGATAATGATATATATATATATATATATATATATATATATATATATATATATATATATATATATATATATATATATATATATATATATATATATATATCAAGCACAATGGAAATTACTCAATTTAAAAAAAAAGGTTATGGGGCCTTTTTTTGTTAGTTGAATGTATACTTAGTGTATACAACATACTCTAAGACAAATGATAGTGGATGTCATCTTAGCAGTAACTATATACAATTAATTATTTATATTGTATTAAATTTCTATTTATGAATTTAAAAAATATATATACATATAAATGGTATAATTTATATGTTTGTTGACTATGTAACAAATCAGGAAATATATATATATATATATATTTCTTGATTTGTTACATAGTCAACAAACATATAAATTATACCATTTATATGTATATATATTTTTTAAATTCATAAATACAAATTTAATACAATATAAATAATTAATTGTATATAGTATATATATATATTTCCTGATTTGTTACATAGTCAACAAACATATAAATTATACCATTTATATGTATATATATTTTTTAAATTCATAAATACAAATTTAATACAATATAAATAATTAATTGTATATAGTTACTGCTAAGATGACATCCACTATCATTTGTCTTAGAGTATGTTGTATACACTAAGTATACATTCAACTAACAAAAAAAGGCCCCATAACCTTTTTTTTAAAATTGAGTAATTCCCATTGTGCTTGATAATTAAAACACACAAAATTTTGAAAATCATACACAACCACACATTCATCCACCAAAACTATTTAATCAAATATTTTAAATCAATCCATTTAAGTTTTCCATTTTAAACAAATGTATATGAATAATTACAAACACACAGTCAACTATGCCCAACTCGGGGTTGCTATCATAACAACTACACACAACTGACTATACCCAACTTGTATTTTCTATATAACAACTTAGACTTGGCCAAATAAAATATTCATGTACAATACATATATACAAATTCATACTCAGTCATTTTATCATCTATGCAATATCTTATTTAAGTTATATACCAATTAAATATACCATAACAATACACAATCATGTTAATGAATTGCATAATTCACATACATTGACCTTAGTGTATATATTTATGCATACAACCAAATTCACATACAAACCATTCACTCATCCACCTCCTAGGTTTATGACTTTAACCATCTAGCTTCCAAACCCAAATAAGAATAAATATGCATGTTATAGCCTCTATACATAGTCATATTTAAATGCAATGACCTTAAATAAAATATATGAATTCATTTTAATTCTAAAACAATAATATTTCCATATGAATCAAACACATCAAATTCATCCATATAGGTACCTAATAACTAGATAAATTTAATACTTACAATTTCTTTCATAATCCCCAATTTTTCAAAATGCTTGTGTGTGTGTGTGTGTGTCATTCGCTCAACCCAAATATATAAATAAATATGTATCTATGTATATACATACATAGTACACTTAGTATTTAAGAATTCATACATCTTAAAACCCAAAATACAATAAGTTTAAACACAATCGAGTCCAAATTCCAAACAAAGTTTACTAAATACCTTAATGAATATATATCTTAACTAGTTCGACACAAACTAGCTCAAGCCAAAATATATATACCCATCAAGAAATATTAATCCATAAATTATATCAAATATTTTCAAAATGGAAGAGGAATTTAAGACAAAGTTTGATTAAACCCAAACAACCATGGCAATTCCTACAACCCTACCCTAATTCCCTCAAGTTACCTTGGGTTGGATGTAGGGTTCTGTAGAGGTCGAGCCTTCCATAGGGACCTACATACAATTCTCTTAAGATTTTAATAACATTCCAAACAAAATTAAACCTAATATCCATTTCCATTCAAAATCTCTACCACATTACACAAGAATTTTAAATGCAAAATTGCCTTGATAATTATGACAATAAAACTAAAAATCCTCCTTTCCTTGAATTTTACCCTTCTTCTATACTATTTTCTATCCATTATATTCCATGTGCCATGCATCCTCACAGTCCCACCTTCTCTTTTATTTTATCATTCTCCATTAACTTACTCACCACCACTTTCTCCTTTATTAATGACTAGTTAAACTGACTAAACAAAATGCATGCAAAATTAGCTCAACTAAACTCTATAGTCCACCACCATATAGTCTACAACAAAACTCCATAATTTTTTCAAAATGATCATTAACAGATGATTAAAAACACTAATTATATCAAGGCTTCCAAAATAATCATATTATAATCTATATAATATTTTCATGTCATTAACTTTATAAACTGACCAAACAATTCAAATAAACCACAAATCACATAGCCTAAATGTTTAGCCCATGCAATGAATATCAAATTAGTCAATAGCCATTATATTTCCATGCAAAGTTGATTATAAACTAAATATAATATTGACTATATAGCATGGCAATACAATTAGGTATTACAAGACTATTGTTTAATGTTAAAATGCTATCGACAAACACACTATGCATCATAATGATTTTCCTTAAATCATTTAACAATGCAATCAATATATTTCATAATCTAACATATATTATGAATATAAAACATTTGTTTAATCATTTAATCAAAGTCCAGATATTTTAAAACAATGCTATTTATATATTTTGATATTTGGATTAAACATATTTATTTAATTATTATTACCTAAATCTTATAGATCAATAACAATAATGGAATCTGTCATAACATCATATTTCTATGCTATATAACCATACCTAATAAGGTAGTAAGGTAAATAAAACATAAATGGATTCACTCATTCAACTAAACTATTACATCATATAAGAGAAGATACATATGATCATAAAAATTAGTGAAATCACTCAAACAAATCAACATGTTAATTAAGAGAAACATTAAATATCACAATAGACATTCAAATAGAAAGAAAAGCACACTACAAATATCTATCAAAAAAATTTATCACACAATCATGAAATACAAATGTGGTATGTGTAAAGGATTTTAGATTCATTTTCTATAATCCCCCAATGTCTCCATATAAATTACTCTCTCTAATGATGCTCAACCTCCATCAAACTCTGAGGGAAGAATCTATCATGAATCCACCTCACAAAAATGAAGGTAGTTTTCTCGAAACATAATTATATCCATAAAATAATGTTTTATATGATCACAATGTATAGAATATAAAAGTACTGATAATTCATAGAAAACTAATAATGTAAATTAAGCATCACATAACTACCCCATAATCAACATATGACAAAGCTTAATCATATATTAGTTCATCAACTAATTAACTGTAATAATCCATAGATTAAATAGGTTATTCAACTTAGAGAGAAATCAAGATGTGATAAATAAAACAATTTTCTACTATTATATTTGATGAATTAACATATAGTTTTATGCATCTGGGGTCAATTTTCTACTGAAATATAATAAATTTTCTAAAATTTGACATTAAAATAGAAATTTTATAAATGTAATTCCTTATATGAAGATAATCAACCACTCTATTTTATTTACCTTTTACATAATCAATATTAGTATCAAATTTGTTGATAAATTTCAACCACCTTATTTGTCTCAAATTTAGTTCATATTGAGTGAATAAATGAAAAATACTATAAGGATCATTTTTTTTTTGAAGATTACCCCAAGCAAGAGGTGTTTCCATTTATGAAGTGCATGGACCACATATGCTAGTTCAAGGTCATGGGTTGGGTATTTTTGTTCATGTGCTTTGAGTTTATGGGAGTCATAGGCAACCACTTTTCCATATTGAGATAAAACATCTCCAGTACCTTCTTTATAAGCATTAACATAGATTTTAAAATTTCCATATGGATCCTAAATGATAAGGATAGGTGATAAAGTTAACAGTTATTTCAACTTTTGGAAGGCTAGTTCACATCATGGGGTCCATTCAAATTTATTTCCTTTCTTATGTAAGGAAATAATAGGGCTATCAACCTTTGATAAGTCTTCTAAAAACCTTTTATAATGACCATCCAATTAAATGAAGATACACACTTCATTCATGTTTTTAGTAGGAGTTTGCCACTCATTAATAGTTCCAATCTTTATATGATTAATTACAAGTCCTTATATAGAAATGGCATGCCCTAAGTAGTGAATTTATATTTGGTATAAGGAACATTTGGAAAAATTAATATAAATTTTTTGTTGCCTTAACCTTTGCAAAACTAAGTGTACATTTTACTCATGTTTTGCCTCATTATTAGAATAGATCAAGATTTCTTCAAGAAATACCATCACAAATTGATGTAAGAAATATCAAAATATATTATTCATAAGATTTATGAATTAAAAAGATGAATTTTAAGACAAAAAATAATAAAAATAAATTCATGATGCCCATACCTTGTCCTAAAATCAATTTTATGCACATTTTCATCCTTGATGTGGAGTTGGTGAAACACTAAACAAAGATCTATTTTAGAAAATATAGTTAACCCCTTTATTTTATCAAACATATCATTGATTAAAGGAATGGGGTATTTATTTTTGATGGTGAATTTATTTAGCTTATGGAAGATAATAGAAATCCTCAATTTAACATCCTTCTTCTTGACAAAGACAATCAGGCTCCCTAAGGTGATACATTTGGTTTAATCAACCCTTTTTTCATTAGATCTTATAGATGAAAATTAAGTTCTCTTAGATATACCAAATTAATAATGTATGGGTGTTTATATATAGGTGGAAATCCATGTATGATGTTTATGTAACAATATAACTCTCTTTAGAAGAAAACTATGTAGTTCTTTAGTAAATACATCCTCAAATTTTGTCAAGATAGGATAGTCTTAGAGTAGGTTCTTGATTCTTAGATGTTTAATTTAACTGCACTAAATAAAGTTTGAATCCTTTTCTTACTATTTTTTTCACCTTCAAGATTTAAATAATATTTTTGGTTGAAGCCTTTATAACACCCTGAATTTACACAAATTTATTGACATCATCAAGGAATTATATTCTTTTATTGAAGAAATCAAGATTTGTTTGGTGTTGTTGAAACTAATCCATGCTTATTATCAGATTATTAGAACATAGTGGTGCTAAAAATATATTTATTTTATCCTTTAGGACCCTAATATCAATATTAGTTTGTTCTAAACATTCTAAAATAGATACTCTTTTTCCTATGCCAAAATCTACCTCCCATCCTTATCTTAGTTTAAAGGGTTTAGTTTTGCACTTAAAAATAATTTTAGGAGGAATGAAATTATTAGTTGCACCAGAATATATTAAAATAGTCAAGAAAAAACTATAAATTTCACCTATGGTTTTGATTAAGGTGGATTGAAGGTCAACATTTCTACTATTTACAACAACACACCATGTGGTTAGGCGGTTGATTTCTTCATAGTTGAGGAAAATCATTGTATTAATGGTTATCACTACACTCCAAACATACTAAAACAATATTTTAGAGATAAAGGTACAATATTATCTCCTTTTATAGGGCCAAAAAATCTATCTTACTATTGGTTATAGTTATCTTTGTTTTTTTTTGAAAACTTATGAGGTTTGGAACCTCTGTTTGAATTATAAATTTTTCCATAAATGTTTTTGTTTTTTTATAAGACATTTTTTTATGATCAAATTTATTAATTTGTTTAATCACATGAGTGTATACAATATTTATGGATTATATAGCACCTTATTATTGTACACTTGGAAAAATCAAACCTTGGTTGTTCTTCTCAATTTTGAGCATTTCTCACTTTTGGAAGTCTCACATCTACTCTATCTTGTACCCATTAACTTGTATCTTGGTTTGAATAGTCTTATGTTGATGACCCATACCAAAAATATTTATTATAAAGCTTAAAAACTACTTATCTATAAGTTATGAGCATGCACCTACTTTCTTATATCTTGGATACTAACATCCTGGACAAACACCTACATCGATGCAAGTGTCCCACATCGACACTAGTGTCTAGTGCCCTAAAGTCATCGAATTTGAAAATGAAACATATCCTAGTGGTTAGTATAAGTGATTTAATGTGAGTTATTTCTCCAAAATTATTGATATAAATACAAGATCAATCCTCATAAATTCCTCACCTACAAAACCTAGATAAGACCTAAGGCAACTTATCAAAGCATTCAATAAAGTAATCAATAAAGCAAAGCTTCAATATTTTATCCTCTTTTCATATTAGTCATAGGGATAATATATACACAAATTTGATGTACTGAAGGAGAAAACTAAGAGCTATATTTTCAAAGTTACAAGTTAGGACACTATTGTACTTATTGTCCACATACTGCATGATTCACATAAAAGCCAACACAGGAGAAAACTAATTAGTATGAGGCCCTCTTTTGAGTATTGGCTATGTAGGTAACACTCATAGATAGAGGGATATTTCCCAAGGTCACTATGAATATGAATAACTAAAGTTTTATAATTTCATGAAGAGAGATAGTTCAGGACCTAGATCTAAATGCACTCTAGAGTGAAGGTGAAGATAAAACCAAAAGCATCCAGGTGGTTACATCATTTATAGTAGGTATTTTACACAAGATAACTAAATTAGACTTACATAGTAACATTACTGTAACCATCCAAGGATGATGCTACTATCCACAACTCTAGAGGCACTCAATCTAGAATTTGACACCTATTCTATAATTCTCTTTTAGTTTTCTTCCTACATGTTCTAGGTCTAGAACTGTGTTAACATCAAAACCAATTAAGTACATTAATTATTTGTTATTTCCATGTCTAGCATATTTATACTTATGATTTTTAGCCTATCTCATTTTAATAAATTTAGTATATGTTATATATTATTTTATCATCTAATTGGCTTGCTATAGAGATAATTTATCACCCTTGTACCTTAGGTTATCTCTATCTCCTTTAACCTAAGATAACCCCAATCAATAAATTTAGGGTTAGACATTTGATGAACCTGAGATTTATAATCTAAACCCTAGGCCAATTAGGGTTTTCTAGTTTTTCTATTGATGATCCTAGATTGATATAAAATATGTATAACATGAATGCATATATCACCCATTCTGGTTTCTAATTTATGATAGTTTATATGGTTTACTATATCACTTCCCTTGTCAAAAAAATTAATCAAATTCATACACATCATGAGAGGGTTTTAAATTAGAAACAACACTTGATATGTCTTCAAAATTCCTTTTACAATGTTATAGAGACAATATCTAGATGCCAATGTGCATGCTATCATCCATTTGATATTCCTAAATCTTATTTGAATGATATCTACCATCCTACACCCATTACATAACCATGACTTATATTAGATGTTGTGGTCCATTTTGTTACTACTTGAAGAGGTAAGGTTGTTTAACCCATTCCCACATGTTAATATACAACAAGTGCCTCCTAAAACTAAACTTGTAATAAAATATAAGGGATATGAAATTATTGACCAATTGATCAATACACATGAAAAAATTTCAATCCTTGAGATCCTAAAGAAATATAATTTTTACAAGGATATCTTAAATGAGTCATTGCATGAGACACAAGTTCTAAGTGATATCGAGACTGCTTATTTTTTGGATATCATGAAATATTTCAAGAATAATGCCAAGCTCATTACCTTTTATCTAATAGATTTACCATCAAAAGATATTATTAACCAAAATTTTCTTTGTTCATATAAGTGATCACGTAAAATAAAGGTATCAAAAGGGTGCTCGTTGATAATGGATCAAGCCTAAACATTTGTATCATAAAATTCCTAATCACCATGGTTATTATCACCAATATTCTTCAAAAAATGGTTATATACATAAAAGGATTTGACAATTTGCATATCCCTCCAGTTGGTCAAATCATACTAGATGTGACATTAGGATCAAAAATAGTTTCAACTAATTTTAAGGTAATGTCTTAATCATTACATTATAATTTAATTTTGGGTAGACCTTGGATACATTCAATACAAGATATCCCATCTACACTTCACTAATGTGCAAAATTCATACATGATGGGACCTTATTATCCATGCCTAATGATGATGAACCATTCAAATTTTGAAAAATGATACATTTTAAAATTGAAGACATTCCTACAATATTATAACCTAAATAATACATTTCTTTTGAGCACATACACACATATGAAATAGGTGAGTCAAGTAAAATGTATCCTTTATTTTTTGATGTAAATAAGGCACTAAATATTGAGTTACACATAGATGAAAATAAAGAGAAATAACCATTACTAGAGGAGAAAATAAAACCACAAGAGCCCCCACCATTTGAGCTTCTTTTATTGGTTAATATTGAGCAAAAAAACAATCATGTTTTAGATTAATATGACAGTGATGATGATACCGTTTATGACATGACAAATGAGAAAATGTGAAAACTAAAATTTGATCCACTTGATCACCTTTTGCATAACCTATTATAACCTAAAGGTCCAGGTAAATATAAGATAAATCCACTTTTAGAAGATACAAAATTGAATCTAGATAAGGTAAAAAAAATAAATAGAAGATGAACATGTAATCGCTTGTTACTCTATACATCCCTCTAAGTTGAAAACATTGAGTTAAACTTACAAGGGTCAAATGTAAATTCATCATGTAAATAATGTGGAGCCTTCTCAAAAGGCTTCAATTTTTTTTTTTCAGATCACTACAACAAAAAAAAATTCTAAATACCATGTTATCTATGTTACTTGAACATAAAATGATTTATTTACCTTATATTAGACATAGATCATGAAGTAGACTTATACCTACAAAAGATAAGATACCATATTATAAATATCATCAGATCATTGAACATAATACCAATCAATGTGAGGCATTGAAGAAACTAATTTAGAAATATATGAATGAAGGATGCATACACATTGTGTTCAATATGATAAAAAAGTAAAATCCTTCATATGTTTTAGAAGATAATTGTCTCTCAAAATGATCAAAGCATGAATATTTAACTGCTATTGACAATATTAATGGGGTATAGTTACACCATATCTAATTTGATAATAACAATAGGTATCTAACTTATGGAACCATATCGCAGAATTGGGACATACTATAAATGAATTAATATATTCTCCATTAATGCTAGAATCTCAAGGATACATTTGATTACCTAAAGCTTGTGACCCATGTGTGAAATATTCCACCATATGGATATTAGATCATGAATCACATTTTAAACTAAGGTTTGGATGAAATTAGCTAATTGAGTGGAATGTTAAGCTAGATGCTACAAACATGTGTGTTACATTTCTTGATGGTTATGATTATTTTCTTGCACCATTGGCTTTAGATAAACCATTAGATAATTTTTTTGAAGAGGTGGAATTACATAAATATAAACAAATATTGAGAAAATTTCCATGTTGTCCTAAACCTTTTGATGATAGGACTTCCTTGATTAGACATATTCACATATGCCAAACATACCAAAAAATTACAAAAATAATAACAAATCTATAAACATTTTTAGTACCTACATACTATATTGGTTCCTTGGCATCTATGTATTAGTTCCATGTTGATGGATGGAATATTATTTACTTATACATAAACATGTGATTCACCCTTATATATAAATGTGATACTTGCATACGTAAATACATGATTTATTTCTATTTAAGATGTTATGTCTTCCCTCTACTGATGTCAGATGGACATTGGGCACATCCACCTATATGATGATGATGCTTCTAGGCTATATCATTTTATGGTCACATTACATTATCATGTTTCAAAATCATATATCTACTTACACTTTCCTTTATCCATGATTATACCTTATATAGGATGCTTTATATGTTATGCACTTGACATTTTTTACTAAAACACTTGATCCATGGGCTACTCTGATATGTTTATGTTTGTTACTTATGCTTTCCTTTATACACTTCCTTGAGTACATTGTCTTGATATTTTATTACTTATTCAAGCATTTTAATATGTTACTTTATTTGTGCCCCCATGCCTATGTATGATTTATTAGACATTTTAACATGTCATTATTACTTTTATGGACATTAGACTAAGTTATTTCCTAAAAATTGTGTGGTATTTAAACATGCCCCTTATTTGCAATCTCCTAGGACCATTGTCTGTTGACTTGATTTTTAGTGCTCTTATGTGTGTAATTGTTTACTTTTTGATATTTTACCATTACTATATGTATATGTTACCATGTGTTTCACATAAATTTTGATTCTTTTATATTTAGAAAGAGAGTAAAACTTGAAATAATGGTGAGGTTAGTATAACTTGGATGTGGTTTGCACTCTGTAATCTAGATGGTTGTAGATACTCCTCTTTGGCTTGGGAGGATGACTTGTAGATAAGAAATAGCCTAAAAAATGGTTGATTAGTTAGGTAGGTGGGTAGATTACCTAGCAAACTAGATACAAGAAGTACACAACTTCCTTGGAGGCTGTCAATCCACTTTTTAAAACAAGTTAATGTTGATAAGAGTGGTTGCATAGGATAGTGAAAGTAATTGATCAAAGAAATAAATACTTTAAAAAAAAATGCTTATTTTAACAAAATAACATTAAAGTTAAATTTTAAACTATTAAGATATGGTTTCAGTGTGGTCAGGTTATTGTTCTTAACAATATATAGGGATCAGGATGAAGAAATAGGGTTTTGGGTTGAGGTTGAAAGGTGTTTTAATCTAACTATTTTGCATAGAATGACTTACATAGGATTGTTAGTGGTCACTGGTAACCATCGATGATCTATAGGTGATATTTGGTAGTGATCGAGGACTAACCATCAATGGCTAACAAGTGACTATTGGTGGTCAAAGCTGATTGTTAGTGGTTGAGGACTGATTGTTGATGATTGAAGACTAACCTTCAGTGATTGAGGGATGACCATCAACAATCAAGGTTGACTATCAATGGTCACTATGGGTTTTGACAAATTGGATTTGGGGAAATAAAGGACTGTGGGTAAGTTACAAAAGGGTCCTATAGGTTACTTGAGGTTGGTTATTAGTCATGAGGATAAAGTTAAAGTCTTATAGGTATCACAATAGGGATTTAATACTTAGAATGGTTAAAAGTGGTCAGAGGGTGTTTGGTGGAGATAATGGTGTTTGGAATTGTAGAGATCCAACACCAGAGAGGTTTTGGGTAGAAATTTAGAAATGGTTACAGGCTCTAAGCTATTGAATCTTAAAATAATAAACTTATACAAAATATAAGATACTTAGCTTAGTGCTTGATGGCCTGTAGAAGTCCAAAGTTGGCTGAAAGCTATTGTGGATCTACCTAGGAGTAAGAATCTCTTAAACTTGAATTATTCAAATTAATTCCCTCTAGATATTTGAATGATTTCCATTAAAACTTCTCTACCTCTCTTAATATAGAGGAAAGGGAGGTTTCAATAAAAGGGTTTAACAAATGGTTGATCACATATTCTAATTAAACATTACTCATGTAAATATTCAACTAAATTTAGATAGCTAGTAATCAATGAGTGAATGATAATAAAACTACAATTGAATCCTTTGATCATATAAGAGCTCATGTAACCATTGATGGTCAAGTCAACCATTAGTGGTTGAGTATTGACCATTTGTGGTCAAGGGTTGACCATCACATGTGATTGAGGGTTGACCATCGGTGGTCAAGGACTGACCATCGATGGTTGAGGCTAAACATCACATGTAGTTGAGGATTGATCATTGGTGGTCGAGGGCTGACCGTTAGTGGTTGAGGGTTGACCATTGATGGTTAAAGAGACATAGTCAAAATTAGCTAGTTTTATCTAATTTTACTAATGATTGGTGGATAAGGCATTAGAAAATGGTCCAAGGGTATTTAAAGGGTCATGGGGATATGTGAGGAATAGGTCTAGGTGTTTAGGATTTAAATAATATAATTAAATACTTAAATTAGCTAAAGGGGTAAATAGGTGAAAGGGTTTGTTAAAGGAAAAGTCTACCCCAAAGGGGGCCAATGGGTGGTTTAAGGTTGATGTGACATCTAAAGCTATAGTGTATAGTTTTTTAGTGTTTACATTTTCCCCCTTTTTTTATGTAGTTTGTATCAACAAGCTACAAAACAAAAAATGGAAGGTTGGTAGAAGGCTAGATGCCCCAAGTATGGGAGGAGGTGTTCCCCCTCAAACCAAGATTTGATGAGGTGAAACAAAATCAAGTAAGGGTTTGATAAGTGGATAAGTGGGTGAAATAATAGGTAAAATGAATGATTTGGTAAAATAGGTTACTTTATGGAGGAAAAGTGACAAGTGAACCAGACCACAAGATTAATCATAGTTGATATGAGTGGACTTATAAACTAAAGTTACCATGCAAAATGTTTCCATGATATCAGGGGTCCAAAAAGTGGGGTATCCTAAGAATACAAAATAGGTTTTAGGCTTGATAAGTTAGATAGGTGGGTGACAAGGTTGGTTTGGTTGGTTAGGCATTTAAGCATGAATAGGCACATAGAATGTGACTAAGTGTGATATCACATATAATGTACAGACTAAGTTTCCATAATTTAGGTAGTTGGTAAAAATAGGTTGATGCTAGAAGGACAAGTGACAAGTGGACTATGTGATCACATTTAGGCATGAAAATTAGGAACACTTGTAAACACAAGTCTCTTAGGCAAGGTTTGTGATTTCATGGGTATCCAAGGTAAGAAGTGCTCTTGAGGAAAATATAAAGTGGTTCAGTGTAGTCATAGGCATCTGAGGTAGAAACTGATCCCAATAAGACACAATTTGGTTAGGTGAGAACAAGGTATAATAAGTTCAAAAAAAATTAACATGGCAATTATTGTCAATGTAGTCAAAAGGACCAAGGCAAGATCATCATAAAACATGTGCTAGTTTAGGCAAAAATGGCTAGTAGTGAGGTTAGATGGTTTGGTTGGGTGGTGAATAATAAGGTACTCTTTAATGGGTGCATGGTTGGTTGGTTGGTGTTAAAATAGGTTTCCCAATTTGGTGGAAGGGTGTAAATTAGGTGGTTGGGGTTTCAATGACTCAAAGATGGAAGACACATGTCTTCTCAAGTGGTCATGAAAATATAGGGAGGTTGAAATGATCTAATTAACAAATATGATAATGGCAAGATGGATGAGCTTAAAATCATAAACCCCTTTCATGTATTGCATTGGTATTAGTTAGTTATTTAAAAGAAGTGACTTGATCATGTAGTGTCAAGTAAGCTCAAAATCCCTTGATTTGGTAGAAGGTAATAGGTAGAGATGAATGAAATAGGTGAATGGATGGTAGTGTAACCTTATTGTGGGGATGGCTTGCCCCTTTTGTATATGACCTAAAAATCACTATAGATAAGTCCATGTTCTAAGTTTGGTGTAGATTGATCGATGTAGGAAGTCTATGAATACTGCATGAAAGTGGGTTAAATCTTTCTTGGGATTGATTTGTTTTTACTTTTGAATTTGGGTACTTTGATGTTTTTATTTGATGGTTTGGGAAGTTGATTAATGTGGGAAGTTTCCAAGTAAATTCTAGATAAAAGTTGACTTAGCCATCCTTCAAGGGAGTGGTCTAAGTTTTAGATTTGTTTATGTTGATAGCTATCTTTCAAGGGATCACTATACCTTTTAAAGCAATTTTTTTTATAGTTTTGGGTAGTTGTCTTTCGAGGGATCAGTTTGTAATGTTAGAAATTCTTAACTTGAGTGATATTTGGTATCCCAAATTGAATGTTATGTTGGTTTAGACATGGACTAGTCTATATAGGCTAAAAGGCTTTCCTTTATAGAGGCAAAAACATATCATAAGAAGGTGAATGATAGGTGAAGGTGGTTAAAGTGAAAATAGCCATGGGAATTCATCCTATAAGGGATTAAAAATGTCCATGAGAATCATGCCATAGGTAGAGATATGGTACCCACGGTTAGGATTAGGCTGAGGTTGTGATAGATAATTGCATGATCCTATTTTAATCAATTATCCTTAAAATAAGGAGATTAAAGTGTTTAAAAATAAGTTATGATCTTAAGTTAGACACAAGATGACTAAGAACTTGGTTTAACCAAAGAATAAGATGTGAATGCAAAGCATTAAGGGGCTTAGTTTCTGATATGCCCCAGATCCACACTTACATGTAAATAATTTGAGCTAATAAGGAGAGAAGATGTCCCTTAGTTACTTTCCAACACTTGATTAGACATGGAAAATATGTTGGAGTTACGATGGTTAATTAGGAAGAATGAACCATTTGTCTCCACAAAGTTAGTTAGATGATGGTTTCTAGACTTTGGTTAGTGGTAATATTGGTTGGTTTTTGGTTTGGTTAGGTAGGTTTAGACATTGGTTTGGGTTGGTTAGGTATTGAAAAGGAAAGGTTTTGGGTTGATACATGGACAAAGCCTCTTAGAAGGAGAACTCGCCTAGTTTGATCTTTCCATCGATAGTTGACAAAGTAAGAGGAAAGGTTAGTTAGGTGATGATAGTTAGGCTTTGAGTTGGCTTTTAAGCTTAATAGTTGTTGGTTATGGTTTAGGTTGGTTTGGGTCATTGATGAAATGATAGTCAAGATCAAGGTTTGTTTAAGTTTAAGGTTGGTTTGGTTTTAAGCTAGGTGTAAGTTGAGGCATAAGTGTTAAGGGCTGGTTTGGTCATTAGTTAATGCTCAAGTTATTACTTGGCCAAAGATTTTGGAGGGAGAATTCCTCCATATTATCTTTTCATGAAAGGATGAGGTGGAAAAAGGCTCCAATTAAATATTTTAGTTAGTAAAGAGGTTTTAAGAAGGATGAAGATGACTTCATTTGCCTCCCAAGGGTTGTTAGTTGTTAGTTATTAATTTTGAGTTCAAGTTATAGGTGATGGTTTAGGAAAGATTTCCCTAATGGTGCTATGGAAAGGGAAACACTGTTGGGATGGATTTGGGTAGGTTTAGGGTCTAAAAATTATGTTAAGAACATCATACTAAAATAAAGGTGGGTTGGACAAGAGTGTCAAATTGTCTTGATGAGGGAGCTTAGGTGAGGTGTGGGTAGCTTGGATAAAAGGGTAGCTAAGATTTAAGAAATCATGAATGAAGGGTTGATGTTAGTTTGGTTTGATAGATAAGTTAGTTATGGTTGGATCAAAAGTTGGGTTGATTGGTTGAGGGAGGTAGGATGGGTGTTTGGTTCAATTTATTGGTTGGGTTTGCTTGTTTTTTTGGTTTGTTTGTTAATGTAAGGGGACAAAGATTTGACCTTGTTCAAAACGGAATCAAACCAAAGATAATGTAATTAGGTAGATGAAAATGAGAATATTATAAAGTAGTTGAATGGGTTTGATTTTATTTGAGTTTGGGTTGGATTTAGTCATAGGTGAGGTATTTTGAGTTTGGGTTGGCTCCACAAAAATGGGAAGTGGAAGAGGTGGGTTGGATTCCTTAATAATAGTTTTAAAGAAAATTTGAGAAGGTTCTTTTTGGTCAACAAATGGTTGGGTTAAGGTTGAATATTTCTTAGTGAAAATAGTTGTTGATGGAAGTTAGGAGGGTTGTATTTGGTCAATAAGTCGATTAGTTGGGGTTCTGATTATGGTTTCCCTAGTTATAGATGCACTAATGACCAAATGTAATGAAGAGGACTTATTGTGTTGAGGGATTTGATTATGGGTTTGATTAATAATGGGTGTATAAAGAGGTTCAATGATTGATTTATTGAAGATATTCAAGTCTAGGTTAGGGAGAATAAAAAGAATATCATTGGGAGCCTCTTTCTAATTGATAAGGTTTTAGATGATCATCTTAAAAGACTCACATCTATCTAGCACATATCCATTTTTGTGATGATACATACAAAACTCATTCTCTATAAACTAAATGAATTTTGAAAAAAAAGCATTGATGAGTTTTATTTGGGAAACTCTAATGATAGAAGCCCTTAAGAGTTTGTCAAGGATTGAGGCATATGATTCTCCCAACAAGGTGTACTACCTAGGGAGAGGATGCACCAATGGCTCTTGAGATTGTGAGGTAATTAGTTGGTTTGATGAAGTCAGTTGGTTAAATAAGTTAGGTTGATTTGATAATTTTATGTGATTTAATAGGTTGGGTATGCTTGATAAGGTTGGTGGGCTAAAAAAATTTGATTGATATTTATTAGTTTGATTTGGTGAGGTTGGTTAGTTTGATAAGATCAGTGGGTTTAAAAGTTTGGTTGGTTTGATAAGGTAATTAAGGTAGGTTTTGTTTGAGAGGTTAGGTAAGGGTGAGGTATTTGATATATTTGACATGGTTGATATGGTGGGTAGGTTCAATATGGTTGGGTGGTTTAAAAAGTTTGGTTAGTTCAATAGGGTAGGTTGATAGTTATTGGTTGGATTTGATGGGGTTGATAAGGTTGAAAAGGTGGGTAAGGTAGGTTGGATTGATATGTTTGATAACATTGGTAAGGGTGATAAGATTGATTGGTTAGAATTTTTTTTGATAGTTATTGGTTGGATGATTTTTGGTTTGATTTGATGAGGTTAATAAAGTAAGTTGATAGTGGTTGGTTTGATAGTTGTTGGGTTGATAATTGTTGGTGGTATGACTAAGGGATAGACCAAGTCTTGGTTTTGAGATAAATAAGGTTACCAAAAATAAGGTATAAGTGATTGATATGATGGTTGAGGTAGGTAATCAAAAGTTTGATGTAATTAAGGTAATTAATATGATGGTTAGGATAGGTAACCCAAAGATTGGTGAGGTTGAGATAGTTGAGGTGGGTTATGACAAGGGTCAAATAAGGGTTGAAAGGTTATTGGTTAGTTGAGGTGAGGATCAAGTGGGTTTTTAAAGGTCATAGGTTAGTTGTATATGAGGTTGGATTGATTATAGGTTAGGTTGGGTTGGGTGTAGGTGAGATTAGGTTGGTTATATTTGAGATTGGGTTGATGGTAGGTAAGGTTGAGTTGATTGTGGGTAAGGTTGGGTTTCTCATAGGTGAAGTTGGGTTGATTATAAGTGAAGTTGGATTAGTTGTAGGTAAGGTTGGGTTGATGCTAGGTAAGGTTGGGTTGATTATAGGTGAGGTTGGGTTGATTGTAGGTGAATTTGGATTGGTTATAGGTAAGGTTGGGTTGGTTTTAAATAAGGCTGTAGGCATAAGTGGCTCTTGATGCAAGGTAATTCTCTATGTCAAGAGGGATGTCTTCTAGGAGTCTAAAAAAGTTAGGATCTCATGGAAAAATTATAGGAGGTCTCTCCATTGAATACGATAATGGAGATGAGGTGGATGAAGACAAGATGGTAGAAGGTTTTCGAAGGGGGGTAGATTCCTCAGAACTCAAACAAAGAGAAAACAAGAAAAAGTCAAAGAAGATAAAAAACACACTAAAGAATATTAAATCTTGAGGTTATTTTTATCTCTCTTATGTCTTATGCCTTAATCTTTAATAATTGTGTGACTCACCTTTGATTTGTAGAATTAGTACTAGAAAAGAAGTATATGGTTGGTTTTAAGTTGTGTTTAAGATTTCAAAGGGGTCTATATTATAAATTAGTATGTGGCTTGATATTGGGGCCTACCCCCTCACTTCACACACTAAAATGATAAGAGTATTGGGTGCTTAGAGAATATATACCAATTTTTATAGTTTATACTCAACTAGAGAGCTAAGTTGGTTATCCCCTTGGTGGTGAAATCTAAGTAGTATAGATGGGAAACGTAAGGTGACTGCTAGGTGATGAAATCCTAGTTGGGCCTTATGTTAATTTATTTATATGTTTGATTGATGTATGTGGTTTAATTTGTGTGTGTGATACAAGAGATGCTACGATCAAATTAATTTTCTTTAATTTAACTAAGATAAACTTGTAGGAAACTAATGTATGCAGTTAATTTTAAACTCAAAAAAAAAATTAATTTCATTTATGATCACATAATAGGGAGATCACCTAGATGCAAACAAAATAAACCCAAGTAGAGACTCAAGGGTCCCATCGAGCATGCTAGAATTTTTTACATAATTTTTTCTTTTTTTTTAGAAAGAGACTAAAAATTGAAATAAGGGTGAGATTAGTAGAACCTAGATGTGATTTGCACTCCATAATCTAGATGATTGTAGATACTCTCCTTTGGCTTGGGAGGATGACCTACAGATAAGAAAGAGACTAGAAAATAGTTGATTAGTTAGGTAGGTGGGTGGATTGCCTAGCAAGCTAGATATAAGAAGTACATAAATTCTTTGAAGGCTATCAATCCATCTTAAAAAAAAATTCAATGTTGATAAAGTTGCTGATAAAAGAGAATGCATAGAATAATAAAGGTATATGATCAAAAGAAATAAATACTTTTCAAAAAAATGCTTATTTTTAATAAAATAACATTAAAGGTAAATGCTAAACTACTAAGATGTGGTTAAAGTGTGGTTAATTTGTTATTATTAACTCTACATAGTGACATGGATGAATAAATAGGGTTTTGTGTTGAGGTTGGAAGGTGTTTTAAGCTTGTTATTTTGGGTAGAATGATTTACACAGTGACCATTGGAGGTCATTAGTAACTATCGATAGTCGATAGGTGATCATTGGTGGTGGTCGAGGATTGACCATCAATAATTTATATGTGATCATTGGTAGTCAAGGCTGATTATTGGTGGTTGAAGACTAAATATCAGTGGTTGAGAGCTGACCATCGATGGTTAAGGGCCATTTTTTGGTGGTTGAGGCTGACCATTGATGGTCATTGTGGGTTGTAATAGATTGGCTTTGGTCAAAGAAAGGACCATGAGTAAGTTTTAGAAGGGTCTTATAGTTTTTTTGAGGTTGATTATTGGTCATGAGATCAAAGGTAAGGTCTCAGAGGTATCACAATAGGTATTTAATACTCAAGATGGTTAAGAGTGGTCAAAGGGTGCTTGGTGGAGAGAATGGTGTTTGGAGTTGTATAACTCTAACACTAGAGAGGTTATGGGTATAAACTCAAAAATGGGTGTAGGCTCTAAGCTATTGAAACTTAATTATTGAATTTTTTTAAAATAAAAGATACCTAGCTCAGTGCTTGATGGCTTGAAGAAGTCTAAAGTTGGCTAAAAGTTATTATGGATCTTCCTGGGAATAAGAATCTCTTGCACCAAAATTCTCCAAATGAATTGCCTTTAGATCATAAAATTATTTCCCTTAAACATTCTCTACCTCTCTTAATATAGAGGTAAGGGAGGTTCCAATCAAAGGGTTTAACAAATGGTTGATCACATAGTCTAATTATGCATTTCTCATGAGAACAACTGACTAAATTTAGACATCTAATAATCACTGAGTGAATGATAATTAAATTGTAGTTGACTCATTTAATCATGAAATAGCTCAAATAACCATTGATTTTTAAGTCAACCATCAGTGGTTTTGGGATAACCATCACATGTGGTTGAAGGCTAACCATCGATAGTCAAGGTTGACCATTGCATGTGGTTGAGGGTTGATTGTTGGTGGTTGAGGGCTGACCATCGATGGTCAAGGGGAAATATTCAAAATTGGTTAGTTTTATCCAATTCCAGTAATGAATGGTGGTTAAGGCATTTGAAAATGATCTAAAGGTATTTAAAAGGGCATGCAGATGCATGAGGAATAGGTCTAGGTGTTTAGGATTTAACTAGTTTAATTAAATACTTAAATTAGCTAAAGGGGTAAATAGGTGAAAAGGTGTGTTGAAGGAATAGTCTAACCCAAAGGGGGCCAAGGTGTGGTTTAAGGTTGATGCGACATCTAAAGCTATAGTGTACATTTTTCTAATGTCTACACCATGATCTTTTTCATGCATCTTAGGCCTTCATGTGATCACATTGTTTTATGCATTTCAATGTTACATTTACCTAGACATGTTCTATATGCTACATGGTTCCATTTATAGATTATACAATTGTCTTATCCTTTTGAGTTGAGGTAACTACCAATTTCTATTCTTCCCTCACCTTAAAGGGGAGCATATCAGTGGGGGCATGTCATAAAGGCATATTCTTCACATTTTGCATATTTTTTACATTTAGTGGAAGCATGATTTATAATCATGTTTTCCACACTTATTTAGTATTCAACACACTAAGATTTAGTGGGGGCATGATTTGGAAGCATGTTCTCCACACTTATTTAGTATTTGGCACACCTAGATTTAGTGGGGGCATGTTTTGGAAACATGTATTCCACATCGACACTTATTTTAATTTTTTACATTTCTCTATATATAGTGGGGGAATAATTTGGAAGCATGTTATCCACACTTAAATAGTTTTTGAATTGGCCAAAACACATAGATATATAATTTAGATTCACATTTGTGGTAAAATTATATACATTGGTACAAGACACAAGTTTGTTAGGTGAGAACAAGGTACAATAAGTTCAAAAAAATTTAACATGGCAATTATTGTCAATGTAGACAAAAGGACCAAGGCAAGGTCATCGTAAAACATGCACTAGTTTAGGCAAAAATGGCAAGTAGTGAGGTTAGTTGGTTTGGTTGGGTGGTGAAAAATAAGGTACTGTCTAATAGGTGCATGGTTGGTTGGTTGGTGTTCAAATAGGTTTCCCAATTTGGTGGAAGGGTGTAAATTAGGTGGTTGGGGTTTCAATGACTCAAAGATGGAAGACACATGTCTTCTCAAGTGGTCATGAAAGTCTAAGGAGGTTGAAATGATCTAATTAACAAAGACCATAATGGCAAGATGGATGAGCTTAAAATCATAAGCCCCTTTCATGTATTGCATTGGTATTAGTTAGTTATTTAAAAAAAGTGGCTTGATCATATAGTGTCAAGTAAGCTCAAAATCCCTTGATTTGGTAGAAGGTAATAGGTAGAGATGAATGAAATAGGTGAATGGATGGTAGTGTAACCTTCTAGTCGGGATGGCTTGCCCCTTCTGTATATGACCTAAAAATCACTATAGATAAGTCCATGTTCTAAGTTTGGTGTAGATTGATCGATGCAGGAAATATTGTATGAAAGTGGGTTAAAGCTTTCTTGGGATTGATTTGTTTTTTACTTTTGACTTTGTGTCTTTTGATGTTTTTATTTGATGGTTTGGGAAGCTGATTAATGTGGAAAACTTCCAAGTCATTACTAGATAAAAGTTTACTTAGCCATCCTTCAAGGGAGTGGTCTAAGTTTTAGATTTGTTTATGTTAATAGCTATCCTTCAAGGGATCACTCTACCTTTTAAAGAATTTTTTTGATAGTTTTGGGTAGTTGTCTTTCAAGGGATCAGTCTGTAATGTTAGAGATTCTTAACTCAAGTGATATTTGGTATCCAAAATTGAATGTTATGTTGGTTTAGACATGGACTAGTCTATATAGGCTAAAAGGCTTTCCTTTATAGAGGCAAAACTATATCATAAGAAGGTGAATGATAGGTGAAGGAGGTTAAAGTGAAAATAGCCATGGGAATTCATCCTATAAGGGATAAGAAATGTCCATGAGAATCATGGCATACGTAGAGATATGGTACCCATGCTTAGGATTAGGCTAAGGTTGTGATGGATAATTGCATGATCTTATTTTAATCAATTATCCTTAAAATAAAGAGATTAAAGTGGTTAAAAATAAGGTATGAGCTTAAGTTAGACACAAGATGACTAAGAACTTGGTTTAACCAAAGAACAAGATGTGAATGCAAAGCATTAAGGGGCTTAGGTTCTGATATGCCCCAGATCCACACTTACATGTAAATAGTTTGAGCTAATAAAGAGAGAAGATGTCCCCCAGTTACTTTCCAACACTTGATTAGACATGGAAAATATGTTGGAGTGACAATGGTTAATTAGAAAGAATGAACCATTTGTCTCCACAAAGTTAGTTAGGTGATGGTTTCTAGACTTTGGTTAGTGGTAATATTGGTTGGTTTTTGGTTTGGTTAGGTAGGTTTAGATATTAGTTTCGGTTGGTTAGGTAGTGAAAAGGAAAGGTTTTGGGTTGATACATGGATAAAGCCTCTTAGAAGAAGGATTCCCTTAGTTTGATCTTTCCATCGATAGTTGACAAAGTAAGAGGCAAGGTTATTTAGGTGATGATAGTTAGGCTTTGAGTTGGATTTTAAGCTTGATGGTTGTTGGTTATGGTTTAGGTTGGTTTGGGTCATTGATGAAAGGCTGGTCAAGATCAAGGTTTGTTTAAGGCTAGTTTGGTTTTAATCTAGGTGTCAGTTGAGGCATAAGTGTCAAGGGTTCGTTTGGTCATTAGTTAATGCTCAAGTTATTACTTGGTCAAAGTTTTTAGAGGGAAAATTCTCCCATATTATCTTTTCATGAAAGGATGAGGTGGAAAAAAGCTCCAAGTAAATATTTTAGTTAGTAAAGAGGTTTTAAGAAGGATGAAGATGACTTCATTTGCCTCCCAAGGGTTGTTAGTTGTTAGTTATTAGTTTTGAGTTCAAGTTATAAGTGATGTTTTAGGCAAGATTTCCCTAATGGTGCTATGGCGAAGGAAACACTGTTGGGATGGATTTGGGTAGGTTTAGGGTCTAGAAATGATGTTAAGAACATCATAATAAATAAAGGTGGGTTGGACAAGAGTGTCAAATTGTATTGATGACGGATCTTAGGTGAGGTGTGGGTATCTTGGATAAAAGGGTAGCTAAGATTTAAGAAATCATGAATAAAGGGTTGATGTTAGTTTGGGTTGATAGATAAGTTGGTTATGGTTGGATCGAAGGTTCGGTTGATTGGTTGAGGAAGGTAGGATGGGTGTTTGGTTCAATTTATTGGTTGGGTTTGCTTGTTTTTTTAGTTTATTTGTTAAGGTAAGGGGACAAAGATTTGACCTTGTTCAAAAGAGAATCAAACCAAAGCTAATGTAATTAGGTAGATGAAAATGGGAATATTATAGATTAATTGAATGGGTTTGATTTTTTTTGAGTTTGGGTTGGATTTAGTCATAGGTGAGGTATTTTGAGTTTGGGTTGGCTCCACAAAAATAGGAAGTGAAAGAGGTGGGTTAGTTTTATTAATGATGGTTTTAAAGGAAAGTTGAGAAGGTTCTTCTTGGTCAACAAGTGGTTGGATTAAGGTTGATTCTTCCTTAGTGATAATTGTTGTTGATGGAAGTTAGGAGAGTTGTAATTCATCAATAAGTGGTTTGGTTTGGGTTCTGATTATGGTTTCCCTAGTTATAGATGCATTAAGGACCAAATGTAATGAAGAGGCCTTATTCTATTGAGGGCTTTGATTATGGGTTTGATTAATAATGGGTGTAGAAAGAGGTTCAATGATTGATTGATTGAAGATATTTAAGTCTAGGTTAGGGGGAATGCAAAGAATATCCTTGGGAGCCTCCTTCTAATTGATAAAGTTTTAGATGATCATCTTAAAATATTCACATCTATCTAGCACATATCTTTTTTTGTGATGATACATACAAAACTCATTCTCTATAAACTAAATGGGTTCTGAAAAAGAAGCATTGTTGGGTTTTATTTGAGAAAGTTTAGTGATAGAAGCCCTTAAGAGTTTGTCAAGGATTGATGCATATTATTCCCCCAACAAGGTGTACCACCAAGGGAGAGGATACACCAATGGCTCTTGAGGTTGCGAGGTAGTTGGTTAGTTTGATGAAGTCAGTTGGTTAAATAAGTTGGGTTGATTTGATAATTTTTTGTGATTTGATAAGTTGGGTGTGCTTGATAAGGTTGGTGGGTTAAAAAAATTTGGTTGATAGTTATTAGTTTGATTTGGTGAGGTTGGTTGGTTTGATAAGATTAGTGGGTTCAAAAGTTTGGTTGGTTTGATAAGGTAGTTTCAATATGGTTGGGTGGTTTTAAAAGATTGGTTAGTTCAATAGGGTATGTTGATAGTTATTGGTTGGATTTGATGAGGTTGATAAGGTTGAAAAGGTGGGTAAGGTAGGTTGGATTGATAGGTTTGATAACATTGGTAAGGGTGATAAGGTTGATTGGTTAGAAAATTTTGTTTGATAGTTATTGGTTGGATGATTTTTGGTTTGATTTGATGAGGTTAATAAAGTAGGTTGATAGTGGTTGGTTTGATAGTTGTTGGGTTGATAGTTGTTGGTGTTATGACTAGGGGATAGACCAAGTCTTGGTTTTGAGATAAATAAGGTTACCAAAAAGGGGGTATAAGTGATTGATATGATGGTTGAGGTAGGTAATCAAAAGTTTGATGCAATTGAAGTAATTAATATGATGGTTGGGATATGTAACCCAAAGATTGGTGAGGTTGAGATAGTTGAGGTGGGTTATGACATGGGTCAAATAAGGGTTGAAAGACTATTGGTTAGTTGAGGTGAGGATCAGGTGGTTATTTAAAGGTCATACATTAGTTGTATATGAGGTTGGATTGATTATAGGCAAGGTTGGGTTGGGTGTAGGTGAGATTAGGTTGGTTATATGTGAGATTGGGTTGATGGTAGGGAAGGTTGGGTTGATTGTGGGTGAAATTGGGTTTCTCATAGGTGAATTTGGGTTGATTATAGGTGAAGTTGGTTTAGTTATAGGTAAGGTTGGGCTGATTGTAGGTGAGGTTGGGTTGATTGTAGGTGAGGTTGGGTTGGTTGTAAGTAAGGTTGGGGGCATAAGTGGCTCTTGATGCAAGGTAATTCTCTAAGTCAAGAGGGTTGTCTTTTAAGAGTCTAAAAAAGTTAGAATCTCATGGAAAAATTATAGGAGGTCTCTCCATTGAATACGAAAATGGAGATGAGGTGGATGAAGACAAGATGGTCAAAAGTTTTCAAGGGGGGTAGATTCCTCACAACTCAAATAAAGATAAAACAAGAAAAAATCAAAGAAGATAAAACACATACTAAAGAATATTAAATCTTGAGGTTATTTTTATCTCTCTTATGGCTTATGCCTTAAGCTTTAATAATTGTGTGACTCAACTTTGGTTTGTAGAATGGGTACTAGAAGAAGTATATGGTTGGTTTTAGTTTGTGTTTAAGATTTCAAAGGGGTTTATATTATAAATTAATATGTGTATTGATATTGGGGCCTACCCCCTCACTTCACACACTAAAATGATAAGGGTATTGGGTGCTTAGATAATATATACCAATTTCCAAAGTTTATACTCAACTAGAAAGTTAAGTTGGTTATCCCTTTGGTGGTGAAATCTAAGTAGGATAGATGGGAAAGGTAAGGTGACTGCTAGATGATGAAATCCCAGTTGGGCCTTATGTTATTTTGTTTATATGTTTGATTGATGTATGTGGTTTGGTTTGTGTGTGTGATACAAGTGATGCTATGATCAAATTAATTTGCTTTAATTTAACTAAGTAAGCTAAACTTGTAAGAAACCAATGTATGCAGTTAATTTTAAACTCAAAAAAGAATTTAATTTCATTTATGATCACATAATAGGCAAAAGATCACCTAGATGCAAATAAAATAAACCCAAGTAGAGACTCAAGGGTCCCATTGAGCATGGTAGAATTTTTTACATAAATTTTGTTTTTTTTAGAAAGAGAGTAAAATTTGAAAGAAGGGTGATATTAGTATAACCTAGATGTGATTTTCACTCCATAATCTAGACGATTGTAGATACTTTTCTTTGGCTTGGGAGGATGACCTACAGATAAGAAAGAGACTAGAAAATAGTTGATTAGTTAGGTAGGTGGGTGGATTGCCTAGTAAGCTAGATACAAGAAGTACATAACTTCCTTGAAGGCTATCAATCCATTTTAAAAAAAAAGTTAATGTTGATAAAGTTGATGATAAAATAGCATATAATAATAAAGGGACATGATCAAAAGAAATAAATACTTTTCAAAAAAATGCTTATTTTAGCAAAATAACATTAAAGGTAAATGCTAAACTATTAAGATGTGGTTCAAGTGTGGTATAGTTGTTATTATTAACTCTATATAATGACATGGATTAATAAACAGGGTTTTGTGTTGAGGTTGGAAGGTGTTTTAAGCTTGTTATTTTGGGTAGAATGATTTACATAGTGACCATTGGAGGTCATTAGTAACTGTCGATGGTCGACAGGTGACCATTGGTGGTGGTCGAGGATTGACCATCAATAATTTATATGTGAGAATTGGTAGTCAAGTCTGATTATTAGTGGTTGATGGCTAACTATCAGTGATTGAGGGCTGACCATCGATGGTCAAGGGCTGATTGTTGGTGGTTGAAGCTGACCATTGATGGTCATTATGGGTTGTAACAGATTGGTTTTGGTCAAAGAAAGGACTATGGGTAAGTTTTATAAGGATATTATAGGTTTTTTGAGGTTGATTATTGGTCATGAGCTCAAAGGTAAGGTCTCAGAGGTATCACAATAGGTATTTAATACTCAAGATGGTTAAGAGTGGTCAAAAGGTGCTTGGTGGAGAGAATGGTATTTGGAGTTGTATAACTCTAACACTAGAGAGGTTGTGGGTATAAATTAAAAAATGGGTATAGGCTTTAAGCTATTGAAAATAACAATCTTGATTTTTTTTAAAATAAAAGATACTTAGCTCAGTGCCTGATGGCTTGAAGAAGTCTAAAGTTGGCTAAAAGTTATTATGGAACTGCCTAGGAGTAAGAATCTCTTGCACCAAAATTCTCCAAATGTATTGCCTTTAGATCATAAAAATATTTCCCTTGAACCTTCTCTACCTCTCTTAATATAGAGGAAAGGGAGGTTCCAATCAAAGGGTTTAAGAAATAGTTGATCACATAGTCTACTTATGCATTTCTCATGAGAACAACTGACTAAATTTAGACATCTAGTAATCACTGAGTGAATGAAAATTAAACTATAGCTGACTCATTTAATCATGAAATAGCTCAAATAACCATCAATGTTTAAGTCAACCTTCAGTGGTTGTGGGCCAACCATCACATGTGGTTGAAGGCTGACCATTGATAGTCAAGGTTGACCATTGCATGTGGTTGAGGGTTGATTGTTGGTGGTTGAGGGTTGACCATCGATGGTCAAGGGGAAATATTCAAAATTGGTTAGTTTTTTCCAATTACAATAATGAATGGTGGTTAAGTCATTGTATAATTATCTAAAGGTATTTAAAAGGGCATGTGGATGCATGAAGAATAGGTCTAGGTGTTTAAGATTTAACTAGTTCAATTAAATACTGAAATTAGCTAAAGGGGTAAATAGGTGAAAAGGTGTGTTGAAGAAATAGTCTAACCCAAAGGGGGCCAAGGGGTGGTTTAAGGTTGATGTGACATCTAAAGCTATAGTGTACAATTTTATAATGTCTACACCATGATATTTTTCATGCATCTTAGGCCTTCATGTGATCACATTGTTCTATGCACTTCAATGCTACATTTACCTAGACATGTTCTATATGCTACATGGTTTCATTTATAGATTATACAATTGTCTTATCATTTTGAGTTGATGTGACTACCAGTTTCTATTATTTCCTCACTTCAAAGGGGAGCATATCAGTGGGGGCATGTCATAAAGGCATATTCTTCACTTTTTTCATATTTTTTAGATTTAGTGGAAGCATGATTTATAATCATGTTTTCCACACTTATTTATTATTCAACACACTAAGATTTAGTGGGGGCATGCTTTGGAAGCATGTTCTCCACAATTATTTAGTATTTGGCACACCTAGATTCAATGGGGGCATGTTTTTGAAACATGTCTTCCACATCGACACTTATTTTAATTTTTTACATTTCTCTATATATAGTGGGGGCATAATTTGGAAGCATGTTATCCAAACTTAAATAGTTTTTGAATTGGCCAAAACACACACACACACACACACACACACACACACACACACACACACACACACACACACACACAATTTAGATTCACTTTTGTGGTAAAATTCTATACATTGGTACCATTGTTATACTTAGTTTCAGCATGTGACATATTTAAGGTGCATATGTTATGCAATGTGTACCTAATATTGAAAAATATAAAATAGTTTCAAAATTCAAAACGCTCTAAGGGAATGTCATCACCCACTAGGTTAGAATTTTACGGATTGTATTGAACCAATCTACTACATTAGTTGGTTCATTTTTGGTGAGGTTAAAGTGATTAAATCACTCAATATTTTCATGTTTTTAGGTTGTAATTTATTTTATCATCTAGCCTTACAATTTGATATTATTAAATGATGTTATTCACTCATGCTCACTATGTTATAAGTATTATTGGGTTACTCAATTGAACTAATCTCAACTGCCAAGTAAAAACTCACCTTTTATATAAAGTTGGGGCCATGTGACTTCTAATATCTCTATATCTCCTTATATACATGCACTTTACATATTTTTATATTGGTCTTAATCTTGGTTTCAAAGCTTTAGAATGATACATCTTTCAAATCAAGTTGTCAATAGGCAAGGTAGTTGCATCGATGCATTGGTGTACTCCTAAACCTTGATCTTTCAATTTCAATATTTTGAATACTTTTAATTTTAGATTATATGCAATGATTATATACTGTAACATGTTATTAGTTACAATTCAATCTATAACAAAGCATTCAACTTGGACTTAGGTAAAGGCAAGGTGTGTTATACACACCTAGGTATACATTTCTTATCATTTAAACTAATAATTTCATTACTAGATCAAAGTGGGAGATGTAGATGATATTTTTGGATTATATATCACCTTAGTCTTGTACACTTGGAAAAATCAAAACTTGGTTATTCCTCTTAGATTTGAACCTTTTCCACTTTTAGAAGTCTCACATCTACTCTATCTTATGCCCCTTGACCTATATCTTGGTCTAACTAGTCTTATGTTGATGACCCAAACCTGCTATCTTTTGCAGAAAGCTTAAAACTTAATTATCTTCCACCTTTACAAGTTTTGAGTATGTACATACTTTATTTTTCCTTGAACATTAGCATCTCAAAAAAATATCTGTGTTGACACAAGTGTCCTATGTTGATGCTTGTGTCCAGTGCTCTAATGTCATATAATTTACAAATAAAACATATCCTAATGATCAACTTAAGTGATTTAATGTGAGTTATTTATTTTAATGGATTAGTATAAATATAAAATCAACCCTCATTCATTCCTCACCTATGAAAACTAGAAAAGACCTTAGGCAACCTATCAAAGCATTCAATCAAGAAGTCGATAAAGAAAAACTTCCCTATTTTATTATATTTTCATATTATTCATAGGGATAACATATACATAAGTCTAAAATATTGAATAAGTATCCCAAGAGCTACATTTAAAAGGTTACAAGTTAGGTCACTATTTTACTTTATTTCCACATATTTCATGATTCACAAATAGGCCAACATGTAGGGGAAAAATACATAATTTTGAGGCTCTCTTTAGAGTATTATATATTTAGGTGATGCTCATTGATAGAGGGGTATTTGATATCCAATCAACACCATGTACCAACTAAACCATTTTTACCAAGGTCACTATGGAGATAAAGAGTTAGGTTTTTTTAATTTCATGAGGAGCAATTGTCCATGACCTAGATTTGAATTCACCAAAGTGAAGACAAATATAAACCCAAAAGCATTCAAGTGGTCACATCCTTTTCCAAAAGGTATATTATATACGATACCTATGTCAAGTTTAGATAGTAGCATTGATGTAACCATCCAAAGATGATTCTAGTGTCCACATCTCTAAAGTCATTTGATCCAAAATTTGGTGACTATTATATAATTATCTTCCAATTTGCTTCTTATTTTTTCTAGATATAGAACTGTCTTATCATCAGAATCAACTAAGTACATTTCTTCTTTATAATTTACATATCTAGCATAGTTGTACTTAATATTTTTAGCCTATCTCAATTTAATGAATTCAAAATATTTTCTATCTAAGTTTAACAATTAATTAGATTATTATAGAGATAGTTTATCACCATTGTAACGTATGTTATCTCTATCCCCTTTAATCCTAGATAACCCCAATATAGAAATTTAAGGTTAAAAATTTTGTGAACCTGATCTTTAAACTTCAAACCCTAGGTCAATTAGGGTTTTCTAATTTTTTTTGTTATTGATCCTAGATTATTATAAAATATGTGAAACATGGATACATATATCAACCATTTTGGGTTTTAGTTTGTAATATTTTCTATGGTTTTCTATATCACTTCCCTTTTCAAAAAAATTAAGCAAATTCCTACACATCATGAGAGGGTTTTAAATTAGAAACAACACTTTATCTCTCTTCAAAATTAATTTTTAAATGTTATAGATCCATTATCTAGATGATAACATGGATTATTTAAACCATATTTTATACTTAAATATAATTTGAATGATAACTACCATCCCTCACCCATTATTCTCCCATGACTTATATTGGATTTTATGATCCATATGTTACTACTTGAAGAGGTAAGGTTGTCAAACCCATTCTACCACCTATTAATATACAATAGGTGCCTACTAAACCTAATATTTTAATAAAATCTAAGGTATATGACATTATTGACCAATTGAGAAATACACATGAAAAATTTTCAATATTTGAGCTCCTAAAGATATATAATGTTTACAAGGATATCCTATATGAGGAATTGTGTGATACAAGTTCCAAGTAATATTAAGCCTGATTATTTTATGGATATCATGAAAGATTTTAAGAAAAATTATAATATAATTATCTTTGATCCAATATATTTACCATCCAAAGATATTTTTGACAAAAATTTTCCTTTGTTCATACAAGTGACTATTTTCACTTAGAAGTGCACCCTTATAAGAACATGTGCTTGTTTTCACTTTTGTGGATACAATGAATAATCTTCAAGGTGTGAAACCTTGTAATTGGAGAGAATATAAATATTAAGGGTTATTTAAAAATTTTACACTCACATATTTATCTCTAAAATCTATAATTATATGTTTTCTTGATTAAGAAAATGGTAGAAGGATCAATGCTACAGCTAAAAATGGAAATGAAAACTAAAAATTAGGGTGATGACTCAATGTTTATGTTATATATGCATATAATTTACATAATTTGGTAGATAAATTAATTTTTAAAACATTTAATTTATATTCATTCAATGAATCTTGGATCAGTATTTAACATAGAAGTCTAGACAAACACTCACACTAGCTTAGAAGGAAAAAATAATAGTTGAATTCATTTCTAGATTAAGTAGAAATTAGAATTAAATTTTTTATGTGACCTAAAATAATAATTATTTTATAAATAAATTTGATATATTAAAATATAAAAATATTAAAAATATCTATTCACTAAGTCACATCAATGAATATTAAGAATACACTTCATAAACAACTTAAAAATGGAAGAAAATTTAGCTCTTTATTGCTTCAAAGGTGAGGTAGTATAAATTTTGATAGCGTTTCATATATATATATATATATATATATATATATATATATATATATATATATATATATATATATATATATATATATATATATAAGAGAGAGATAATAAAAGAATCTCTAGATGAGTCTATGCTAGTCTTAGTTCACTCCTGCTTTACTCCACTACCAACTCAACCTTGAACTAAAACTTCAAACTTTTAAACACACTTCCCAAGTTTCAAAATAAAATTTTAAGAGTATAAATATTATTTAACTTGTAATATGGTGTGTTAATTAGGGAGAGATCCTTGTTTGAGTTTTTTAAAAGTCAAAGGTCTCTTGCTTGCTTTGAAAGTCTTCATTCTTGAAGAGATATTTAGTCAAATCATATTAAATTTGCAACTTGTATTGAACTCCTTTTGATATTTAGTTAATTAATTTTGATTTTTCATACATATTTAATTTTTAATTTAGTTAAATTTATTTTTATATTAAATTTTTACTTGAGATTTTTGGCTTACAACTTGGATTTTGACTTCACTTATCTTAACTTGCAACTTGCATGCATCTTGACTTTCTAAACTTAGCCCAAAGGGGGGGTGTAGTATGAGAGAGATTAATTGTTGAAATTATAAGAGGAATATTTCAAGAAAATAAGGATTAAAATATTAAAAAATAATTTATCTCAATTTTTTCACTTTTTTATGTTTTGAACTCCACTTTTTTAACGCTAATTGAAGACTCTTGTTGTTGACTTGACCTTTTCTAAATTTACCCAAAAGGGAGTGACCTATATTTTGTAATTTTATATATTATAAAGTATATTAAAGACATTAAAATAATTTAAAACTTTAAAGGACATGAAAATATACTTTCATGTAAAATTTTAGGATATTTCATTTAATAAAATTCAAAATATGCACTTTTTGGTGTTGACTAGCTTGCATAATTTTATTTTTGAATGCTTGTATGTTTGAGTTTTGATATTTTATAGAGTTTTATGAGGCATAAATACATAATTATTTTTTAAATATTAAATTTAATAAGCAATATCATTATTAAAACCATTTTATGTGCTTAACTAATCTCTTAAATCTCACAAAAAATTACCTTTTTTGACTCTCTTTTGCTTGCTTAAAACCCTGATAATTGTACCTTTGTATTTATTCATTTTTTAAATAAAAATTTTGATTGAATAATATTTATTAAGGTAATTTATGCCACATTATATATACACTTTTTTAAATGTTTCAATAAGGAACTCAAAAATGCAACTATATCTCTTAAAACTAAGTCATTGGGGTTTCAAAAGGGTTTTAGAGCACCTATTCTTATTAAAAATTATTCATAAAATTAAGAAACTATAATTTAAAAATAATTAATATAATATCAATTTAAAATGTTTCTAAAACTCTTTTTAATACGATTTGAACCAAATATTCTTCACCTTCATGTACCGAGCATTTGAAAATTGCCTTCACTAGCTTGCAACTAACAGCTAGTTAGAGGAATAAAAGAAACCTCTATCAAAATTTGGACTTGTGAGTTGTTATTAAGCATGGTTTTAACTTGATTAAAGTTTTATATTTTTTTATACCTTTTTTAATCTTAACTTCATGAGTGGAGTCTTATTGAAAACTTGCACATAAGCAACTTTGACCAATGATGGCAAAATTATCAACATTCTTGGTGATTTTATTAGGATGTTTGCTTAATAAATAATAAAAACAAGTATCTATATATATTTGAATATGTATTAATTAAAATATAAATAAATATGAAACTTAAAATTTCCTCAAGTAACTACAACCCCTATGCATTGAAAACCAAAATAACTACCAACTGAAGAATGTGCAAAATAACACTTAAAGAAAAATAGAAACTAAAAAAAATATTAGAACATGCGTATAATATAAATTTTAGGAAAATTAAATATTAAAATTCTAATTTAACCTATACTAACCCAATTTAATAACTAGAGACAGTCCTATACAAAAGCATTAACTGGTAGTGCAAAGTAACTACCCTTCTTTACCAAGCTCATGTAACTAGCAAACTTGATGGCAATGATGAGATAGTGTAATAGAGGAAACTATATTATCATAATTACATATTTTTATTTTTAAAAATCATCCTTATACACTTAATTAACTTATATTGAAACATGAGTAATCTAAAGTGCATATTTGAGCTAATTTTGAACATGTTTAGGCTCTTCTTCATGTTCTAAAATGAATATGATAGATAGTGGATTTTATTTGTTAGCCTCCAAATAGGATAGATAGATGATAGGACATGATATTTTGTTATTATATATCTCATAAATATTCTATTTATAACTAAATTTTACCTCTTCACAAGTTGGCTGCTCAAACTAAACAAATTGAGATGGACCTTATGTCATACTTGTAGGTTTGGTTTCAAAAGGAAATATGTTATGATTATTATCTTCCAAGAGTGAAAAAAAGTATGAAAGATGATTTATATTTTGATGATATTAATTAAAAAAATTATCATTAAGTGGAATTATTCATCCTAAAATTTTTAGTTTCTAAGCAAGTAGACACTCTTGAAGGTTCAAGGGGTTCTAATTCTTTTTTCCAACATGAGATGTTAGACTCAAATCTTTGTACTATCATGAATTGCTATTGTATTTGTTTTCTTGTAGCCTCATTGCATCTATTCAATGATTATATCTCTTGATAATGTATATAGGTATGATATTCAAGATCTCTTTGATGCCTATGGTATTCTTTTTCCCTGCCAATCTCCCCACATTGTCTCTCAAAGTCAAGTGTTATATATTTCACTATTTTTCAAGCTGATTTGAAAGAATATGACTTTGCCAAGGTTGATTGAAAACATGATTAGGGGTGTGAGGGTGGTAAATATCATGGGAATTTTTATATCCTACTAGTTCAATGCCACTTGAGGTGAATCCATGAATATTCTCATCTTAATATGAATAATATGAAGGTATAAAGTTATATTTTCACAAAATAGAGGATTGAAATACATACCAATTGATATTTTTAAGTACTTAGATTGATAAAACCAATTTTATATAACTTGGAGTCACTTGATACTAATTAATTAAGCAATTTAATTTCTAATAATTGATAAAATCATCACCATTATTTATCAATATTCTATGCTATTGTCCCATTATACATGCCATAAACTATTGTCACTGAAAAGTGCACCCTTACAAGAACATGTGGCTATTATCACTTGTGTTGATACAATGGAAACTATGTAAAGTGTGGGACATTTTAATTAGACATAATATTTATATTAAGTACTGGTTACCTTTGGTACACTCACTTATCTTTGAAATCTCTAATTTTATGCTTTCTTGACTAGGAAAAGGGTAAAAGGAGCAATGCTAAAGTTAAAAATAGAAATAAAAACTAAAAATTGGGGTCATGAACTAATGTTAAGGTCAATTATGCATATAATTGACAAAATTTGGAACATAAATGACTTACACATATTAAATTCATATTCATATAATGACTCTTGAATTAATATTTCACACGGAGGTCTAGACAAACACTCACACTAGCTTGGAAGGAAAAAACAATGGTTGAATTTACTTCTAAAGTAGGTAGAAATTAGATTTAGACACTTTATTTAACTTATAATTATTATTATTTTATTAATAAAGGTTATATGTCTAGACATAAACATATAAAAAATATATCATTCACTAAGTTATAATAATGAATATTAAGAACACATTTCATGAACAACTTAAAAATGGAAGAAAATTTTGATCTTTATTGCTTCAAAGGTGAGGTAGTACAAAATTTGGTAAAGTTTAAATTTTTTAAAAGAATAATATGATAATAATAATTAAAAAATTTATTTACATATAGAAATAAATAAGAGAGAGAGAATACAATAAGCTCTAGATGAGTCCCTTTTAGTCCTAGTATACTCCTGCTTCAACTCCACTACCAACTCAACCTTGAACTAAAATTTAAAACTTAAAAACACACTTAAAAAATTACAACATAGAATTTTAAGAGTATAAACATTATTTACCTTGGAATATGGAATGGTAACTATGTATATAAGCTTATTTTATTTGTTGAAAAGTCAAAGGTATCTTGCATGCTTTGAAATTATTTAGTCTTAAAGAGACCTTCAATTAACTCCTCTTGAACTTACAACTTGTATTGAAATAAATTTGATATTAATCTAAATATATTTTATATTTAATTCATATTTATTTTTTATTTAATTTACCTTTATTTTAATCTTTGAGTTTGACTTGAGATTCTTGACTTACAACTTGGAGTTTCACTTTACTTATCTTGACTTGCAACTTGCATGCATCTTGAATTTTTAAATTTAGCCCAAGAGGGCCATAGTAGGAGAGAGATTTAATGTTAAAAATATAATGGTACTATTATATGAAAATATTTTCTCAATTATTAACCAAGACTTTAACTCAACTTATTCACTTTTGCATGTTTTAAACTCCACTTTTTTAGGGCTAACATAAGACTCTTGCTGTTGACTTGACCTTTTCTAAATTTAGCCAAAAAGAGGTGAATTTTATTTTAAAATTTTATCTCTCATAAAGTATATTTTTTATATTAAAATACTTTTAAACCTTAAATTACATCAAAAACAAACTTTCATGTCAAATTTCATTAGATTTCATTCAATAAATCTCAAAATATGCACTTTTTTGGTGTTGAGTAGCTTACATAATTTTATTTATGAATGCCTATAGGTATGAGTTTTGTCATTTTATTTATTTTTAGGACATTTTAAAACTCCTATAAATATTAAGTCCATTTTATTTTCTCAACCAATCTCTTAAACCTCTCAAAAATTGCTTTTTCTAGCTGTCTCTCTTACTTGCTTAAAACCTTGATATCTATACCTTTGATTTTATTAATTTTTTGACTCAAATTTTTTATTTATGAACATGTATTTATGTCATTTATTTCAAATAATTTCTCAAAAAACTTTTATTTTTTAATAAGGAACTAAAAAATGTAATTATATCTCTTAAGATTGAGCCATTGGGGTTGAAAAAGTTTTAAAGCACCTATTCTTATTAAAGATTATTCATAAAGTTATTCCACTATAAAATTAAACCAATTAATGTAATATTTAGGTAATATTTGAAAAAAATCCTCCTAAGACATTTTGAACTAAATTTTCTTCACTTTCATGTACTGAGCATTTGAAAATTGCGTTCATTAGCTTGTAACTAACAACTAGTTAGAGCAATAAAAGAAACCTCTATCAAAATTTAGATTTGTGAGTTGTTATTGAGCATGGTTTTAGATTAATTAAAGTTTTATGATGTTTTTATACCTTTTTAAATCTTCAATATATGAATGGAGTGTTCTTGAAAACCTGTACAAGTAACTTTGACTAATGGTGGCAAAATTATCAATAATGACCATGCAAAATATATGAATCAAAAGGGTGAGCATTGATAATAGATTAGGACTAAAATTTTTTAGAATAAAATTCATAAACAAAATTTTTATTATCACCAGTATTCTTCAAACAATGGTTATACACATAAAAGGATTTGACAATTCATATAGCCCTCCAATTGGTCAAATCACATTGGATGTGACATTGAGACCAAAAATAGATTCAACTAATTTTTAGGTAATGTCTCAATAAATACATTATAATTTAATTTTGGGTAGAAATTGGATACATTTAATGGAATTTGTCCCATATATATGTCACTAATGTTTAAAATTCATACATGATGAGACCTAATTATCCATCCTTGTTGATGATAAACCTTTTAAATTCTGAAAAAAATGATACATTATAAAACTAAAGGCATTCCTACATTGGTACATCTTAAACAATGCATTCCTCTTAAGCACATGCACATGCATGAAATAGATGATTCAAGTACAATGAATCCTTTGTATCTAGATATAAATAAGACACTAAACACTAAGGTACCCATAGATGCATGTTGAAAGATAGAATAATTACAAAAAGAGCCAATAAAATCCCAAGATCCCCCACCATTTGGTCTTCCTATATTGGTCAATAATGATAAAAAATATGGTCATGTTTCAAATTAATATAAAAGTGATGATGATACCACTTATGACATGATAGATGAGAAAATGTGAAAACTAAAATTTCATCCATTTAAATCCTTTCAAATAAATTATTCAAACCTACAGGTCCCAATACATATAAGGTAAATCCAAATTTATAAAATATAAAATTGAATCCAAATAAGGGGAAAGTAAAAACAATATATGAACATATAAATGCTTATTATTCCATAAATCCCTCTTGGTTAAAAACATTAAGTTAACCTTACAATGTTTAAATAATGTGGAGTCTTCTTAAAAGGCTTCACAAAAACATTTATAGATCACTACACAACAAGACACTCTAGATACCATTTTATCTATGTTACTTGAACATAAAATGTTTCATTTACCTTCTACCAGACACTGATCATGTATTATAATTCTACCTACATAATACAAGATACCATATTGCAAATATCATCAAATCATTATCCATAATACCAATCAATGTGAGGCATTAAAGAAACTAATTCATAAATTTAAGAATGAAGGATGCATACACATTGTGTTCAACATGAGAAAAAGGAGAAATAATTTATATCTTTTAGAAGAGAATTATCTCTGAAAATGATCAAAGCATGGAGATTTAACTGTTACTACTAATATTGATGGGGTATATTACCACCATCTCCCATTTGATAATAACAAGTGGGATACAATTTGTGGCACCACATTTATCGCATAATTATAACACAATAAATATGAATTAATATACTCTACATTAATGCCATAATCTCAAGGATACATTCAATTACCTAAAGCCTATGGTCCACATGTGGAATCTTTCACCATATGGATATTAGACTGTGAACCACATTTGAAAGTAAAGTTTGGACGAAATTAACTATTTGAATGGAATGAAAAGCTAGATAATATAAACATGTGTGTTAATTTTATTGATATATGTATAGATATTTGTGTACATCATGATGGGTATGATTATTTGCTTGTACCATTGGCTTGAGGTAAACCATTAGACAAAAAATTAAAGAGGTGGAATTACATTGATATAAAAAAAGATTGAGAAATTTTCTAGGTGGTCATACACATTTTGATGATTAGGACTTCCTTGATTAGACATATTCACATATTCAAAAAATACCAAAAAAATAAAAAAATATTCAAAACTCTGAAAACATTTTTGGCACCTACATCCTCTATTGGATCCTTGGCATCTATGTATTAGTTCCATGTTGATTGATGCCATATAAATTACTTATATATATACATGTTCTTCATGATTCTATGTGAACTTGATGCATACATATATAGATACATGATCTATTCCTATTTTAGATGTTGGGTCTTCCCTCTACTCATGTCATATGGACATTAGGGGCATCCACCTATATGATCATGATCCTTCCATATTATATCATTCTATGGTCACTTTACATTATCATGTTTCAAGCTCATATATGTACTTACACATGCCTTTATCCATATTTATATATTATATAGGGTACTTGATATGATATGCATTTGAAATTTTTTACTAACATATTTGATATATGGGATACTATGGTTGTTTATTCTAGTTTCTTATGCTTTCCTTTATGAACTTCCTTAAGTGCCTTATCTTGCTATTATCTAGCTTGTTTGAGTGTTTTAATATGATCATTTATTTACAACCCATGTGCCTATGTATAGTTTCTTAGACATTTAAATATGCCATTATTCATTTTGTGGACATTGGAATAAGTCATGTCCCTTCAATTGTGAAGCATTTGAACATACCTTTTATTTGTAGTCTCTTAGGACCATTGTGTGTACACTTAATATTTTCAAATTTTATCAAATATTGATGTTATATATCTTATAGGAACCCATTGAGTCTCAATCTTTTCGAGTGAATTCACTAAGGGGTGCACTAGTAAAGGGGTGGGCAGACCATTAGTGATTTGTAGGATTGTTGTCCCTTATTATGACTTATTACCAATCCAACTAGCTCCTAAAAACATTCCTCTAAGATATGAATCCACTTTTGCATACTCCTCCAATATTTTATAACCTTTCCTACCCATTTTTATAACTATTGTCACTTGGATTTTTACCCTTTTAAAAGATGGAAAATAACTCCTCATCCAAGTGGCATGATGGAATCACATCTAGGCTTGTGGGTAGCCTAAGGAATGAGGTGAATCTCTACATAGGGCTAGCTCCCTTGATGTATCACGTTGGATTATAAATATTACTAAACTTTGGGGGGGGGTGAAAAGGGAGAAGGATAAATAAAATAAAAATAATCTAAGGGAGGTGATAAACCAAATAACATGAAGACATCTAACCATATGCATGTTACACTTGAAATAAAAGGACAAGCTGGAACTACACTTCTCCAATCTTCATCTTCTCACATCAATGTTACATTATGAGTTTATAAATGAATATGAAAATATATGAGGAATAGATAAGAGGATTATGATGTCACTAATGAATATAATAACTCAATTAAACCATGAACATCTCCTAGAATACTTCACATGCCTTGCAAGAAGAGGCTGTAAATACATGAAAGAATGGAATAACATGCCAAGGAATCTATAGTTTTCATTAAGAAAGATTCATCATCCAATTTAACACAATAATAATATTTATATAGGAGATAAAAATAGGTTGTATCATTTATAAAAAGTTATACATTTTAGTAGGGCTTCACCATAATTAGGTGCAACACCCAATACAATTACAAAATGGCTAGTTCTTATATAACTAGAGAAAGAGAGAAGAGAGAAGTCCAAGGGTCACAAGGAAACTATTCAAGATAAGAGAATTATTTATTTTTTCATTTTAAGATGGTATGGAATGAAAAATGTGGGGACAAGAAGGTACAAGTGTCAATCCAAGTCATAAACTTCATGAAAAGTGGCAAAATACTCCTCATTCTAGCTCAAAAAATATGCCTGCAATTAGACCTATTTGAATGCCTTATAATTGATTAGTATCAATCATAATTATTGTAATTTAGGTTAATGTTATTATTCATGCCTCTCCATGCATTGGTTGCATGGTTTGGTCATCTAGAATCATCTCAAATAGAGGTATCATCATATATAATCTAGAAAACTCTTCCTTCATGCACCTTGCACACTTGGCTTCCAAATTGGCATCAATTTCTCATGAAAATAAATGTGTATAATTTTATGAAACCTATAAATAACTTAAATTTCATTATAATCATCAAAGACACCTTAAAATCACTTTCCCTTAGGGTTTTCACACTTCTCACTAGCTTGTCCAATAGGCCAATGTTGACTAGCTGAGATGAGAGTTCTTGTTGAGGAAATTAAGAGTTTTTTTAAGGAATTAAATGAATATTAGGGGTTATCACAAGTATTAATATTTCTCCCAAAGTTGGTTTCATGTTTAGAATCCTCTTAGAACTTATACAACATAAAAAATGTTAAAAAATACCCTATTTTTGCCATGTTCATACAGATTCCATCAAGAAAAAGGTATGGGAGGGATATTGAGAGAGTAATTTCCAATTAAAATTATGTTTCATATAAAAAATATGAAATTATAATTCATTTATAATTCTATCTCCATCATCAGGTCTCTACAAGGGTTTAACAAGGGGTTTAGGCTTGTTTTCCCTCTTACACTTCATTTATAAAACTCTAACATCCAGGTTGTATAAAAATTAAAAAAACATGGCCTTCAAGACCAATGATAACATCCTTGAACTCAATTATCACCCATGAAAATCCTCATGAAAGATATGAGTGCTCAAACTTGTCTTATCGAGCTTGTTTCCTTATTTCTTGCATGTATGAATAGGTTTTTGAGCCAAAATGGATTCCTTATGGTTTTTAATAAAAGGTGATATATTTAAAAAATAATTTTATTCCCTAAAAAAATTATTCAATATTTTCAAAATTATATCAAATCCTAGAGTGTGAAATACCTCCTCATATTGGACATAGGTCTAATGTTTGCCTAGAAACCTGTCTGCAACTTTTGCAATTTTTGGTCATTAAAATAAATTTATCTAAACCATATAAGACATAAAATATTAATAATGGTCCCATAATCATGCCTTAACATTATATAATTCTCACATAAGGTTTGAAAATAAGTTGACACCTCATTTGGACTCTAGGCTTAGGACCTGCCTAGTAGACCTACCTGCAACTTAGAGCCCAAAGTGAGTTTTGATGATTTTACCTATATTAAAGTATATTATAAATTTATATTGTGATCCCATATATATTTTATATTCAATTTTAATGGTCACTTAGGGATATAAGCGGAAATGATCTCATTTCTGGTCCTTATGCATGAAAATGTCATATAGGCTTAACTACAAATCTCGCTATCCAGACCACCTTATTTTTTAATATATATTATGATGTATTTATAATTTTTTTTTATATAATTTAAGCCTTATTATACCTTCCAATAGTTTCATATTAGATTCTAGATCATCCTTTACACCCCACTCACTAAAACTTGTCAGTCTAGCATAAGGGGAAAGTACCCCCTGTCTGAGACAAAATAGGGGGTGCTTCCCCTACTCTGTCAAATAATTTTAATATATAATGGGATTAATAAAGTTTTAAGGACTATTTTAAAAAAATTTGAGCTCCTGGTCATCTCATATGGCCCTCTAAAAATTGAAAAAGTCAAAATTATCCAGCTAGGCAAGGACTGTGTATGACCCTTATTCCAAATGGATTGTATGTGAATCCTTTGAGACCTTTATATATTAAAAATACACTTGTGAGAATAAAATGATTATATTATGACCATAATTTATGTAATTCAAATCTGATCATCACTTAATACTTCCACATATCTCTTTTCAAGACCTTGACTAGTCAATGTTGAGTGAGAAGGTTTGACTGTATTTCTTATTTATTTAGAAATCTTTCTTGGCATGATTTTCATGGGAGAGAAATTTAAATAGATAAAAATAATTTTGAATATTTTTAAAACCTATTTATCCTTCTAATTCATTTCATACCCTTGCTAACTCTTCAAACCCCTTCTTTTAGTCAATATTATGCAAACAATCCTGACTATGTTAATCCTATTTTGACACCATGCCTGTGGATAAACTTATATGATTAGGCATGAAATAGTGTTTATAACCCATTTAGAGACATATTGGGATAATATTAGGCCTTTTAGATGCAATTTTTCACCTAGTTCAGTTATTTTTCAATGACTTGAACTTATCCAGACTAAGTTCTTATCATGACTATGTTTTTTAATCAAAAGTTGCACCCATAAATATGCATTTGCCCATGACTTATACCTAATAATAATGTGTAAATACTCTCTTAAATAATTATATGGTGATATATCTATCATAAAGGTCATTCACATCATTCTTATCCTCTTCATAACATCAAGAATACCATGATCTTAACTCATTACATGTATCAGTCCACTACTGGTTGTAAGTGCTCACAAGCCTGTGTACGGACTGTAGGGTCTCTTAAGGAGCATGCCATCACCTTATATCTTATTTTGATGATTATATATATATCATGAAAATTACACTTATTTACTAGAACATTTTTACCATGGGCGTATGTTTTATGATTTGAAACTTTGAATGAAGGGTCTCTTTTCCCTCTCAACCCTATAGACATCATTGAAGGACCTTAGTCATAATTTGGCAACTTTGGGATTCTAAAAGACTATCTTCATCTTATTATTCTCTATTAAAACCTGGTAAAGTTATTATCCAATGTAGATACTATAGGTTAGACACATTTGGATGTATCAAGATCTCATGTAGCCATTCTAAATTTTATTCTCAAAACACTTTAGGATCTCTATTTTGACTATTTAGGGATTTGATCCCTAAGACCGTTCATATCATTTTTTAAGGTAACCTTCAACCTTATTCAGAAATTTAAATCTCTATACAAGTTTACCATATCCTTCATCATGTTACTAACTTAAAGATGGTTTCAACCAATGTTTCAACTTTTCCATATGGGTTTTAATCTCTCTGCTCAGGCCACCTGTAGGTGGTGATGGAACCATACATAGGTAGTGGGTAGAATTGAAAAAATATGCATGGGGAAAAGCTTCATGAAAAATCCAAAACTACATCCAATGTGAACATGGATTTTATATAACTTGTGAATACTTGGTTCAAGTCAATATAACCTATTTTTAATGTAAAATTTTCCTTCAAGGACTTGTAAATGAGCATTTACATGGAAGATTGAATGTCAAGTAGCATTTGAATACAACTTATATGGATTGATTTGGGAAAATAGATTTAAATGTCGAGGGAGAATAAATAGGACCTTTAAAATGTATAAGATACACTAACACAACCATAAGAATCCATGAATAAGCACAAAGTTCATGAAACTAATGAAAAGTACCCATTAAACTCAAAAGAGACTAGTCTACAAATTTGAGGTTATTGGCTCATACAAACACCACAAAACATGAAACCAACCATGGGGACCATTATAGAGAGAATTAAACATCATCTGGGAGCAATATCAATTTCTAGATTGTACATAATCTCTCAAACAAGAGTAATAACCCATAGGGTGTATGAAATAACTAGCAGATTTGCATAGACAACTTCATGAGGTTGGTTCATGAAGAAAAAGACACCAATATTAGAAATTATTATATTTAAATTAAGGTATATAATTTTAATTTAACTTCATCAAATCAATTTCCTTGAAACAACCTAAGTTGTTTATACCAAGCAAAAACTTGAAAGTCACTTTTGCTTGCCAAGAAGGGTGAAAAGAGGGAAAAATGGTTTTGAGTAAGAAATAACACTTAAAAATAAAAAAAATCATGAAATTTAGCATGGGTAAGATGAAGAGGCACTTATTGACTATTTCCCATGTGTCAAACTTCCCAAGGAGATCGTACAAGTGCTAAACTCTCTTTTTCCTTCAAGAAAACTACTTTTTCTTCTGCATAACATGATATCTTTCAATTTTGTCAATTAATTAAGACTTATAGGGACACATGTGGCATGCCATCATCTTTTTAAACCTTCACATTTTACAATAAACTTATACAAAGCATTAAATACACTTTTTTGACCCCTAAAATGATAAATGGACATACAAACTAATTAACCAAGGCCAATTTAACATCATTTAAGATTAATTAATGTGTAATACACCCCATGACACTCATATTACACCTCCTATAGATATAAAAAGTCAAGTTTTTACCTATAGATGCCCTAATTTGACTAAAAAGTCAAATTTGGTCAATTAATTAAGACTTATAGGGACACATGGGGCATGACATCATCTTTTTAAACCTTAATATTTTCCAATAAACTTATACAAAGCATTAAATACACTTTTTTGACCCCTAAAATAAACTAAAATGATAAATGGACATAAAAACTAATTAACCAAGGCCAATTTAACATCATTTGAGATTAATTAACATGTAATACACCCCATGACATTCATATTACACCTCCTATAGATCTAAAAAGTTAAGTTTTTACCTATAGATGCCCTAATTTGACTAAAAAGTCAAATTTGGTCAATTAATTAAGACTTATAGGGACACATGGGGCATGACATCATCTTTTTAAACCTTCACATTTTCCAATAAACTTATACAAAGCATTAAATACACTTTTTTGACTCCTAAAATGACTTAAAATGATAAATGGACATAAAAAATAATTAACCAAGGCCAATTTAACATCATTTGAGATTAATTAACATGTAATAGACCCCATTACACTCATATTACACTTCCTATAGATCTAAAAAGTCAAGTTTTTACCTATAGATGCCCTAATTTGACTAAAAAGTCAAATTTGGTCAACAATAAACTAAAACCCCTTTCGATAGTTTACATTACTAGGCTAGGTCAACCTTGTACTCTTATTGGTGAAACTCATTTAGGGTCTAGGTTGGCTTTTAGCTGACCTAGTCTATGACCTAGTGAGTTTTTGTTAGTAACATTACTAGGTCAATGGATCAACTCTACCAACCAAATTTTTGGAAGGGTTTAGGGTTAAATCCACTTATATATATATAAGATAATTTAACCATTATTAGAGAGAAATCAAGAGTTATTATTCATTTGCACTTATTTAAAATTTGCTCTTCCACCATTTTATTTGAGGAGTCGAAGCTTAGGGTTTCTACTTGTAGAATCTAGTCTTATGGAGAAGTATTGGATGATTTGGAATTTATTAGTGATATTTAAAAACCACAATAACATCTTACAAAACCCCTTTGGACAAGGTATTGATTAAGTCTTGATGGGTTTGTCTTCCAGGTAAGTATCGCTAACTTTGCTCCTCTTTTTAGTAGATAGAAGTAACATAAGTATTTGATTTTAAATAATATTAATCTTTATCTTCATGTGTTAGGGTATTACCTATATATATTAATTAGGATTATCTTAAGCATGTTTAATTTCTTTTGTTTACTAACCCCCATATTGTGTCACATGCTTTGGTGATCACTAGATTAGACTTTTCTTTACTTGTTATTAGTATAGTAAATATGAAAAAAAGGCATAATTAGGGTTATTGCATTATTTTGCTTGACTATAGACTTTGAAAATCTCCATATAATTATTTTTGTGATAAGAGATCCATTGATTGGGTCTAGCAGATTCACATATTGGTCATGTTGGCAATTATCTAATGTATCTCCAATTGAAAGTGTAAGTAGGATATTTGTTATTCGAGCTAAGATTGATTTATAGTTATGATGAATTTATGATTTCATACATTATGATGAACCTACTGTGAATCTAACGCTTGCATGATTTCTTTCATGTTTTTCATTTTCTATCATTTTATTTATTATTTTTCTATATTTGCAATACTAGGTCAACATGTCTGGTATAGTTTCTAAATTTTATACATAGGTTTAACACACAGTCGCATAAAAAATGACTATTCTTTTTGTGTAGTTTTTTTAATCAAATATAGATTACTGGGTTGAAAAATTTGACATAGTAATCTTATTGACTTCTAGAAAACATACTAGGTTGACTAGGCTAGTATAGTATTCTAGAAAGCTTCTAGAAAACATACTATGTCAACCAAGCCAGTATAGTATTCCATAAATATTATAGAAAACATATTATGTTGACCAGGTCAGTATATTATTCTATAAAACTTATAGAAAACATGCTAAGTTGATCAAGCTAGTATAGTCATCTTCACAGGGTTCAGTAAATAGGGAATTACAAAACTAGGTCAATCCAATTGACATAATTGGTAGAATTTGTAACTTTCAAGGCACTTCAACAACAATCTCACATTCCTTAACATCTTCCAACCCACCAAAGTTCATTTCTCTCCTCTCTTTCATTTTAGTTCTTCCTATAGTTCTATTTTACATGGTTTGTAATCTTTAAAACTACCATCATAAAGCAAACTAGGTCGACCTGGTTGACCTAGTTCATTATTATATCTTCTATTTAAAAGACTAGGTTTACCCTGTCAACATAATTCTTAAAGACCCTATATTTTGCATTATATTAATGACACTATTGAATCTATTCTATAATTTTTGCATATACTATCATATAAACCAACATTATATTGTGTTTCAAATTGGAAATTAATAACTATATGCTAGTAATTACTTAACACTTTCACTTTCAGTTATTTACATGTTTAGAGTAGATCACATAGTCTAATTAGGTCATTTTTTAATATACTATTTAGTTTCACTTATTTTATCTTTCTTGTACACACTACCAAATCACATAATTTAAAAATTCATTTAAACATTTGTCAACCCAAGGCATACCTACTTGGATTTCATCACCAAGGGGGAAGCCAACTTGGATTTTTATTCAAGTATAAACACATGGTTAATGGTATATATTTGAAAAACACCTAACACCCTTATCATTGTGGGATTATGAAGTGAGGGGGTAGGCCCCAATACCAAGATAGTACCATTGTTAACACATATCCCTTTTAGCTTAAATGTCTTGAAACCATTCATAGATTACGTTCTAGTTCCCTACTTTCAGCCAACTTTCCTATCACACTTAAAATAAAAATTTATAATCTTAAAACATTCAGGATGACCACTTAGTTAGCATTTAATTTTCATTTTATTACTTGCTCTTTGCTCATTGTATGTTGTATTGAAAAAACTTGCATTGGCCAACATTGGTGCAAGGTTTATGTTATGTGTCTCAATTGGATCATTCTCATTAACCCAATTTATTGTGTTATTAATTTCAAGTACATTTCAATATATTTATTTGTTTTTTAGTACACTGTCGACCCTATACTCTTATCAAGCTCTATTTTTCCTAGTTTATAGTACTAGGTCGACCCAATTGACTCTATACTCTTACTATTGTCCTATTTGTCTGACTTAGTTCTTTATCTCTACCTCTAATTATTATTGATTAGCATCCTATTAATTTATTCAAATCATCATGAAGTACCCTATTATAATCTTCTTAGATGACCTAAATCCATTTAGACACTCTAATGGGTGTTATTTTCTTCTTTTATTTTATTTTATTTTCTTCCTCTTTTCAGCTTGTGGGGCATCTTGTGATGCCCATCCACACATTACTCTAGCCTTTGGGGCATCTTGTGATGCCCACCCACATATCATTTTAGACTCGAGAATATTTTGATTCCCATACCTACATATAATTACCTAATGGATCCTCTTATGATGTCCACTCTTATTATCCATTATATGTTACCAAACTAATTTAACTTCACGAAACCTTATGAGACACAAGTTGGTATCTCATAGGATAATTGTTGATATAGATGTTAGTGTATTATATTTCCCTTGCTTCCATTATTTGTATATGCTAACTATCTGACACTTTTTTTAGGATACTTACATAGGTCTCACCCTCTATAGTAGTTCTCTCTTTTCACAAATCTTAGTCCTTCTTTTTGGGTCTTTTGGTTCTCCTTTTTTCATGAGTTATATTGTAAAACTACAAATAGGACCCTATATTTCTCATGATATATTTTTATTCTCTTTAATTTAATGATTTTTACATGTTTTTTGGTACCCCTTGGGTTTTTATTTTACGAGTTGTTGTGTAAGACCATGGATAGGACCTGGCCTTCCTCATAAAATCACCATTTTATCATTCCTTTTCTAGAATGTGTTTTGAAATGGTTATAAGTCTTGATATTTATTCTCAAGCTTTAGATTTTTCTTCTTTTGATAGATTGAATTTGTACAACAAACTATGTTATCATGTTTTCCTAAATTTGCCTCATTTTTATTATAAGGAATCACATTTTTCTATCATTGTATCCCTTTTTCATCCTTTGTCTCATTTTTTGCAATTTGAAGTAATTCAAATTGTTCCTTGTTTCATTCCTCTTGATTTCATTTCCTTTCACTCCTCATTAAATAATATAAGTTGAAAGTCAAGGTAGAAATTTTATTTCACATGACTTCACGAGACTCTTAGATACCATGCTCTCTAAATTTCTCTCTCCTAACAACCAAGTTCCAAGTATTCAAATGAAAGTCATCTTTAGCATCCATGTTTAGTTTTTGAAATCTATATGGAGGAGGAATAGAAAAATACATCAATAAAGTTAAAATCCAAATCATTTGAAATAAAAGGCAACATACAAATCTCAAAAGTCAAAATCACACCAAAATATGTGATTATAAACACATATCCTATCTCTAATTGAAGCTCAAACTCCATAGTTGTCATCATAATAGATATGAGGTCCATTGGGGTGTGGTATGATAGTAGATTGGAATATGATAATTCAATAAACTTTATGGTGCTACATATTTTTTCATGCAAGTACCCAATCTTTGTAGTAGACTGATGGATTTGTAAGGGGTCTTGAGGAATGGGAAACACATTGTGGGAAAATAGGTCCATTTTAATTTTCATGCATATAGCCTTCATGGGATAATCTAAATGCTTCATTTTGTTGACCAAAGACATGTGTGTTTAAGAGTTTTTCAGAGTCTATAAGGTCAAAATTTCTCTTGTTTTGACAAACGTAATTTGAGAGTCTTGAATTCGATAAAGAGTTCCTCTACCTTGGTTTTTTATTAATTCTCCCCTCCACCCATTTCATTTCCCATTTGATAGGAAAATTATGATTCTAAATATGTTTTCCTTCTTTTATACTTCCTTCTTCTTCACATCCTAAAAACATGTTAGCACTAATTTATTTTAGTTTTATATATCCTCAGAGAAAAATAATATGTTTGAGAAACTTTGGATTACTTTAATCACACCATGGATTTACACTTCTAGACATACTTTACTTTCTTTTACCATTTGTCATTGTTGTACCACCTTTTTTGTAGACACTTGAGTATATTTCTACTTTCATGTGATTTTTCCATTATTGCATGATGTTAACTTGTTACTTTTCACCCATCAATCTTATTTTCACTTTTATGCACCTTTTCCCATTGATGATTAAGTAAAGATTATTACTACTCACTCATCAATGTTGTTTTACCATTTTTGCTTGCCCATATTTATTTAAATATTGTTACTAATTTTATATTTATATTTTATTACCATTATTTTTGACATGTATCCTTGGTTTGACTTGGTGAGTTTACCTTTCTTACTTAAGGTTTACTTGTTTGAGTATTCAATCTTTAGTAGCCTAGGATTTTTGGTTACCTAATTTACTCTAACTTTTGACTTGGTCATTTGGTCTAACATAGCACTTATCACCCTTGCTTACTATATGTCTAAGTACATCCCATCTACATATTACCAATTATCTTGGCTTTCTTATATTTATTTATTTTTTCTCATTAATTTTGTATTCTTGCATTTGTTAAAAGCAGTCTTTGCACCCTCCACCATGAAAACTATAAACACAGTAGACAACCATCTAGTGATAAAGGTAAATCAAGGTATCGATATCAGAGTTGTTGCCAGGGTTTGAATTATGTGAATGTAATGGTCAAGTGATCACACAAGATGAAGTTGGTGCACACCACAAAGAAGCTAAAGCAAAGTGAAATCATTGAAAGAGATAATTTACAAAAGACAAATAGGAGCAAAACCCAACATTTGATTAACTTAAGATGGCCAAAGTGAAGAATACATATAGGAGAGCACGTAAGTAACTCCTCCAAAAAAGGTGGTCAAAGCACCCCAAGAATAGACTGTAACTCCTCCATGAAAGGTGGTGACAAGGTGCTAAGAATAGAGAAGTAACTCCCATACCCAGAATAGCCAATCAAAGGAGTTACTTATGACATTATTATGACACCTATGACACATCTATGACACACATCTCCACATAAGCTAGCCTATCCCATGAATGTAGGAAAACTCCATGTATACACAAATATATAATATTCCCTAATTAAACAATAGGGAAAAATAAAAACCTACACTAACACCCCCTAATAAGCACAGCTTAGGTGGGTAGTGTGGAAATATAAAATGGGTCCCGACAACTAGGCTTGATGAGGTACCCATGTACAAATTCAATCTCCCATAAGATAGAGAAAAAGAGAAAACTCATAGGAAAAAACTCCCCCCCAAAAGAGAGACATAAAAGAAATGAAGAGGCTAGTGGGCCCCCCCCGAAGATGATGCTACTGTAGATGTGGACTGCACCCCAAAAATAGCTCGTAGATGAATGAACTTGCTCTCGGTGAAAGGTTTGGCGAAGATGTCTACAACTTGATTCAAAGACTGGCAAAATACCAAGTCAATGACCTGACTATGAATAAGCTCTCAAATGAAATGCATGTGAATCTCTATGTGCTTGGTCCACTAGTGCTGAACTAGATTCCTACAAATTTGAATGGTACTTTGATTGTCACAATAAATGATGGTGGGCTACCTGATAGGAATGCCAAACTCAAAAAGTATCCCCTAAAGCCAAATAGCTTTAGTAGCTGCATTAACAACTCCCCTGTACTCTACTTCTGTAGATGATATAGCAATAGCATTTTTCTTCTTGCTAGACCAACTGATAGGACTAGAACCTAGAGAGAAACTATAACCAGAAGTGGACTTGCAAGTCTGTGAATCACCAGCCTAGTCTAAATCTATATACCCAATCAAGTCAGCCTCTATGCCAAATTTGTAATGAATCCCATATCTATGTGAACCTTGTATGTAATGTAAGATCCTCTTAGCTGCTTTTTAATGCAGCTCATGAGGTTCCTGCATAAATTTGGAGACAAGTCCCACTGCATATGATATGTTGGGCCTAGTGTGAGTCAAGTAGATGAGACTACCAACAAGTTGTCGATATCGAGTGGCATCAACTAATGGTGAAGAATAGTCAGCCTCAAGCTTGACTATTGATAGAAAGGGAGTCAGAGATGGATTGCAATCAGCCATGTGAAACTGAGACAATAAATCAAGAGCATACTTAGGTTGTATAAGAAAAATCCCTGAATTTGACTGTGAGATCTTGATGCCAAGGAAGTAATGCAACAAACCCAAGTCTGTCATGTCAAATCTATCTTGGAGAGATGCCTTCACCACTATAATAGTCGATGAAGAACTCTCGATGATCAAAAGGTCATCAACATATATAACCAAAATCAAGAGTGAATTACCTATTATAAGAAGTAGACATTAGGGTCAGAATGACACCTAGTGAAATTTGCTGTGAGAAGGAAGGAATGCATCTTGGCATACCAAGCTCAAGGGGCCTATTTGAGGCCATAGATAGATTTCTTAAGTCTACATACTAAGGAAGAATCCTAAACAAATCATGGTGGTTGCTCCATGTAGATCTCCTCCTCTAGGTCTCTGTGAAGAAAGGCACTCTTCACATCCATCTGGTGCACATCCCAACCATGTGCTACGGCAATAACCAAGGTGAGTTAGATAGAAGTCATCTTTGCAATGGATGCAAAGGTCTCTGAGTAGTCAATGCCTGCCACCTATGAGAAACCCTTGGTGACCAATCATGCCTTGTACTTATCAACTGACCCATCTGCTACAAACTTGGTTTGATATATCCACCTACATCAAATCATCTTCCTTCCCTTAGAAAGTGAAGTCAAGTCCCAAGTGTTATTTTTGATTAAGGAAGAATATTTTTACTCCATAGCACTATCCCACTCAGGTACTCTCGATGCCTGTCAAAAAGTTTATGGATCTAAAACTGAGGCAAATAAGGCATGTGGATCTCTCTAAAAATCCCCCCTAGTACGTCTGTCATCTATGGGATCTCCTACCCAAGTGCTAGCACTCTCAAGTGTCTGTCTGGCCCAAATTATCCTGGAAGTGGGTGAGTCAGGTGCTAACTCCTCATCCTCTGACTAACTAGAGGTGGATGACTCTACATCACTGTCCTCGCTATCTAAACTCAAAGAAGAAGAAGATGTCTCTAGCTCAAGAACATGATGTGGCTGATCTAAATATGAGGAATCATCATGAAGAAGTAAATTCAATGAGAGAGAAGAAGTGCCAAGTGTTGAGTCTCTAGGACTCTCTTGAAAGTGGACACTTCTCTCAATGAACAACTCATGAGTGGTCAAATCTAGAAGGCGATACCCCTTAACACCATCCAGGTATCCTACAAAGATGTAAGGCTTGGACTAATGTTCCATAGCTTTGCATTTCTTCTTCGGTATGTAGGCCATGGCTAGGGACCCAAAAACCCTAAGGTGCTCAACATTAGGTTTCCTTTTATGCCAAGCTTCAAAGGGTGTTATCCCTTTTAAAGCTTTGTGAGCAACCCTATTTTGAATGTAGCAAGCACAATTGATGGCTTCAGCCCAGTACTGTGGTGTTAAGGATTTGGAGTGAATCATACAACTACCCATCTCTTTCAAGAACCTATTTTTGTGTTATGCAACCCCATTCTATGAAGGTCTGTAAGTGATTGTGTGATACAAATCAATCCCCTCTATGGTGCAAAACTACTCAAACATGTTGCTGACATACTCCCCTCCATTATCAGTTTGAAGAACCTTGATCGATTTCTCACTCTATTTCTCAATAAGAGCCTTAAAGTCTAATTTTTTTTCAAACACTTCAAACTTTTGTTTGATAAAATATAGCCAAGTGTACTTAGAGAAATCATCAATAAAAGTGAGGATGTACTTGGCCCTTGTGAAAGATAGTTTGGGAAAGGGTCCCAATACATCACTGTGGACTAACTCCAAAGGTTGTGAAGCCCTCCAAACTTTGCCTTTGTAAAATTTTGCTTTGGGATGTTTCCTAAGGGAGCACCCCTCACAAAGTCTTTTTGAGAATTGGACATGAGGCAAGCCAATGACCATGTCATGTTTGCAAAGTTGCTCAAGGTAGTGGTAGTTAAGGTGGCCAAACCGATCATGCCATAATTTGCTAACTCCATCTGAACGAGTCAGCAATGTTGTTGGAGAAGAATCAGGTGAAAAATGTGAGGTGTATAACTTTGCTTGGTGATCTTCCCTACCCACTGCCACTGTAATATCACTATGCAACTCCCTGATAGCCACTGAATCTGGTAAAAAATCAACTCTCATGCCTTGACCAATGTGAGTGATTTGGTACACTGATAAGACATTGGTTGAAAGAGAAGGAACAATTAGAACATTATTAAATGTTCCTCCTTCCATTTCAACTAACCCTCTCCCTGCAATGGAAACTGATGTGTCATCACCCAAACTAATTAAAGTCATGCTACAAGGCTCTAAAGATGAAAACTCAACTAGGGAAGAGCCCATGTGGTGAGAAGCACCTGAGTCAATGACCCATGAAGATGTAGAGGCTGTTGTAGCTATAAGGGCCTTTCCCTTTTCTTTCTCCTTACCCTTGCCTTTTGCCTTAGTAGAATCTTGGGTAGATTATTTCTGCTTGATGGACTCAGGAACACCTATGTTGTGATTCTATAGAAGATGAGTTAGGCGATCTATTTGTTTCTTCATGTATTTGTGTTCATAATGCCCTGTCTTATTACAATAGGCACACTTAACCTTCTCCTTCTTAGGTTTAACATTGGAGGAGGAAGACTCAGTGTTGTTTTTGGCAGGATTGTTGTTTTCTTTCTTCTTCTCCTGGTCCTTGTTCTTTTTCTTCTTCTCCTTTGTTAAAGTCTTATCCTTACCATTTTTAGATATCAAAGCTTGGGGTTGAAAAAACTCAATTTTTCCCATTTGAATTAGCTTATCTTGGTCCCTAGTCAAGTTGGCAATGAATGAATCCAAAGAAGGCATTTTCCATGTAGTGCCAAGGGCACTTTTTGTGGCATGGAAAGTGGAGACAAAGACTAAATACCTTAGACATAACTTTGCGAGAATAGAAAGGATGAGTTGATCATATTTTTTATCTATCTTGAATTCTTTCAATTGCAATCTAAGGTCCTTAAACTTAGTGAAGAAGTCCTATAGGGTGTCAAAGTTGCTAGGACTTAGACTTATGAGTTCATTTTCGAGCTCATGACCTCTCATCTCATCAAGCTTTCCAAATAAGGTTTCTAGGGTGTCTCATATGTCTTTGGGAGTCTTGGAGGTTTCTAAATGTAAGAGAAGTTCTGGAGACATGGACGAGCTCAGTAATCCATAGGCTTCATCACTACAGTTGTACCACTTGAATTTTTCAGCTTAGTGTTGGGTTCTACTTCAGTACCCATGGTGATCCTATATAACCCTTTACTTCTAAGAATGATTGACATTTTAACCTTAAATTCATGATAGTTGAAGGGTGTTAAGAGTTTAAATTGAAAATAATCCATTTTAAGCTGAATTTAGGTGAAGTTGTGTTGATTGCAAGTTGTGAAATTATGCAGAAAGGAGAATGAAAGCAAAGATTGCAAGTGCTGAAAAGTAATCACACCCCCCTGAAATGTTGATCCCCCAAAAAATATGAAAGTGCATGCTCAAAATATGTCGAGATCAGCTAAGAATTCATCTTAGAGCAATCAATGCAAGACTTTAAGCAAATAGGATGTCAGACTCAACCGAAAATGCATCCCGAGAGACCCAATTTTTTTTTTGGCACTTTATAAAGTAGTGATTTTTTGACAATTATCTAGCCTAAGTTGTGGATAATTGAAAACTAATCACTTTTTCAAAAGATGGCACTCAAATTTGAGCTACCATTTGCAATATTTTAAATTTTTAATTTCCCATAAACTAGTAATTTTGCAAAAAAATAGCACTAAAACATTAAAAAATGCCTATTTTGAGAGAGAAAGTGGCCTTCCAACCACTCGTTGGACTCAAAATGGAGCGAGGAATCCAAAGGAGGTATTTTTAAGGGGGAATTGGCCTCCTTCCAATCTGGGCCTCACCCTTCATCTTCGACAGGGGAAAACTCAAGGTTTAATTAAAACCCCCAAATTCCCAAAACTTAAAATTGTTCCTAAAAATTCATTTCTTACTCAATTTGACTGAAATAAATTTTGAACAATCAAATTTAAATTGAGAATTTTAGAACAAAGATAGATTTACCAATCAAACTACCTGTTGAGGGCCCACATGAGAAGCCAAAGAGAAAAAGTGCACCATTTTCAAAAAGACAATAGTTTGGACTATTTTCGCTAATTTTCACTTGCTGTTTCATTGCTCCATGCAGGTGTACAACCAAGGATCAGGTGTACAAAGATCAGGTCTATTTAAAAAAATTCCCAATGCCCTTTTTTTTTGTTCAGTAGCCAAGGTGAAACATCAACATGAAATGCCAAAGCTTGGAGGAGAGTGTGACTGCGCAAGTGTACGGACCGTACGGTCCACGCCAGTCTTCAAGGTAGATTCCAAACCTCAACTTCACACTTCAAGATTAGTTTCACACCATACATTCAACACCAACATTCAACAAAATATCCAAATGCCTGGGTTAAGGAGATAAGTGCCAAAGTGGAAGAGATGACTTTTCAGGAGACACCAGGCCATATGGCTCATGCAACCTTCAAGAAAACTTAATAGGTTCTCCACATGTTAGATGCCAACACACTAGTTTTTCAATGTGAGCTTTTCAATAACATCAATGATGTTCCAAGAAAACTTGCAGATTATTTGCACATAGGTATGCTCATATACTTCACACGGAGAATGAGTCAAACCTACAGATCAACATCAAAGCTTATATGCCAGTACAAACATAATGCATGCAAATAAAAAAATCAAAGATCCTTTGCAAGCAAAAAAATCAAGATTTCAGAATAAAATAATAGCATAACCAGACACATGATAGACCTACGCTCTGATACCATATCAGAGTTGTTGCTAGGTCTGAATAATGCGAACGCAATGGTCAAGTGATCACATGAGACGAAGTTAGTACACACCACAAAGAAGCTAAAGCAAAGTGAAATCACTGAAAGAGATAATTTTTAAAAGAAAAATAGGAGCAAAACCCAATATTCAATTAACTTAAGATGGCCAAAGTGAAGAATACATATAGGAGAGCATGTAAGTAACTCCTCCACAAAAGGTGGTCAAAGCACCCTAAGAATAGACTGTAACTCCTCCATGAAAGGTGGTGACAAGGTGATAAGAATAGAGAAGTAACTCCCATACCTGGAATAGCCAGTTAAAGGAGTTACTTATGACATTCTTTTGACACCTATGACACATCTATGACACACATCTCCACATAAGCTAGCCTATCCCACGAATGTAGGAAAACTCCATGTATACACAAATATATAATATTCCCTAATTAAATAATAGGGAAAAATAAAAACCTACACTAACAATCGATTACATTTACTTCTTATTTATTTATGATTCAGTCCTTTACTTTTAGTTATTTTTGTTTTAAAATACTACAACTTTTTTTAGCCTCAGCGTTGTGTGTTATTATGTTCTTTCTCAAAGCACCATCCCATGTTACACCTGAGTGACATGTGATGATCTTTGAGTAGGGCATATGTATACACATTATGTTTTTAATTTTTATCAAATACTGATGATTTTTATATTGTAGGAACCCCTTGAGTCTCAATCTCTCTAAGTGTACACCCTAAGGGGTGCATCAAGAAAGGGGTGAGTAGACCATTAGTGCTTCACAAGATTATTGACCCTTATTTCTAGTTATTATCAATCAAAGCAGCTACTAAAAACATTCCCCTAAGCTATTACTCCTCTTTTTAATCCTCCCCTAGTATTTTATCACCTTCCATACCTTTTTTCCTAACCTAACACCCATTTCAATAGTTTATAGTACTAGGTCAAGTAGGTTGACCTTGTACTCGTATTAGTGAAACTCATTTAGGGTCTAGGTCAAATTTTGCTTGACCTAACTCGTGACCTATTGAGTTTTTCTCAATAATAGTACTAGGTCGATTGGGTAGACCCTATCGACCAAAACTTTTGGAAGGGCTTAGGGTTAAATATGCCTATATATACAATATAATTTCTCCATCATTAGAGAGACATCAAGAGTTATTATTCATTTGCAATTCTTTACAATCTGATCTTCCACCATCTGACTTGAGGAGTCTTATCTTAGGGGTTATACTTGGAGAATGTAATATTGTGGAGAAGTCTTGGATAATTTGGCCTTTCTTAGTGATCCTTACAAACCAAAATAACCTCTTGCAAAGATCATTTGGCTAAGGGAAAGATTGAGTCTTGATGAGTTTCTCTTCCAGGTAAGTATCTCTAACTTTGATCCTCTCTTTAGTAGATAAAAGTAGCATAAGTATTGGCTTTTGAATAATATTACTCTTTTTCTCCATGTATTAGGGTCTTACCTATATATAGCTTAATTAAGATTCTCTTATGTATGTTTATTTTATTTTATTTACTAACCCTCATATTATACCACATGCTTTGGTGAGCACTAGATTAGACTTTGATTTACTTGTTATTAGTATAGTGAATATGAAAACATAGTGATTAATTAGGGTTATTACATGATTTTGCTTGACTAGAGGCTTTGAAACCCTTCCTAGTATTATTGTTGTGATAAGAGATCCCTTAATTGGGTATAGCGGATCCACTATTTATCATGTTCTTGATTATCTAATGTATCCACAATCAAAAGTGTAAGTAGGATCTATCTTCTCTAAGCTAAGATTGATTTATAGATATGATGTATTTATGATTACATACATATTGTCTGTTGACTTGATTTTGAGTGATCTTGTGTGTGTGCTTATTTTCTTGTTGAGATTTTACTATTTTTATGTAGACATTATCATGATCATTATCTTGCATATTAATCTTTCATGTGATCACATTGTTCTATGCACTTCAATTCTATATTTACCTAGACATGTTAGTTTATATGTTACATGGTTCCATTTATAAATTATACAATTGTTTTATCCTTTTGAGTTGAGGTAACTAGCAATTTATATTCTTCCCTTACCTCAAAAAGGGGGGAATAAATGGGGGCATGTAATATAGGCATCTTCTTCACATTTGGCATAATTTATAGATTTAGTGGGGGCATGATTTGAAATCATGTTCTCCATACTTATTTAGTATTTAGCACACCCAAATTCAATGGGGGTATGCTTTGGAAGAATGTTCTCTACACTTATTCAAAATTTGATACACCTAGATTACGTGAAGGAATGTTTTGTAAACATGTCCTCCACATTGGCACTTACTTTAGTTTTTATATTTCTCTATATTTAGTTGAGGCATGATTTGGAAGCATGTTATCCACACTTACACAATTTCTGAATTGGCCAAAACACATAATTATATAATCTAGATTCATAGTTATGGTAGAATTCTATACATTAGTACCATTATTTACACAATTTTAGCATGAGACATATTTTAAGGTGCATGTATGCCTAGTATTATAAAATCAAAATTAGTATCATATTTTGAAACACTCTCAAGGACTATCATCACCCACTAGGTTGGACTTTTATGAACTATATTTATCTAATATAATATTGTAGTTAGTTTATTTTTGGTATGGTTGAGGTGATTAAATCACTCAATCTTGCCTTGTTTTTAGGTTAGACTTGATTGTATCATCTTGCCTTACCAATTTGATAGTATGATTTGACTTTGTTCACTCATGTTCACTAGGTTATAAGTATGATTGGGTTGCATGATTGAGCTAATCTCAACTGTTGGGTGGTAACTCACCTTTTTTTATAAGGTTGGGGGCATGTGCCTTCTAATCTCTCTTCAATCCTTAGATACATTTAGTTTCTAGATTTATATATTTGTCCAAATCCTAGTTTTATATCCTTACAATGATAAATCTTTCAAATCAATGTAGTTGCATCAATATGCAGGTGTACTCATAAACCTTGCTCTTTCAATTTAAATATTTTTAATACTTTTAATTTTAGTTAATGCACTGATTATGTAATGTAACATGTTCTTGGTTGTATGTGAGTTAGTAAAAAAAACTCAAGTTGGACTCAAGCAAAGGCAATTTGTGTTATACACACCTAGGTACACATTTATTCTCCTTTAAACTAATAATTTCATTACTAGATTAAAGGGGTGAAAATGTAGATGATATTTATGGATTATATAACACCTTAGTCTTGTACACTTGGAAAACTTAGATCTTGGTTATTATTCTCAATTTTGAACCTTTCTCAATTTTAAAAGTATTACATCTACTCTATCTTGTGCCCCTTAGCCTATCTCTTGGTATAAATAATCTTATGTTGATGACCTAAACCTACTATGTTTCCAAAAAATCTTAAAACCTACTTATATTCCACCTCTACAAGTTTTGAGCCTTTACCTACTTTATGGTTCCCTAGGCATTAGTATCCTAGATAAACACTTGTGTTGATGTAGGTGTCATGCAGTGATGCTTTGTTTAATGCCCTTAAGTCATGTGATTTTCAAATGAAACATATCTTAATGATATTCCTTAGTGATTTAATGTGAATTATTTCTCCAAAGGGATTGATATAAATATAATATCAATCCTCATTCATTCCTCACCTAAAAAATATAGAAAATACTAAGGCAACTTATCAAAGCATTCAATAAAGCAAAGCTTCTTATTTTATCCTATTTTCATATCAATCATAGGGATAACACATACATAGTTCTAAGGTATTGAAGGAGTAGTGCAAGAGCGATATTTTCCAAGTTACAAGCTATGCCACTATTGCACTTGATTTTGACATATTATATGATTCACACACAATATAACACATAGGGGATAGCTACATAATTCTAAGGACCTCTTCATATTATTAGCTATGTAGATAACACTCATTGATAGAGAGATATTTTGGGGTAGCTTGATACCATATCCCCACTAACCCATTTTTTCCAAGGTCACTATGAAGATGAAGAATTAGGGTTTTATAATTTCATGAGGAGCAACAAGCCATGATCTAGATTTGAATGTACCATAATGAAGGTGAAGATAAACCCATAAGAATCCATGTGGTCATATAATTTTATAGTAGGTATTCCATATAAGACACATATATCAGCTTTAGATAGTAGTGTTGACATAATTATCCAAGGTTGAAACTAGTGTCCATGACTCTAAAGGCACTCAATCTAGAATTTGGTGACTATTCTAAAATTCTCTTCCAAACCTGCTTCCTACCTATTTTAGGTCCAAAATTGTGTCAACATCAGAATAACCTAAGTACATTACTTCTTTATCATTTTTATATCTAACATAGTTGTACTTACTATTTTTAACTTATATCTATTTGATGAATTCAATATATATTATACCTAAGTTTAACATCTAATTTTAGATGATATTTTGTGATTATGTAGCACTTTAGTCTTGTACACTTGGAAAAACTTAGACCTTGGTTGTTCTTCTTAGTTATACACATGCCTTACTTTTATAAGCCTTGAATATACTCTATATTATGCCCCTTGGCCTATCTCTTAGTCTAACTAATATTATTTTTGATGACATAAACATCTTATCTTACCCAAAATGCTTAAAATGTACTATTTTACACCTCTACATGTTATGAGCCTATACCTGCTCTCTTGCTCCTTGGATTCTAACATCCAAGACACACATTATTGTCAATGTTACTATCCTACCCTGATGCAAGTGTCAAGTTCCTTAAATTCATCTAATTTGTAAATGAAACATATTCCAATGGTCAACCTAAGTGCTTTAATGTGAGTTATTACACTAAATGGATTGATATAAATACAATATCTACCCTATTTCATTCTTTACCTATAAATCAGATCAAAGATACAATGGCATTTATCAAAATCACTCTATAAATAATTTAATTGATTAAAAATTCCTTATTTATATAGGTCAGTCATAGGTAAAAAATATCTACAGGTCTGAATTACTAAAGGAGTAGTCATAAGGTCTTATTTTCCAAGTTACAAGCTAGCTCACTATTGTACTTATTTTACACACATTGCATGATTCACACACAAGCCAACACATAGGGAAGAATTACATGAGTCTAAGCCCTTCTTATAAATTATTGGCTATGTAAAGAGTGTCATTTGATAGTGGGCTCATTGTGGGTTAGACTGACACCATGTTCCCACTAACCCATTTTCCCCAAGGTCACATTGAATATGAAAAGCTAGGTTTTTTCCATTTCGTGAGTGATAGTCTATGACCCAGATCTAAATGCACTAGAGTGAATGTGAAGAAAAACCTATAAGGATATATGTGGTCATATATTTTTTGAGTTAATAGTTTAGACATGACACTATTGTCAGAGTCAGAAAGTAGCATCGATACGACTATCTATAGAGCCAAAGGCACTAGATACAAAATTTGACAACTGTTCCAAACTACCTTCTCACTTGATTTCAGCCTATTCTAGATCTAGATATACATTAGCATCAGAACCAATTAAGTACATTATTTTATATCATTTATATATATTACATAATTGTAATTTCTATTTATAGTTTATCTTAATTTGATAAATTCATTATATGGTACATCTAAATTTAGCATTTAATTAGCCTACTGTAGATTTGATATTCACCCTTATGCCTTATCATTTCTATATTCTTAACCTTATCTACCCAAGAGGATCCACATCCAAATTAGGGTTAAACATTTGGTGAACCTAATATTTAAATATCAAACCCTAGTCAATTAGGGCTTTATTTTTTTATTTTTTATTGTTAATCCCTAATTGTTATAATCTTGAAATCATGTTTTCCATGGACATCTCTATAAGTTATTTCATGGTCAAATAACTTATAGTTTCTATGTTTTTATACATTAATTTCCTAGTTGAAACCATCTAATCCATAAGGAATTCAAAATATACATTCTATAATACTCCTTATTCTAATGTCTACAATGAGATTTTACCTATTACTACAAAGTGCCAAAGGGAGTGTATGAAGAAATCATTTATACCATGCCATTTTCCCATCCCATCCAAGGATATTATTTCTCAAACTTTCCACTTGGACTTGTTACATCAATCATCCCATAACAAGGATATTCTTTTGGATGCTTTGTGTATGATTATACTACCTTGTAATGTGGAACCACCATATATGGCTTCTATTTTAAATTATGTCAAATGGATTGAGCATAATATCTCATTGTAAAAAGAGGAATCACCACCTTAGCATATTATAAAAAAAATTGCCACTCTACATCCAAGTGTGTGTTTGCAATAAAACAATAAAATGATTTATTGTGGACAAAGGTTCAAGACTTGAAATTTGAAAAATATCTTTTCTCTTCTCAATTAGAATTAGGCCTTCAAATTTGTCCCCATATAATATGAGAATCAAGGTATTTAATAATATTTCACAAGTGATGGGGAAAAGAACATGGAATATTATTATAGGTCCTTGTACCCTACCTACTTTATGCTAGGTTATGCTAAATTAATTGAACTAAAACATCCTCTTGGGATGGCCTCGGATACATGAGATGTATGTGATTCCATCATATTTTCATGCATTCTTAAAATTTAGTCATAAGGTGTTCACTTGCACTTGTCATATGGATACTAATCACTTCAAACATTATGCAATGATAAATAAAATGGATAATACTACACCACAATCTTATAATCTTGATTTTAGTTTTGAATATTTAAAAAATTATGGATACAAAATATAAAGTATAGGTAAACATTAGAAAGTAATAACTCATCCTATTTTGACTACAAATAATACAAACCATCAGGGTTTGGGTTTATTTTGAAAAAAATGCAAGTCATAAGCACATATCTCAAAACACAACTTGATTTCAAAAGGCCAAAGCAAATTTTTTGAATAATTATAAAAAAATATACTAGTGGTCAACCCACATCTTATTTATAAACATTATTTACCAATTTTTTTTACACTATATGAGTTCTTGAATGATGACTCATTGCTAGAGTATTTGGGGGCATATGAAGATCTCCATTCCTTTGATCATAAGAACATGTTTCTTTGTGTCACCTCTACTCATGCTTATTTTGGTGAAAATTATGATACTATTGTATAACATGATAAATAAAATACTATTCCCATGATACCATTTATAATAAAGAGATCTACTTTGTTAAATGAAGAAATAATCCAATACAACTATGGAATAGATGAAGACCCTCCTTAACCAGTACCACTAGCTGAAATGATGCAAGAGGATGAAGGGAAAACATATCAACAAGTCCTTCATGAATTTATTAAAATATTTACTTGGGATTATTTTGATATGCCTAAAATTGATCCATCAGTGGTAATGCATAACATATTACTATACCTAGATGAAAAACCAATTAAATAAAAGATTCATAAAATGCATCTCAAAGTAGCATTATTAGTAAAATAAAAAATTCAAAAGATTTTAGGCATTAGATTTATATGAGATACTACACATTTTGAATGGGTGTCCAATGTTGTACATGTTAAAAAACCTAATGGTGACATTAACTATTGTACTGATTACTAAGATTTAAATAAGCCTTGTCCAAAAGATGACTTTTTGTTACCTAATATCGATATGATTGTCAACCCTAAAACTAGATATGATACATTTTAATTTATTTATGGATTATAAAGATATAACCAAATCAAAATTAACCCTATTGATCAATAATAGATGACATTTGCTTACCCTTGGGGTAAATTTTGTTGTAAAGTCATGCGTTTTGGGTTAAAGAATGCATGAGCCACATATCAAAGGGACATGAATAATATATTCCATGAATTTATACACCAAAAAAATTGAGTATTATATTGATGATTTACTTACCAAATCTAAACATCTTCAAGAACATGCTAATAATTTATGACAAATATTTGAATGCTTGTACAAGTTCAATGTTCAATTAAATCCAAAAAATGTGTTTTTGGGTATCTTCAGGAAATATCTTTAGATACATTATTTCTTAATTAGGCATCAAGGTTGATCCAAAAAAGGTGAAATCCATTATTGAAATGACGTCACCAACTAATCTCAAATATTTACAATGCATGTAGGGTTACATTCAAGTGATTAGATGCTTTAGAGCTCAATTGCCTAACAAAAAAATTCCTTTCATACGTTTGCTAAAAAGAACAAAAAATTATATGTGATGATGTATGTTAACAAATATTTAATCAAATCAAAACATATTTATCCAACCCAATAGTACTCATGCCTCCTATCCTAGATAAACCATTACTTCTTTATATATTAGCTACTCATGAGGCCCTTGAGGACCTACTAGCATAATATGATGATGATCACAAAGAACGTGAAATCTATTACATCAACTGCCATTTAGTCAATTATGAAGGTAAATATTTGGCAATGGAGAATTTATGTTTCAACTTAGTTTTTGCACTCAATAAATATGGAATTACTTGATAAATAATGAGGTCCATGTCATAATTAAAGAAGATCCATTAAATTTCCTTATGAATAAAACACACCTCACTAGCTGAATTGAAAAATGGGTAATGCAAATTCCAAAGTTTGATCTCAAATTTATATCCCAAAAGTCAATAAATTTTCAAGTTGTATCTAAATAATAAGTTGTGGCTCCTTTACTGGATCTTTTTTCTCTCACCAAAGCTTTTCATGATGAGTTTGAGGCATATAATATATCTAACCCATGGACAATGTTTTTCAATGGATCCAGATGTAAAATAGAGGAAAGTGTTGTCATTGTATTTTTCACCATCGAGGGTGAATATATGCCTTTATCATATAGATTAGCCTTTTCTTTCACCAATAATATAGCTAAATATGAAGCCTTGATAATTGTATTATCCATAACACACAAGCTTCCTACATGGGACATCCATGTTTTTGGTGATTCTCGAGTAATTGTTAACCAAGTAAAAAATCATTACCAAACCAAAGAATAACATCTTTTCCCATACAAAGAAATGGTGGATAAACTCACAAAGACATTTGATACATTTTCTATTGATAATATTCTCTGTAAAGATAAATTCCATGTAGATGCCATGGACAATGCAACATCTATGATGCCTTTTGATATCAATGATGATCATATAGACTTTACATATGATAGTTATATGATCCTTCCATTTCTTTATCATAAATGGATGCCTTAGCCATTCTTTCTATTAACTGTAGTACATCAAACATAGAGTGGTACACTAATATTTATAATTTCCTTTATCAAACCTATATACTAGACCACTTTACATGTAATTATAAATAAAAATTACAACATAAAGCACTTTTTTATGTCATTATTAGGAATGATTTCTTCAAACAAAGTTTTAATGGGTATTTATAATGATGCTTAAATAAATATGAAGCCCACACTACACTCTTAAAAATGCATGACAATGGATATGGTGGTCATTTTAATGGACATGCCATGTCCTATAAACTATTATGTTTAGGTTATTATTGGCCTAACATGGAGAAATAATGCATCGAACATGAAAAATTGTGTTTACAATGCCAAAAATACATCAATTTGAATCATGCACCATCACATGAGTTACAATTGATTGTTTCACCATGGCCCATTTCCTTATGGGGTTTTGATTCAAATTAAAAAATCAATCTAGTATCTGATGGTGGACATAAATTCATCATTATAGCTACATAATATTTTACAAAATAGGTGGAAGCCATTCCCCTTGAGTTTACCATAGGGGATGACATATGCACGTTTTTTATGACTAATAGTATTTTTTATTTTGGCATTGTTTCATCTATTATTTTTGATAATGGATCATCTATTTAAAAAAAATGGTCAAATTATTTTGAATTAAATATAAAATTAAACACACCTTTTATACACATTATTACCTGTAAGGTAATGGGTAGGTAGAGGCAACAAATAAAACCATTGTCAAGATACTAGGCAACACGGTTGAATGTTACAATACTAATTAGCACCAATAAATGGTGTATTCTTTGTGGGCATACTTCACCAATGTTCACACACCCACCTATGCTACACCTTATTCCTTGGTATATGGTACAAAGGTATTTTTATTGATTGATATCTAAATACCTTCTTTATGTGTTTTTCTCAAATACATCATCAAAGATAATGAATACCATGAAAAAAGATTTCATCAATTATAAAAATTAAGTGATGAATGCACGTATGCTTTTGCATACCTCTATATCTTACAAGATCACATTAAGTGAGCATATAACAAAAAAATTAAACTATGTGACTTTGATGTGGATGTCTTGGTACTAAAATAAAATCAAACAAATACCAATTCATAAAAAGAGTAGAAAGGAAATTTCAAACCAAACTCATTGGGACCATTCATAGTTACAAAAAATTATGAAAATATGTATACCACCTTTCTACACTTGAAGGAAAACCTTTGAAATTTATAATAAACATTATACACTTGAGTAAATATTTTACATGAGATATTTAAAAAATTTAAAAAAAACCCAAAAATCCAATTTCTTTTTAGCACCTACATGTTCTATTGGTTCTTTGGTATCTATGTGTTAGTTCCATGTTGAGGGATAACATCTTAGTTACTTCTACATACACATCTATAGGCATACACAAATACATGATTATATACACTTATGGGTGTTGGGTTTTCTCTCTACTCACATCACTCTGACATCAGGGCATCCATCTTCTATGATCTTGATATTTCCATGTTATATCATTAGATGATCACTCTACACTATCATGTTTGAGATTACATATGTACTTAGACATGCCTTATCCATCCTTATATCTTGTATAGGGTACTTCATATGCTATGCACTTCACATTTTTTTTATAACAAATTTGTTTTATGAGCTACTATGATATTTTTTTTTGGTTGCATGTGCTTTTACTTTCTACACTTCCTTGAGTGTTTTGCCTTACTATTTTCTTATTTATTCAAGAATTTTAATATGCTTTATTGTATACACCTCATGTGCCTATGTTTTTCATTCTTTGAAATTTGAATATGTCATTGATTATTTTATAGACATTTGAATTTTCCATTCCTTGCTTTATAGACATTTGACTAAGTCATGTCCATTCAATTTTGTGGAATTTGAACATTCCTTTTGTTTGTGGTCTCCTAAGACCTTTGTTTGCTAAATTTATTTTGAGTTCTCTTGTGTGTGTGATTGTTTACTTGTTGAGCTTATACTATTGCTATATAAACATTGCCATGATATATATCATACATCTTATGCCTACATGTGATCACATTGGTTATATGTGCTTCAATAATACATGAACAAATTTCTACATGCTACATGGTTTAGTCATAAAATATATAACTATATTGTTATCTTCTTCCTTTAAGGTATGGTACCTATTAGGTACTATTTTTCCCTCACCTCAAAGGGGGTCATATTATTGGGACATGCTTAGGAATTATGTTCTTTATAATTGACATAGTTCTTAAATTCAGTGGGGGCATGTCATATGGACATGGCTTCCACACATTCATAGTTTTTAGATTCAGTGGGGGTGGGATTTGGAAGCATGTTCTTCATACTTATTTAGTATTCAAGATATCCAAATTATAATGGGGGTATGTTTTGAAAACATGTCCTCTACATTGGTACTTATATTAGTTTCATATTTATCCATATATTGTAGGGGCATGATTTTGAATCATGTTTTCCACACTTACATAGTTATTTAAATTAGCCAAAGCACATAATTATATGATTTAGATTCACAATTGTCATAGAATTATATATGTTGATACCATTGTTATAAATAGTTTTAGCATGAGACATATCTAATGTACATATGCAATGCAACATTTGCCTAATATTTCAAAATCCAAATTAGTTTTAGATTATTAAAACATTACATGTACTGATACACTATAAACTTTTACAAACTTTATCAAACCAAAATAATACAATAGTTGGTTTACATTTTGGTATGGTTGAGATGATAAAATCACTTAATATTCATAATTATTCATGTTGGATATAATTTTATCATCCAAATTCAATAGGTTATAAGTATCATTAGGTTAAAAAATTGAGCTAATATCAACTTCCATATCGTAACTCACTTTTGCTCAGTATTTGGGGGCATGTGCTTGCCTATATATATATATATATATATCCTTGGATATATGAACTTTAAAGATTTATATATATTTATCTTAATCTCAATTTTAGAGCCTTACAATGATACATATTTTGCAAAATAACTTGCCAATAGGCAAGGTGGTTACATCGACACATAGGTGTACTCATAAAACTTGCTCTTTCAATTTTAATCTATTTAAATTAATTTTAACAAAGATTATATGCACTAATTTTACATTGTAACATGCCCTTAGTTTTAGGTTAGTCACCAAAAAAGAAATCAAATTTAATTCAAACAAAGACAAGTTGTGAATACACACCCCTTATTCTTTTCATTTAAACTACCAATTTCATTACTAGATTAAAGGTGGAGGGAATGTAGATGATATTTTGTGATTATATAGTACCTAAATCTTGTACACTTGGTAAAATTTAGACCTTAGCTATTCCTATTAGTTTTACACATGCCTTACTTCCAGAATCCTCACATTTACTCTATCTTTTTCCCCTTGGCCTATCTCTTAGTTTGACTTGTCTTATATTGATGACATAGACATCCTATCTTGTCTAAAATGATTAAAATGTTATTATCTTACACCTTTTCAAGTTTTGAGCCTACAAATTCTGAGCATGTATCTACTCTCCTACTCCTTGGACACTAACATCTGGGATAGAAAATAACATTGATGTTACTATCCTACCCTAATGCAAGGGTTTAATGCCCTAAATTCATCTAATTTAAAAATGAAAAATATTCTAATGGTCATCCTAAGTGATTTAATGTGAGTTATTACTCCAGAGGTATTGATATAAATATAATATTAAACCTCATTCATTTTTCACCTAGAAATTAAACCAAATAGACCAAGACACTTATCAAAATTATTCTATCAAGAATTCAATTGATTAAAGCTTCACTATTTCCACACCAATCATAGATACAACACATATATAGGTCTAAAGTACTAAAGGAGTAGTCATAAGGTCTTATTTGCCAAGTTACAAGCTAGATCACTATTTTACTTATTTTACATGCATTGCATTATTCAGACATAAGTCAATATATAATGGATAACTACATGAGTCTGAGGTCCTCTTATAGATTATTGGCTATGTAGGTAGTGCCCTTTGATAGTCTAGTCATTGTGGATTAGCTAAAAACCATGTGCCCTTATTCTCCAAGGTCACATTAAAGATGTAAATCTATGATATTGCCATTTCATAAGGAGTGAAAATCCATGACCGAGATCTAAAGGCACAAGAGTGAAGGTGAAACAAAACCAAGAAGCATCCAAGTGGTCATATCCTATTTTAATTGATATTATGTATAAGACACTATAATCAAAATCATATAATAACATCGATGTAACCATCCCAAGCTAACACAACTATCTAAAGATCTAGAAGCACCATATATAGAATCTAAAAATTATTTTAGAACTATCTTCCCACATGATTTTATCATGTTCTAGATCCAGATTTGTATTATGATCAGAACTAACTTAGTACCTTGTTTTATGTCATTTCTATATCTAGAATAATTATACTTTATATTTATATCTTATCTCAATTTAATAAATTTAGTATATGGTACATCTGAGTTTAGAATTTAATTAGCCTACTATAGATGTAATATTAATCTTTATGCCTTATCATTTCTATATTATTAACCCTATCTACCCAAGAGGATCCACTTTTAAATTAAAGCTAAACATTAATTAGATGGCCATAGATATAGTTTATAACCCTTGTACCTTAGGCTATCTCTATCCCCTTAAACCCTAGATAACCCCAATCTATAAATTTAGGGTTAAATAATGAAGAATTGTTACTTTTGGATTAGACTATAGCCTACTATTCTAATATGCTTGTCTCACCTTTTGATAAGATTTTCCTTTTCTTCTCTATGATGTGTAGATTTTATGGCTATAATCAAAGTGTGTGGATTTGTCATGTTTACATCATGCATCAATACCACTTGTAATCCTAGCTTGAGCCTATTAACTTTAATTTATTCATCATACATGTAGTTTACATAATGTAGGAGGTTGAGAAACTTTTTCTCATCTTCCAAAATAGTCATAGTTACCTACTTTAGTAGCTAGAATTATTTAATATTTTATTCTTTAAAGGTACCATTATGGTACCTCTTTTGAAGCTTAGATCATTAATTTTGAATTGAACTTTATGACATTTATTACAAGATTTATCAAGGATGTATTTATTGCATGATGTACTTGTCTATACATGATATATTGTGAGGGGTATTGAGCCTTTATGCGTTTAGGTCAATTAACTCATCGAAGTTAGTGAGGGTACGACAAGTAATTATAAAATCATTACTTGATGTGCCCTTGGAAAGATGATTAGTATTTGAGATGAAAAGATAAGAGGTTAAATTCATGTTTTAGAATTTTTTTTGTGTCACATAACTAAACTAGGCCCTAATCTTGGTTACGGGTATGTATCACACTTATGAGGCATGTGAAAAGATTTCTTCAATGGGGGTTGTCCCTATGATTTAGTATGTAAGACCAAGAGTTCACTAGAACTCAAGTGTTAATATTTATTTGATTTTTGATTGGAATTCATGTTGTAGGATTGAAAAGTTTCTAGTGAATATTTTAGAAGTATTAGTTTACTTGATATATGATGACATATGTAAACATGACTATATGAAGACTTGTAATAAAATGTTTCTATGTAAATGAAATATTTATGTAAATGGATGGTGTTGATATATATACACCATCCATTTACATCAATATTTCATTCTCATAAAAACATTTTATTACATGTCTTCATATAGTCATTTTCACATATGTCATCGTATATCAAGTAAACTAATACTTATAAAATATTTAACATAAAACATTGTGGTCAAAGGTTTCTTCTTTGGGGGTTGTCCCTATGATTTAGTATGCAAGACCAAGATTTCATTAAAATTCAAGTGTTCTTATTGATTTGATTTTTGGTTGGAATTCATGCTACATGATTTTTTATTTTCTGCCAAAGATTTTAGAAGTATTAGTTTACTTGATATATGATGACACATGTGAAAATGACTATATCAATATGTTTAATAAATTTTTTTAATGCAAATGACATATTGATGTAAATGGATGGTGTTGATGTGTGTGTGTGTGTGTGTGTGTGTGTGTGTGTGTGTGTGTGTGTGTGTGTGTGTGTGTGTGTGTGTGTGTGTGTGTGTGTGTGTGTGTGTGTGTGTGTGTGTGTGTGTGTGTGTGTGTGTGTGTGTGTGTGTGTGTGTGTGTGTGTGTGTGTGACTTTGTTACTCACACTTCATGTGCAATGGATTTCGGATAATATTAGTTAGTATGTACTAATTTTATTTATTATGATGAGATATAATTCATCAATAATCAATGACATGATAAATTGCAATTAATTAAATGTTTTAAAATTTAAGTTTTAAGTAAAAAAGAGATTCATTCAATGCAATCATGTAACTAAATAGATTTAATAAATTCAATAGTATAAATAACAACTTGACAAGAGCCTTAACATAGGGCATAAGTTTTATAAGACCAAATTGTAAATTATTGCTCACACTTCATGTGCATTGGATTATGGATATTATCAGTTAGTACATACCAATGATATTTATCATGCTGAGATGTAATTGCTAAAAATCTAATGAGATGGTAATATGTAATTAATCACATCTTGTAAAATTTTAGTTTTAAGTAAAAAATAGATTCATTCAATGCAATCAAGTAATTAAACATTTTTAATGAATTTAGAAGTATAATATAACAACTTGAGGAGGGCATATGCCCCACATGCCTAAGTTGTAAACTAAACTACAAAGAGACTTGTAACTGCACATCTTTAAATCTGAAATCTATGAATCATTTTCAGCCTAAACTTTAAACCAACCATGAATTTAAATTATCATGTTATAAATTAAGTTAACAAACTTAAAAAAAATTAATTTTAACCTATTATAAATCTTTAGATATTGAGGGGAATCACATCGAAAATAATAAAAAATGGTAACAAGAATATCTTAGCATAAGTCATAAGTTTAGGGATATATTCCCTAATGAGAGTAGGAGCTAATATCTATAAGAGCCTTCAATAAGCTCAAGAGTAGCTATTCGATCATGCACTAATTGGGAGAGGCATAGCCTATTTATTACATAAATGAACCAGAGCATGGTTTCAAAATAATAATAAAAACTAATGGATAATGGTGGTCTTCATTGATTCTGACTACAAGATTAGTCGTGACAATAACTATATTATCTATTTTAATTTTAAACCTAATCAATTACTACTATGATTGATACATGTTAATTCTTGAATCGAATACATAATCAACTTGTTGTGGTGTACACATGTGTAATAAACTCAAATCAATGCTTCAAGTTGACTTGAGTAATGAGTTATGTGTGGTTTTAATGGGGAAAAATGAGGCTCGATTTGGGGTCTTTACAAGGAGAGACCTCATTTATGTGGATGGGAGTGGAGATCCCATTTATGGGGATAGGAGTGGATATTTCCCTAGGTGAGATAATCAAGAAGAGGAGAGATTATATTTTTGGGTGTGGAAGTGGAAACTTTGGAAGCCAAGTATATACTTGGGACCCATTTGCCTCCACATTACAAACATTTTTACTAGGGACCTAGAGTGAAGAATAAACCTTATGAAGAAAATACCCTCAATTTTGTTTCTACAAAGGGGAAGTTAAATTCAGTTTTGATGGTGTGATAGATAAAGGAGAATTATGTGGTCTTTAGAATAAAAAAAGATGAAGATGTCATTCATGAAAAAATATTTATCTAAGTAATAACAATATGTTATTATCCCTACATTTCATATAATTATAGGTATACATGATAACATTAAAGTAGAGAAGTGGTGATTCCATTGGATATAGTTTGAGTAATGATATTATGTGTATTGGTGTTGTAGATATCATAACTAAGTGAAATTATTTTATTATGGATGCACCATAAAATATATGAGTGTAGTTACTAAAATTGAATATTTATAGCATCTTAATATTTTACATTTGACAAATACTAATCAAGGCTCTACCCTTCAATTTTATAGCTTATTGTTGCCAAAAGACTTGTATTTATCATTTCATTGTGCCTAATTACTTAAATTATTGTCTAACCCTTATCATTATAATGACTGAGATATCATGTACTATACATAAAGATTAAAACCATGTATACATCCTTCACTATTAGATTTATATCCTCGACTATTTTCTATCCTTATAGACAATATTGGACATAAAGGGACACTAACATCGATGCTAATGTCTAGATCCTTATCTAGTGGCCAATACTCAAAAGTCATCCAAATTATAAATTATTTGAAACCTATGGATTGGACTATTTGTCTTATTGAACTCTACCATGAGATAGTTTCAAAATGTGTGGTATAAATACAATTCTAAACCTTCTCATTGACCATCTAGAAAATACAAATAAAGAACCTATTCAATCTCATTTGATCAAATTTTACAACTGAGTTCTACTTCCATATTCTTCCTTATTTTCATATCAGTCATAAGAATAGTCATACCAAAGGTCTAAAACATCTAAAGAGTATCCCATGAGTGGTAGTTTTCAAGTTAAAATTTAGATCATTGTATATACATATAACATTTTACACCATTGTTCACACACACTCCCATAATAAGGGAGAATTACATAAATATAAGGCCCTCCTTTGAGTATTGACTATGTGGGAAAATCTCATTGATACATGGGTCTTTGAGGTCAGCTCGACACCATTAGCCCACCAACCCATTTTTAGAAAACACATCCCAAGTTTGAATAAGGGTGAAGAGTTAGGATTTAATCTATAAGAAAACATATATAACTTGTGTTCTAGATATGAATACATAAAAAAAGGGTGATAGAAAACCTAGAATAGTGAAGTTTGTCTCATCGTGATCTAACACATATTCTATATTAGATAATAGCATCATAGAACATATAATAATGCTTATGATAGTGTCCCAAAGTCAAAAATAACATTTGAGACTCTAGAAACACCATTTCTAAAATTTGATGACTATTCTAGAATCTCGATCTTACACACTTCTAGTTGTGTACAAATCATATCCACATGCACATTATAAATCGAACTAATCATTTTTCCTTGGCATTGAAATAAATATAACACATTTCAAAATTATTATTTTATATATTTAGCACATATTAGTATTTTAATTCAAAATATTCATTTATCCAAGCTTGTAATTGATTGGTCTACTTTAGAATAATTTTATCAATGCTTGTGTATAGGATATTCTACCCCTTTAACTCTTTCCAAACAAAAAATGGTTAAACATTTGGTGAACTTGACCACTATGTCTTTTCATGAAACTCCTAGCTTGATCCAAATTTTTCTACCTTCTAGGGTTTTAGATTGTTATGATTTCTTTTCAAATCTAAATCTTTACCCTAAGGTTTTACCCTCATCTTATTGCTAATGTTTTGTGTTCATATACTTTCAATTTATTCTTCCTTGATTGGCACATTTTGGATTCCCAGTAGCTCCATTTTGAATTTCATCAAAATTTTATTTTAATTTTGTTGGCATACCAAAAAACCTCTTTTTTTCCCAAAATTTTTATGGATTTTTTAATTTCTATAATTTACTATTTTTAGTAAATATTGACATAAAAGGAAAATGGTGTACTTGTTTTCTAATCTATTTCTATGTTTTGTCAAAATTCATATTTTATTGAGAAACATATCTCAAATATATGAAATATATTTTGGATTTCAAATTTTTTGATTCTTTATTGGAAATATTCTAAGGTTTTACTTGTGAAACATTCCACATTGTTTGGCTTATTTTTTATTCATAATAGCTCAATTTTTGTATTCCTTGCATTTTTTTAAAAATATTCTTTATTTTATAATCATAAACCTCTTTTTGTTGGTGAAAATTATGTAAGAATTTTTCGAATCATTCAATTTATTATTTTTAGTACATATTGAAATACAGTGTGTAAAGGATACTTATTTCCCCCTAATTTTATAGGTTATTTTTATTTTATATTTTTCATAGACTTCTTATGTTTGTAGGTTTAGTGATCTTAGACATTTTATTCATAGACTTCTTAATGTTTATCTTGACCAAATTGTCAAAGTTTATGTGACCTAACCTTATGTTCCATATCCAACTTTCATCCATCTTACTCATAAAGCATCTCTCCTTGATCTCATTCAAGACATATAGATTGTTCTCAGTCCTCTTAGCATTAGTAATTATCCTTCCTAATTTGGATCTACTTATGTCACACTCTCTATCATGAAAGTTTTGTGTGTGTCCTTGATTTCACATTTGACTTACACTAAGGAGGTTATGTTTCAAATATTCCACATACAACACATTTTGTGTCTTGGTCTTCCCACTGTCCAAACTCAATATACCCTTGCCAACTATATTGGCAATTATGTTGTCTCCAAATATCACTATTCTTGTAGCATTCTTATTCAATGAGATGACTTATTTTTATTTCTTTTCATGTATCTTGAGCAACCACTATTTATATACCATTTCATGCCTTCATTTTGAATGTGAAAGGCGATTTGCACTACCATAGAATCCTCTTTTGTCTTTTGTTCCTCCTAAGTAAATAATCCATCTTGACTCTTGGGATCAATATGACTAGTCCTAACTTAATTTGGATTCCATACCAATGTTTGACCCTTATCATGAACTCTAGGAGCTTCATATATCATGTTGAATCTTGAGGGCCTTCTAAGTCTATTAGAACATAATCTTGTAATGTGTCCCATATTATGATAGCTGTATTAAAAAACATTTATGTACTTACCTCTTAACTCATCACTCCTTTTCCCATGGTCCCATGATAACTTATCCTTTATTGCATTGGGTTGCTTGATTGGTCTTTTCATGTTTGTAATCTTGACTTATTCTATCTTCTCATGCTTTATCTCAAAGTTTCTCATCCTGTCTATGAGCTATTCATGCTCAACCTTCAAGAAATATAGATATATTTTCAACTAATCATACTCAACTTCCTTTAATCTAAACTTTGTATTGACACTTTATAACTAATATTTGAGATCTTTGATAGTCTTATTTTGATTATTCAAATCATCTAGATCACTTATGAGATTAGCTTCAAGGTCTACTTATATCCCCTTTAAAATAACACTTTGTATTGCTTATCGAGCTGGGTGTAGTGGTGGATAAAGTGGGGATGAGTAGAGGGAAAGGAACTGAGACTTATGATGCAATGGAATCTTAAGGTGCTTGGGGAGAAGGGGCAGCTAGTGGAAGCATTGAAGCTTCCTATACTATAGAATTAGGATATGGGGGGACAATGGAAATAGGAGCTAGTGTTATAAGATCGAAAGAAGTAGATCCTTGTGTTATTAATGTTGTATCTTTTATTAAAAGATCAATGGTTTTATGTGTATATTCTCCTTCTTTACTTGACTTTCCTTTTTTGGCCTTTGTCTTTGTTTTCCTCTTCTTTTTCTATTCAGGTCCCAGTGATGATTTACTAGGGCCTTCCATTGTTGGTGTTATACCTTATGATTTTAATTCTAGGAGCTTTTCTTTAACTCCTATGGTTTCTCTTGTAATATGCACTCCTTTAATCTTTAGCCAATTAATAGTCTTATTGATAATGTGGGATGTTCTATGAAATAGGGAAAATGATTTAGGAACTGACCACCTGACTGGTGGTAGGGGTTTCACAATGATCTAGGTGAGGTATAATGGATCCACTCTAGAAACATCATCTTCCAAGTCATAGAGGACTGGTGCCATATCATAATACTTTATTTATTATAGGGATATTCTTTATTAGTTCCTAATTTTTACCATCTCTTCATCATCATAATCCTCCCAATAATCTTCATAGTATGTCACATGTTCATATGATGCCAAATCTAATACATGAGTGATTTTTCCATATGGGTCAAAATATGGCCTAGACTCTAGGGTAATTAATGTTACTTGGCTCATCTTTGTCTCTACACCTCTATCCTTTAAAAGAGTTTGGAATGTATAATAGTTAATAGAAATAGGGAAATGAATCCCTACCTTGTGTCTACTTATGGGTTTCTACTAGTTGGTGCACCAACTCCAATAATGACCATTTGTCACTTGCATACTGGGGGAGGGTGAAGCGATAGCCAATGTCTAGTGATTGAAAATAAGAAGATAACATGTATGATGAAGAAGTATACTATGATAGTGAAGAAGGAGAAGCTGAAGTAGACCTTGAAGCTAAGCTCATAAGTGATCTAGATGATTTGAATCATGAAAATAAGACTATAAAAGATCTCAAATATTATTTACAAAGTGTCAATACAAAGTTTAGATCAAAGGAAGTTGAATATGATTAGTTTAAAATAGATCTATATTTCTTGAAGGTTGAGTATGAGCTGCTTATACTCAACCTTCAAGAAATCTAGATCTATTTTCAACTAATCATACTCAACTTCCTTTGATCTAAAATTTGTATTGACACTTTATAACTAATATTTGAGATCTTTTATAGTCTTATTTTGATGATTCAAATCATCTAGATCACTTTTGAGCTTAGCTTCAAGGTCTACTTTAGCTTCTCCTTCTTCACTATCATAGTATACTTCTTCATCATACATGTTGTCTTTTTATTTTTGATCACTAGACATATTATGCTTCTTATATTCACCTTCAAGTTATTAGGCTTGCTTCTATAGACACCTAAAATTAGCCATCGATAACCTTCAATTAGGATTTTAACTAATTTCTACCAAAGTGCACAATTTGGCTTAAAAACACTAAAATGCATTGAAAGAGTTGATAATTTTATATTCAAGTGCCAATTGTTGCTAGGGTATCATTAAATGGGGCAATGCAATTTATGAAGCAACTAAATTTGATTAGATCATTTTGAGTCAAAATGACATTTTTGCACCTGGGTGATCCTCTTTTCTATCAAATTTCTTACATGAGACACGTGATTTTGTTATTTTATGTTGGCAACATCTTAATTGGGAATATGGTTCCAATGCATCTAACATTGAATTCTAATTCTAATCTAGTCAAATATTGAGCCAATAATATGAAATTTTGACCAATTTGATTAATTTATGCATAAATTACCAAGGTTTTGCATCAAAGTTAACTAATCATGTTTAAGGATAATTAAACTAAATCAATATCTTAAGTTAATTTTCCATGTAAATTTTTAAATGTTTATTTTTATAAATTGATATCAAATATTTTCATCATCAAATGACATCATTTCTTAGAAAGACATCCCTAGATCATAAATACATAAAATATCTCATCAAGCCACTCCATGCCTCATTAAGACCCTCCCATACCTCACCAATGCCTCTCATGCCTCTTAAATTCCCATTATTTTCAAATATTTATGGGGTATATTTATGAATTTAATTATATAATTTTAATTAATTCATAGCCACACATCTCAATCTTTATATGGATGGTCATGGTTGATCCTAAACTAGTTCAAAAATCTATAAATAGAAGGCCTTGCCTGTTTATTTTTAAGCTCTTTTATTCCAAAATTATAATTCCTAAATGCATTAAAAATAATTGCATCTTAGTGTTATAATGCCCATATGTTGAGCCAATCCAAGCCAAGTCAAAGCCAAACAAGGTTCCAAGGAGAGATGGAGGTAGCCACACTTCATTGATATAGACTTCATGAGCACAAATTGAGAAAACCACTACAATAACAATTTTGGAGCATTAAAGGAAGGTGAAGGAAGGTCTTTATTTCATGTTTTAATTGTGTTTTCTATTTTTGTTTTATTAACTAAGCTCCTCCTTTGAGATAGGCTTAGGGTGTTAGTTTAGTGTATTTTTGATTGATTTGTTTCATTCACTAACACAATACTAATATCCCCCTATTACAATCCTATGTTCACAAATGTCACACTTGATGGGACCTAACCTCACAAATTTAATCAAATTTCACCTACAAGTAACCTAATAACCACTGTCATATAGGATATTAAAGTGTGGAAGCAAATAAGGTAAATATTTGAGCAAAACTTCATTTTTATGTAAGCCACAAATTTATTCTCAAAATTGTGTAACCTGACTCGTCTGTGTGCTCAAATCATCCTGACTCACCCCAAATCAACCCCAAATTAGCCCCAACTCATCCCAACTCACCCTGACTCGACCCCAACTCATCCCCAACTCAGACCTAACTCACCCTGACTTGACCCCAACTCAACCCCAATCAACCCTAACTTGACCCCAACTCAGCCCCAAATTACCTTGATGTGACTCAACTAAGCCCAACTCAGCCCCAACTTAGCCCAAATCAACTCTAAATCAACCCCAACTTATCTTGAATATCCCCAACTTGACCCCAACTCAGCCCTGACTCACCCCAACTTGACCCAAACTCACCTCAACTCACCTTGACTTGACCCCAAATCTCCTACTAATCCAACTCACCTACCAACACAACTCATTTTCCAACGCAACTCACCTATCAACCCAACTCGACTATCAACCTAATATCTCATTTTTCAAAATTCCTTATCTCATCCTCTAAAGTGATTCAAATTAGGTAGTCTTAATATTGCTTTTATAGGTTAAAAGGATGGTTTGGAATTTAATGTGGGTGTTTTAACTAACTGTACACTTAAATTTGGAGTTTTAAAAAGAACTTGGCTAAAATTATGCACACTTCAAATTTGGTGCCTAAAATGAATATTTAACATGCTAAGTCTTAAACACTTCAAACTTTAGGTTTAAAACAAAATCAGGTGATTATTATTTCATTTAGTCTTTTTTATTATAATCTTTGCATGTTTTTACAACTTAAGACTAAGGGGTCAAAAGAACACCACCTAAAATTTCATTTGGTGCTTAAAATTAAACTCACTTGTCAAATTTTGTTTTAGATAATTATTGAAACTTAGAATTTGATTGGAAAAAAGAGGGATATTGCATGTATTATCTTCCATCCATATCTTTTAGGGAACTTTTGGAATCAAAAGCACCGTCTTTATTATAAATATACCTAGTTTAAGGCATATAAAGAATGCCATATAAATCACTCCCCAAAAACTTTCAATAGTTTGGGCGATATTTAAATGACCCTAAAGTATTTTTATTATTCATTTATTTTATTGCATCTTGGCTTGTGAGGGGGACTTCAATACCTCTTGCGAGTTATATAGGGAAGCTTTGACCTAGGGTTTCATCTCCCAGCACTAAATTCAACCAATCCCACTAGGATCGAAGGTTTGAGTGGTTAAACCACCTTCTAATGTTTGAGTTTCACATGGGATGTATATACACTTTAGACATCACACTATACTGAGCAAGCGATGGATGTAGTGGTTACAAAAAGGACAAGACCTTTTTACAACAAGCCAAGTACTATGGACACCCAATTTAAGTGCATTTATTTTACAACATGACATCAAAGTCATTTGGAAATTGATCCATCTAGATGTTTGAAAACTTATAGATCTTATATAAATCCCCACTTGCCATGAAAGTGTTGTTGGTGCAAGATGTGCCGCAAGGTCCATGTCATAGTACTGTTATTTGAGAGAAGGGGTGGAAGTGTAAAGACCCTGCTATATAATGCACATTTTAATTTTTGAATGAACACTAAAAGCCTCTCAAATTATCTATATTGATGGATTATAATAATACCAAGCAACCTTGTCATTTTAGTATTTAAAAGAGATTAATTAGTTGGTTTTATCTTATATTAAAGTCTTGTTTAGAGTCAAAACTTGGTGTGAAAAAATGATACAAACCAAAACACATAGTCTTAATTTTTCTTTGAACAAAGAGGCATTATACTGCCCACATGAATCATCAATTTTCCTTGTTTAAAGTTCATCAAAACTTGGAGTCATGTCATCAACTTTGGCACAATTATGCCACCCAATTGAGTCTATACTATTACTAAACATTGTTTAAAGTCCTTCATTTATAATCCAAATTCAAAATGCCACCTTCAGAAGTTCATAGGGTTGATGTGATAAGTGGGTTCACCATTTGCACTAAACTTGAGGGAACTTATGTTCAATTTCCAATTTGGGTTGAATGTCGTTTAAGACTCATAATCATTATCACCACTTGATAGGCTCAAGTAATTTTGTGCTAAACACTTGCACTTCGAGTCTATGCACCTATTTTTTTTATTTTACCATCCTCTTTCCATTAAGATCATTTGAATACATAATTTTTTGGCTTAGAGATATTTTCAAAACTCTGAAGGTATAGTCAACATATTGGCCTAATAAGAATGCCTTACAACATATTGTATAGTCAACATGTTTTTTCTAGAAATCCTTTAAATCTAGTCTAAATGACATATCAAGACCCCAATATTCCTAACAAAGGAAAGACCTCATACAAGGTCACTTTAACCAAATGCAGATAGCATATAAAACCTACCTGATTCTAGCATGCAATTTCAATCAGATGACCATGGTGAGTAAACCTCTTATTGACTTAGTTCCTTCAACAAAAGTTTTGATAGAGTTAATTGGTTAATAAAAATAGAGTCTAAACCCATTCATGCAAAACACTTTGGTAGACAACTTGTTGCATATTCCAATTAGTGAAGAAGTGTCTTCTACTTCTACATAGAATAATGAGCAAAACATAGTGAACAATGTGCAAGAAATGTCTAATCCAAATCAAAGTGAAACTAATACACATAAAAACTAGTTAACAATATATGCCTTTAGTTAATACCATGAGTGACTCTATAAACCTAGAAATAAGAGCTTTTATACCCCAACCTCAATCATCTACTTCATCAAGCTCACAACCAACATGATCAAGTAGTCAACTAATAACTAATGTCATGCCTCAACAACAAAATGTGATGAATCCTATTCCTCCTCAATAGGTGATGAGTATCATTACACAAGAAAAAACATAAATGAATATACCAATGTATCAGAGGCCAAACATATTTCCACCTTAAATAGGGGAAACTAATTTTCCACCTCATCAGGTAGTAGCAAACATACCTTCTTATTCACATACTAACATGCCAATTCAAAACCAAGTAATGTTTAATCAATAATGTGTTCATGTTGGTCAGTGACAAGTTCCAAATATCCAACATGTGTCCACTTCCCAACTAGGATTCATGTAATAAGGGGGTTTTAATGTCTCTTAAATACCTTCTAAGCAACAATTGCCTTTTGTATAGAACATACCACAAGTTCAGAGATAGGGTCTTGGTTCACAAGTTCCCACTCAATAACAAGGTTTGAGTAGTCAACAATAGATCCATATTCAACAACAACAAGCACATTATAGTTATATCCCTCCATCCTAACCCAAAATCCTCCAAGTCAAACCTTCATCACCAACCCAAACTAGAATATTGCACAACTAAACATGTAATTTAAATAAGCACATCTTAATCCATGAATGCATATTCCTAGATTATTTCCTAATCAATCCAACATATACCAAAAAATAACTCCATCATACCCTATTCAAAGTGTTTCACTTGTGACCAAAAAACCATTTACCTAGGCCCATATTCCCACAACTTTCTTAGAGCAAGAGTTACAACAAATGAAAGATGCAATTATGGTCATCCAAGTAGGGAAACAAGTTAAAAATTTCAAGTTAGATGATGTGTGTTCCTATCCTTTCAATGTTGAGTACTTATAGATTTGATTTCTTCCAGGATATGAGCCACCAAAATTTGATAAATACAAGGGGAAAAGTGACCCCAAAGCCTATTTAATTGAGTTCTTTATTGTATGCCAACTAGTGGCATATAACGATATATACCTTTTGATATTATTTCTAAGGAGATTAGGTATACAATCCTTGGAGGGTTTTTAAAGTTTCCCAAGAATTTAGTAACATATTTTGATGACCTTTCACAAAATTTTATACAACACTTTGCCTAAAATCTCAAACATGAGATTTCATTGGTCGACTTGACACAAGTAAAACAAAAAGATGGTGAGAGTTTTGCAAGTTATCTATAGTGATGGAGATTACTTGAAAACTAATTCACTCATAGTTTACTAGAGAAATAATTAACCACTTTATTCACTAAAAACTTGCATAGTGAGATAGCCTATCATCTAGAATTGTAGTGTGTACATACCTTGAAAGAAATCATTAACAAAAGTTTGCTGATTTAGTGAGTTCTCATTAATAAAGAAGTCATAAAGCTTAATTAAAATAATTATAACCAAGGTATCAATTAGGGAAGTAGCCAGAACCAACATCCAATCCTCAAAACCAGCATAGGCCAATAACTAAGATAGACTAAAACAATTCAACCATAATAGGAATGTTGTGAGAAATGGAGTAATCAAGTCACGTCATGTCCAAATGATGCAAACATCATTTACTCAACTTACACCACCTTTTCAGCTTACTCCTACCTAATAACCTCTTCAACCAATGCCATAAGCACAACAACCAAGACCTGTACAACAAATGCCATAACATTTGCCATTACAAAACTCTCCTCTAAGGAGAACAAACCTACTCATCATGTTTTGAGTGACCTTGGAGAGCCTATTAAATTTGTTTTTTGTAAAATTATTACCACTAATTTGATTAGTTTGCCTATACCAAAGCATTATGACCAAGGCATTCCTTATCTTGATTGGTACCATGAAAATGAATTATGTGAATATCATTAGGTCAACAAACATTATTTATAATGATGTGTGAAAATCAAGCATTTGATTAAGAATATGCTAGAGAATGGGGAGATCACATTAGATGGTGGTGCTTCCAACTCTAATCAAACTCTTGGGATTTATCAAAACCCTTTTCCACAACACAACAACCAATAACAACAACAACAACAACAATAATGGAAACACTAATAATAGCCAGTGTAACAATAAAATCTATAATATCAAATCAAAGGCCAAACCAGTAGAGCCAGTAAAATTAATAGTAGAATAAATAACATTAGAATAATGGATAAAACTAAGGTCATAATGGTAACAACTAATAAAACTACCATGTAGTTGCACATGACTACAATAGGGTTGTAGGTCATATTATAGGGAGTAGCATTAATACCATCTCCATTAATACTAGATCAAGCACTAATCAATCTAGACCATTGATAAATAATGCCACTCATCTAAATTACATGGATAATCCTTATTTGATCTATGACTACATGTAGGTGAACCAAAAAACTAGGATTTTGCTTTTGAACCTTATACCAATAATTTGTCCTTACCCTGTGACCACATACAAGTGCACCAACAATCAAGACTTATCCTATCTGGTCCCACACCATTACCATCATTTGTTAGCAACCATGGTTCTATACTTAATCTTGATTATGAAATCACAACTTAAAGGTCAAATATTACCATTTTATTCCCACAACCATCTACCACCTCATTCATTATCCAATCAGTTGATCAGTCTTAGAACAAATCATTTAACATTGTTTGAGATAAAAAGTTTGAAATTGTGGAACAATTATAGAAGAGACCAACCCAGATCTCCATTTTATATTTAATATGAATGTCAACAATCCAAAAGAACATTTTTAATGAGTTCTTAACCTAATCCACTATTTCTAGTGACATATCCCCTGATAAATTTCAAGCTTTGGTTGGACACCTAGCTCCTGCCCATTAAGTCACATTCAACCAAAGTGATATGTCTTCCCTTGGGCCGCTCCATAATAATCCATTGTACATATAATTTTATATAAATTTGAATAAAGTGAAATGTGTCCTTATAGACAATGGATCAAGCCTCAACATAGTGTCTTTAAAGCTCATCAAGCTTCTTGGGTACATAATGGTAGATCTCAATAAAAGAGAAAAATTAAAGGACCTATCATATTTGTACCAACATTTGGCCTAGAACTAGACCCTCTCAAGGGAGATGAATCATGGTTATATAATGACAACCAAGATGATTTTTATAAGATTTCAAAGTATCATATTCCCAATAGGATCATTAAGAATCAAGACTATGAAGGAAGAGGCCTCGAATTGAATCAATAAGGAACCATTGAGCCAAATTGCATGACCAAATATAAAATACCCTATGGACTTAGATTTAAATCACTTAGGGGTGACCCCACATATCTTATTCATGTTCCATCACTGGTGACAAGTGATGATGAATCCAATAGTGAAGCAGAGTCTGATCATAGGCTTATCTTTGATGACCTAGTCGAGACTAACCTATTTGATAATAATGCCATTTGTACCCTTACCCAAGTCATTCATCATAACCCATTGCCATATACTATCCCCAATTAATAGATTGGGACCAACAAGAATCCCATTTATTGATTAATGAGTTTCATAATGATGAGGCATTTTGTGATTTTTTAGGCCTTAGAGACAATGTTCTGTTGGGAGATCATAAATTAGGATTCTCAATCACATTGGATCCTAAAGCTTATTTTGGAGAGCATGTGAACACCCTTAGCCAAAAACAAATAAATAAAAAATTAAGGTCCCAAAGTGAAAACCTCTTTTAGGCACTTTCTAACTAGGGAGAAAGTAAAGATAAAGGCCAATCTAGTCGTGAAAACCTATTTTAGGAACCATTAGAGGGGGTATTCATTCTTCTTCAAATTTAGACTTGGAGACCACCAACAATCAACTTGCCTATGGATCTAAGTTCAATTTTGAGAAATAATAAGTGTTTGATCTAATTCTTTGAGAATTTTTGACTCTTTTTTTCACATGGCTAGATATCCCATTAGGGGACTTAGACTCATCATGCCTAGGAGAATTTGAAGAGTAAGTCCTAAAAGAGGATCTTGATATCATCCAACAATTCAAGTCTTTACCTACTATCCTAGAAGATGGCTCAACCCTTCTATTTTAAGATACAATAGAGATAAACATCAAGACTCCATCAAATATAAAATGGATAAAAATTAGGCATGTTCTTCACTAAGGAGGAACATGAAGTCTTTATAGCTCTATTGAGAGAATTTGTAGATATCTTTACATGGGCTTATTCTGACATGCCAAGTTTGGACCCCACCTTGGTTTTACATCACCTTATGGTTAATCTTGATGCTAAACCAATTAATCAAAATTTATGGAAGATGCATATTTGCATTGTTATATTATTAAAGAAAGAGTTGGAAAAAATCTTAGAAGTAGGATGTATTCAATTCATTGACTAATCAGAATGGATATCTAATGTTTACTTGTTAGCACAAATCCTGAAGGAATCATAATCTATATTGATTTTTGAGACATAAAAAAATCTTTCCCTAAGGATGAATTTCCATTTCCTAATATTGACATTATTTTGACTCCATGGTGGGTTATGAGATGCTTTCACTCATGGATGAATTTTTAGGATACAACCAGATTAGAATAACACCAAAATATCAACACAAAATAACACTCACCACTCTATGGGGAACATTCTATTATTAGGTAATGTCATTTGGTCTTAATAACATTGGATCCACCTTTCAGAGAGCCATGACCATCATATTCCATGACACGATGCATGATATCATTGAAGACTACATTGATGACATACTAGGCAAATCAAAAACTAGGGCTGACCATCCAACAATGCTACATAGAATATTTGAAAGATTGCATGAGTATAAAGTATGACTAAATCCAAATAAATGTGTGTTTAGAGTAATATCAAGAAAATTAATTGGCTTCATCATGTATTATAGGGGCATTGAAGTCAATCCATCCAAAGTCTAAGATATAATAGAGATGCCACCACCAACTAATTTGAAGTAGCTCCACAGTTTATAGGGCAAGATCTAGCCAATCCGATGCTTCATATCTCAGTTAGCAGACAAGTGTCATCCATTTACAAATCTTCTAAGGAAGGGATTTTCATTCCATTTGGATAATCATTACCAAATATCTTTTTAGTAGCTAAAAGATTACCTAGTAAATTCACCTATTTTGTTATCCCCTATGATAGGATAACCATTTTTATTGTACCTATCAGCTACAGATAATGCCTTGGGAGAAATTGTATCTCAACATTATGATATTGAAAAAGAGAATATAGTATACTAATTAATGTATACATTGTTCATGTATAAACACAACTATACATCTATTGAAAAAGCCTATTTAGCTATGGTATTTATAGCTCAAAAATCGTGAATCTACATGTTGAACAATAAGACCATGGTCATTTCAAAAGTATATCCACTCAATTATCTACTATCTAAAATAACTTTAAAAGGTAGAATGGCTAAATGGATCATGCTTATTTGTGAATTTGGCATCATATATGTTAATCAAAAATCCATTAAGGGGCAAGTTATTACATATCAAATTATTGAAGCACCGCTTGTAGACATAGAGCCACTCACATTCTAATTTCTTTATAAATCCATAATTACCATCATTGACATACCTCTTCAAGAGTAAAATTGGAAGCTATATTTTGATGGATCATTCACAGTACATGGATTAGGGGTAGGCCTTTTATTTATTACACCATAAGGGAATCTAATCCTTAAATCATTTAGGATCAGTTTTCTTTGTACCAACAACATGGCTAAATATGAAGCACTTGTTACAAGGCTTTGCCAAGTGGTACAATGGAATGTATCTCATCTCAAGGTTTATGGTGATTCTTAGTTAATCATCAATCAAGTTACAAACCACTTTTAGACCAAATATGACAAGTTAGTTTCATATAAGGCCATGGTTGATACTCTTAAACAACAGATTGCCGATATTTAGTTTGAGCATATACCAAGATCAAGTAACAAAATTATAGATGCTATGGCCACTATTGGATCTTTTATTTGACAAATAGACAAATCTAGAGACTATTAGTTCCTTGTTGAGAACTTTTTCACACCAAATCATGAGCCTTCCACTATCATGATGATTTGGGATATTGTTGGTCCTAGTTTTATCTATTATTCAAACCTTTATAACTATCTTCACGACCAAGTTATACCACTCGACCTTTCATAAAAACAAACCAAAGCCATTATTCATGACTCCACTCATTATACTCTACTTGGATCAACCATCTACCACTATAGTTTTGATGGAACTCTGCTTCTTTATTTAACTTCAGTAGAATATACACTAGCATTATGAGAAGTAAATGAAGGAGTATGTGGAGCCCACTCTAGTGGGGTAGTCTTATCCAGAAACCTTTTATGTACTAGTTATTATTAGCCCATAGTGGATGTAGATGCAAATACATATGTAAAGAAGTGTGATATATGTCAATGAAATGCCAATCTAATTCATGCCCCAACCAAGACTCTAAAACCAATGTTGACACCATGGCCATTTGATATATGGGGACTCAACCTCATGGGAAAAATCAATCCTACATCTTTAGATAGCCATAAACATATCCTTACCACCACCGAATATTTCACTAAGTGGGTCAAAGCTAAACCCCTCACTTACATGACTAGAAAATAGATTTCCAAGTTTATTTTCAACCATCTCATCTACCAGTAGGGTATCCCTTTCGATATTATATCTAATAATGGAGGATCCTTCAAAAACAAAGATCTTGAATAGTTATGTACTGAATACAATATTATACAACATTTATCTATAGCATATTACCCTCAAGGTAATGGTCAGGTTGAGTCATCTAACAAAATAATTATTACTATTCTCAAAAAAATTATCAATGATACTAGTCATGATTGGCACCTTCATATGTTCTACACCCTTTGGGCATACCATACCAATCACCATACCCCCACAAGAGCCACTACATATTCCCTTATTTATGGTACACAATCCATCCTTCCCATTAAGGTTGAGTTACCATCTCTATACATATCTGTCAAACATGTTCTAGATGATCATGAGTATAGAGTAGCTCGTCTACAAGAGCTAGACCTACTTGATGAAAAATGCATAGCTACAGTCAAAAATCTTTAGGCATATCAAAACAGCCTCAAAGGTAACTACAATTAGCACATCAAGCATATAACATTTAAACTTGGTGATTTTGTTCTTAAAGAATACCAAAACGATGAAGAAACATAAAGATAAATTCAAACCAAACTGGATAGGGCCTTTCATCATTACTATAGATTATGAATCAGGAACATATAGGCTCACCACACCAAAAAAAGATGAAATTTTTGAGCTAATGAATATTATTCACCTCAAGTGGTATTATGCTTAAGAACTATGGTGTATTTTTTATAAGGACCATTTTAGTTGTGCCACTTTATCACTTTTCTTCTTTGTATAGATATCATTCTTATCATTACTCTTAGACTATTAGTTATCCATTTTACCATTCTATTCTATTGATCAAACAGGTTTTGAATCTTATCTACCTAACCCATCTGAATTTGGTTTTGCCATTAGTTGCACATTTTTAGCACCAATGAATCCAATTAATTTAATCAAATATTTTCAGCATTTTAGATAGAGATAGTATTTTGGAGTAATATGATAGATATTTGGTAGTTACAACCTTCATTTTGAATTTCATTCTCTCTCATTGTCTTGATCCTAATTATAACCACCTATGGGAAAATTAGTCTCAGTAACCTATGCCATTGTATCCTATTTATAACCACCTATGGACAAGCTAGGGGCAACATTTGTTTATTGAGGCTTGACATACCAACTAGCCATTCTCTATGTCATATTATGAATTTATCCCAACTATGCTTGTTTTATTTGAATTGACTGCTACACTAGTTGGATTCCTCTATTGTAGGGTAGAACTATAATGACTTGAGGTCCTATCTTGAGACTATGCAGGTAGTAATCGATACTTGTTGAGGTCAGCTCAATCATCCTAAGCCACACTCTCACCATTTTATGAGAAACCTAAGTAACACTCTTGCCATCTTATGATCTTAAACTATTTAGTGTCTTATCATTCTTGATCAAGTTGAGATACTCTAAAAATTCCAAAAACATTTGTAAAACTATTAGAGAAAACCAAAAACATTGACCACTTCTTTGCCTTAAGGATTCTGGGAACCCTTATGAAGTCACAAGTAAATCATTCATCACTTAGTTTCCCCATCTTTTTTGGACTTTTTTCCAATGCACTTTCAATTTTGAAAGACCATTCCTATTCTTATATCACATCCATTATGTTATTTTCATTAGTTATCATTTTCTTCCCATTTTTTGGGAGAACTACATTTGGCCTAAAGTTTTTGTTAGATATTACATCCATGGAACTATGTAGGTAGCATCCACTTGCCTAGTGCATATGGAGAAAGCTCGACCATCCCATTCCTTTTCTTTTATTACCCCATTTTTTTAGTTTGTTAAGTTGTCACCTATTTTCTAGGGGCAATGTTCATATGGTTTATATTGAGTTGTTTATTTGTTTGTTTGTGTGCCTATTTTCTTAATTTAAAAAATATTGATTTGATTTAGTCTATACATATTTATTAGGTGATTCTTTTCCCAAACTTACACTTGAATCCATCCATATTCATACGTCTACATTGGCATCATGTTTTCTATCATTGGTATAATGTTTTATATTGAGTATTAGATTATGAAAGTTAGTCCTTATGCATATTTTATCCGAGTCCTCATGATGTAATACCATGATGCCTATCGACACATGATACAACAAACCTCAGCTTTTGGAAGTCTATTCAATAATGTCAACATCAACATCTCTTTGGCACTGACATCCTGATTCAATTCCAATCATATCTTACACAATGTAATTAAGTAACAAAATAATTTCAACATTTGTTTAGTTTGGATGAGCATCTCCCCACTAGGAGGTTATCCCAATTCATCTTTATCCTATATATCAGATTATCCTCATCATCAGCCAAGTCAATCATGTTTTCCATTATCAAGGTACAATGCTTATAACTTCTTATGGGAAAATCATTGCACACTATCCCACCTACATTTTTCAATGATTATAATTGCCTTTGGGTAAATCATTATTTCTCACCAAATTTCCTTTTTATATGCCCAAACAAGGGCATGTTGTTAACTTGTTTATTTGTTTGAACTGGGACAACTCCATCTTCCTAATTATTATAATCTCCTTTGGGTAAATCATTGTGTTATCATACCATGTTACCATTATTGAGGTACAATGCTTATAACTAACTTTGGGCAAACCATTGTACACCATCCCATTTACATTCTCAAGGATTTTGACTAATTTTTAAAACTCATTATGTTTTCACCCCATCATCTTCCTTTCTTTGGTCTCCTCATTTTGCTTCCTTCTTTTTTAAGGACCATTTATCGACCTACTTGTGCTAACCATTCCCTCGAGGGGGCATCATATAGTTAGTTCATCATCATTACAGTTATAGGCATATAGGACATTTTTATTCTTTGAGAAGATATTACTATAATTATATCTTTTAATGCCTTCCAAAATAAGGGTAAACTATAGACACCTAAAACTGACCATTGATAACCTTCAACCAGTCTTTTGACCAATTTCTACCAAAGTGCAAAATTTGGCTTAAAACACTAAAATGCATTAAAAGAGTTGAAATTTTTATATTAAAGTTCTAATTTTTTCTAAGGTATCATTAAATGGGGTAAGGAAATATATGAAGTAGCTAAATTTGATTAGATCATTTTGAGTCAAAATGACATTTTTGCACCTGGGTGCTCTGGATTGCTCTTGTCTATCAAATTTCTTGCATGAGACACATGCCTTTGTTATTTTGTGTTGGCAACATCTTAAATGGGAATATGGTTCCAACACATCTAACATTGACTTATAATTCTAATCCATTTAAATATTGAGCCAATAATATGAAATTTTAACCAATTTGATTAATTTGTGTATAAATTGTTAAGGTTTTGCATCAAATTTAACTAATCATGTTTAAGGCTAAATAAACCAAATCAGGAGCTTAAGTTAATTTTCCATGGAACTTTTTGAATATTTATTTTATAAATTAATATTTAATATATACATCATCAAATGACATCATTTCTTAGAAAGACATCCCTAGGCCATAAATGCATAAAATATCTCATCAAGCCACCCCATGCCTCATTAAGACCCTTGTATGCCTCATCAATGCATACCATGCCTCTTAGATACACCTTATTTCCAAATATTTATGGGGGATATTTATAAATTTAATTATATAATTTGGATTAATTCATGGCCACACATCTCAATCTTGAGATGGATAGTCATGGTTGATCCTAAACCATTTCAAAAATCTATAACTAGGAGGCCTTGCCTATTTATTTTTAAGCTCTTTTATGCCAAAATTGTAATGCCTAAATTCATTCAAAATTATTGAATATTAGTGTTATAATTCCCAAATGTTGAGCCAAGCCAAGCCAAGTCAAAACCAAACAAGGTGCCAAGGAGAGATAGAGGTAGCCACACTTCATTGATGCAAACTTCATGAGCACAGACCAAGCTAGCCACTATAAAAAGCATTTTGAAGCATCGAAGGAAGGTAAAAGAAGGTATTTATTTCATGTTTTAGTTGTGTTTTCCATATTTTTTTTGTTAACTAAGCTCCTCATTTGAGATAGGCTTAGGGTGTTAGTTTAATGTGTTTTTGATTGATTTATTTTTTTCACTAACAAAATACTAATCTCCCCCTATTACAGTCTTATGTTTACAATAATATTTCAATGTGTCCCCTATTATGAAAACTATAACAAACAACATTTTTGTACTTACCTCTTGACTCATCACTCCTTTTCTCATGGTCCCATGATAACTTATCCCTTATTGCATTGGGATACCTAGTTGGTCTTTTCATGTTGGCACTCTTGAATTATTTTAACTTCTCATGCTCTTTCTCAAACTTTCTCATCTTGTTTATGATTTGTTCATGCTCAACCTTCAAATAATCTATCTCTATTTTCAACTGATCATACTCAACTTCCTTTGATATAAACTTTGTATTGACACCTTATAAATAATATTTGAGATCCTTGATAGTCTTTTTTTGATTATTCAAATCATCTAGATCACTTATGAACTTAGATTCAAGGTCTACTTCAGATTTTGATTCTTCACTATCATATTAGACTTCATCATACATATTGTCTTCTTATTTTTTATCACTAGACATCTTATGCTTCTTAGGTTAAACTTTAAGTTATTAGGCTTGATTCTATAGGCATCTAAAACTAGCCATTGATAACCTTCAACTAAGATTTTGACCAATTCCTACCAAAGTGCACAATTTGGATTAAAAACACTATTAGAACATAATCTTTCAATGTATCCCATATTATGACAACTATATAATTTTTTTTTCTATATTTACCTCTTGACTTATCACTCCTTTTCCCCTGGTCCCATGATAACTTATCCCTGATTGCATTGGGCTTCTTGATTGGTCTTTTAATGTTGGTACTATTGACTTGTTCTAACTTCTCGTGCTCTTTCTCAAACTTTCTCATCTTGTCTATGATGTGTTAATGCTTAACCTTCAAGGAATCTAGCTCTATTTTCAATTGATTATACTCAACTTCCTTTGATATAAAATTTGTATTAACACATTTTAACTAATATTTGAGATCCTTGATAGTCTTATTTTGATGATTCAAATCATCTAGATCACTTATGAGCTCAGATTCAAGGTCTACTTTAGCTTTTCCTTCTTCACTATCATAGTAGACTTATTCATCATACATGTTGTCTTCTTTTTGATCACTAGACATCTTATGCTTCTTAGGGTCACCTTCAAGTTATTAGGCTTAATTCAAAGGAAAATGATCTAATAAAAATTATTGGAAGCACAATCACTGATAGGGGTGAATCAGTGTCTTTAAAACAATCATTCAATTCCATTTAAGCATACATGAACCATTCATACAAACATGAACATCTAACAAAGCACATGTAATTATACAAGATCATGAACAAGATAACACATTATATATGTGAGATACCCTAAATGTGAAGAAAAATCACTAATATATTCAAATATAATATAGTCCTATAAGTTAAAAACCAATCTTTATTGAATCACCAACTCCACATGGAACACCAACCCCAACTAGTCAAGCACCCATTCAACTAGGCTTTAGGAAGTGATAACCTGCAAAGAGGTACCAAACCCTTAGAATAATTAGCACAAAATTAGCCACATAAAGTTTTTTATCACCTTAATAAAACCTTGTTTCTCAAATAATATATTATGATCACCTTCATTATCTCTTCTCACTCTTTCATCTCTCTCAAACTATCTTCTAGGTTTCTTCGCTCAACTAGGTGTCTTCAAGACAGATTAGGTCATATGGATTTGATATTCATATATATTACCCATATTATATCTTAATTATATTTTATATACATACCTATAATTGTCTAAAATACCTCTTGCATCTCTTTAAAGTACTATTTTCTTCACTTGCACTAATAAATTCTCTAACTTCTCAATTAGGCTTATTAGGTCTTATTCTTATACAATCCTCTAGATCACATACCTATTGGTCAGCCATAGACACTTACACACTTGGATTATTATTAAAATATGTATTATAACACATTTAATACATTAATAAATTATTTCAATAGGTCAGCCATAACTTAAAATACCAAAACCTCTTTTAGGCCTTAAAGAGACCTAATTCAATTAGGTGTACATTAGTACACATTACCCTTTGATATCCTTGGAACAATTTAAAATTAAAAAAATAGTAGGAAAAATTCATATAACACTCAAATATAACCCCAATAATCTCATCTTATGTCCACGACACTTTTTATCTCCAACCACCACTTGAAGCACACCATTACTACTATTTACATTAGGCCTTCACACACACAAAAAGGTCTAACTTGAACAACTGAATATAAAACATTATTTATCCACATAACCATGAAAATAAATCACATATACAGAGCATAAAATCCCTAAAAAACTTCAAAAATTGAATTAAACTTCATCACATAGGGTATAAAGTCTCAAAAACACTTCTGCATCTCACTCAATTAGAATTGCCAATTTTCCTCAAAGACTAGTCATGATGACTCAGACCTCCAACACCTATATGGAAATATTAAATGAATTAAAATAAATTCATATGATATTATTATATCATTATACCATTCTAAGATATAAATATAATATATTTAAATAGAAAATATTGGTCTTGTAGATCAATCTCAGGACCTTATATCTCATTGTCTCATCTAAACCAGACAAGTCAACTTGTGAGCAACTTTTTCACTATATTAAATCAACTCTAAAAATTATACCAAAAATTAACATGTATTAAAATTAATTAAAAACATTTATATTTACTTGGTTTCATCATCTTATCATGAAAACACATTCCTAATCATCTTCTCACTGTTGCTTGGGTTTTTCATTCTTCTTCTTCATTAGGCCTGCTAACGATTGGATAACTTGGAACACAAAATTTGCACACATAAATCTTGTAATATATCCATACAAATTCATGGTTATAAAATAAATGTCTTAATATTCTTCTTCTATCCATTTTATTACTATGTCTAATATAACTATTGTCATGTACAACAACTTCTTCACGAATAAGCCTATAACTCAACACTTCTCTCTCCTCTCTATAAAAAATAAAACTTGGAGGTACATGGGAGATTCCAATAAAATATAAAATATTTTAATTGATAATACAAATCCATTTTAGGCACTTTTGATCAACATCTTTAACATCGAGTCTTTATTAGGGTTATAAGAGGGTTTAAACCTATTTCCTTTCTTACCAATTGTTCATAAAGCATAACCCTTCAATATAAAAAATAATGCTTAAAATTTTGATCTATGACCCTTACTCATATACCATGAAATACTTAGGTTCATAGGAAATTTTTTAATGAGCTAATGAACATAATAAAATCCTTCTCGAGCTGAGAAACATTCATTCTAAGCACTAAAGAGATCTAAAAACCACTTTTCATGCCTTGTCCTTCAAACTAGAATCTAAAATAGAATGAAAAAAATTAAAACAACATACCTTACCTCTATCAATTCTTACATGAGTGAAACACCTTTAAATATGATCATGACCCCTCATTAGGCCACACTCTCTCTCTTTTCTCTTCTATACCTTGACCTGCCAACCACATTAGGACTTAAAATGACCTTCATGCCTCTTTCCATGCACTCTCCACCTTATTCACATAATAAAGAAAACTCTATCATGATTAATCATATTCATACATCCTTCACATGCCTTGATAATAGATCATGATACCTCATTAGGCCAGGTAGGGTCTATAATTGGTCTAGGTGTAGACTTGGTCTGAAGGTCCTACCCCTATAAACTCACTATGAGACTCTCATGAGTGCTCCAATGCCTCACATACATGATAAATTAACCTCATACAACCACCCATGCCTATGTTTACTCATCTCAACAAGACACCAAGCTCATACCTTCTTACAAGGTCTTTTCATTCCATAATTAGGCTTAGGCTACTCAAAGACCTATTCCTTCATGTAGCCATAAGGCATTAGTTGCCTTCAAATTATCTCTTTTTTCTTAAAATTCTATTTCAAGACAACATACTTTAGTGACAATAATCCATCAATTCCCCTTGTCACATCAACATACTGCCAACTAGGCACACTCTCTCAATGGCATCAACCTCATGTAAGATATACCATTGACATCAATGACAATACTCAACATTATTTTGCAAAACCTAGCTTACCCTAGGGTTTTTAGCATTCTAAGGTTTCAGATTATATAAATCATTTAGTTATGATTTTTCCTATCATGCTGGAATATTTACTATTTTTTATATGTATCTTCTTGTTTATTCTCATATAAGTCTTTGGAACATTTAAAATGGATAAAAATGAACCTCTTCCTCCTCCTAACCCCAACGAGAGTGATAAATCACATTCCTCTAATAATATCCATCTTATCACTACTTCAAGGGTTAAGGTTTCCTATCCTATTCTTTCAAATGTAGGTAATCAATATATCTTTCCTAAAACCCCTCCACCTCCCAAATCTCCCTTAGATGGTGTGTTTATGCATATCCAATCTAAAGTATCTAGGATTTGTGGTTTTTAATACCTCAAAGATAGAACCATAATTATGAGAAATTTAATATAAGAGTTGCAAATGAATTTCATTTCAAAGGTCACATCATTGGAAAATCAGATTACATACCTAGATAAGTTAAAATATGCTAGTGTTAATCATGTTTTTTCATCGTCATCTAGAAATATTATACCCAAAAAGGTTTCACATTCAAATAATAAGATAAAAGTTTTTATTTATTGAGGTTAAAAGGTGAGGGGTTTTTAGATGTCCCACTACCAAGGTAAGGGTTTTGATAGTAGGCCCCACAACATTTACAATGGATCAAAGAGGTTTTTTCTAAGAATAGGTCCAAAAAATTATACAAAAAATCATAATATAGAAGAATAAAGAGAGGGTTTAAAAAATAGGTCCCATAATTTTTACAATATAATAAAGAGGTTTTTTCAAAGAGTAGATCCCACAACTTCTATAACAAAACATAATAGTGCAACCAAATAAAACCAAGAAAAAGTACACATCTAACACCCAAAAGAACATAAGAGGAAAAGAAAAAAGGATGTTTAATAGGGGGTTTAAGGGCCCATTAACTATAATAGAGGAATAATACATAAGAAACTATTATGATAAAATAATAATAATAAAGATAAATTTGTAAACTGATAGACCAAATAGTACAAGTTGGTTACTGTTCCAAACTTTCACAAAGCTTTTGAAAGTAACTCACGTTAGATACTTGAAAACAATTGAACAAGGGTCTAACCATCCACAAAGTACCCTAGGATAGCAAGTATATTCTCATAATATCCATTTTGGTAGTACTTACGTAGAGATTTAACAATAAATTGATGACTAAATATAGGTTTACACCTTTGTAAATCACATTGGAACCAACTTGAAATAAATTGGGACAAACCTAAAATGAAGGGAAGTTATCCTCAAAGGACTCAAAAAGATTCCTCAATAGGCTAACAATATATTTGAACATAAATTTCAATCCAACATAAATCTCCCACACCTCCACACCATCACATAGGGGCCATGGAACAACCTTAGAGCACCAACAAAACATAGACCCATTGCACAAAATCTAAACATCATAAAATTTTGCATGGGGTAAATAAAGAGTTATCACAATAATTTTCTACCTAGAAATATTTTAAATAAATTCATAGACACCCAAAATATAACCAATCTGAAAATATCCACCTACATTAGGGGGAAGAAGCTTAGTATCCATCAGAAGGTGTAAATCATGATCCCATAGGGTAAGCCATATGTGACCATCTCAAAACAATTAATTATCCATCATAGAGTGAAGAGATTATATGTGGGTTTTATAACACCCTTGAAACTTCCACCTAAGGTACACTCAGATCCTAATCTATTTTTCCCACCTATAAAAGCTTTCAAAAAATCTAGCCAAAAGACTCAAGACATTCATCTCAATACGAGTATCTAACTAGGTCCAAATCCAACCATTAGGAGTCATGCAAGCTTTAACAAGGAAATACTTAGGATGAATCACCTTTGGTCACATAAAAATATCCAAATAATTAGAAAATATCTATCAATCCATCACAAATGACCCACCAGTTTGTCATCTTACCAATAACATTCCAAATCTAGTATATCCATTACTTAGAGTTCAAAAAATGTTTATAGATCCTACAAGGGAAGAATCAACATGAATTTCCTCTGCTTGCATAAAGAAATTAAAATCACCAAAAAATCTATACCAAACTATCATAAACAACCTATTATTTTTTCATCTTGCTAAGAACAACCCACATGTAGTAGATCCATCACTTAGAGTTCGTAAAACTTCTACTCTAGTGTTTCCTACCCAATGGGCATTTCAATTTTGCTAGAGTCAACTCTCATCTATTTTTTATTTTGATAAAGAGTTTATATATTAAAATTTTATAACAATTACTACACATTCAACTCTAAAATATAATTTAAGAGAAATGAAAATCACCATTTCCTCTAAATTGGCAAATAGATTCCTCTAATTTAGGCAAACCAGATCCTAAGGATGAAATTAGGAAAATAACAAAATGGAAACCTATCCCTGAGGGATAGATGAATCTCAATTTTTTTTGAGTTTTGAAAGGAAACCCAAGTCTATTAGGGGGAAGTAGAATCATTAGATATCATAAGGGCAATTTTATTGTTACATAAATGGGAGACATGGGGGTAAGGTCAAATCATTGGGCAGAAGCTCTAACAACATTGTGGGTGATCAAATTGGCTAAGAAATTAAGTGTCCAAAGTTTATTTTTGGAGGGAGACTCTCTAAATATTGTGAACTAGTTATTTGGGAAAAATTTAATTAGTTGGTCTATCAATCATGTATTAGAGGAAGTCAAAGTCCTATTGGATTATTTTCAACAGGTTACCATTCAACATACTTATAGGGAAGGGAATGGTATAGCTGATTGGTTCACCAAAAAAGGAGTGAATAATGTTGGATTTATAACTTGTATGGGTCATGAATATATCCCTAAGGAGTTATTACTTAAGGTTAAAGATGAAGGAAATATTAATGATCTTAATCCTATGCATATTGGTGAAGCCTCCGATTCCTAGAGGAGTCTTTTATGGTTTTAATGTGAGTCGGGGACTCATAGATTTGTTTTAAATGTTTTGGGTTTGAAGGAGAAGATTTTATATGTCCCAAAACATATTTTAGATGACCAAAACACAACATATAGTTATAATTCCTCTTGGTTTGATTTGGTGATGTTATTTAGTAGGGATAGTTGGAGTGGTTATGAAGAAAGCAAGATGGGTTTTCATAATATAATTAAACCAAAATTATATCTTAAATTTATGAAAAATGAGTTTGGTAATCACTATAAGTGGGAAACTTTGCTGATTTTATGGAGAAGATTGAAGGTTTTGACAGACATTTCTCAATCTTGTTTGTAAAAGCATGAGAGGATAGAATAATTCCAATTAATGGATTTACTCTTGACATTACTAAGGAAATCATTTCTCATGTGAATATATTGGTGATTGAGTAAATTAATATTTACTATATATCAAGGGATTTCAAATTACACAAAGAGGCATTTATAAAGGAGGGAGAGCAATTAGAGCACTAGGACAATGGTTTTGATTGGGAATCCTTTCCCAAGCCATATGTAGAGTTTGCCTATCATTTAATTTAGTATGTTTCCTTGAAAATTAGGTAAAATTTAGTTATATGGTCATTATGTAGAATATTAAATTATTTTAGGTATGGTGTGCCCTTTAGTCTCCTATTTTCATCCTAAAATCCATGGAGGTATCGATCATGAAATTTAAACATGGAAATTACTCAACACCTAGACATGAGGGAGTGATCTAATTAATATTCAAATATTTTAAGGGAATGAATAAAATCAACCCAAACATATCATAGACCCAGAAGGAAAAGATAGAGGAGGGGCCTGTTGATATCAAAAAAAAAAGTCTAGATAAAGTACCTTAGGAGTCTGAGTAGGGTTACTGAGAATAATAAGAAACATGTGGAAAAAATAAATAAAAATTTTGAAGGAAAGAATAAAAATTAGTAGGATAACATCAATAAAAGACTATGAAATGCTTTAAATTATGTAGGGTTTAGTTAAGGGAAATAGGGGAACCAGGGTCTTCAGGACACACACAGTAAAAGGGGAGCGAGGGATTATATTGATGTTAAAGAGGGAAGTGAATATCTTGGGGAAAGAAACAAGGAAGTGTAACATGGAAAAAAATCATATTAGAATCTGGTACAAACTAAGAATGCAAATAGGGAGCCTATTTATGCTCCAACAGAGAGAGGGGAGACTTCTTAGAGAAAACACCTAAAGGACCAAAAAGAGGCATTTAATCATTTGGTTACCTTACTTAAAGGTATAGAGAGGTCAGAAAAGATAATGGAAGAACTAGACCTCTAAAAATATATCATGTGGTGGTTCATGCAAGAGATACTAGAGTTGAAAGGTAAGGTTACTATTCTGCAGTAGGAAAATTCAAGGATGAGTCAAATCTTTTCTGTCAAAGAGGAGGATCATCAAATTTAGAGTTAATCATTTAGGGTAGAGATATTAGAGAAAGAGAATGAGAATATCTTAAATAAAATAAGTTTCTTAGTAAATTTTAGTAAATCAACAATGTATGAGGGCATATAGAATGTTTAAAACCTGTGATCTTACCTCAGTGAGATTTTTGAGCCCAGTGTGACTGGCAAAGAGAAGGGCAAAAATGGGTAGAGAAGTGGATCTTAGTATGGAATTTTCCAAGATAAATTATTATTATAGATTGATATGAACCTTAAAAATATGAAATCTTGTTGGGATAATGTTTCTATTAATTTAGATTTAAACTAGTTTTTTGGTTGTTTTGTGTTGGTTTCTGGGTTGTCTTTTAGCTATGTTTGGGCCTAGTTGGTCCTATTTCTTGGTAGGTATTTGGTATATTGTGGATGTTTTTGTGTTTTTAATTATCCTAGGGTATGGGAACCTTATTTCAAAAAAAATCCCCCCCTTTAATGTGAATTAAAAAAACCACCATTTTAATAAATTTGGGCATATTCTACTCGAGATTAAAACCTAAAGTAATAAGCAAATAAAAGCGAATTCATCTACAACTAGTGATTAAAAGTGTGATCAAAATAATACTAAGAGTTAAATGAAATTATAAATAAATTATTTGAAATAAAGTAATAAAATTATCTCATGTACATCCTCTTAGAAGATCAAAATATTATTATGCATATCATAAATGCATGGGCATCATATAGATTATTATTTTTCCTTGAAGAACAAAATGCAAAAGATAAATGATAGTGGTGAGCCTATAATTGATACATAAATCAAGAAACCAACTCACCTTATTCATTCATATTTTACAACACAAGTGTGAAAAGAACAAGTATGGGTACTAAAGGATAATTTAGAGAAAAATTAGTTGCAAATGCAAAAAATAGATCAAGAAAAAATTTGAAAGACAAAACTAAAGAAAGCAATATTAAAAAAATATCAAAATTAAAAGGAAAAACTACAAAAATAAATGTTAAAAAAAGAGCAAGAACAGTTGTAAAATCAAAATCAGGATAAGAAAACAAGCATTCTAAAAAGAAGGTTTCTAACTAATGAGTTTTCAAATCAAGACATACCTCAAAAATCAAACGATAAAAATATGTTTGTTAAGGATCTAAAAATCATATTTATTTCATGAATAAAGAAACAAAAATTTAAGGTCAATACTACAAATTCTATGTTTTCATCCTCAAATTAAGCAGTCAAGGCATAAATTACATATTTTCCTTGTGTTCAAGTAAAGACACATGACTCTTATTTAGCCCATAATGAGATGCAACATTTTGACAATGATGAACATACTCAAGTAAAAAAAATTTCAAGAAGGAAATTCCAATCTATGGTGAAATGGTTTTACATACATTGATGCTCAAAATTATATATCACATGTTCAAAAATAAACACAAGATGTTACATGTCTCCTATGATAATGATTACATTGATGATTATTATTCTAATAATACATAATATTAGTATGATCATGATGATATTAATTATACAAGATATGAATATGACACACATGATACATGGCCTTTGTAGAGGCATCTCATTGATGAGATCATTTGCTTATAATAACAATTTTCCTTTGTCTATAGCTTCTGTGCTTGTCAATTCAAAAAATTCAAAAAAATCTATTAAAATCAAAATTTCAATAAAATACAAAAACATTCAAATAAATTAAAAAATACAACAAATATTTAGCATTCTCATGTTTACTAGCTCCTTGGCACCTATATTGTTTTATTAATGTTATTATATAGCATATCATTTAATTTTTATACACATACATGTTTCACGCATCTTTAAGTGTGTACAAACATACCACAAACACATGATATATGCACATACATATTTTGAACCTCTCCTCTACCCATGCCATATAATACATTGGGAGAATCTGATTCATTGATCATGATTGATATAAGTTACATATCCTTTATGATCATTTGTACATTATCATGTTCGAGCGTATATACTAATGTTTATGCATGTCTATATTCATTATCATATTTTTTACATTGTACTTGATATGCTATGTTACATGACATTTTTCCTAACGCATATATGTAGGGACTGGTGTGATATGCTTATGATGGTTGCTTATACTTCAATTATTCAAAATTTGACTTTATTGAGTGTATTTCATTACTTTATATTGTATCAATTATGGAACATTTGAATATGTTCCTTGCATATTGGCCTCTATGGCATTGTATGTTATTTTGAGATTTAAATATGTCATTCTATGTTGATTGGACATTTGAATATACCTTTTCCTTTCAATTATAAAACATTTGAACATGCCCCTTGTATGAGGTCTCCTTGGAACATCCCTTTGCATTACATTGAGTGATTTTTTGAGTATGCTTGATTATTTGTTGAGTATGTATTATTACCTTATAGATGTTATCATTATCTATATCATGCATCTTAGGGCTTGATGCAATCACATATTGCATGATTCATTGATATATATACATACACATGTTACTCATAAATGTTACATGATTTATACATAGATGATATGATTATTTTATCCATTTTTAGGTAAGGTAACTACAAATATCTATTTCCCCCACCTCAAAAGGGGGGCATATCAGTGGGAGCATGTCATAAAGGTACAACCTCCACATTCACACAATTTATAGATTTTAGTGGGGAATGGTATAAATACATGACCTCCAAATTACTCAGTTCTGAGTGTCACTATATTTCATTAGGGGCATGTCATAAAGACATGACCTCCACACTTGCATAATTTGTAGTATAGTAGATATACACTTGGATTAGAATCTTGTACATTGCACCAAATTTTTACAAGATTTGTAACATTTTTTTAGATTTGTGACACATATAATTTAGTTTGAGACACATTAGAGGTGCATATTCCATTTAAGTGCACCGAAAACTTCAAATTTACCAATTATCTCTCCAAATTATTATCACTAGGAAACACCATTTTACACTAGAAAATACCATTATTGAACCTTTATTTTTGCAATAGTTGGTTATATTTATAGGTTAAAATGATTAAATCATTCAACCTCATAATATTTATAGTCTTTGGTTGTTTAAATCACCCAACCTCACTAGATTTATAGGAAGAGTTGATTAAACCACTCACCCTCACCAGATTATAAATTCACACTTGATATGTGCAATTGAGATTTAGTGATCTTAATGACTATGTCACAACTCATATATATACCATATTGGGGGAATAATACCTTCCAATATCCACCTTTAAATATACAAAATTTAGTTATGAATCTTTCTCAATTCTAATGCTTATTAAGGAAGTGTTTAAACTTAAATATATATGTGTCGGGATAAGATTAAGAATATAGAAATAGTTTAAACAAAAGGGTGATAAAATAATCTATAATAGGCTAATTAATTTAAAACTTAGAAAAATTAATATTTTGAATTATAATATTTAGATATGATAAATATAAAAATTATCAAATTTACAAGATATTCAATTGATTGTAATACCAAAGAGAAATGATACTTAGTTTGGTTTACTATGTATAAGTACATCTCAACTAGAAACAAGTGGAAATTATGTCGAATAAATAGTCTATATTAGTCATCAGTTTCTATAAATTTTACTTTTGTATTTGTGTATACTAATATTATATTTTGACACTACCATTAATGTTAGTGTCTAACTATGATGTAGGTGTCCATTACAAATGATGATTGGATATCAATGCAACCAACTTTATTATTCTAGGTTTTTTGTCACCTTTATAATAATATATTTAGATATGGGATATATATTATCACTTTTGATAATTGATAAAACACTAACTCTTCATACTTATTCACTCCTATAATGAGTTTGCTAAAAATGGGTTAGTAGGCTCATGGTGTTGAGCTAAGCTCAATGACCCCTATATCACTAAGTATTACCTACATAGCCAATACTCCAAGGATAGCTTTATACTTATGTCATTATTTGATATATGTGTGAGTGTGTGTGCATAAGGGTAAAATATAGTATATGAATATACATGTAGTGATCTGTCTTGTAATTTGACAAATATCACTCATGGGCTACTCTTTGAATGCTTTAGACCTTTTCTATGATTATTCCTATGACAAATAAATAAATAAATAAGTATGAATAGGGTAGTATAACTCAATTTTATAATTGATTGATTGAGCCTTTTTAGGTGTTTGTTTGGTATTTGATAGATGAATAATGAGAAGGCTTAGAATTGTATTTATATTACACATTTTTGAAAGTATCACATTGTAGGGTTTAATAAGACAAATAGGTCAACCTATAGCTTTTAAAACATTTTTGATGTGGATGATTTTTGGAAATTGGATACTAGATAAGGTTATAGACATTATCATCAGTGGTAGTGACCCTATATGGATAGTAGTGTTTAGAAGGCTAGAAAATTGGTATGGATATGAAATTAAAAATAAGGGATGTTTATAAAGTTTTAAGATTTTTGTGCAATGTAGTATATCTGGGTCATTAGAATGATATGAATCAAACTAAAAGATAAGAATTTAGGCACTATGAGATGATGAATGCAAGTGTTTAGGTATCAAGAAGGTCTAGAACTAAAAGGTAGAACCTCGATTGATATTTTGTCAAATGTGAAAGACTGAGATTCTATAAATTTTCAATTTTAGTATCTACATTTCCCCCTTTTAATCTAGTAATGCATTAGGATTAAATTACTACATTAAAGGAAATAAATGTATACCTAAGTGTGTAAAACACACCTTTCCTTTGTTTGAGCCCACTTTGAGTATTTTTATGGTGTATGACTTATGACCAAAAGTATGTTACAATAAAATTAGTGTATATAATATAAAATTTATTTATTTTTGTGTTAGTAGAGGTTCATGGAAAACCCTTTATAACATGATAAAATAGGGATACATTGTGCATGAAGTAACATAAGTAACCATTTGATAGTAATTCAAATGAATATATTTATTAACAAATAAAACAAATATATACACAAATAAACACAAGCTTATTATAATCTAAATAGTCAGTATAAGCTCATATGATTAACATATTAAATAAAAAAATCACTCACTACACATAAAATAATGATAAATGATACATAGGAAAACCATTTCATAACAATATGTATTAATCTCTATCACATCAGGATCATATTCAAATATAATTGAGTACTATATATAGTGTTTTACAAAGCATTCTCTTCATATTCCAGTCTTACATTATGTCCAAAAGATAAAATACATACTATTACTATGCTTATAAAGGTCAAATATATACAACAAGATTATGCAAAAGATAAAATAGTGTAAGTCAAACATGTGTTCATCATATATACTCTATGATTTTGATATCCCTATTTCAGACTAAACACTTTACCATACTTAAATTTTTGTCTCATCTTAAGATAAAGTCATAAAAATAATCCTATTCTAAAGCTCAAGCTAAGGAATTGGACCAGAAATAAGATTTATGGCTATTTATCTAGGTGTTGTTTACCAAATTTCACCCTTTTTCACTATTTATCCACCCTCTCAAGTTTTCAACTAATTAGTGTACTAGTCTATCAGACTTCAATTTTAAATAGACTAGATTAATTAGGTGGTTACCCTTTATGGGTTTCCAACCATCCTAGCCACGCTTCTAGTGCTTAAGGCCATCCTACAAAATTATTCCAAAAATTTGTGAAAACTATAAAATTGGAAATGAGTAGTATCTACTAGGTAGGTGGTGGCATGCTTTGGGTTGGCTACACAGTAGGTCATTATTTAGCTTTTGCCTTTGCTTTTACTTTAGCTTTAAATTTAGCTATAGCCTTAGCCTTGTATTTTCCCTCAGATTTAGTTTTGGCTTATACTTTAGCCTTTGCCTTGGATTATACCTCATCTTTAGCTTTGGATTCCATTTAGATTTAACCTTAGCTTGTGTCATAGCCTTGGATTTGGATTTGGCTTCTTTCTCCTCAGCTTCTTGCTTAGCCTTTTGCTCCTCCTGAGCCTTTACAATTATCATCACTTCTTATTTATTTTGTTGTGCATCTTGAGCTTGTTATTGTTTCTTTATTACTTCTTCTTGTTATTTATTATTTTCCTCTACTTTGTCATATATTTTGTTTTAAGTCTCTGATTCTTCAACTTTCTTATTTTTATCATCTACTTCTTTTATCTTTTTTATTTTGAGCCTCTACTTATTCAAAAATTTTCCTACATTACCCCTATATGGAATATTATTTACGTTGATCCTATTCCTTTATAGCCTTATACTTTACCTCTCATTTAAATTTCTTTTTCTCTTATTTCTCCTTCGTCATATCCTCCTTTTACACCACTAATAGATTATATTATTCTTACATAGCTTCATATTATGGCTTTGGCTATGGTAGGTTGGTTTCTTCAAGTTATTCTATGGGGGTGGATGAATCTGGCACTGTAATTGACTTTGAATATTATAACAAGGATTATTCTAAAATACTACCCATTCATGAAACCTTCTTATTTTTAGATTTTGGTGGTGAAGTGAGGCTCTTCTTTGTCCTCTTTACAGTCTAGGCCTGTGTCTATTTATGATACTCTTTTGTTTATTATGATGCACTCCCATATACTAGGTCCATAAAATACATTTTTATGTCCTTTATTATTAGATATGGTTAAAATTTAGCGTGTCTTAGGTCTATGAAGTAAGGATGGAGGTGAGATTTATTATGTCATCGATCTATGCATTAGAGGATCCTAAAATTAGGTTTACCTAGAAAAATTATAACTCTAACCATTACTAGGCTACTTCTTGACCTACAATGTTAACTACAATAAAAGTAGGAGGTTGGGTGGTGTACACTCATAGGTCTTGCCTTACCTAATTCTAGGTTAGGTAGGTATGCACTGCTTTCTAGAAAAATAATTTTTTCTCATCTTCTTACTCATAAACATCATTATTGATGTTTATGAACATGGACTATAGGACTTATTTCTCTCCAAATCCTAGCTCCACCAAGTTTTATTTAGTTGTTATCTATGAAATATGTTTGTTTTTTAACTAAGACTTTGTGTGGCCTATTTTATTTTTAGGAAATGATGGTGATGCTCATCACAGTATTGCATTCCTTTTTCCCTTATGAACTTGTGATGGATCTATTTTTGGTTTTAGTGTTGCCTATGGTTGAGCTTGTGGTTGGGGTTGAACTTGTGCCTGAGGTTGCAAAATTTATAGTACACCTAGAGGTATGGAACATAAAAGTTACACTGATATAGCTACTAAGGATTTCTATCTCAAAACTTCTACCTACACATCCAACATGGTGATGAAAAATAATAGTGGATTTGTGGTTTCTTTGGGAAACTCACACGCTTTGATTTGTATGTTATTGTGCAACTTAGTCACTGATGCATATTATCCCATATACTACATCATGTCTTGGGGTGCCCTAGGGTGTGAATTAATCATGGATTGGACTTACATCCACGACACATTTAATATCCATAATTTTTTCATAATATTTCCCTATTTTAGTCCATGTAATGTTAGTGAATGAAATATCAAGCCAAGAATCTTTAGTAGGGTTGATAGGTCATTCCAGTGATTTATATTATGTGAAACAAAGTAGTAAGATAAAACATTGGTACTAGAATTCTTGAAAAGTTCCAATGATAATATTTTCAATGTTTGTTGTGACTTTGGAGGCCAAAAACTTGGATTAATTAAAATCCGCATGTAGGCATATCATGTGATACACAATGTCCACCACTCCTTTGGTTGTTTGTTTCACATGATTTGTTTTATGCCAAAATCATTTTATGATGCATTCAGATAGAATGCACACTAAATCATCTTCTAAAAAGTCAATGGGGATTCATATAGATGTTTTTATTTACTTTTCTCTAGTGTTAGAGTGAATAGGTGGAACTATGTATTTATAAGGTAAAAGAGACTTTCCCCATGATGGAAGCCATGTTGCTCTTACCATAGTCATAAGGTTGATATATATGGTCACATATTTATATAAATGAATGGAAAATTTATTGTATCAGCTAATCAAAGTAATCATTACCTCATCTAACTCACTGAAAGTAGGAAATTTGATTGGTCACTCAACATCAGATCCTGAGAATGGATGTTGAAGTGTTATTACTCTTGATTGTGATGGTTCTTGTGTGTCATGGGAAAATAGAGTAGCTTTAGTTAAATTAGTAAAATCAAAGGGGTTAGAATCATGATATTTGATTTGTCTAAGTCCTAAACCAATCCCTATTTTCTCCTTCTATGCATTTGTGAGTGGGATCAATAATTGTGCCCTATTCATGGTTGTTGTTATGGACTGCATTAAACACTTTATTTACTTGGTCTAGTGTTGGTGTGAAAGTTATGTATACTAATATATTTTGGATTTAGATCAAAAAGTTATCTTGGTTTCAAAACTATTTAATGTATTTTTTTTGTTCCATCTATTAAATAGCGTTTTCCACCCAAATTCATCAAGTCATCAAGTTTAAACATGTGAAGCTAGTTACACATAAGCTTATCTCACAAATTTATGTCAATTAGCTATTGTTTGATACTAAAATCACTATTTCAAATCCAAATTATTTAATTAATCTATTTTTAGGTAGTTGATTTTACATGACATCCTTTCATGTATTTAATTTATTTTATGGTCCATCATTTCATTTTGTCATGTGATCTGATTTGGAAAAGATCAAATATCTCAAGTGCATTATCATAATGGTTTTTAATGACCACTCACTATCATTTATCCATACCTATATTATTATCACCATGTTCCCATACTTAATTTATGACCACCATGTTTTGACTTTTAGTTGTCTTTCCTTCAAGCTAACTTTACATATCAATTGCACTCTATGATGTTGTCTATTAAAACTTTGTTTTGATGTGATGGGACCCAAATATTACACTATAAAAAAAATAAACCTAAAAAAATAAAAAATAAAGTATCATTAAATAAAAATCCTAACTACCTGGTACTACTCAACATCCTTTGTCATTTACAACAATGCATGATATAAATTAATGATGGTAAGTCTTAAGCTTACGACCATTTATACACCTTGGTAAAGTGATTCCTTATAAATATTTAAAATAATTATACCCTATTATGAAATATAATGAATGATATAGGGTCATTTTTATATTATGCACACATTTCTTGAAAATGTTGTAAATCTTCTATCATAGAGTAATACCACTTGCTCAGGATAGAATTCCTCAAATCACAAGTGATGATCATGACATGCTTTTTGACTTAACTTGTTGATCTCATGTATCTATTATTATATTTTTTTATATTCCTCAATCTTGACTAAATCCATCAATTTTTTTTTTAGGGAGTCCTGATTCTCCAATCTCATAATCATTACAATGTGTAGACTAGGAACAATGTACTCCATAGTCATAACTACTTCATGACCATAAATCAACTGAAAGAGAGTAAAACTTGTCACAAAATTTATAATTTATACTATATGTCCAAAAAATAATAGGAATGTTGTCATCCCAATCATATTTTTAAATCATATATCTTGATCAACATATTTCCCAATACTTTGTTCAAATCTTTAGATTGCTCATTTGCTTGTGGATGATAGGTCATGCTCTTGTGGTGTGATATCAATTTTTTTGATATCATAAACTCATTAATAAGAGTCTTGATTATGTTATTGAGGAGTGATTACATATGTATCTAACTAATTTTATCATACATCCAAACCTTGTTATGATATTCTCATATAAAAATTTAGCAGCATCCTTCACACCACAACTTGGTGTTGTAACAACTTCCACCCATTTCATGAAATAGTTAGTTGTAGTAATGATATATCATGCATGAATATGTTTGCTTGGGGGAGTTATAGTCCTTAAAAATTTAATGCCCCATTTTTCAAATGGTTGTTTTAATAGCATTGGGACCAAGGGAATCTCATCATGATGATTGGGTTTTCCCATTCTTTGGCAAACATTATAGTGTTTTACCACACTATGCACATCCTAAAATAAATTTGGCCACAAAAGACCACTCTATGATATCTTCCTCATAGTGTATTATCCTATGAAATGACCTCCCATGACTCCTTTATGTGTTTTCTAAATAAATTTTTGTCACTCATGTTCTAAGGATACACTACATAGCACATCATCTTTTTTGATTTTATACAAAAATCAATTAATGAGGGTATAAGGAATGGCTCATGTAACCATTTGTTTTTATACCTTTAAAAATATTTCTTAAGAAACATTCCTTGTTTTAGGAATTTTTTAATGTCCTCCATGTTATTAGGGATCATAAAATCTCTAAACAAGTGCACATCTAGAGTTTCATCCTATATTTCCTCTAATTCTTCTCCATTCTAGAGCTTTTTCAAATGATCTGGTCCCACATTCTCTTGACCTAGATTTACATTGATTATAATTATGAATTATAAAAATAACATAAACCACCTAAAGATTCAAAAACCCAACATCAGATTTTGAACTAGGTATCATAATCCTAGTGATATGTGAAATTGCCCTTTTTTGTTATGAAACTGCCCCTTATTTTAAGAAACTAAAATGATGGTTATGTAAATTATGTGATAATTTTGATGATAAGAGGTAGTTTAATATTAAAACCATGGTGGTTTTATAATGGTTAGTGGTGTTTTGGTAACCTTAAGCAATGGGTCTACAATTGACCCCTGCACAAGGAGACAATTCTATGATAGTTGAAATGCCTTCCAAAATTAGCTCTTGTGACTCTAGTTTTAATGGGTTTTAAAAAACTAGAGTCATTTTTTTTTATCATCTTATGTTTGCCTTTAATCAGGGCCAAATCACTCCCTATTCTATTTTTAGTCTAGTTTAGTTATTTTTATCAATTAGATTTTACACCCATTTTTGTATTTGTATTGGTATGAGTAGCATGATTTATAACATGCAGAAAATCTAATGATATAATGGGATCACCTCCAAGATATATAGCCTTGTAAAATTTAGTTGAAAATTTAGATAAGGTTGACTTCCTTTCACTAAGCTTAGTGTAACTGGTATATGACCAGTTCACATCAAACTACTACCCCTTAGTGATGTTTCTCCTAACTAGGGTTTGACTTGTAAGGAAAAGAGTTTTAGAATGAGCACAAACTAGAAAAATGGTTATTTCACCAAATAATATGGTGGAAATTAATTATTTATTTATTTTAACATAGTTGAATGTTTAATATGTTGAGTTTATCAAAGCACAAAATTACACAAACATGAGATCAAAGGTAATGTGGAATCTTTATCAAATACAAAACATATTACTTTATTTTTAATCAACAAGATTTAAAAAGGGCATAAATAACAACATAGATGAATATATATGATTGAAACAAGAATTAAAGCATTTAAAAACTTAGTAAATAATTGTACATACACAAAGAAGACACAACACAAGGAAGGAAAAACTTTAGTCTATTGGCTTTCTCCAGGTTATAGCATGTAGATCAATTCTTCAAAGGTAGAATAATCTCTCTAAAAACAAAAATATATATGGGATATGCTAGGGTACCCATATTTATACAAAAATACTCCCTTGAAAGAGAGGAAGTTAACAAAACCTTATGCCTAGTTTTAGAGTAAGAAAATCTACGAAACTTCCTGTAAATGTCCTCCTCTTCATCTTTAAATGGTGTCCTTAGTAGAGTAGGTAACTAGAAAATAAGCATGTGACTATTAGGTACTTAAACAAGTGTTAGAGGAATAGATAATTATATTGATATCTTCTAGCTGAACCCTTTACTATTTGAGTTGTACTGTTGTTATCTCTCCCAAGGAATGAGGTGCCAAAATGAAACATTACTTGGTAAACATTGAATTCTTTTCAATATTTTAGGTTAAAACTTACAAAACCTAAATTATAATTTGAAGTGAAGACTTTTAAAACTTTTTTAGTCATTCAACTTGACAAAAAGGGAAGTTTAAATTAAAACATGAGTTTTTTCAAGTGAATAAAGTCAAATTTTGTCAAGGAAAAGTACAAATTACAAGGTGCACTTTTACAACTAGAACCTAACAAAAAGATAATTGAAAATTACAAGTGTCTCTTTATGAAAAATAACTATCAAAATTATAGTTCCAATTTACAACTTGTAAATTTAGAATGTATCTTACAATAAAAAATCTAATTTATAGAATGCATTTTACAACTAATTTAAAAAATTAGTCCATAACCATGACCTTTGAAGATTCCTTGTCCTTTTTTTCTTGTATCTTCTTGATATAAGAGTAAAAAATATTGAATATATCTTGGAACCATTATTAATCAAGACTAAGGGTGTAAAGGATGTTGATCTTACCTTCTAATATTACTTCAAATAGTTCCCTAGATGCATCCCTATAGAGTTGAGTATATTTTCCCATTTAATCCAGTATATTGTGATACCTGATGAATCGGTGGATGGAATTCAATTTGAAAGTTGTATCTCATGTTAATTATATATGGACTACCCCTTTGAATTTGTCTTAAACCTATTGAATAATAAAGGGTTTATCTTGGTGATCTATGCTTCACATGAAATTTTACCAAGTAAATTTTCAATGTCATAAATTATATTTGTTGCCTTGTCACATGTAATTTTGGCATTATTAATAATCTCAATGAGTATCCTTATTATGAAATGGAATTCCCTATCTATCTCTGCATGGTCTATAAAAATATTTAATATATTATCTAATATGAGGGTGTTAGTCTCAATTAGGTCAACAACTTGCAATTTTGGAAAGAATAGGTTCGATCTTTCAATCTTATCTTCATATTTTCTTATCTATAATTTTAGAGATGCATGATCATATTTTAGAGTTTTATGATAGTCAATTGAGTTTATGGCCATTCCCATGGTACCAATCTTTATCATTGCCTCAAATGTTTCTTTGTTAGGGAATTAAGTAAGAGATTGAGTTGGCTAAGCTACTAGATCAATGAAATTCCTAAGGTAGTTATCATATTCTCAAAATTATTTTTAAGTTCATCTATAGTGACCTTATAACTATCCATCTTATCAAAAAGAGAATTTATACTTGATTACACATCATGCTTTAGTCCTTCTATTGTTGGATGACTCAGGTGAACTTTAGATATTTGATAATCCCCCATAACTAGATATTCCTTTTATTTGTTTGGCGGGAGAACTTTTATTTTCACATATCTTTCCCCCATTACATCATATGATATTCTGGAGATGGTCTTAGGTCCTATCTTTGGTCATTTGGATTCCTCCAAAAGACCAAAGTCTAGAGTTTTGGGAGACACCATTTATTTCCTTTTCTTTATTACTAATTATGTTATCCAAATTAGAGTGGCAACTTGTGAATCAATCACTATCATCTATGAACATGTAGCTTAAGTTGCTACACTAGTGGTTACTATGACAAGTGTTGTATCTTTCATTGATATTTCTACAAAATCCTTGGTTGATTGATTTGGATATTTCTTTCCCATTTGTGGGTTGAGTTGCCAAATTTGTATTAGTGGGTACTTCTATCTCCACATCCTTGGTGGGGGCTTGGGTTACTTTGGGAATGGAAGAAATAGGTATTTAAATGGGTGAAGTGGGTATAGATGTGATTATTGGGGGTGTGGGATCTAGGAGTGACACAAGTGGAAAGGTAGGCACATGTAATTGGAAAAGGGGAACTTGTGGAAGGGTGGAATCTAAGGTAGAAAGTGAATCAATAACTTAGTGGGAACACTCAATGTAAAATAAATAGGGAGTGTGATGGAAGATGAAAATAAAGATGTATTCATCCTAATGTTTGGGATGGATATTTAGATTGTATTCAAGATGACTGAGTCTATAATCATGTATTATTAGTTGGTATTAGTGATTAATAGAGTGGTAGTGGATATTGGGGATGAGGTGGAAGTGATTAATGAATAGAGATGTGGAGGTGGATTTTAAGCATCAAATTGTGTTGATTAGCTTATTGCTAAGGGAGTTACTTATACAAGTGGGTTAGGTGAAGGTGAAATTATTTACACTGGTGGATTGGTAGAAATAGGAGGGTTAGCTATTTGATTTGACTAGGCAGTGGAGATAGAAGGAGGGAGTATTATGGTTGGCTAAATAGTAGAGATAAGAGGGGTAACTAATTATGTCAGTTGAATATAATTTGTGTTCTTCATAGAAGTTTATAGTGGTTGATCCATCAGATATGTTGTTGTCTCTTGGCTGCTAGAAGGAGCCCTTTTTACCTTCTACTTATGCTTGTGTGACACAACTAGCCTATTCACTTGGTCTACTTGGGTTCCACTACTATGAACTATTAATATCCTAGGTAGCACCCTACTAAAGGTAGATTAATTTGATCTCCTTAACAACTAGACTAACATTGGAATGATTTAAGGTGTGGGACACCTATAGTTAGACTAGACCTCTAGATTGTGAGGCTAGATCCTCTAAGGTATCACTGATACTCAACTTACTAAAACCTACTATGATTTTTGGGATGAAAAGGGTTAGAAGGATTAATGAAAGGGAAATTTATTATATTGATGGTGATACACCTATATTGTTGGTTCATCCACTCTATTTGAGCTCATAAAACACTGATAAGCTAATTTAAATCACTGAATCTATAACTCTAAAGGGCTCTTATGCAATAGTATTTCATATAAAGGTGTATCAAGTTATAAAATCATGAGGGTAATGATGGAATAGGCATAATTCAAGGCAATAACCAATCAATTTATCCATTATTATCTCAATCAATCAACATTAAACACTATCTATGACCTACATAAGATAGCATACTAGTAACTAGGTGAGATCAAGACCTACTAAGGGAGAAATTACTACCACATGTACAAATAAAATCAATATAACACACTATACTAGTATATAATATTTTGAAAAAAAACATTTTATTCATCCTAAAAAGGTTAAAAAGCTAAATATTGGTAGATTTTAATCATGCCCAAGAGAGGGATCTTGAAAATAGGCCTAAAAGCCTCAATATATAGAAGCGAGAATAGAGAAAGCCAATAGATTGGCATAGAAGAGAGAGGAAGGGGTTGAATCAACATTAATGTAAGTCAAAATCAAATATAAATTGTAGTAAATAGTCCTTGAGATATCTCTTTTGTGTCAAATGTCTTGCATGTTACTTGCATGAGCTCTTTTGTATTGAAGTGATGTGGTGGGACATTTTGAATTGTTGAAGTCTTCTTTCATGTTTTCTATGACATTATTTTGTTAGTTAACTCCAATTAACATGGGACCAATATAATTGAATGTCTTCTCTTGCATGAAAACCATGGAATATGCATGATGATTAGTTAAAGATCAATCAACTAGAGTGATTGGCACTTAAGACAAAATAAATCCTTCTTAATACCTCCTTTACATGAATTAGCACTTGAAGACTGAAAGTGCATTAAAACTCCACTTGGATACTAGATATGTGGTATGATAACTCCACATAACCTCACTTACCAACACTTTAATACCAATTTCATCCTTGTTTAATTTGATCAAATAGGCCTAGTAGCCTACTTCTTGCACATGAAGACCATGATAACCTATATATAAACATTTAAACCTAAAAATTAAATGATATTTAGTCCTAGAACAACTCTTTATATCATGAATTATGTCCTCTTGATGAAGAAACACTTGTAACTCATTCAAATTAGTTTACTAGGTTAATTTAGCTTGAATTTCCTATAGAGTGGCTATTTTGGATGAGTTGACAAGGAAAGTTCAAGGAGTATTTTTGATCATCTGATGATTTTAGGGTGAATAAAAAGTCTCAAGATTCACTCTTCATGGATTTGAATCCATTAAACTACCTTGCACCTCTCATTTTAACACTTTTTATTTAAAATATCTATTTTATTCCATGATACATAAAATTAAATACAAAAAAATTACCATTTTTGGGACCTTATCTGATTATACTTTATTTTTGAAGAGGTCTTAGGTTGATTCATGAGGTTTTGATTTCAATAAATTAGACTTTTCTCAAAACTGGTCCTTATGAGGGTTTGGGAGGGTTTTGGAGGTGACCCTTGTTAATGATGGTTCATAAAGTAAAATATTCAAAACCCAAAATTATTTAAATGAATATTTAGTTTATTTAACCCCTTAAGTTCCTTGAGAATATTGGGTTCCCATGCAAAAGGTATGAAAACATACCTATGTAAAGAAGTTTGCTTATAGGCTTTTGCTTGCATTTTGGACATGCTTATGCTCTTAAAAAGTATTTATAAATTACATACACTTAAAAAACCTAAATTATTCATGAATTATAAGTTCTCAAAACATTTTAATATCATTTTTCCAAACTTTTCACATGGTGAAAGATATGAGCACTTGATGAGGTGGCTCGAATGGGTCTCTTAGCTTGCATAGTTCAAGCTTGCTCTTTGGACTAAAATTGAATCCTCCATTATTTATCCCTAATAAAAATAATAATAATGAACATAAAACATATTATAAAACATTCTCATGAATTAATAATTTATTGGTAGCGTTGCAAGTGTCTTCAGGTGATACATGCCTTATAGGCCTAAAACTGGCTTCTAGGCCTAATTTGGCCAGAACTAAGTTTGGAGGTATTTATGACTTATAGTATGATATGGGTATGAAAAAATAATTTTAATACATACAATTTTACCTTATATTTCTTTATTTTTCTCCCAAACCTTGTTTTTCCTTGATGCCTCTTAGGACTGCTTGTAGGGTTTCTTTGATAATGATCCTGTGTTACCCTTGATCACTAAGTTTGCCTATTTTATCATTTTTATTGAGATTATAAACATTAGATAATAATTAAAATGTATTTTAAACCTCTATGTAAGGTATATACATCTTTAATAATTATCAAAATAAGCAAAATTCTCCTAAGAACACACAGGTGTGTTTGCTTACTTTAGCCCACAAGGGCATGGCTTTATTTGAAAAAGGAGTATGATCCCATATAAAAAGGTGTATGGAGATTAAAAAAAACTTATAAATTTTTTAAAATATTCAATGAAGTTCCAACCCTTTGTTAAAACTTGAAAACCTTCCAAGGACCTCTTCTAGCTCCATAATGACTGTTTTGAGACAAGTAGGAGACTGTGTCAAAATAGTGAGCATATAAACTCATAAATTGTCCTATAAAATGGCATGGAAAGTTTTATATGGTCATAAAAGATGAATTTTACAATTTTTTAGGTCCTGATTCCACCTTTAGATGCCTATAAACCTCAAAATTCTCTCAAAAAAGCCTCCTATTCATTGACTTTGTGCAAGTAATGTATCAACATGACTATGTTTTCTTGTTATATATTGTACTTTTGAGAACATTGAATTGTATTTTATTAGGATATAAAAAAAATTCTTGGGAACTTTCTTACCCTTCATATTCACGTCTTATATTATGTTCTCTATCACCATACAACATACCATGCTTCTTTAAGAACCTCATTAATATGATTTTCTTATTTAATGCTATAGGTGCTCTTAATGAGGTGTAGAGGTGATTAAAAATTTGGCATCACCATTTGGTGATTTATAGAATCCTAATATCACTTGAAAACTCCCTCACATGCTCTAGATATCATATTTACACCTCAAACTATGTTATTAGGCCTCAATAGTCATATTTTCGTACAATTAACCTATGTTGTACCTTCATGAGTTTACAATAGTCTTCATGATATTTATAAGGTATTTTAAGATGTAAAATCACCAATGAAATTCAAGGATGAGTTTAAATTTTTTTTCCTTGAATTATATGGTCTTAAGTTGCATCTTGAGAATATGTGGATTTATGAAAGGAAATGACCACCTAGTATGGTTATAGATGGTCATTTCATGAATGTAGCTTAACTACATCCTTACTAGGAAGCCCTCTTTATTTTATTTAACCTAATCAAGGTTCATATTTCTCATTAAATATACATTTAATTATGGAAATCTGTTTAGCTCATCATTCTCTTTTGTTTGGTAACAAATCTATGTTTTGAAGATTGTAGGTGAGTATTTCACAGCTTGAGATTGATTGTAGCACTATTTTGATAACTTTCTTCATGATATCTGACCTCAAAAATCTTTATTATTCCATGAAACCTCCATGAATCATTATATTTAACATTAAATTACTTTATAGACCATTTTCCCCTCATACTCCCTAAGCTTGAAGATATGTCTACCTTTAAAATGGTTGTAGGTGTATTATTTGACAGTTGACCTAACTATAGAACTATTTTAATAACCCTCTCTATTGTTCTCTTGATCCATTACACATTACTTATTCTTTAGAATCCTCCATACCATCATATGAATCTATTATATGACATTCTTCTTGATGTCAGACCTCTCTCACTATTGTACTTGACTGGGCTTAATGACTATAGGTCCTTGTATGAACTGTAGCAGGGTTTTATGATGCTTGAAGAGTTTGAATAGTAGGTAATGGTACAAATTCCTTCATCATAATAACATGAAATCTTAACAATTTAAAAACTCTCCTTTGAAGGTTTATGTTTTTTATGTCTCCTCAAGAGCATAGTCCACCTTCTTGGCTATAGCTGGTCCTGAGGGGTGACTATAGGAGTGTTCTTAAATTATTTGAGCCATTTAAGTCCTTGAATTTATCCATCTCAAATAGTCATGCCAACTATTTATTCTTGAGCTACCTTACTTGAATTTATCTATCTTAACTAGTCATGCCAACTAGGCACCAAGAACCTATATAAGCCTAAATAACTTTGATAAGAATTTGTTAGAAGCTTTGATTTGAAACTAGACCTATAGGTTCTCCAAGGATATTTGACTATAATTTCATCATTTATTTTATTTTTTATGACATAAATGAAGTCATATTTGGATTAAGAACCTTTCATTGAGTGCTAACCTTCATCATACACTCATGTCATGATGTCAAACTTCATAAATTATTATGTTCTTTATCACTTTATATGATTGTACTAGATGTGTTATATAGACAAAGTCTGCTCTTGGCCTTAAGGAAGTCATCACTCATGGATATTATCCTTGTATTTCCATCTTTTATAGTTTTATGAGAGAGATTGATCATAGACCTTCAAAAAGGCATATTCCTTGTCATTATCTTCATTTTACTTCCATGACAAAGCTCGTGACTATTGGTGTATTTTTTTAGGTCATCATTCTTGGTTGTTTAGCATGATTTCAAGGTGTATATACCCTCCTTGAGTGACCATGATGACACTTAGTTTTATTGACTTCTCTTGTACATGATTGATGAGATGGAGATGAATGGAATGGGGGATGATAAGGTGTGAAGATGGAAAACCATGAGTGAAGGGTTAAAGGAGCATGAACATAGAAATGGTTGTGTATGATAGTGAGGATGGAGATGAAACAAAAAAGGGGTGACAAGAGACAATATAAATATGCCAAGACCAACTTGAGAGTCATATGAAATCATGGTCATATCCTCTTAAAAACATATCAACTTAGAGGACTTTCAAGGAGAATAAGAGGGTGAAAATGAAACATAGGAGTTTATAAAAAACCTTAAATATTGCTAAACAATAACTCTTTGGAGATGCTTGAGAGTTAAATGATGGGATTTTACTATGAATATTTGGATAAATTTTGATAATTTTTCTTGGAAAATGCAAGAACATGAAGGATATCCCTTCAAACATGAAACCAATAAATCTTTGAAACCCTTTCTTTCTCATAGACTATACAATTCTTCATCATTTGCTTGTAGACTACAAAATTTCAATCTCTTACATTATTTATCTCTATTTGGTACTAACACATGTGTAAAATTACTAATGGATACCATGGAAATGTTATTCATGTCCCTAAGGATCCCTATAAACTTTAATTTTCTTGATATGATGCCCTGATGAGGAGAAATTACAAAAAACTGACTACCTTCCTGGATGCAAGACTACTAATGTATGACATGACTTCAAATGGATGATTAATGAAGGAGAGATTAATAATTTGAAAACAAATTACTTCAACTATAATCTCTCTGAGTCTAGTTTCTTTGGAAAAAAATTTAGACTTGGATTTTCTCTCTCATGGCTGTACCATCTACAAACTTGGAGAGCTCTCCCTATGTGTAAACACGAAAGATGATTGGAGGAAACTATTTTTGGGAATATTTTTCTTCCTTATACCATAAAATTCTTTTGGAACCTCTAATATTTCATTATCCTCTTGCTTATGGCCTCATCTATATGGAATGGTTGTACAATTTCATACTTTACTTGTAAATATGAATGAAATAGCCTTCTCTTTATTTTTTATTCTTAAATTAAGCTTGTAACAACCAATTTTATGTAAATATAAGGATACCACAAGTATTTTATCATGTTAAAATAATTAATAAGCCTTTTTATAAATTAATGTAGTAAAAAATTAACATGTGTGAGCTAAAAATGGGCCTTTTTGACTTAAAACTTGCATGAAATCACCCTTTTAACTTATGAAACTTATGACTAAGGCTAATTTCGTTAAAATGAATGTATTATAAGGTAATTTGGATTATTTAATATCATTTTGACTCATAATTTAACATTTAAAGACCAAGTCTTGTCATTTTTAGTCAAAATACACCTAGAAGACCACCTTATAGGGCTATTAACAATATCCCTGAGAAGTTTCAATTTATAAGAGTTTGTATTTGGCCTTGAAAATCCAAATTACCAAAATTTTTGGTGAATCATATGGGTTTAACATCCTTTTAGTCAAAATAATTCAATGAATTTGATATGATAATGATAGATTAAAGTATGACAACATGACTTGATGACTCTCATGGACTGCCAAATAGGCTTTTGGACTTTGATATACCACTTTTGACTATAAAAAAAACAAGACTAAAAGGAAATAACACAAGGAAGAAAAACTAAAATAAGAACAAAACACAACTAATCTAAGGAAAATAGGAAAACAAGACAAGACAAGGCAAGGCAATAGACAACTGCTTGTGCTAATCACTTATTAAAACATGAAAAACAACCTAAAACACTAACCTAAGAACATAATCTTCCCTCCAAGTTCAAATGGAAAGCTGGATTATCCACCATGGAAATTTTAATCATGTTTTCCATATCTTGGTAGTGTCTTCTTATAGATAGGAGAATTATACATTCATGGCTTCTTAGTGATACAATTGGGCCTTTTACCTCCATTCTCAAGTGCATGGATTGAATATATGGATCCAAGACATAATCATAATCCTCCCATATTATTCTAATTTTCAAGAATAATGCTAATTTTTCTTCATTCATGGGCTGTTAATGATCTGATATGTCTTGGTTAATACCTTGATTCTACTCCACATTAGTTGGTGAATTGTCAAGATCTTCATGATTGACCTCTTATATCCATTTAGGCATTCTAAAGGGAAATATTTATTCATTTTATTTGTGTTTAGGATCAATTATTTGAGGTACTACCTCAACCAAAACTTCTTCATTCTTATCATCATGAACTTTCTCTTCTTATAGGCAAAATTTGATAGGTTCAATAGCTGACTGGTCTTTAACATCCTCAATAGAAAGTGTGAGACCTTGAAGAGATTGATATTCATTAAAAATATCCATATATTACTACCAAAATTTATCACCATTACCTTTACTCTTATCCTCCTTGGATGGACTGCACTCATCAATGATAACTACTGTAAGCTCTTGAGAAACATCTTTATATAGGACATCTGCTATGTGATCAAGAAGCTATTGTTTCTATGCAAAATTGCTTTCTACATTCAAAGAAGAAATAAGAAACTGAAATAAAAGGTTAAGGCTAGAAGTACCTAATAAAGTTGAGCGCACCGAAATCAGACGTTGGAAGATTCTCCTCTTTGGCTGTGGAGGAATGACACCTGCGAAAAAGAGACTAAAACACGGAAAGATGTTAGTCAAAGATATGGTGGGTTGTCAGGCGAACGCCCGATCTCGAAAGTACGAAGACTCCCTAGAAGGATATCAACCCACTGATAAAAAGTGTAATATTGGATGAAAGTAGATAATAAAATATGAAATGACAGAAATAAATGACAGAAAATAAAGTGCGTACCTGATATGCAGCACTGTTCTGCACAGTCGCCGGCGTCGGTCTCTGTGGTGCCGGCGTCGATTAGGGAAGATGCCGACGTCGGTTAAGGTGCCGTCGTCGGTCGGGGTAGTGACCGGCGTCGGTAGGGGTAGGTTCTGGAAAAGTTTGAATAGGTTTGGGACAGGCTCTGGGAGAGTCGGGACAGGGTCTGGGCAAGGTCTGAGAGAGTCGGGACAGGGGCAGAGATGTAAACGAGGGACGCTAGGTCTGAACAGAGTCGAGACAGGGTCTGGGTAAAGTCAGGTCAGGTCTGAGGAATCGGGATAACAAAACTGATAAATAATAACTAAGGAAGAAATAAAATAAACATAATAAATACTTACCTGCCAGAAGACGCGATGAAAGCCATAGTTGCGGTGCCAGATTGAATGCAGATTGGTTGATGCCGAGAGTGGGTTGATGCCGAGAGTGTTGATGTCAGAGTTCGCAGGTTGATGATTGCTCGGGGTTCGATTGATCAGCATTTTGAATAGCGTTCAGGATAGCGTTTGGGGTCTGGTCTTAAATGGTTGGCAGAGGTTGATGAAGGCGGGGGATGGTTCCAGAAATGGTTCGTCAACCATTTCGGGAAACCGAATGATAACTGATAACGGATAACGGCAAGGTGACTGACGTCGGTAGGATTGCCGATGTCGGCCGATAGGTGACCGACGTCGGCGACATCGGCCAGGTAAAGACCGTCGTCGGCAGATGCACAATGGGGATAGAGTTTAGCTTTAGCTCTGTGCTCATTGTTACATGCTGCCAGGATCAAGGTTGGTGGAACAAGTGATCGACAAGGGTTAAATAGGCGAAGAAGAATAAGACGGGGAGTGACCAGGGGAGTCGACACGATTTCGGTGTCTACATTTGCCTCTTTTTGTCTTGTTGGTTGTTCTGACGAACTGCAAGACAAAAATAGGAGTGATTGCCCCAGGTGAGGGATAAGGTTGATTTCGTCTTGTTGGTTGTTCGAATGAACTGCAAGACAAAAATAGGAAGTGGATAGGTTGCCCCGATTATGGATGAGGTATTCCCCCTCAAAGCAGGAGTCGAGGGAAGGGAATCGAGAATCGGGTGCTGATTTGACAAAGAGTGGATGAAAAAGGGGTGAGGGTGAATGCTTCAAAAGTCGTGATTGTGCGCATACCACTACACGAGATGGTCAGGTCAAAAGTGTCACAGGTCAAGGGTCGAGGAGTGCCAAAATTGAAATAACCGGGCCCCAGCATTTAGTCGTCTGTTGATCGGGTCACTCAATCTAAGCTGAAGCTCCAAATGGGTCATCGCGTTCCAGGTATCTCGGGCTCAGGAAGTGCTCCTAGAAACACGAAAAAGCCACAAGTAGTGCGGATCAACCGGTTTGCGATCCTATACTTGTGAGGGTTCAAAAAGGTCTGCACATAATTCTGCTAACCAGTCATGAGGTAGCATACATGCAAAAACAACCAAGGCAACAATGTCTTGGAAGTAGTCGAGGTCAGCGGAGATAGGCATGATCTCCAATGGTTGGTGGTCGAGGGGAGGAATGGATGAAAGGATGTGGCTGAGCTAACCCCAGAAGACCCCATGTCAACTGAGTGCTGCCTACATAGCCCTGGTGATAGGGCCTCAGGCCAATGTAGTTCTCCCTAGAAGGGAGGGAGGGTCAAAGGGATAAAATGGGTCATGGTCAAGGACAAGATTATGGTTAAAAGAAGGAAAGAAAGTTTGTCCATCAGAGAGACGAACAAACGAGAATGGTCGAGCTAACCTCAGAAGACCCCATGTCAACTGAGTGCTGCCTACATAGCCCTGGTGATAGGGCCTCAAACCAATGTAGTTCAGACCAAGCGTCCGAGTGGTAGACAGGTGGTTAAAATGGTTGATAGATTGGTCGATGATTGGATGAAATGATGAGAAAAGGAAAAAAAAAAAAAAAAAAGATGTTGCAGCCTTTTCCAAATGGTGTATTCTGCAACATTGGTTGAGGGGTTTTTCATCCCTAGCAATATTCCATATTCATGATGGATGTATGCTAAAAATGAATTGAGGTTTATTTATGCTTCAGCAAGTATTGGTTTATGCTGAACATAAATTGTGGCGGGTCGATAGTTTCCATGTGTATTGGTGTCCATAGAAACTAGGGTGAATAGGCTAGGTCAGGTTGATGGTTTGAAAAGAGAGTTGAGTTGAGTCGATTGACAAGTGATGAAGGTGAATGTGACCAAAGTGTAGAAGAAGTGAAAAGCATATTGCTCTTTCATTGACAAGGACCAAAAAGATAGCATAGATAGGGGTTATGAGAACCAAGAGCCCCATTCATGCGTGACGTCGTTGACCGTGGTTATGTTAGAGCGGTAATCGAATCACTTCGACATTAAAGTGAGCTCGAAGTCCCTTGAGCGGGTGATAGGAGGAGGAAGAAGGGTAACCCGTTTTAAGAGCAAAGATAACTTTGCCCCTTTTTATAGGAGACCCTGAGACAACTACAAGCCAAGTCCGTGACTCATTTTTTATTTTTTATTTTTATTTTTTTTTTATTTTTTTTTTTGGCGCAGACTGATCAATGCGGGAAGCCTACATAGAGATGTCATTTGTTTGGTGGTCAGTTTGTGAAGCTGATCAATGCGGGAAGCTTCTAAAATAATGCTGTTTATTGCCAGATTTAGTCATAGCCATCCTTCAAGGGAGTGGTCTAGATTTTTGTTTAATAAAAGGGCTTTTGAATAGCTGTCCTTCGAGGGAGCAGTCTATTTATTATAGCAATGATAGTACAGCTGTCCTTCGAGGGAGCAGTCTGTTTGTTTGATTTTGATATTGATATAGTGACCATGGATATGTTTTGACATCTTGATTTGTTTTTATAGAAATGTGAGTCATGGACAAGATTATAGAAGGTCAAGGACTCCCTTTTATGAGGACAAAGCATCCATACAGCATAAAAGGGGTTATAGGAATTGTTAAGAGGAATAGGGTTGAAAAGAAAGAGGACTAAGAGGATGGGGATTGCTCAAGGGATGAGCTCAAGTTAAGTGTCAAGTGGACGAATACTCGACTAGCAGTAGAACGGTCGCAGATGCAACGCATTAAGAGGCTCAGGTTCTGGGCGTCCATCAAGAGAAGACAGACGGTAAGTCCTTGATCCATACTTGTGCGTGATAATAAAAGGTCTGAGCCAATTAGGAGCAAACTTGCCTCGTTTACTTCGCTCCATATTGGTCACGTGTTGATTGATGAGTGGACGTGAAGTTGACTGATATGGTCGTTGATTGATCGAGACTGGTTGAATGTATGGATAAAAAAGTTGGTCAATGTTTGGTTGAGATTTGGTCATTTGATAGTTGGTCAATGGTTGGTCAAGGGTTGATTGGTTGGTATTTGGTCTTTGGTTGGGTCAAATGTTTGGTTGCTAGTCTGGTTGAGGCTAAGTTGAAAGAGTGATTGATATGTGGTCGAGACTGTGTTGAAAAATTGGTCGAAGTTTGGATGAAGGTTGAATTCCCCCAGTGGCTAGGGAGAATGTTTGATGGATTGGTTAAGGTCGGTTGAGGTTTAGTGGTCAGATGGATTGTGTTGATGTCGAATAAGGGGGTTAAAGGTGATAAAGGAACCAGAACCTGGCGTGGAGATCCCGATTTAGGTGATGAGGTTGGAGAGGTATGAGTTGGTGTTGATGATTTATGGGAGGGAAGGTCTAGAGGATCCTTGATGAGAAGGGAATCCTTTCTCCGTTGGTGACGAATGATAGCTTTAAGAGCGCAACAACGCTCAGTGTCATGTCCCGGAGTATGATGATAGTGACAGTATTTAGAGTTGTCAAACCAAGAGGGTCTTGATCCGAGAGTTGATGAGAGGGGCGGTGTTGAAGGCTTGATAACGTGGTCAAGAAGAGAGGTGTCATTCCCTAGACATTGGCGAATGGCGACCTTGAGGGCACAACAATGCTTCGTGTTGTGTCCAGGTGTGTGATGGTACGCACAAATATGAGTGTCGTCAAACCAAGGTGGTTTAGGTCCGAGAGAATGATATGGTTTGAGAGGCAGAAGGTTAAGGCGAGATGACTGCAACAAGTGCCGTAACAGTAAGGTATAAGAACCTGCTAACGGGTCTGGATATTTTATTGCAGTGAGGGTTGATGACGTTGGTTTGAGAGGCATAAGAGATGTTGGTCGATGGTTTGAGGGAGATATATGTTTGACAGGTTGATAGAGTAATGGAGGTGACGTGCCTCTGTGAGGGATGGGAGTAGGAAGCACTCCATTTAAAGTGGATGGATGTGGGCCTAGGATTGAAGGTAATGACGAAGGTGGGGGAGGAGTCCTCCGGTGTGGTCTAGTGATCTTCGTGGGTTTGAGTCGAGGGCCACTATTGTGCGAGGCGAGGTTAGATACGGGTTTGGGTTTAGATGTGGACGGAGGTGAGTGAGATGTAACAATCTCAGGCAAAGGGCAAGAGGAAACCGTGACTGGGTCTTCCTCAATCGAAATGGGCGAAGAGATAGGGTCTTCTCTTGGCAGAGAAGAAATAGGAGAGGGTGGCTCCTCAAGTGGGCAGAGGGTAGGGATGATCATGCCTTCTGCTTGTGCTTGAGGAGTAGGCAAGGTATGGTCATTGGATGAAGGTAGGGCTAATGGTGTAGGTGTGATCAAGGCGTCCTCCAATATAGGAGAAATAGATGGAGGACTAATAGGAGAAGAGGGTTCTTCATCCTGTGAAGAAGGTTGGTCAGGGACAAGAGGTAAGATAGTGTTAACAGTGTGTATATCATGGTCTTGAGGGTCAATGATCATGGTTTGAATGTTGTCTTGAGTAGGCGGGTGGTTAGGAAAAGGTTGTTTGAAGATGTCGAGGTTTTGGTTGGGCGGTGCGTTTGGGTTATCCAAGATAAGATCGCCCTTGTCTATCATGTTCTGGACGAGGTTTTTAAAAGTTTGACAGTGATCCGTATCATGGCCTTTGACACGGTGATAGTTACAAAAGTGATTCTCCCTGTACCATGCAGGGATAGGTGTTGAGGAGTCGAATTGATGTGGTCGGATTGAAGGGAGATTGAGGACCCCCTGCTTGACGAGTTTCTCCAAGATAGAGGCATATGACTCTCCAATTGGAGTGAATTGACGTTGTATGGATTGACGTTGAAAATGCTTATTGATGTAGTCTAATGTTGAAGATGTTGGTCGGTTAGTTATTGTTGAAGATGATGGTCTAAAGATGACAGTGTTTGCCGACCCCTTAGATTGAGAGTGGGCAGAAGAAGGTCTGGAAGAAGAATGGTCATTGGTTCTTGTGTTAGTGTTACACAATTTGACCTTATCTTCTTCAATAGCACGGAGTTCAAGCTTTCGGGCCATGGTGAAGGCCTCGTCGAAAGTGTGGAATGTTTGAACCCGCAAGGTGGATGAGATGTGACTGACACATGCTCGGGAAAAGAGTTCAATGAGCTCGGGTTGAGGCAAGGAGAAAGAGAGCTGGTTGATCAAGTCTCTCCAACGGGCGACAAAATCAACTACTGATTCGTCGTCAAATTGCCTAATGGAGTAAAGGTCTGTGATCGAGACTTGTTTAGTGATATTGATTGAGAAATGGTCAACGAATAATTGAGCGAGTTGAATGAAGGAAAAGATAGAATGTCTGGCAAGGGAGCTATACCAGTCAAGGGCAGGGCCAGAAAGAGACATAGGAAACGTGCGTAATAATAACGCATCATCATGGGCAATAAGATAGCAGGCATGTCTGAATGCCCGTAGATGTTGTTGTGGGTCTTCCTTACTCTGAAAGCGAGTAAATTTAGGAAGCTCCCAATGGTTGGGGTATGGTCGAATAGGGACAGAAGGATGAATGGGCTCGTTATAAATCTGGTCATATGAAGAGATATTATTTGAACCGGAAATAGAAGCTTCGAGACTGGACATTTTATCCATCAGCATCTTGATGACGTCTGCTGACGGATTGGTGGACGGAGCGCCCCCAAGGTTGTAAGGCGCTTGAAAGAGGCTAGAGGAGGTATACGACATAGTCGATTGTACCAATAAGGGTGCAACGTACGGATGACTAGTCGCAGGGGCAGAAGTAGAGGTTAAGGGTGGTTGCGTCATGAAGGTCGAAGGTATAAGTTGACTAGGCACCACCAAAGGTGGTTGAATAGTGGCACTGGTATAGGGATAGGTTGGCACTCCTACATTTATGGGCGCAAGAGTGTAAGGGGTCGAGGCAATCAAGTTCTGATACGATGTAGAACTTGGTTGATTTGTAGATGATTGAGGGGGTAACGAAACCCCGATGGAGGTCGGTCTAAAAATAGATGAAGAGGCCAAACTTTGTGTATTGGCCATGGTTGAGTTAACGGTTGGGGTGAAAGGCTGAGTCAAAAAAGGTTGGATGACGAATGGTGTCGATGTCATCACCATGTCACCCGAAAGGTCTCGTGTTGGATTTCTCACGAGATAGTTATGGAGGGCTGCGGTATTGAGGTCCAAGAATTTTTTGAAATCCTGGTCCCCTTCAGGGATGATGGGAAGTTGAGTCGGGGTTAGGGTCGGTCCTGTAGGAGTTCTTTCAGTCTCCGAGTGGAACTCCATGATAGGATGGGTTAGAGATGAGGTGGACGAAAGTAGTTGACGGCCAGAGTGGTCAAAAAGGGCCTTGGTTTGACTGTGTGTCAAAACCATAAAAGGTAAGAGAGAACGTCCTTACACGCTCAAACAAGTAGATAAGAACTAAAAAGATGAAGACACAAGCAGATCCTAAAATTCTAGAAGTAAAATTTTTAGGATTATAGTGGCTTATGCCTTAGAATGTGTGTTTGGGGAGGTTGGCTTTGTGAGTCGGGTCCTAGAAAAAGTCTATGGATGGTTTCGGGTTTTGTTATGGTGCTCAAGAAGTCTGTGTTAGGGTCTGGTACGTGGCCTGGTGCTAAGGAGCAAGCTCCCCTCACTTCACGATTCCAGTGGTTAGCTATTTTCGCTTAGCCAAGATATACCTCGCCTAGAGATTATACTCCGCTAGAGAACGGAGTGGGCTTCCCCCTTGGTGATGAAGTCCAAGTAGGGTCACCGGGACGGGTAAGGTATCTGCTGGGGGATGAAATCCCAGTCGGGCCTTGTCTCAGGTAAGTTAAAATGTTTATTTTGTGCAGGTGGTTTGGTCGTGTAACATGAAGTGATCTAGATTAATTCAATATGCGGTTTAATTACTATGTGTGGTCTAAGAGATGCAGGCAAACAGAAATGAATGCAAAGTGTTTTAATGTCCAAGTCGAAATGTTTATTCGTATGAAGACGAATGGAGAAAGAGTCGAAGAATATGAGTTTAGCTAGTCTAGAAGTGCAAGAAAGAAATGTTCATTTTAGTTTTGCTTATGATGTCATTTAAGAAGAGACGAAAGGAGGCGAAAAGGAAGAAACCTAATGCGCCTAAATGAACGAAAGAAAGAAAGAACCCAAGGAGGACCTAGGGTCCCACCGGGCGTGCCAGAATGTTTCTATGCAAAATTGCTTTCTACATTCAAAGAAGAAATAAGAAACTGAAATAAAAGGTTAAGGCTAGAAGTACCTAATAAAGTTGAGCGCACCGAAATTAGACGTTGGAAGATTCTCCTCTTTGGTTGTGGAGGAATGACACCTGCGAAAAAGAGACTAAAACACGGAAAGATGTTAGTCAAAGATATGGTGGGTTGTCAGGCGAACGCCCGATCCCGGAAGTACGAAGACTCCCTAGAAGGATATCAACCCACTGATAAAAAGCGTAATATTGGACGAAAGTAGATAATAAAAGATGAAATGACAGAAATAAATGACAAAAAATAAAGTGCGTACCTGATATGCAGCACTGTTCTGCACAGTCGCCGGCGTCAGTCTCTGTGGTGCCGACGTCGGTTAGGGAAGATGCCGACGTCGGTTAAGGTGCCATCGTCGGTCGGGGTAGTGACCGGCGTCGGTAGGGGCAGGTTCTGGAAAAGTCTGAACAGGTTCGGGACAGGCTCTGGGAGAGTCGGGACAGGGTCTGGACAAGGTCTGAGAGAGTCAGGACAGGGGCAGAGATGTAAATGAGGGACGCTGGGTCTGAACAGAGTCAGGATAGGGTCTGGGTAAAGTCGGGTCGGGTCTGAGGAATCGAGATAACAGAACTGATAAATAATAACTAAGGAAGAAATAAAATAAATAGAATAAATACTTACCTGCTAGAAGACGTGATGAAAGCCATAGTTACGGTGCCGGATTGAATGCAGATTGGTTGATGCCGAGAGTGAGTTGATGCCGAGAGTGTTGATGTCGGAGTTCGCAGGTTGATGATTGCTCGGGGTTCGATTGATCAGCGTTTTGAATAGCGTTCAGGATAGCGTTTGGGGTCTGGTCTCGAATGGTTGGCGGAGGTTGATGAAGGCGGGGGACGGTTCCAGAAATGGTTCGTCAACCGTTTTGGGAAACCGAATGATAACTGATAACGGATAATGGCAAGGTGACCGACGTCGACAGGATTGCCGACGTCGGCCGATAGGTGACCGACGTCGGCGACATCAGCCGGGTAAAGACCGTCGTCGGTAGATGCACAATGGGGTTAGAGTTTAGCTTTAGCTCTGTGCTCATTGTTACATGCTGCCAGGGTCAAGGTTGGTGGAACAAGTGATCGACAAGGGTTAAATAGGTGAATAAGAATAAGATGGGGAGTGACCAGGGGAGTTGACACGATTTCGGTGTCTACAGCTATTGAGAAACAACCTCTTATTGCACATTTGAAAAGTCTTCTTCTTATGTGTTATATTGCATCTAAAGCTCACTTGTAAAATCACATAGTTTGACATTAAATTCATGGTTATCCTTACCTATAAGTGTCTCAATGATGATGTCCTCTTCATCTTCAACTAAAACTTCTTTTTGATCTCCTATCACTTCAGATGAAGATTCTTCATTATCCTCACATAGGATAGGCTCCTCAAAAATTGGCATGGTGGATTCCTAAAAATACTCAAGAAGATGAGAAAGGTCCAAAGGTGCTACCATAGATGATTGGTTCTACTCATGGGGTTGCTCAACTTGAATCACCTTCACCTCCTCTCTCTGATGAAAATTTTCTTGAATAACTTTTTATTAAGGAAAGGTCTTGGGCTTTTGAGGAAGGAGGAAGGGAGGATGAATGATTTTTTGATTGATCTTGAATTCATCATCTTGACTTATGCTTAGTTTTTGCTCTTTCTCCCTTGACTATTGCATTTGTTTCCAAGTCATGAAATTGGGTTTACAGACTTCTTCTTTGTACTTGTTGTAGCCATGGGAATGAATGAAATATCTAAAATTTGTTGAGATTGTGTTTCCTTTGTAGCTATCATTGAATACTAAATATGCTGATTTGAAAGCTTAACTGTCTTGGCTAGATAAGCCTCAAAATCATGAACCAACTCATTAGAGATGTCTCCATGTAAAACTAAAGATGATGGCTCTTGTATGATCTACTATGAAACCTAAAAAATAGCCTCCTTAAAACACACTTCATCAACTTTCTAAGGTCTCTCTTGGATATAATTATTAGTAGGAATCATTGACAAGGTTGGATTGAATACTGAGGGCTGTGATATAATTTTTTTTGACAATCATGAAGAGAAAAGGTAATCTCTATGAGAACATACTATTTATTATGGTGACCATGGTGTTTCTCATAGACCACCGACCTTTCTTCAATGCCTAAAATTAGACCACCTATGTCTAGGATATCAACATTGAACTTTGAATGGCCTTGCCTTATGAAATATGTACATACCTCTTTGGATTGCTGCAATGAAGCTCTCATGATATCAATCTAATGCATGGAAATCTTCTATCCATATCTCCTTTGAGTGTATATGCTTACCATTTTTTTTCATAGCCAAACAAGGTTTGTTTGAAGATTGAAATGGATTATTTTTCAACTTGATTGGGTTGATTAAAAAGATAACAAGGTTCATGAGGGTGATCATAGGACTGGTATAAGTCACCATACTACTGATAAGGCTCTTTATATGGTTGGTTATGTTCATCATAAGGTTGATATGAATCATGATATGATATATATGGATCATATTGGAAATGTTGATAAGGAGATGAATGTCTAAAAATTTCTCAATAGGTTACCATAGGATTAAAAACACATGAAAATCAACTAAATTTTGAACAAAAAACTACCCTTTACCTTAGAGATAAGGACCATATGAGTACTTAAAACTTATTTTGAAGACCAATATGATGTAAAATGTGTACTTCAATGGCTAGATTTGTGTCCCATTAAGTGTGCTATAATTGTTATCAACCTAGGTAGCACCCTACTAAAGGTAGATTAATCTAGTCTCCTTCACACCTAGACTAACATTGGAATGATCTAAGGTGTGGGACACCTGTACTTAGACTAGACCTCTAGATTGTGAGGCAATCTCTTATGATGTATCATTGATTCTTAGATTAATAAAACCTATTATTATTTTTGGGATGAAAAGGGTTAGAAGGATTAGTGAAAGAGAAATATATTCTATTGATGGTGATACACCTATATTGTTGGTTCATCCACTCTATTTGAGCTCATAAAACACTAATATGACAATTTAAATCATTGAATCTATAACTCCAAAGGACTTTTATGCAACTGTATTTCATATAAAGGTTCATCAAGTTATGAAATAATGAGGGAAATGATGGAATATGACTATTTGAAGGCACTAAACAATTAATATATCCATTGTTAGCTTACTCAATCAACATCAAACACTATATATGATTTGTATAAGATAACGTACTAGTAACTAGGTGAGATCAAGACCTGCCAAAGGAGAAAGTACTACCACATGTGCAAATAAAATAAATATAACAAACTATACTAGTATGTAGGAATCTAAATTAATCATTTTATTCATCTCAAAAAGGCTACAAAGCTCAATCTTGGTAGATTTTAATCATCCCCAATAGAGGGGTCTTGAAAATAGGCCTAAAAGCCTCAATATATAGAAGTGAGAATAGAGAAAACTAAGAGATTACCATAAAATAGAGAATAATAAGTCAAATATACATTAAATCAAGATAAAATCAACTATAACTTTTAGTAAATAGTCCTTGAGATATCTCTTTTATGTCAAATGCCATGCATGCTCCTTGCATGAGCTCTTTTGCATTGGAGTGAGGTAGTGGGGCCTTTTGATTTGTTTAACTCTTATTTCATGTTTTATACATCATTAATTGGTTATTTAACTCCACTTAACATGAGACAAAGATAAGTGAATGTCTTCTCTTGCATGAAAACCATGGAATATGCATGATGATTAGTCAAGGACTAGTCAACTAGAGTGATTAGCACTTAAGACAAGATAACTCCTTCTTAAGCCCTTATTTACATATATTATCACTTGTAGATTGAAATTTCATTGAAATTTCACTTGAATATCATAGATGTGGCATGATATCTCCACAAAACCTCACTTGCTATCACTTCAATGCCAATTTCATCCTTGTTTATTTTGATCAAATGAGCCTATTAGGCCAAATAGGACTAGTATCCTACTTCTTGCACTTGAAGACCATGATAACCTACATAGAAACATTTAAACCTAAAAATTCAATGAGATTTAAGCATGTAACAAGTCTTTATATCATGAATTATGTCCTCTTGATGAAGAAACACCTGCAACTCAGTCAAACTAGTTGACTAGGTCAATTTAGCTTGAATTTCCCATAGAGTGGCTATTTTGGATGAGATGATAAGGAAAATTCAAGGAATATTTTTGATCATCTGATGATTTTATGATGACTAAAAAGTCTCAGTTTTCACTCTTCATGTATTGGAATCTATTAAACTACATTGTACCTCTCATTTTAACACTTTTTATTCAAAAAACTCTATTTTATTCTATGATCCATACCATTATGTATAATAAAGTACCATTTATGGGACCTTATCTAAGATTAATTTATGTTTAAAGATGTTTTAGGTTGATTCATGAGGTTTTGATTTCAATAAATTAGACTTTTCTCAAAACTAATCCTTATGAGGGTTTAGGAAAGTTTTGGAGGTGAACCTTCTTAACAATGGTTCATAAAATACATTTATACAAATCCAAAATTATTCCATGAATATTTAGTGTATATAAAACATGAAATTTATTTAGAATATTGGGTTCCCATATAAAAGGTATGAAAATATACCTACATAAAGAAGTTTGCCTATAGGGTTTTGCTTGCATTTTGGACATGCTTATGCTCTTAGTGATTGTTAATAAAATAAATATCATCAACCAACCTAAATTTTTCATGAATTATAATTTAATATGGTTCCTAAAACTTTATAATATCATTTGGAAAAACTCTTCATGAGGTGAAAGATATGAGCACTTGATCAGGTGGCTTGAATGAGTGTCTTAGCCTGCATAGTTTGAGCTTGCTCTTTAGACTAAAATTGAATCCTCCATTATTTCTCTCTTATAAAATAATCATAGTACATAAAAAATTCTCACGAATTAATCATTTATTTTTATGTGTTTCAAGTGTCTTCAGGTGATATATGCCTTATAGGCTTAAAATTGGCTTCTAAGCCTAATTTGGCCAAATATGAGTTTGGAGGTCTTTATGACCTATTTATGGGGATGAAAAAATAATTTTTATCCATCTAATTTAACCTTATATGGATTCATTTTTCTACCCAAACCTCATTTTTCCTTTATGCCTCTTAGGACTGCCTATAGTGTTTCTTTGCTAATGAGCTTGTGATACCCTTGATCACCGAGTTTTCCTATTTTATCATTTTTAGTGAGATTATAAAAATTTGAGAACAATTAAAATTTATTTTAAACCCATAAATAAGTTATATACATATTTAATAAGTATCAAAACAACTAAAAGTCTCCTAAGAGCACACATGCCTGTTTGCTTGCTTTAGCCCTCAAGGGCATGGCTTGATTTGAAAAAGGAGCATGATCCCATATAAAAATGTGTATGGAGATTTAAAAACACATTATTATGCTTTTAAAAACTTAAATTAAGTTCCAAACCTCTATCAAAACTTGAAAACCTTCCAAAGACCTCTTCTAACTCCATCATGATTGTCCTGAGACAAGTAGGGCCTACTTGTGTTAATACAATGAGCATATACATTCCTAGAGTGACCTATAAAATGTCATGATAATTTTTAAATGGTCATAAATATGAATTTTACCAATTTTTAGGTCTTTATTCCACTTGTGGATTCCTAGAAACCTCAAAATTCTTTGAAAAATGCCTCTGAGGCATTGATTGTGTGCAGGCAATGCATCCATATGACTATGTTTTCATGTTCTATCTTGTACTTGGGTATGATAAAATTGAATTAGATTTTATGAGGCTATAAAATTATTATTTTTAACTTTATTAACCTTCATATTCACTTCTTATATTAAATTTCCCATGACCATACAACATACCATGCTTCCTTAAGAATGTCATTAATATGATTATCTTATTTATAGCTGTAGGTGCTTTTAATGAGGTGTAGAGGTGATTAAAGTTTTAAAATAACCATTTTGTGATTTTTAGTGACCTATAAAATGTCATGATAATTTTTAAATGGTCATAAATATGACTTTTACCAATTTTTAGTTCTTTATTCCACTTGTGGATTCCTAGAAACCTCAAAATTCTCTGAAAAATGCCTCTTAGGCATTGATTGTGTGCAGGCAATGCATCAATATGACTATGTTTTCATGTTCTATCTTGTACTTGGGTATAATAAAATTTAATTAGATTTTATGAGGCTATAAAATTATTATTTTTAACTTTATTACCCTTCATATTCACTTCTTATATTAAACTGCCCATGACCATACAACATACCATGCTTCCTTAAGAATCTCATTAATAATATTATTTTATGTATAGCTGTAGGTGATTTTAATGAGCTGTAGAGGTGATTAAAGTTTGAAAATAACCATTTTGTGATTTTTAGACTCCTCATATCACTTTAAACCTCCCTCACATTCTCTATCTAGCATATTGATACCTCAAATTATGTTATTAGGCCTCAATAGTCCTATTTACGTATAGTTAACTTGTGTTATACCTTCATGAGTTGAGACTAGTATTCATGATATTAATAAGGGATTTCAAGATGTAAAATTACCAATATAATTAAGGGATGACTTGAATTTTTTTCTCATTTAATGAGATGGTCTTAAGTTGCATCTTGAGAACATGTGGGTTTATGAAAGGAAATGGCCACCTAATATGGCTCTAGGTGGTAATTTCATGAATGTAGCTTAAATACAACATTTTCAGGAAGCCATATTTATTGTATTAACCCTAATAATTCTTCTTATTCCTCATTAAATATCCATTTCATTATGTAACTCTAATCATATGACCATTTATCTCATCATTCTCTTTTGCTTGGAAGCACACCTATGTTTAGAAGACTTTAGGTGAGTATTTCACATTTTGATATTGATTGTAACACTATTTTGATAACTTTATTCATGATATATGAACTCAAAAATATTTATTATTCCATGAAACCTCCGTGAATAATTATCTTTAACATTAAATTCCTTTATAGACCATTGTGACTGCATACTCCCTAAGCTTGAAGATATGCTTGCTTTTTGTATGGCTATAGGTGTACTATTTGATAGTTGCCCTGAATGTATAACTATTTTGATAACTCTATTTATTTTATTCTTGATATATTCCACATCACTTGTTCTTGATAATCCTCCATACCATCATATGAATCTATCATAGGCCATTCTTCTTTATGATAGACCTCTCTCACATATGTACTTGACTATGATTAATTATTATAGGTCCTTGCACGGATTGTAGTAGGGTTATATAATGCTTAAATATTTTAAATAATATTTAATGGAATAAAGTCTTTAATTGTAATAACATGATCTATTAACAATTTCAAAACTCTCCCTTGAATTTTTATGTCCTTTAAGTCTCCTCAAGAGCATAGTCCACCTTCTTGGTTGTAGCTTGCCTTGAGGGGTGACTGTAGGATTGTTTTTAAGTTATTTGAGCCATTAAGTACCTTGAATTTAAATTATTTTTGAGATAAATTACTTGAATTTATCCATATTAACTATTCATTCCAACTAGGCACCAAGAACCTAGATAGGCCTAAAGAACTTTGATAAGAATTTGGTAAAAGCTTTGATTTGAAACTAGGCCTATAGGTTCTCCAAGGATAGTTGATTTCAAGTTCATGGTTTCTTATATTGTTTATGACATAAATTAATTCATATTTTTATTAATAAAATTTCATTGAGTGATAACCTTCATCATACACTCGTGTCATTATATCAACCTTCATGAATGATTATGTCCTTTATCACTTTAGATGATTGTACTTGCTGTGTTATATAGATAGAGTCTACTCTTGGCCTTAAAGAAGTCATCACTCATGGATATGATCCTTATCCTTCCATATTTTTTTTCTTGATAAGAGAGATTGATCATATACCTTAAAAAAGGCATCTTCATTGTGCTTCCATGACAAATCTCATGACTATTGGTGTATTGTTGTAGGTCATCCTTGGTTGTTCAACATGATTTTAAGATATGCATACCCTCCTTGAGTGACCATGATGGCACTCAATGTTATTAACTTCCCTTGTAATTAGTTAATGAGATGGAGATGAATGGAATGGGGGATGATGAGGTGGTAATATGGAAAACCATGAATGAAGGGTGAAAGGAGCATGAACATAGTGAGAAACAGCTATGTATGATAGTGAGGATGGCGATGAAACAAAAAAGGGGTGATAAGAGCTAATATGAGTATTCCAAGACCAACTTGAGAGTCATATGAAATCATGGGCATATCCTCTTAAAAAAATATCAACCTAGAGGACTTTTAAGGAGCATAAGAGGGTGAAAATGAAACATAGGAGTTTGTAAAAAAACCTTATAATATGTTATTTTTCTTTAAATATTGTTAAATAATGACTCTTTGGAGATTATTGAGATCCAAATGATGGGATTTTGATATGAATATTTGGATATATTTTGATAATTTTTCTTGGAAAACATAATAAAATGAAGGATATCCCCTCAAACATGAAACCAATAAATCTTTGAAACCCTTTCTCTCTCATAGATCATACAATTCTTCATCCTTTGCTTGTAGACTATAGAATTTCACTCTCTTGCCTTATTGAGATATATTTTGTCATCACACATGTGTAAAATTATTTATGGATGGAATTTAAATGTGAGTAATGTCCCTAAGGATCTCTAAAAACTTAAATTTTCTTGATATGATGCCCTAATGAGGAGAAATTGCAAAAAATTGACTGTCTTCCTAGATGCAAGACTGTTGATGTATGCTTTGAATTCAAATGGATGATTGATAAAGGATAGATAACCAATTTGAAAAAAAATTAGATCCATATGTAATCTCTTTGAGTCTATATTCTTTATCAAAAATTTTAGACTTGTATTTTCTCTCTCATGGTCGTACCATCTACAAACTTGGAGAGCTTTCCCTATGTGCAAACAAGCAAGATGACTAGAGGGAGATAATTTTGGGCCTGTTTTTCTTCCTTATACCATGAAATTATTATGAAACCTATAATATAACATTATCCTCCTGATCATGGGCTCATTTGTATAGAATTGTTGTATAATTCCATACTTTGCTTGTAAATATGAATGAAATAGCCTTCTCATTACTTTTTATTCACAAATTAAGCTTGTAACAAAAAATTTATGGAAATATAAGGATACAAAAAGTATTTTATCATGTTAACACAAATAATAAACATTTTTACACCTTAATGTAGCCAAAAATTGGTGCATTTGAGCTAAAAATGGGCCTTTTTAACTTAAAACTTGCATGAAATCATCCTTTTAACTTACTAAACTTATGAATAAGGCTAATGTCATTAAAATTAATGTATTTTAAGCTAATTTGGATGTTTTAATAAAATTTTGACTCATAATTAAAAATTTAAAGACCATAACTTGTCATTTTAAATCAAAATACACCCAGTAGACCACCTTACAAAGGCTATTAATAGTATCCCTCAAAAGTTTTGATTTTTATGGTTTGGTATTTGGCCTTGATAGGAAAAATTACCAAAATTATCCTCTACTAATATTTCCACACCCTTATCCTTCACTTATTTCAACATGTGTAAAATACATAGGGTCTCTTTGGTTATCTTGACCCCTTTACTCCTCAACTAGTTTATTTTTCTATTTATAACTTGGATGGTCCTATCCATCAATGAGAAGGATTCAAGTATGGACCATATAAACAATGGAATATGTTTGAGATACATTTTATTATCATAATATACCCTATCTACTAACTTTTCATATTCTTTAAAGTCTTTAGGGATTAGTGTCATATTGTAGTCTTTATTTTTCTCTAGGGTCATCCTTGAATAATCTCTTAATCTAACTTCCTCTTCATCCTGCATATCTTCCTAGTAATATTCATATAAAGGGATTTGGGAATATGTGGCACCTACTATATTGGTGACATAGCTAGTTACATCATAGAAGGGCTAGTTACATTTGGCTTTTGATAGGGAAGGGTAGGTATATCTCCCTATGCTAATAGGGAAGTGGATCCATAACTCATTATTGTTTGATAAAAACTTGTGGGTTTCTATAATTTGCCTCAAAAATTATATTAGGGACCATTTTTCACTTACATAACTTATAAGGGTGTAGTGACAACCATTGAAACCGCCCACTCTAATATACAAATATGTGGGGAACTGAATTAATAATGCCCCCCCACCTAGCAATTTATGCAATTAAAACATCATAAAATAGTATCCTTCCTAACTCCTTGTCAAAAATAATTATGATGTAGTATACAAAAGCATCATTGACCCTTTTGAAATATTGTTTACTTACCTCAAGGGTGAATTCAATATAGTAGTTAAAGACCATGCTTATTTGATTGGGCACTATGTTTAATCCTGGGAATGCCCTCCCTTTTGATAATATATATATACCATATATGAGGTCATATAATATTTGCATATAGTTTGGACCTCCATTAACTATATGTGAATGGAGTGAAAAATTAACTGGGCTTAGTGAATATATTATTTCTTTTGGTGGATTATCCAAATATACTAGTATATCAAATCCTGATAATTCTTGGCATTTGGGTCCCTTGTTACTTTGTGCAAGAGTTTTATAATGTCTCCTACTTCATCCTTGAAGTCTATTCTGGCCAATGTTTTAGGCATTCTTATTGCTATAGATCTAGAGGTTTTTAGCCATTCTTTATTTAACACCCTTAGACAGGCTAAGTTATTATCTTGATAAAACTTTTGGGAAGAGTTAGGGGATATATCTATATAAATTTTATATTCTATAATTAAGAACATAGTATCAATTAAATTAGGGCCCATATTTAGAATATTCTATCCTTTGTTGTTCACCACCTCCCTCTTCTCAACGTCATAGTGTTTTTTGATTATGAGCACAAGCTTAGGGATCTGTAATGATAGTAAGAAGGTTAATTTTTAGGGAAACCCACTATTGTATATGATTTAAATCCAATCATTCTTAAATTCAATATTTATTCTATTCTATAAATTTGCTAGGTTTGTGTGATCTAGATCTCTGTCAGTGATCTCATTTGTATTTGAGTCCAGGCTGGATGGAACACCAAGTCCCTTTGAATTGAAATTAATTTCCTTTCTAGACATGTATTATGGGAAAAATGGATTGGGATAATAAACTATAGAGTAGGTTGGGGTTTAGACTTGTTATTATAGCTGAAAAGTCTGACAGAGATATAATGTGTAATTACAACTAGAATGTTTGGTGGGGTTTTGACTTATAATTTACACTTACAAAGTCTGATGAAAAGTTTGATGGGGTTTTTGGTCTGTAGAGGCAAGTTGATTTCTGATGGGAACTTAGATTTTTTAGGACAAGATAAATATCCATCGGGGTTTCTTATGTTTTTTTACAACTTAAACTTCCATGGGGTTTTGATTTGCACTTGTAAGAGAGATTTTGACAAAATTTACGTAGGGAATCTTGGGTAATATTTTGGATTTAATCAATTTTTATAAAAATCCGTAAAAAACCCTAGGTATTACAAATGATTGGATGAATTTTAATAAAATTCTATAAATTAGGTAAGAACTTAGAAAAAATGTGATCAAAATGGTAAAATAGATAAAACCCCTAGATTTTCACAACTAAAACACTTGCGTAAATTCAAAATAAAGATATGATTTGTTGATAAAAATAATAGCAGTGCTTTGATGTAAATGTGAATGATATAAAGGAATTCCATTTTTATGTGCATAGGGGATTACAATGGTAGAATCTTGTGTGTGGCATTATTTGGTTTTCTTTGAAATTGTTTTGTAGGTTTCTTTGCATGCAAAGATCCAATTTTAATTTGCAAATATTAAATAATGACAAAAAAAAACTAATTTTATAAATTAAAAAAAAAATTAATGTTAAGTAGGGTGGTGTTTAGGTAAATGATAGGAAATCAAGATTTTGGGGCTTTTGTGCAATTTTTTAAGTTACAAAATTATATTTTACATTCCAACCTCTACTTATTATCGAGTGGTTTGGTGCCAAGGAAGTGGGTATCAAAACCTATTTTTCACTTTGCAACTTTGCATATTTTTAAAGTGTAGCAAAAGTTCAAATTTATGATGGGTAGGGAGAAAGGGTATAAAATGTAACTTGAGTTGTACTTTGAAACTTTTCAAAATTGCAAAGTACCACTGGAGTTATGATTCCTGCTAGTATGGCAAATAGTGGAAAGCAAAACTAAAGTTGCACTTTGTAAATTTGTAAAGTGCAACCAAAGTTCTAATCTTTGTGGGTACTAAGAGTATAAGGTAGGGTTCTCATTATACTTTATAACTTTGAAAATTTGTAAAGTGAAACTGAAGTTTTGATTTCTACTAGGTATTAAGTAAGTGGGAAGTGGGGGTTTGGGTGCACTTTGCAACTTTGAAAGTTACAAATTACACCTAAATCTCTATTTTTTTCTAGGTAACTGGTACATCAGAAGCAAAGGTTTGGGTGCACTTTGTAACTTTGAAAAGTTACAAGTTACACTCAAATCTCTCAATTTTTGATAGGTATTGGAAAAGGTTTCTTAGTCACTTTTAAAAGATTTTTCCCCAAAAAATAATGGGTCCCCCTTAGGGTATAAGATGTTTTTATATTTTTGGCATGAAAATATCAATATTTGGTGACCTCTTTGGGGTGATTGTCTATTAATCAATTTATTATAGTAGCCTTCTAGTTCATTGGGCATGGAGTCATTTTAAGTTTTAACACACTTTAACTACAGAAGAACAAAACTAGGAATTAACTAAACAAGAACAAAATAGGGAAAAAAAAACAAAAAAAAGGTAAGGAAACAATAACTCCTATTGAGTTGTAGACTTTTGCTAAAGTAATTATTTGGGAAAACCAATTAGACCTAATATATATAATGTTTTGGAAATAATTCTAACCTCAGATTCAAGCTTTGAGGTATATCCCATTGACTGGGATAGGTAGATCTAATCCATTGAGATTGGATATCTGGACTACATTAGTTCCCTTACACTGAGTTATGATGTATGGACCACTCCATATTGTATCAAACTTTGTATTCTTTCCCAGTTTTGCTATTTCAGCATCCCATTTTAGAACCAAGTCTCCTTCGTTGAAGCTCCTTTTAGATGACTTTTTGTTGAAAGTTCTTTTCTTTTGAGCCTAATTTGCTTCCATAACTTGCATTGATTAGTTTCTGACTTCTTATAATTCCATGAGTTCTACCAATCATACTATCATTTCATCATTTTAAATCAATTCCAACTAATGATTGAGTTCTAGAGATGGTAACTCTATTGATAATGGAATTCTAACTTCCCTTCCATATACCAACATGAATGGAGAATTACCAATGGATCTCTTGGGAGTGATCTTCTCAACCCAAAGTGTTGATTTTAAATTAGTGTGCCATGTCTTTTAGTTATCCTCCATTGTCCTTTTGATAATCCTTATGATATTTTTGTTGGTAGATTTAGCTAAGCCATTACCTTGTAGGTAATAATTAGATGAGGTATTCAGGTATACATTGTGCCTTACCTCCCATTCACTCACCTGAGTGCCCACAAAATCTTTGGCATTATCTTAGATAATGGTGTAAGGAACACCAAATCTATTGATAATGTCATCCATGAATTCTAGGATAAATTTTTCTATGGCATATTTTAATGCAACCAATTCAGTCTATCTAGTGAAATAATCTATTGTTTTAAGGACCATTTGTGTCTTGCACTCAATGGTGGATTGATCATGCCAATGAAATCCAATCCCCACTGGGCAAATGGCTGGTCAACATAGATTAGTTTGAGAGGGAGAGATGTCAATATTTTCTTGCCTATAAATTAGGAACATTTCTCATAGTTTCATACCCATTTATGGGCATATTTGAATAGGTCAAGCCAATAGTATCCTACCCTCATTATTTTTATGGTAGTGGTTCTTACAGAGAAAATTCCACTTAATGATCCATCATGAAATTTGTTGAGCACCTTGGGAATTTGATCATGATTAATGAAATTAAACATAACTTCATTCATATATTTCTTAAATAATATCCCATCAATAAGAAAATAAGGAATAGATTGGAGTATAAAGTATCTCTTCTTCGACTGTTGGAGCTCATGTGGGTATTCATTGGTTTATAGGAAGATAGTCATGTTATTGATCTAGTTATTGATAAGATGTTGATTGGTTAGTTTTAATGCCTATTAAATGTATACTACATTAGATACTACATAAATAGTCTTTATATTATAAGCAAGCTATTCACATAAGCCCTTTCCTCTTATGAGCTTAGTTATTTTGATATTCACATCATATTTTATGAATTTTGTGATCTAACCTACTCTCTTCTCATTTATTTCTCAACTCAATAGGAACTCTTTGATTCTTTGGTGACTAACCATCAGATGAATTTTATTATTAGAGAGCATATGCCTGAATGTTTTGAGAACTTTAATTATATCATACATTTGCTTCTCAACAAAATTATACTTTTCCTCATAATCTTAAGGATCGAATGAAACAATATATGCGTTGATCCAACTATTATTTATTCTATTGGGTCAGAATAGATGATGTTCTACCTTCCCCTCAAAAATCATAGAGAATAAAATCATTCTCATAGTTGGGGTTGACCAAGGTAGGAGCTTGAGAAATAGCCTATTTGATGGCTTCAAAACTATCCTTTCCTTCCCATGTCTAGCTGAAACTAACCCCCTTCTTAAGAATGGTAGTAAGGGGCTTCATGATGGAGGAAAAATTTGGAATGAACCTTATTACAAAGTTGATATTTCTTAGGAAACTTTGTAATCCCTTTTTATGGCTCAGAAGTGCTAGTGAAGATACAACACTTACTCTCTCTGAGTCTATTGCAAGACACTCTTTTAAAACAATGTGTCCTAGTAGTTTCCCTTCATGAACCATAAAAATGAACTTTTTTGGATTGAAGTAAAATCTAAATTATCTACACCTTTTAAAAACTTTCCTAAGGTGATCTAAGTGGTCACCAACATGTTTTAAATAAATAGTGACATCATCTAGGTACACTAGGATCATCTCATTTATCAAACCCCTAAAAGCCATATCCATAGATATTTAGAATGTATCATTAGTGTTGGTTAGACTAAAAGACATATTTTTATAATCCTATGTGCCTCATTTTATAGTGAAAGTGGTCTTAAACTAGTCATATTCCTATACTAGGATTTAGTTATATCTAGAGTAATCATCTAGAAGGAAAAACCTTTCAGATTTTGATATAGTTTTAAGAATTTGTTCCATGGGTAGAAGGGGATAATGATCCTTTAAGGATTTTTTTTTAGGACTTAAAAATCTACACAAAATATGGTTTCACCATTCTTTTTCCTTACAAGGACCAAGTTAACAACCCAGGATGAGTGTTTGATAGGGAAAATGATGTTAGCCTCTATCAATTTGGATATCTCACTCTTCATCAAGGGTTCTATTTTTGGATTTATTGGTCTCTATTTTTGTCTAACAAGATTGGTATTTGGTTAAGTTTTATCATTCATTCTTCTATTTTCATCTAGTTTTATCATTCATTCTTCTGGTTAAGCTTGGTAGAAGAATAATTCATTGCATCATTCATTCTTCTTGATCCATTGAAGAATAATTTACACATTCCCTTGAGATCCTCAACTAGTTTCACAAGGTTTGGGATGATTACATCATTTTCATGAATGCGATACACACAAAACCCTATTTCCTTGACATAATCATAAGGATAAAATTGGAGAGGTGATCCAAACTCATCCAAATGACTATCTAGGACTTATTCTATGGGTGTTTCAACCTCATGGTCAAGTTTCTCTTCCTGATATTGCAATGTGCAATTAATATACACAACGATAGGAGTGTATGGCTCAATGTGGTCTTTAGAAATTAAATAAACTATTATTATCACTTTAATCATGTATCTTATCTTGAAAAACATATGGGACTAACAAGTAGATAATTACCCTCCCATTTTTAAGTGAAGTCTTGAGAAAGGTAGATACCAAAATAGGGGGTAGGTTAATAACTGAGATATCTTGGGCTATGGATAAGCTTGGACATGCATGGACGGTAAGGTTTATACATTTTATTGTATTGAATTGTTGGATAATAGCCCCATCTAATTTAACCAAACCTTTTATGATAGGTGTGTATTTAATACCAAAAGCATCAGCTATTTTTTTAGGCATAGAAAAATTGTTAGTCTAAGAGTCTACCTGCAGTTATGTACAAGATTTTTCCCAACTATGAGTGAAAGGTAAAAATTGGTAGCCTTACCATTTTCACTTATTTTTATGTCTATTTTAGGTTGAAACAAGTTAACCATAGTAATGGGCCCCTTAGATGGGACTTTATCTATTATTTGGAAGTTTTTTAGAGCTTCTTGAAGCAAGTCCTTTTGTGTTGGGATAAATAGTGCTTCCCACATGGTGACATTCAATTTAGACTTCTTAATTTGTTCTACAATATTGAAAGGAGTTTTACCAACCTTTGTTGGTGCCTTTATGGGAGCTATATATTATTTCACAAGATTTATGGTCAATAATTTTGACTTTGGCTATCCCATCAACACATTAGGTGATCTCTAAACTGTGCTGCCTTTTAAAAACTCTTGTCTAACTTTAAAAGTTGTATCCTGTTCAACCTTAGAGAGTTGATCACTTTCTATTACCCTCTTCTTAGAAAGTGTATTCATTACCACTAAACAACCACCATTGGTTAGTGTTTCCTCCTTATTCATGTCATAAAAATCCTCCTCTTGCCATTTTAAAAGAGTGGCTTCATTTTGAGTAGGCACTTGTGCATCTTCCTATTGGGAAGTAACATCCTCTTGATTTCCTTGGTTGTTTGATATGCTTTGTATCATCAAGGATTGACTGATGACATCATTATGATAAGCATTCTAATTATGTAGTTGAGCACAAGGATATAACCACTCATATTCTTGAGCTAAGTTATTCTAAATATGTATGATAACTTTAGAAGTACTTGGTGTAGGTAGAGGATGGATATTTGGGTTGTGATATAACTTGGTATAGCTACCTATTAGGTTGGTATGTTTGGTAGCTTGTTGATAAGGCTTATAGTTTTAGGATTTCTACCTTTTCCTAGCTACCAACTCATTACAAAATATATTAAGTAGTGAATTAACCTCATATAAATTATCATAAGGGGTGGGATTCACATATGGTGCATTACTTATGGTGGGAATTGGGGCTATAGTGGGTTGAGTGGGAGGAACTTATATAAATAATGGCAATGGAGGCCGAGGAGAAATTTTTCTAGCTTGAATGGGGCAATTTTATACTCTTATTATTATGTCACAAGCATCGGGGAGTGTGGTTCCACCCATTGACTGAGTCATGATAATTATATCACTATTGAATACTCTCAAGTAATACAAGAAAACATTGTTTGGGGATGTATTGACCAACACTGGGATTTTATTCCATGTCTTTTGAAAGTAGAAATTGAAATCACTCATGAACTCATGAGGAGCCCATTTAATCATGGTTAGTTATTTAATTAGTGAGAGGTGGTCACTCTTATCCTCAAACTATGTGCATAGGGTAGACCCTAGATCATCCTAAACATGGATGGAATTGGGAAGCAAAATTCTATACCACTGTAAGGCTTCACCCTTAAAAGAGGATGCAATAAGTCTGATAGAAACATTTTCTTGTGTTATGTTATGAACTGAATAAATGCTAGCAATATCTTCTATATGTTCAATGGGAGTAGTGTAAGTTTCACCAATAAAATATATAAGGTTTTTTAGAGTTGAGGTGGGTATATCATCATATTGGGCCAACATAATTGGGCTGCCTCCATTGAATGCAATGGAATTTTGATTTCTTAGGGCCAGTATTGGAGATATGAAAAAACTATGGGTATTTATGGGAGATGTAAATAGATTTATAGGATTTATTCTAGTATAAGGTATAACTGATTTTGATTTCCTTTCAAATGGAAATGATAATTATTTAAAATCAATCCTATTACCTTTAGTAGATGATCTTGTATGTATTTTTAGCATACGTAAACTTGAATTTCTTGAATCCATAATCTAGTGGAGTCATTAGGCGCTCGTGAAATTTGTGTGAGGCTCATATAATGCTTGCTAAGTATATCACCAATCTCTTAGCTATGATCTTCGTGTACCACTAGGCATACCAAAAACTACTTTCAATTAGATTTTGCACCCATTTTTATATTAGTATTGGTATGAGTAGCATGAGTTGTGTGATCAAGGAATCTAAGAAGGGTGTTTAGATCATATGTTAGCTTCACAATGCAAATGAAATCAAGATGAAACACAAACACACTAACGTGCATAACACTATCTTGCCTAGATCAAAGGGGGGAACATGGTGAAGAAACACAAATGAAAAAATCACAACTAAAAATGGAAATAACTCACATACTTCCTTACCAATTCCTTTAATTCTCCAAGATGTCTCTTCATTTGGATTTATTTGATTATGCCTAAGAAGTCTTCATCAATGGGGCTTGGCTATCTCCATCTCCTCTTGGTACCATAGTTGGCTTGGCTTTGAATTTAATATGGCTTGAAATGGTTATGGTTTTGGATTTGATATGGCTTAAAATGGTTTGCCTTGTGATTTTGGAATTATAACACTATGGTCATGCAAACTTGTTAAAAAAACTTGCATTATAACACTATTATGTTCAAGCTCTCCAAATAGAGAATAAAATGCTTGTATTTATAGGTTTAACAAAGGGATTGTAATGGGTTAAATACTAACCTATATTTTATTAATAAACCCTAGTAGATTTAAAAGGTGTCCAAACCTCATGATTATAATGAAATAGGTGTTCTTTGAGATATTTTGGATTTTGGAGAACTTACAAAAGCTAATGATGAAAACCTAGGATATTCTTTGATTTTGAATTTTCATTTTTGATAATTCATTTAATTTCTCAAGTATGAATTCAATTAGGATTTACATGTTGATTAATCTATTTTAGGATTTTTAATATTTTCCAAGTTTTGATTTAATTGATTTGGGCATTTTCTCTATTTACTTGATTTTTGGGCCAAATTAATTTAATTACATGTTATGAAGCCAAATTCAAGATATTTAGAAATTTTTAGGCTAGATGTTCAATGGTTGGTAAGAATTGATCTAAAGTCAGGTATGAAGCCATTAGTGGCCACTTTTAGGTGTAAAAACTTTGCCCCATATTTGGGAAGGTGTTTTAAACTATAAGCATAATAACATCTTCTCAAAGAATAAAAATGTTCCTTGTGCTTATGACTTCAATGATAATGGATGAACTATAGGGTTCCCCCTCGAGAGAGCGGTTGGAAAAAGAGGTTAGCAAATAATCCATTGAAAGAAGGAAATGAGTAAACCAAATAGATGAAAACATAATGATTTGCCTAAGTGTGGATAGAATCATTGAGAATGCAAGTGGGATAATGTATAATGGTTTTCCCAAAGGTGGTTATAATCATTGTACCTCGATAGTGGCAAACATGATATGATAACATAATGATTTTCACAAATGTAGTAATGATAATTTAGAATGTAGGTGGGATTGTATAAAATGATTTACCCATAAGTGGTTATAATCATTAATATCTTGATTATGGAAAACAATCCCCTATTGGGTTGAGTAAAGTGAATGATTTGCACAAAAGTGGTTATAATCATTAACCTTCAAATTGGTGATAACATAATTATTTATCCAAAGGTGGTTATAATAATTAAGAATGCAAGTGGGATGGTATACAATGATTTTCCCAAAGGTGGTTATATTCATTAGATCCTAATAGTGGTAAAAAATGATATGCAATGATGATGGAAAAATATGATGAGGATAAATTGATACAGAGGATAAATATGAACCTGGAAACCTGCTAGTAGGGAGATGCTCATCTAAACTAAAAAGGAGGATAATTATTTCATTATTTAATTACTCTTTTTGGGATATGATTTGGATGAGGCCAGGATTGTTGCTAAAGCTAGTGCCAAGGAGATATTGTTACTATATTTATCATGTAGACTTCTTGAAGATGATTTTTTCTATAGCACGTGATGGTAGGCATCATGATATAACACCATGAGGACTTGGAAAAAATATGCATAATAACTAAATGCCATGATCTATTACTCAAATGAAAATAATGTACCAATGATAAAAACCATGATGACAATATTGACATATGAATATGGATGGATTTAAGAATAGTGCACAATGAATAACCCAATAAATGCACATAGATTTGATTCAAGGAAAAAGTACTTAAATTAAACAAATAGGCATACAAAAAAACAAACAAACAAAACATGAAAAAAAACAAACAAATGAACAACTGATGATTAGTCAAAATGTTAGTACAAACAACATGACATAAATAAGATGGCTAACATTTCCCCTAGAAAATAGCTGAGAAATTAACAAACAAACAAAATGGAGAATAAAAGAAAAGAAAGGGGGTGGCTAAATTGTCTTCATATGCACTGAGCAAGTGGATGCTGCCTACATAGTTCCATGGATGTAATATCTAACAAAAAATTCAAGCTGAATGTAGTTCTCCTAGGAAATGGGATAGAAGAAAATGATGATAGAAAACAAACATGATGGATGTGATAGAAAATATGAATCAAATGGTGAGAGTTTGGGATAAAAGGCCAAAAAATATGTGGAAACTAAGTGACAAGTGGTTTCTTATGAATTATTGAGGGTTCTTAGAATCCTTAAGTCAAAGAAGTGGTCAATGTTTTTTTTTTAAAATTTTTTCTAAATCAATTTTATAAATGTTTTAGAAATTTTTGAGTATCTCAACTCAATCAAGAATGATGAGATAATAAACAATTCAAGCTCATAAAATGGCTAGAGAGTGATGGCAAAGGGGGATTAAGCTGACCTAAACAAGTATTAAGCATGGTCCACATAGTCCTAAATGGCCTCATGCCATAGTAGTTCCACCTTACAGTGGAGGAATCTAACTAGTGTAGTAACCAATTCAAAAAAAAAGAATCATAGCTGGAATAATGGCATAGTACGACATAGTAATGGCAAGGTTGGTATGTCAAGGCATAATAAACAAATGTTTCCACTAGTTTTCCCATAGACAATTATAACTAGGATACAATTGATCAAATCAATGATATTAATTTGCCCATAGCCAATTATAATTAGTAGCAAGATTGATGAGACACTAATTTTCCCATGTAGGTGGATATAATTAGGCTCACATAAACAAAAATGATTATAATGAAACAAGAAATTAAAGATGAAACTACCAAAACTTTTGTCATACTACTCTAAAATACTACCTTTATTTAGAATTCTTAAAACAACTACTAAAATAGATCTAATTCTTCATGTTGAAAGCTGAATTAATGGATGAATCAAGGTCAAATGGGCTAGGTAGGGAGAGTCAAAACATGCTTGGTCGATAGAAAAAGTATGGTAGAATGGACTGGTAGAATGATAAAATGATAGGATGGCATTTTTTAGGATGATGATGGTATGAATATATAATGATAAGAGGCTTTCCCCCAAGTGATGAGGCAAATGGTAGGGTATGGAATAATGGCAAGGTATATGTTTTTGGCTTGGGTATGGTAAATGAAAAAAGGCCAATGGTATGGTACATGTTTCTAGCCTGGGTGAATGTTTTTGGTGTTCTTATTGATTTGGAGATGCAAATCATAATTAGTAAATAAGATAACTAAAATAATAAGTCATATAAATTACTAGCCCTCACCTCATCTAAAATTTGTTCTATCAAGAACTGGTTGCATATTTAGATGTAGTTGATGTTGTTATGATCCTAATTGCTCATTGATTTAATTTCCTCCAAATATCAAGACAAGGTATCTTTGTAGCCTCTACAAAGGAAAGTATGGCCAAATATGGTAAATAGGGATGAATGTTAGATGATATGTTTGATTGGGAAATGGAATGTTGAATGATAATGGAATGTATGATGGTTAGGAGACAAATAAAGATTAGGATTTTTAGACACACATAATGTTTCTAATTTATTTGGCATAACTTTGGATGTGGTGGGGTTGAATACTTTTGAATATTCTCTCAATAAGACCACCATATTTTTATTTTGTTTGGGCCTAAAAGTAGCTACCATCTAAGTATGTCGTAGATTGGAAGCTATACTAATTTCATCTTTGATTTTGTATTCATAAAGAAGTGAAGAACTATTGTGCTTAGCTATTGGTGCCTCAAAGTGGTTTTCACCAATTAAGTTGTCTTGATTTTCCCATAGTTCCTCTAAGAAGTTTTCACTAATAAACATTAACTTTTGACTATGATTGTCTTCTAGCACTTTTAAAAAGGTTTCACTAGAAGATGCCAAGTTTGAACTTTGATTATCCCCTAACACCTCTAAAAAGGTTTCACTAGGAGATTGTTCTTCTTCTACATGAATTTGGTCTTGGCCTCCTTGATGTTCTTCAACTTATATGTCACCATGGATTCATTTTAACAAGGTATGATTTTTTTTGTCCCAATCGATACTTGTGGGAGATGAAATGTTAATAAAATGGCTATGTTGGTTAGTGGTAATGGCCTATGGGATGGTAATGGAATGAGGAAAGGCTACACAATCTTCATAGAAGATACTAGGAGAACTTGTGTTGATGCTAAAGTAATCATCCTAAAAAATTGTAGAAGGATAAAAAATATATTCAAATTGATTTGTGAAGCATGTATAACTGATATTGTAACAACCACAAACATATTATTCTTTTGAATCTAATTCAATAGACTCTGAATCTAATGTTGAGACTGATGTTGGTTCAAGAATAAAACTTGACTCTAATTTTTATTCTTTATTTAATGTGGATGTTGCTATAATGGTGTCTTGTTGAATGATTTTTATTGGACAAGAAGTAGCTTATGATGGTATAACAGGGTCCTCATAGACTGGTTTATCAAAGTGAGACTTCATAATGATGGGACTAAGGTCAAGAGATGACTCCTTAGATATTGTATTGTCAAGGAGAGGTTATTAAAAAATAGGCCTATGAATAAAAGGTGATTCATCATAGGTTGACTTATCACAAATGGTAGGTTAAACAAAAACATCATGGATTGGCTAGTTATCTTGGCCTTGGTGTATGATCAGTTGTAAAATGCTAGTTTTGAATATAGTTTAGTCCTTGAATGATTGGCTTGGTTGGGGTATTGATTGGCTTGATTGAGGTGTTTATTAACTTGGTTGGATAGGTATTAATTGGCTTAGTTAGATAGGTAATGATTGGCTTAGTTTAGGATGGACAATTGATATTAGTTTACGCTAGATAATTGGTTGAGGTTTTCTAAAGTGGGGAATGGATTGTAATAGTTTAATAATGATCAATGGTTGGATAATGGTAGGGTGATGTAGAGCTTGATTGATCACATAATTCAAAGGATGAAGCTTTGAAATTATAGTGATAGGGCATTGTAGAGCTTGATTGATCGCATAAGCCAAAAGATGAGGCTCTAGAATAATAATGAAACGGAATCTTGGAGCTTGGTTTTCTCACATAAGGCAAAGGATGAGGTCCTAAAATGACAATTTTTAGGTGTTTTGAAGCTTGTTTTCTTACACAAGTCAAAGGACTAGGTCTTGGAATGATAAGTTTGGGGCATTGTGAATCTTGACTACTCACACAAGCCAAAGGACTAGGTTTTATAATGATAAGCCTAGGACATTATGGATCTTGATTGCTTACACAATCCAAAGGATAAGGTATTGGAATGTTAATGGTAATCCTTTCATGTTTTGGAGCTTGGTAGCTCACACATTCTAAAGGAGGGTTAATAATATAAGTGGGGGATTGGGTGGTCACATAAAAGTATAATACCACAATTGGCTTGAAGAATGGATCAATGCCCCTTGCACTTAATCATTTTGGATTTTCTCCAAGTTGGATTGATTATTGTAAGGAGGGTATGGATAATCCTCCCAAATAACATCATCCTTGTTATCATAGGGTTTTGGCTTGGATTTTGTGGATCTTGGCTTTGCTCCCCATATTAATTATGGTAAGGAGGGTATGGATCTTTCTCACAAACCATATTATCTTCATAAGGTTTTGATCAAAAAAATTGAAGTCATTTTGTACAGCCATTCCATCATAACTTGGATTGTACATGACTCCACCATAAGTGTATCTAGACATATCCACATCAATGATAATGCTCTATAACAAAAAGGGCTAGAGTTTTATAAACTCTGAAAATGATGTCCAAAGGACAAAAGGTTCAAACTTGGTCTAACTTGGTCTAGGGTGGAGCTATATCTCCAAAATTCTATGCAAAGACTTGGTAAAAATAATATAACATCAAATTTATAACTTTAAATGTCTCACACAAACAAGGTCAATTAAAATGACCTAAAAATAAGATGTTAAACTCTAATGTCTAAATACATTCTAAATAGTTTTAAAACTAGGAAAGGGAAATGTTGCTAGGTCTTTTATCCAAATGTGGAGTTAAAATCTAGGTTCAAACAAGCTATGCTAGGACTTTTGGCCAAATCTAACATCAAAATATATACTTTAAACAAATAAATGATGATTAATCTAACAAACTTGGAGCAGCTTGGCAAAGACTAGGCACTTGATTCTAGATATATACATGATCTGATTGGTATAAAATAATAAAAAATTCACTTTGAGGAAATACTAATTCTATTAAATAAAGGCATAAATAATCAAGTTTCCCAATTTGAGTAGTGAATTAACCTAAGTTACACAATCCAAAAGAGAAAGATATGTGTATTAGCCCCTATGTGTCAAGGCCTAAATAGAAATCAGTCAATGTTTGAATGCAATCTTGTAAAAGTTAATCAAAGACTCAACTTAGGAAAACTAGGGTTTTGATGACCAACAAGCTAGGAAAATTTGAATAGCATGACTATGCTAAAAAAGGATCCAACAAGACACATGAATGATTGGATCAAATAATGATAAATTAGATCAAATAATGATAAGTTTTTTGAAACAATTTGGGTATCATAATGGTGTTATAGCTCCTAAAATATATGACAATGTTATGTTTTAAAGAGTTCTAAGGCACAAGACTTAAAATTATTTGGGAAGCATAATGTTACCCATCTCAGTCAAGTGCCATCCTCAACATTTTTGACACAAGTTTTCTAAGTTAAAGTAAGGTGTTACATAGATAGCATAATGCCTCCTTAAATAATGGAGTAACGTTAGACACAAGACTCATTCATGATGTGGTTTAAACAACCAAGTTTTAAATCTAACACACCAATTAATAAAATAATAAATTATAGAAATACAACTAAGTATATCATCTTAGATCTTATCAAGGTGTGGCAAAGTGAGGTTGACTAAAACTTACAAATTACGACCATCTAGATTAATCCCAAATGTGGTTAACATAAGAGAAGCATCATGATAATTGAGTTCATACTAATCACCTTATCTTGTAAGGGTCTATTCCTATCCATGATGATATCACCATTAGACTTATTAGTGGTATCCCTTGGTTGATGACCAAACCTAACTCATGCCTTCATTACTAAAAGAGGGGTTATTTGCTCAACCCCTTGGTTATAGTAGCATACATTCCTATCATTTTATACCTCACCATGGAGTGTGGTTGATATATTACTATGATATGAATCCCTATGTCATTGCTTTCCTAGATAACCCATGAAAGGTAATGACATCCCCTTCACAAGCTAAAATACATAAAAATAAAGACTAAGTAGAAAGACTTTAGGGTTGCTTTTAGATAACCTAATACTATGTGGGTTTTGAGGAGAGCCTAGGAAAATTTATTTTTATGCCTTGGACTAGGCACTAAATGCAATGAAAAAGTGTTTTTTATCTCATAAGTTCCTTATAAGGGATGGGAGAGAGCATACACACACTATTCTTTTTATGAAAACAAACAATCAACAAATAGTTGGTAAGTAATTACAAGTGAAGTTTGATTTTAGACACCAAAACCAAAATGTGATGATGTTATTTACTTATCCCCTTGGCTTAACTATGAAAGATTGAAATAATTTCACAAAACAAAATTAATCAAAAATCATCTATGTTCATTTTTAAGCCCAAAAGTCCAAATGTTCAAGATTTAGCCTAAGTTCATTTTTAAACACTATAAGTAAGTGTTCAAGACTTAGCTATTATTTTTAAGCACAAAAATGAAGTGTTTTCAAACATTTAAAAATCCTAAGTCCTTTTAAGCACTAAATACCAAATGTACAAAACTTAACATGTTCATTTCAACACCAAAATGAAATGTGAATTGATTTAGCTAGATTCCTTTTAAAATTCCCCCAAAAAATGCTTGATTAGTCTAAATAAGTAAATTGTTGTTCCAAATCACTTACATGACCTAAAATTGTTAGATAATAATATCCTACTTTGAAGCACTTTCTTAGTTGGGAAAATAAAGTTTGAAATTTAGCTCTTGGGTTTTATTTTTGGACACACAGTGACTGCAATCAGTTAGAGATGACCGATGTTAGTTCAAGATAACCATGGTAGTCCATAAAGAATCAAAACCAATCAAGAAGTATAAATGTTGATCGATTAAGACTATCATCAATCACTTATGGACCCAAAGGCAAAACCATAAAAGATAAACATGTTAAGTTAGGCCTTAGTTAGATAAAACTTGAGAAAACCTACAAGGTAAAATTTAGTCAACAAGTTTAAAGGATTTTGAAACAAAGAAATCCTGAAAAGGATTGATATAAAGAATCAAAATGTAAGATTTATGAATGTTTTCCCCCTAAAATCCAACCAACTATGGTTTACATAGAATCAGGGGTGGTTGAGAAAAACCATGGCTAGTTTAGGCCAAATCATCATCGATTGTTCTTGACCATTGTTGGTCTTTGTGTAGATATGAGAAATATAAAGAAAGAAAAATATGACTAAAACAAGGTTAAAAATGAAATTTTAAAGATTTTAATCCTCCATTTCTAAATTTTTGACTTGCATATTGATCTCTTTGTTATGAGGGGTGCTCATGGTCCCATCGGGCATGCCATTTATGATCAAGGAATCCAATAAGGGTGGTTATATCATACATTAGCTTCACAATGAAAAGAAATCAAAATGAAAACAAAAAAACTAACATTCATAACACTATCTTACCTAGATCAAAGGGAGGAACATGGTGAAGAAACACAAATGAATAAAGCATAACTAAAAATGGAAAGAACTCACACACTTCCTTACTAGTTCCTTGAATGCTCCAAGAGGTTTTTTCATTTGGATTACTCGTATCATGCTCAATAAGTCTTCATAAATGGGGATTGGCTATCTCCATCTCTTCTTGGTGTCATGGTTGGCTTGGATTTCGATTTGATATGGCTTTAAATGGCTTCACTAATTCCTTTAATGCTCTAAGAGGTTTCTAAATAGAGAGGCAAGTGCTTGTATTTATAGGTTTAACAAAGGGCTTGAAATGGGTTAAATCCTAACCTAGGTTTGATCAATTAAACCCATTAGAGTAAAAAAGGTGTCTAAACATCATGATTATTATGTAATAGGTGTGATTTGAGATATTTTGGATTTTGGACAACTCACAAAAGTTAATGAGGAAAACCTAGGATATTCTTTGATTTTGACATTTCCTTTTTGATAATTCAAAAAATAATTCAAGGATGAATTAAATTAGGATTTGATTAGGATTTACATGTTAATTAATACCTTTAGGTTTTTTAATATTTTCCAAGTTTTTTTAAATTTTATTTAGACATTTTCTCTATTTAATTATTTTTTAGGCCAAATCGATTTAATTACATGTTATGAAGACAAAGTTGAGACATTTAGAAAAATTTAGGCTAGATGTTTAATGGTTGGTAATAATTGATCTAAAGTCAGGTATGAAGCTATTGGTGGCCACTTTTAGGTGTCTACAAGTTGTAGCATGTGTAAAATTTAATGACACAATGGGATCACCTCCAAACTATGGAATCTTGGTGAATTGAGGTGAACCTCTAGAGAAGGTCGGATTCCTTTCACTAAGATTAGTGCAGCTAGTATATAAATAATTCACATCAAACTACCACCCCTTAGTGATATTTATCCTAATTAGGGTTTGACTTATAAGAAAAAGAGTTTTATATTGAGTAAAAACTTAAAAAATGGTGATTACACCAGATAGGATAGTGGAAATTAGTGATTACTTTATTTGAACCTAGTTGAATGTTTTATATGTTGATTTTATTAAAGCAAAATCTTGCATAAACATGAGATCAAAGGTAATATGGAATATTTATCAAATAAGGAACATATTTATTTATTTTTAATCAACAAGATTTTAAAAGAGAATAAATAATACCATAGATGAATCTATAATACTAAAATAAGAATTAAATCATTCACAAACTTAATAAATAGTTGTACATACACAAAGAAGACAAAACACAAGGATGGAAAAACTTTAATCTATTACCTTTCTACATGTTACAACATGTAGATAAATTCTTCAAAGGTAGAATAATATCTCTAATAATAAAAAGATAGATGGGATTCACTAGGGTACCCATATTTATACAAAAATACTCCCTTGAAAAAGAGTAAGTTAACAAAACCTTACACCTAATTTTAGAGCAAGAAAATCTAGGAAACTTCATGAAAATTTCTTCCTCCTCAACTTGAAATGGTGTCCTTAATGGAGTAGGTAGTTGGAAAAGAAGCATGCAACTACTAAGTGCTTCAACAAGTTATGGAAGAGTAGAGAAATTCACTGAAATCTTATAGATGAACCCTTCTTTTTTGAGGTGTGTTATTGTTATCTCTTGAAAGGAATGATGTACCAGAATGAATGATTACTTGGTAAACATTGAATGCTTTTATATATTTTAGGTTATAATTTTCAAAACTTAATTTCTAATTTGAAGCCAAGAATTTTACAACTTTTTAAGTCATTCAACTTGATAAGAAGGAAGTTTAAATTATAACATGATCTTTTACAATTAAAGAAATTCAAATTTTGTCAAAAAGAAAAGTGCAAATTATAAGTTGCACTTTTACAACTAAAACCTGATAAAAAGATAGTTAAAAATTAAAAGTGGCTCTTTCTCAAAAAGAGATGTCAAAATGATAGTTACAATTTACAATTTACAACTTTACAATGTATCTTACAAAAAAAAATGTAATTTAAAAAATGTGTTTTACAACCAATTGAAAAAATTAGTCCACAACAATGACTTCTAAAGATTCTTTGTCCTTTTTTGATTGCATATTCTTGATATAAGTCTCAAAACTATTAAAGATCTCTTTGAGGCATTCTTTGTTAGGACTAAGGGTGTAATGGTTGTTGATCTCACATTCTGCTGTTACTTTAGATAGTTCTCTAGATGCAACCTTGTAGATTTGAGTATATGTTCACATCTAATCCAGTGTATTGTGATACCTAATGAATCAATAGATGAAACTCAAGTTAAAATTTTTATCTCATGTGGATTCTCTCTTGAGTACCCCTTTGAATTTGTCTTTAACATCTTGAGCATGAAGGGGTTGATCCTGGTGTTATGTTGCATCACATGATAATTTAACAAGTAAATCTTCAATGTTATAAATTGTATCTATGGCCTTTTCACATGTACTTTTGGCCTTATTAATACTCTCAATGAGTATATTGATTTTGAAATGGGATATCCTATCCAACTCTTCATGATTTTTAGAAATATTTAATATCTTCTCTGATATAAAGGTGTCAGTCTCAATTAGGTCAATAACCTATAATTTTGGAAAAATAGGTTCAATCTTTCAATCTCTTCCTCATATTTACTTATCTCTACTTTCAAAGATGCACGATCATCCTTAAAAGTTTTATAATAGTCCATTGCCATCTCTATCACTCTGTTTCCTTTTGATATGATTTCATCATCCTAATATTTTATGGCCCTTCCCATGGTACCAATATCTATCATTACCTAAAATGTTTCTTTGTCAGGGAATTAAGAAAGAGATTAAGCTGGCTAGGATGCTGGCTTGATGAACTTCCTTAAGGCAATTATCAATTGATCAAATTTAATTTTTAATTCATATTTATTATCCTTGTTATTGTCCATCTTATCAAAAAGAGAGTTGATATTTAAATGAACATCATTCTTTAGTCCTTCTATTTTCAGATGACCTAGGTGCACTTTAGATATTTGATAATCCCCCACCTCTAAATATTCCTTTTGTTTATCTAGTGGGGGAATGATATTTCCACATATATTTCCCCATTGCATCATATGATATTTTGAAGATGGTCTTGGGGCCTATATTTGGTCATTTGGATGCCTCTAAAAGACCAAAGTCTAGAGTGCTAGGAGAAACCATTTGTTTCTTTTTCTTCATTACTGATTGTGCTAGCCAACTTAGAGTGGCAAACTATGAATTGGTCACTATCATTTGTGACTCTGTATCTAAATTTGCAACACTAGTGGTTATTGTGATAAGTGTTGTATCTATCACTGATATTACCACTGAATCATTGGTTGATGATTTATATCTCTCTTTCCCATTTGTGGGTTGAATAGCCATAGTTATATTAGGGGTACTTCTATCTCCACCTCCTTGGTGGGAGCTTGGGTTACTATAGAAAAGGGAATAAATAGGTATTTGAGTGGGTGAAGTGGGTATAGATGTGCTTACTAGGGGTGTGGGAGCTAGGAGTGACACAAGTGGAAGGTAGACACAAGTAGTTGGAAAGGGGAACCTTTGGAAGGGTGGAATCCAAGGTAGCAATTGAATCAATCAAAATAGTGAAAACACTTAGTATAGAAGGAGGGAGTACTTTGGTTGGTTGAATAGTATAGACAAGAAGGGGAAATATTTTTGGCAATTGAATAGTTGTTGTGTCCTCTATAGAAGTTGACAGTGGTTGATTCATTAGATGTGTTATTATCTCTTGGCTGATGGAAGGAGCCCTTTTTACCTTCTAGTTCCACTTGTGTGACACAACTATATTTTCTACTTTTTATACTTGGGTTCCACTATTGGGACCCTTTGCTACTATTTACACACCCTTCTCCTTCACTTCTCTTAACCTATCTAAAATACTCACTATCTCTTTGGTTATTTTGACCCCTTTGCTCCTCAACTAGTTTAATATTATGTTCATAACTTGGGTGGTCCTATCCATTATTTTAAAGTATTTAGGTATGGACCACTTGACCAATGGAAGAGGTTGGATATAGATTTTTTTATATCATAATAGACCCTATATATTGATTGCTCATAATCTTTCAAGTCTTCAAGGATTGGTGCCATATTGTAGTCTTTGATGTTCTCCAGTTTCATCCTTGAATAATCTCTTAATTTGAATTCCTCTTCATCCTACATATCTTCCTAATAATCTTCATAGAAGTGGATGTGGGAATATGTAGCACCTAATATATTGGTGACATAGCTAGTTACATCATAGAAGTTTTCTTACATCAAGAGCTCTCAAGGTCATTTGAGTCATATTGACATCTACACATTTGGATTTTTATAGGGAAGGGTAGGTATATCTCTCTATGCTGATAGGGAAGTGGATCTTTGATTTATTCTTATTTGATAAAAACTTGTGGGTTTTTTCAAGTTGCCTCACAAGTTCTATTAGGGCCCATTTATCACTTACATACCTTGGAAAGGTGTAGGAATAACCACTAAAACCACCCACTCTAATATATGTATATGTGGGGAACTAAATGAAAAATGACCCCCACCTAATAATTTTTGTAGTTGTAGCATTAGAAAATCTTCTCCTTCCTAGCTTCTTTTCAAACATAATTATGATGTAGTATACAAAAGCATCATTGGCCTTTTCGAAATGTTGTGTGATTGCCTCAAGGATGAGGTCAAGGTAGTATTTAAAGACCTTTTTTATTTGATCACTATGTTTAATCCTGGGAATGCCTTCCCTTTTGATAATATATAGACCATATATGAGGTCATATAAAAATTGCTTATAGTTTGGACCTCCATCAACTCTTTGTGAATGGAGTCAAAAATTAATTGGACCTAGTGAATGTCTTGTTTAGTTTGGTGGATTAACTAGATATGTTGGTACATCCAATCATGATAATTCTTGGCATTCAGGTCCCATGTAACTCTATGCAAGAGTATGATAATGTCTCCTACTTCATTCTTTAAGTCTATTCTAGCCAAGGTTTTAGGCATTCTTGTGGGTGTAGGTCTAGAGGTTTTTAGCCATTATTTATTTAACACCCTTAGATAGGATACATTATTATCTTGATCAAACTTTTGGGAAGAGTCATGGGACATATTCTAGAATCAAGAACATGGTGTCAATGAAATTAGGGTCCAAATTTAGAATCTTCCCTCCTTTATCATTCATCACCTCCCTCTTCTCAACAACATAGTGTTTTTCCATCATGAGCACAAGCTCAAGGCTCTATAATAATATTGGGAAAGTTGTTTCTTGGGGCAACCCATTGTCATAGATTCTTTGAATTCAACATTTATTCTATTCTAAAAATCTTCTAGGTCTGTGTGATATAAATATGTGTTAATGATCTCATTTGCATTTGAGTCCAGGCTGGATGGGACACCAAGTCCCTTTGACTTAAACTTCATTTCCTTTCAAGACATATATTCTAGGAAAAATGGCTTGGGAGAACCAACTACAGAGTTGGTCAAGGTTTAGATTTATTATTGTAGTTGAAAAGTCTGACAGAGATATAATGTTTAGTTGCAACTAAAATGTTCGACTAGATTTCAATTGCAATTTTCAAGTGAAAAATTTGATGAAAATTATTGCAAGGTTTTGGTCTATAAAGGCAATTTATATTTCCAATGAGAATGTAGAGTTGTTATGACAAGATAAATCTCCATCAGGGTTTCATATATGTTTTTCCAACTTGAACTTCCATGGGGTTATAACTTACAATTGCAAGAGAGATTTCCACCAAAATTTACATAGGGAATCTTGGGGAATATTTTGTATTTAATTTTTTTATGAAAACCCCTAAAACCCTAGGTATGACAAATGATTAGATGAATTTAACAATCTTCTAAAAAGTAGGTGAGAACTTAGAAAAAATGCGATAAAAATGGTGAAATAGATTAAATCCCTAGATTTTCATAGCTAAAGCCCTTAAGTGAATTCAAAATAAAGCTATGATTTTTTGATATAAATAAATGTAGTGCTTTGATACAAATGTGAATGATCTAGAGGAATACCATTTTTATGCATGTAGGGGATGGAAATGGTAGATTAACGTGTGTGGCATTGCTTTGTTGCTTGGCATTGGTGCATAGGTTTCTTGAAATGTAGAGATCCAATTTTAATTTTAAAATGTTAAACAATGGCCAATAAAAACCTAATTTTATTAATAAAACCTATGTATAATGTTAAGTAGTGTGGTTGTTGGGTAAATTGTGGGAAAGTGGGGTTTTCAGGCTTTCATGCAATTTTACAAGTTACAAAATTATATTTTTCATTTCAATCTTCACTTTCCACTAAGTGGTTTGGTGCCAAAGAAGTAGGTATCGAAACCTCATTTGCTCTTTGAAACTTTGAAAATTTTCAAAGTGTAGTGTAATTTATAATTTTTGTTGGGTAGGGAGGAAGGGTGGAAAGCGGAACTCAAGTTGTACTTTGCAACTTTGTAAAGTTCTAATGTGAAATCAGAGTTCTAATTCTTGATGGTATGGTGAATGGTTGAAAGTGAAACTTGAGTTGCACTTTGTAACTTTGAAAATTTTCAGAGTACAACCAGATCTTTCATCTCTATAGGTACTAGGGAATAGTAAAAGGTAGTGTTCTAATTACACTTTACAACTTTTGAAAGTTGTAAAGTGCAATCAAAGTTCTAGTTTCCACTAGGTATTGGGTAAGTAAGAAGCGGGGGTTTGGGTTTAATTTGAAACTTTTCAAGTTGCAAGTTGTACCCAAATCTCTAGTTTTCACTATGTAAATGATAAGTAGAAAGTAGAGGTTTGGGTTTACTTTACAACTTTACAAAGTTGCAAATTACACTCAAATTTACAGTTTTTGTTAAGTATTGGAAAAGGTTTCTTGGTTATTTTTAAAGATTTTTACTAAGAAACTAATGGGTCTCTCTTATGGTATAATATGTTTTGATATTTTTGGAACAAAAATATCAGTAGTTTTTCTTAATTTGATCTCACTATCATAATTAGTTGAACTCCTCCATGCAAGATCCTAGCTTTTCCTAAAAGAAGGCCAATTTTGGCCTGATTTCATATATGAACATTGCCATTAGAATTTGATATTGAGAATATTTTGTAGACACAACCTTGATAAAATTGATATAATATTCAAACTCTATTGTTTTAGATTTGAATACATAGTTTCAAGTGAAGAAGTGTTCTTGGTGAAAATAACTCAAACTTTACAAGCCAAGAAATTAGTGAGCCTCAGTTTAGTTATTTTCCATTTTTAGATTGTGTCCCCTCTTTCCCATAATGCTCTATATTTTGTGCATCCTATAGATATGGAGTTTCCATAATTTCTACAAAACCATATGGATCTAGTAGATTAAGGATTCTTTTATCAACACACCACATGCACTTCAATTATTTTATTCTAGAATCAGGTTAGAGTTCTATTGATTTGCAGGTATTTTTTTAATTTATTAGATTAGATTTAGTGTAGTTTGTTTTTGTTTTATATTAGTTTTCCACATTTATATTAAGAAGAAAATTTGATAGTGAATGAGATCTACCCCTTTTCATTTGTCTTTGCTAAAAAATTTACCTAGTTTTGATTTGTGCTTGCATCTCAATAGATTAGTTTCTTTCCCAATTAGAAATACATTTTTCCAATCATCTTGATAAATATCAGAAAAAGTATTTAAATTATTTATATCCAAGATAGTTTTTATCACTTTAAATTTCACCCTTTGAGGAGATGACAAGTCTCTCCTCATTTAAATGGCACAATGGAACCACCTCAGGGCTGTGGGTGACCCAAATTTGAGGTGGATCTCTAGATTAGGGCTAGTTCCCTTGATGTATCACTATAGATAAAACTTACTACTAACTTTTGGGAGGTGAAAAGGGAGAAGGATAAATAAAATCAAATCTAATATAGGGGACTTGATACACTAAATATATGGTCTACTCACACCATTTACAATGCACTTGGAACCAAGGAGAAGCCTACACAAACACTTCATCTAATTGAACACTCTTCTTCTACATCAATGTTTTAAGCATGGGATCTTGAAGAGAGCTTATAATAAGAGGACTTAGATAATAGGTCTTGTATAAAAACTAATGGATGAGATACTCACTATACCTACAATCCACATTAGACACTTCTTGATGACCTAAAAAAGAGAGCATTCAACTACACAAGGAATTAGGAAGGATAACATGTCAAAGTAAGCAAAATACACTTGTAAAAGACCAAAAACCATATCATGAACTTCATGAAGTCATTAATGAGGAAAAATAACATTATTTATTATCTCAAGGAAAAACTTGGGTAGGGATTCACCATACGTTGGTGAAGATATTTTTACAATAGCCAAAAAGGCTAGTATTTATAGCAATTATGAGAGGAGAGAGAGAAGTTAAAGCTCAAGAGTCACTAAGACACTTGTCAAGCAAGGAGAATGAGTTACAACAACATGAAATCAAGAATGAAATAGGTTCTTTAAAGAAAATAAGGATAAATGTCTTCCAAATCATCAAACTTATACATATGGGTTCTCCTACATAATAAAGGTTTAGACACCTCTTTTTATATCCCATAAACATGCTTTAATCATCATAATAGATCATCAAAATCTAGGAATGAAGATGACCACCCTTTAGGAAATAGACCTAGACCTTATTAAATGTGTTTACCTACAAATTTTTGGTTTAGACCTTATTGAGGACCCTCCATAACTTTGAGATAACTTAAAAACATCAATTATATCTCCATAAACATGATTCAAATCATTATAATTCTTTCCAAATGCTAGGACTAGAAGTAGCTCCCTATTTGGAGTTAGCCTTGTATCATATTCACTAGGTTTGGCTACAAACCTAGTTTCCCAAACCACCCTATCTAGTTTCAAACCCTAATGTTTCTTCATGTGTGTCTCAATTCCTCCAATCACCTTGATGGGTCTCTAAACCTTTTGGCTCATCCTATATCTTCAATTCCAAAACTTGCAGGGTTCATTGCAAGGGGAAAGTGTCCCCTATTTCAGACAAAAATGGGTACTTCACCAATTTGTATCAAAAAAAAAACCATGGGAGGGTCTTATATAGGTTTCAAGGATACTCTCCATAAAAATTTATCTCCTAAATCAGTCATTTAACCCTCTAAAAGTCTCAAAATACAAGGTAGACTAGTCAAGTGATGACTGTATGCAAGATTTCCTTGGTATAGACTATGTTTGCTTATTTTTGGACTCCTTTCCTTGGTGGATTTGAAATATTGAAGGTAAATTCAATGTGAAAAAATCATGGTGTATATTTTTAAAAACTATTTATCACTTGATCTTACTATAAATCATCTCCTTTACAACTTCAAGTTGCAACAAGAATCCTCTCTACCTAACTAACTATGACAACTTCTTAGGGTCTACTGTCAGTATGTATGTGCATGAATTAGGCCTTAAAAATATTGAATGAGATCCATTTTTAGGTTTTATATCATATCATCATGTGTTAATCATGTGTAAATCTTCCTTACCTTGCCTTGTTACCATGATCTTCAAGAATGAGCCTCTTTAGGTGTTGACTAAGATATTACACTTTTACCCCTACTGTAGGTGATCATGGGCCAATTAGCCTAATAAAGTCATTGTAAATCATTACTATAGTTTCCTTAGATAATATTTAACCTAACTGAGTTCATTATTTTTATTCATGAGTACTACCAACATCTAAACACTCTCAATCTCTTACTACCTGCTTGTCGGTTGAGATATTTCATTTTTTGACCTTGCCTAGAGGTATTTATAGCTTAGGAGAAGCCTTGAAACATTGAATTAGTTATATTTAAATATTATTAGGTAATTATATAATTTTAAGGATTTAATTCATGATTTGGGTGTAATAATCAACAAAGGACTTCATAATTCACTGTCATACCATAATAAAAAATGTTGAAGTAGATGCAGCCCTGTAGATGTATGTACTAGCTCTCCTTGACTTTGTCATGGAAAATGAGGGTCTCATTTAATGGCTTCCATGTTTATTTGATAAAATTTATATTTAATATCATTTATTTCTCAATGATTTAGTACCTAAACTCCTCCTTTGAAAGACATGGAAAATAGGTGTATCTCAGACCTATTATACAGATAGGGTATGAGCTTGGGAAGTCAAAGACAACTTATACTCTCCTCTGATGGTATATATATTTTATAAACATTATTTATTTATAATCCAAGTAATTTAATCATGGATACATGCCTTTGTATTATGGAATTGGGTAAATATATTGTTGGAGTCTCAGTCTTGTAGATGTTATTGATCAAATTTAGTGTTTTATAGGCACTTTTGAGAGCCTTCAAACATCATCTTCCACTTTTCCTTCCTCCTTCAAACTTATCAAAATGTTTCTTCATGCTAGAGATAATAATAAAATATCATTATAATGAATGAAAATTATTGGGGAACATATCATGAGAGTTTTGAAACAACCCCTTAGACCTCTATCTACACTTTTCAGGGACAAAAGGCCAAAACATAGATTGACTACTTGGGATAGTTCCTCAATGTCATAATGAGTTACCAAATAATGAATAATGTTTATTAGGATAAAATAAAACTTTAAAAATATCATGAGGGTTCAAAATTGATAATATCCTACCATAAAACACCCTTGTAGCTCTGTCTAAGATAATTGTGGATGTAAAAGAGTAGTTTGCAAGCATACACAAGCCTAAAATAGGCTTATTGAGTTCATGAAACTTCAAAACCAAGAATATAGTGATAAAACCTATGGATAGGCCCTGAGAAACATATGAAACAATACATCTTGTCAAATCAAAGCATAAAAATTAAAAACTACGTCAAAAGGAGATCCCTAATGGATGAATACGCATGAAAAACTACATGGCTTCTTAGCAATGGTTCATAAAGGAGGAGCCATAAAAGTCAAAATTAGTATCATGGATTCAAATTTGACCATACCTCTTTCAATCCCCAAGATCACTCCTCCCAACTTTACCTATACAACTTGTACCAAGGATGCAAAGTTAACTCTCCTTGGCTTGTAAAGGAAAAAAAGAAGAAACATAAGTAAAATTTGATCCATCTTACCTTTTATATACAAAACATGTGTGGTAAATATATTATGGAGATGAAGAGGCACATTCCCACATTTTTATCTGAATGTGGACTTCCCAAGTCTATACAAGTACCATTAAGGGGTTGATTTTGAGGAGTTTTCCCTATTTTCATGCATGAAACTACTTCTTGAACTAAATCTGACTACCTCCTAGCATATTATGACTTAATCCATGTTATATTCTTGTTTTTGATAGATATTATCCCTTGGAAATTCTATACAAGTCATTAAATGAAACAAAATGTGACCAAAAAAGGTATTTTGCATATGAGACATGGTAAAGGACCAATTTATGACCTAGGAACAACTTAGAACATCTAAATGACCATATTAGGATATTTTTAAGTTAATAAGAACCTTTGACCATTTTGACTAGGGTTTACCAAAGTTGACTTTGGTTGACTAGACAAGTACAAGGAAGATAGGCTTAGACCAAGCCTAGAGTAGGGATGGGTGAGGTTTTTAGACACACATGAGACATTTTTAGACATATGGGAACTTGTAAAAAGTTTATATACGTAGGGGTTGACCAAATTTGACTAAAATTCAAATTTGGTCAATACTTTTGGCAATTTTTAGGGGTAACATGCTTTCCTATGTTAAGAACCAGTAGCCTTATCCCATCTTTTAAACAAAGGGAGTGAGATGCACTTTTAAACAATAGGATTAGACCTTTACTTGACTAACAAGACAAATTATTGACATCAAAACACATGGAGGAACGACACCACACACCAAGACCAAGTAAACACATAAAGCAAAAGGCACATTTGTGTTACTAAGCACATAGGGAACACAAGACACAATAGATAACAAACTAACTATGTATATCTAACCAAACATACCTCCCTTCCTAGATCAAAAGGAAAGTATCTTGAATCTACCTCTTCATGAGATGAATGAGGATGCCAATCATGTGTCTTTCTTGTTACTTAGCTTGGCATGTCCTTTGATGGAGTCATCTCAAACAAGCCTCCAAGGTAGAAGAAGTCTTTTTGATCTTGGAAACATGCTTCATACTACTATCCCCCTATCTAATCATGGAAAATTTTCATCTCTATGCATGGGACAACTTGTGGGAAGTCTATGTCTTCTTGAAGGACCTCATTGCTCTTCTCATTTGTTGTAACCTCTTCAAAGCCTTCGAAAAGTCTTGTATCATGACATTCTATGAGTGTTTCTTGTTCAAACTCCTTCTTGGTGTTTGTATGAGTAGCTTCACATGTGATTTTAGAACCAATATTCAAGTCATCTTCAAAATCTTCATAGTCATCATAGATTGTTCCATCATGGTTTGGAGTTTCTTGATGGTGATACCTATCAACACATGTTTATTTCTCAACATCTCAGGCTTATTTTCCTAGGATTCTTATCTTCTTACAATCCTCATATTTATTGAGTATCTACATATAGGTGTTTCCCATGTCTTCTTCTTGATGTAATGGAAGATTCAGCTCTTCAAGTTTTGTTTCTTCAACCTTAGGAGACATAAGTACTTCATTGGAAACCTCCTCTTTCTCATCTCCAACATCTCCATAGTCAATATAAATAGGAGACTCAAAAAAATAAAACACTTCCTCTTTAATACTTGAGATATCTTGAAGGACCTTAGCTTGTATCTCCCTTGTTTCAACCTCTTTGATCTCTCCTTATTTGGGTTCCAAAAGAAACCCTTCCAAGGCCTCTTCCTCCACATAATAAAGGTATTATTCTTCATCATCACAATTTGATGTTTCCTCATAAGAGTTTATCTCTTCTTCATCTTCAACCCAATCTAAAATTTCCATCTCATTCTCTCTTTTAGTGATGCTAATACTAGGCATCTCAAAACCAGAAACTTTAGCCCAAGAAGGCTTTAAAGGAGCAATGTATTCCTCACCATTAGAAGGGAAGAATGGATCAACTAGAGGAGGTGTAAAGATGGGTTCAATAGGTTCATTAGATTCAAGATTCTCTTGGATATATGATATCTCCTAAATTTTGAGTTCTAACTCCTCAACTATTTTGGAAAGGTTTTCTTGAAATAGCTTATCTTGGGGGGAAATAGGATCTTCATTGAGAAAGGAAGTAGGAGGAAGTTGACATGAAGGTAAAAATGCTTCTTAAGGAAGGGTGGGAGAGATTTGAGTAGGTTCAAGTTTATTTTAACTTCTTAACTCTCCACTTAGACATTATTTATCCTTCTTTCCATAAGCTACCACTATTTCTTTCCACCTTGGGAAGCTAGGCTTAGAGGATTCTTCATGAGGCTAAGATATAAATGGAGGAGTAAATGATAAACTTATTAAACTTGGGGTTTCCTTGGGCTTATCATATTTTATCCCACTTGGGAAAGTAGGCTTAGGGACCTCATTTTTTATTACCATGATGGATTATGTCAAATGGTGGTTTTCCAACTCAATCTCCTTGTCAATATGGGACTCTAACATCAATTTTCTTCTCTCAAAATCTTCTCCAATCAGGTTATGAGATTGATCAATTTGCTTAATAATTGTGTCCTCCTTCATTTGGCTACTCTCTTGGATGGACCTCTAAGAAGGAAAACTTTGGGGAATACATGAAGGACTTGGGGAATTTTGAAGCATGGTTGGATTAGTATTTTGAAAAGTCATAGTTGACACACTTGAAGGATGATGTGGGATGTATTAGAGCTATCAAGACTGAGTTGGTTCATGAGTTTTCAACCTCTCTTATATCTATAAAATCATACCATAAACATCAAGCTTTTCACCCATAATTCCTTACTAATTATCTCTCTTAATGGGCATTCATTATATTTTGACTTACTCCAAAGCATCCCTCACACTCTTGATACAATCACTAGGTATGACTTGACCTCAACCATTTCTAGTATCAAGGTCTAACATATAGTATTTTTAGCCAATGAGAGTCTTCTTAAAAATTGCAATGGACTGCCTTGGAGAAAAACTAGGTGGAAAATGTGAAGCAAAATCTTGATAGGGCTGATTATAGGCAACATATGATTGATAGGGATCATGACAAGGTTGGCCAAGGACTTGTTCATATTGAGAGGAGTGGGCAAAGATGGATATGTCTCCCCAACTTGTGTTAGGACAAAGTCAACATAAAAATAATCCATGAATCATTCATGAGATGACCATATAATAATAAATCAACCTCAAATAGAGTACCTAGACTAGTTGACTAGTAGATTTATGTTTGGAGTCACCATTGGTGCTTAGTGAAATTACCTCCAAAAGCTGACATCTTGAGGAGAACACCAAAATGTCTCAAATTCTTGGAACAAGTATCCCATCAAGTGTGCCAAATATTTTTATCACTTGAACTTGTAACCCTTGAGGAGATGACAAGTCTCTCCTCATTCAAGTGGCACAATGGAATAACCTCAGGGCTGTGGGTGACCCAAATTTGGGGTGGATCCCTAGATTAGGGCTAGTTCCCTTGATGTATCACTATAGATCAAACCTAATAATAAATTTTGGGGGGTGAAAAGGGAGAAGGATAATTGAAAACAAATATAATATAGTAAAGGTGATACACCAAATATATGGTCAACTTACACCACTTACAATGCACTTGGAAACAAGGAGAAGCCTATACATACACTTCATCCAATTGAACACTCCTCTTCTACATCAATGTTTCAAGCATGGGGTATTAAAGAGATTTTAGGATAGGAGGAATTAGAAACTATGTATTCTATAAAAACTAATAAATTAGCTACTCGCCATACCTACAATCCACATTAGACACTTCTTGTTGACTTGCAAAAGAGAGCCTTCAACTACACAAGGCATTAGGAAGGATAACATATCAAGGTAAGAAAAATACACTTTTACAAGACCAAAAAACATATAATTCACTTCATGAAGTCATGAATGAGGTAAAATATAAATATTTATTAGTTCAAGGCAAAAATTGAGTAGGGCTTCACCATACTCATGTGGAGAGATCTGTACAATAGCCAAACAGGCTAGTATTTATAGCAATTGTGAGAGGAGAGAGAAGGTGAAGCTCAAGAGTCAATAAGAAAATTTTATAGTGATGAGGAGGAGTTAAAATACAATTTAATCAAGAATGAGATAGGTCCTATAATGAAAATAAGAAAAAATTCCTTCCAAATCATCAAACTTTTCCATATGTGGCATAGATGTTCTTTTATTTGCACATGAAACTATCCTCATGATTTACCTTCACAAAAATAACTCATCACTAAGTAGGGTTAGGTATAATTATTGATATAATGAGGAGGGGTTACTAAAAATACCTTACATGTATTGGAATGGTTCCTAATCATCCACATTCTTCTATCCATGAGCAATCATCTCCAATAGTTACAAATGACTCATTCTCATGCACCTCTCACACTTGAAATTAAAAATCCTTCCAATTCTAAAATTTAATCCATGAAAAATGAGGAATGACACCTATAAATAGTTTCAAAGTCATTAGGTTCATGAATCAAGCCTTAAAAGGCTTTCCAGTTGGAGTTTCACCTTTTTTACTAAGTGTTCACTGCTTGTTCACTGTGACTAGCTAAGATGAAGGAGATGGTAAGCATATTGAGGAGATTATATAAATTAATATATGAGAATGGGGAACTATAAAAATTCCTAATATTTATCATAAAGGTGGTTTCATCCTTTAAAGCTTCTCCATATATGCAAAACATATAAATTTATCAAGAAAATCCCTATTATACACCATCCATACAAGTAGGGTACAAATAAATTTCATGGGGAGGATACTTAAACAATCCTATATCACCTCTAATTATATTCATGTCCTCTTTACCCCATTTTGATGATCCATTTTCAATCTTTTATCCATCAGGTCCTTAAGGAGGGTTTTGTGAGGGTTTCTATGATTTTCAGGTCTTAGGCATTGTTCATAGAGTTGGCACATTGAATATATAAAATAATGACACTAAATGAATCTTAAGTACCCTTAATAAAATATATAATCACCTTGGGGTCCAATTCAAATATTCATGAAAGTTTCAAGCATCTTAAAATGGCCAGTCATACCTTTTCCATGCATTCTATAGGGTTCATTGCCTTCAAGCCCAAAAATGTATTATTGGTGGGTTATATTGCATAATAAAGGTTAAGAAACATATTTATATATCCCATAAACATTATTAAATCATCACAATATCTCATCAAAATCTAGGAATGAAGATGACCACCCTTTAAGAAATAGGCCTAAACCTTATTTAGTGTGTCTGCCTACAATTTTATGGTTTAGACCTTGTTGATGACCCTCCATACCTCTAAGATAAATTAAATTAATCAATTTTACCTCCATAAACATTATTAAAATCATTATAATGTTTTACAAATGTTAGGACTAGAAGTAGCTCCCTATTTGGAGTTAGACTTACACCTTGTTCACTAGGTATGGCAGTAAACCTAGTTACCTAGACCACCCTATCTAGTTTCAAAACCTCATAAAAGGTTATTAATGTTTTTATCAACTCTTTAAATCACCTTTAGGGGTATCTAAACCTTTTTTATCATCCTCCATCTTCTATTCTAAAAATTGTAGGGTTCATTGTAAGGGGAAAGTGCCCCCTATTTGAGACAAAAAAGGGGGAACTTCTCATATTTATCTAAAAAAAAAACCATGGGATGGTGTTATAAAATTTTAAAGGATATTCTAAAAAAAAATTTATGTCTTAAATCAGTCATTGGACCATTTAAAAGTCTCAAAATCTAAGGCAGACTAGTTAGGTGATGACTATATGCAGTATTTCCTTGGTGTAGATTATGTTTGCTTATTTTTGTACTCCTTTCATTAGTGTATTTTAACTATTTAAGGTACCTTAAAGGTTAAAACATCATGGTATATATGTTTATGAACCATTTATCAATTAATCTCACTATAAATCCTCTCCTTTATAGCTTCAAGTTGCAACAAAAATCTTCTTTACCTAACTGACTTTAACTTCTTCTTAAGGTATGTTGTAGGTATGTATGTGCATGAATTAGGCCTCATGAATCTTGAATGATCTTCCATTTTAGTTTTAATATCATATAATCATGTGTTAATCATGGTTAACTCTTCCTTACCTTGCCTTGTTACCATGATCTTCAAGACTGAGTCTCTTTAGGTGTTGACTAAGATATTACATTTTTACCCCTATTGTAGGTGATCATTGGTCAATTATCCTAATGAAGTCATTATAAATACTTAATATAATTTTCTTAGATAATATTTCAACTAATTTAGTTCATTATTTTTATTCATGAGTACTACCAACACCTCAACACCCTCAAGCTCTCATTCTTTGCTTGTTGGTTGAGATATTTCATCTTTTGACCCTGCCTATAGGTGTTCATAACTTAGGGGAAGACTTGAAACATTAAATTATTTATATTGAAAACTTCTCAGGTAATTGTAAATGTGAATTATTTCATTCATGTTTGGTGTGTACTAATCAACAAAGGACTTCATAAACCACTATCATACCACAATAAAAAATGTTGAAGTAGATGTATCCCTGTAGATGTCTATGCTAGCTCTCCTTGACTTTGTCATGGAAAATGAGGGTCTCTTTTGATGGGTTAAATTTCAATTTGATAAAATTTATATTTAATATCATTTATATCTCAATTATTTAGTACCTAAACTCTTCCTTTGTAAGACATGGAAAATAAGTCTTGGCTGTAGGTGTATCTCAGACCTATTATACGGGCAAAGTATGAGCTTGAGAAGTCAAAGACAAATTATAATTTAATTTTATGGTATCTATAGTTTCTACACATTATTTTTTCATCATAAAATTCATTTAATCATGGATACATTCATTTTGATTGTGGAATTTGGTAAAGAGCTTGTTGGAGTCTTAACCATGTAGATGTTATTAATCAAATTTAGTGTTTTATAAGCTCTTTTGAGGGCCTTCAAACATCATCTTCCACTATTCCTTCCTCCTTAAAAATTAGCATAGTGTTCCCTCATGATAGAGATAGAAATAAAGGATAATTATAAAGTATTGAAAGTATTTGGGAACATATCATGAGAGTTTTAAAACAACCCCCTAGACCTCTGTCTACACTTTTCAACGACAGGAGGTCAAAACATAGATTGGCTATTTGGGATAGTTACTCAATATCATAATTAGTTACCAAAGAATGAATCAATTTCATCAAGCTAACATAAAACTTTTAAAATATCATAAGGGTTCAAACTTGACAATATCCTACCATACAAGACCCTTGTAGCTCTGTTTGAGACAACTGTGGATGTAAAAAAAGTAGTTTGTAAGCATAAACAAGCCTAAAAGAGGATTATTGAGTTCATGAAACTCCAAAACCAATAATATAGTGAGAAAAACTATATATATGCATTGATAAACATATGAAACAATCCATCTTGTCAAATCAAATCAAAAATTTCAAAAACTAGCTCAAAAGGAGACCCCTCATGGATGAATAAACATAAAAAAACTACCTGGCTTCTTAGAAATGGTTCATAAATGAGGATAAATTAAACTTATACTTATTTCCATGGATTTTAAGGTAACTTTGACCTATTTTAACACCCACTATCACTCCTCTTAGCTTCACCTGTACGGCTTCTACCAAGCATGCAAAGTTGACCCTCCTTGGTTTGAAAAGGTAAGAAAGAAGAAATAAAAGAAAAATTTGATCCATCTGACCTTTTATATAAAAAATAGGCATGGTAAAGACTTTATGGAGATTAAGAGGCAAATTCCCACATTTTTAGTTGAAGGTGGACTTCCCAAGTCCATATAAGTGCTATTAAGGGGCTAATTTTGAGGAGTTTTCCCTATTTTCATGCATGAAACTAATTCTTGAACTGACCCTAACTACCTCCTAACATATTATGACTTCATGTTATATTATTATTTTTGATAAATATGATTCCTTGGAAAGTATGTACAAGTCATTAAATAAGCCAAAATGTAACCAAAAAAGGCATATTTGCATATGAGACATGGTAAAGCACCAATTTATGACCTAGGAAAAACTTAGAACATCTAAATGACCATATTAGGATATTTGAAAGGTAATTTGAGCCTTTTACCATGTTTTACTAGGGTTTAATAGTGTTGATTTTGGTTGACTAGACAAGTATGAGGAAGATAGGCTTAGACCAAGGCTAGAGCAGGGATGGGTGAGGTTTTTAGACACACATGAGACCTTTTTAGACATATAGGAACTTGTGAAAAGTTTCAATATGTAGGTTTTGACCCAATTTTACTAAAATTAATTTTTTTTCAATAATAACCTTTCCATTTATAGATCTAAATGATTTTCTTTCACTCTAAACAATCACCTAATCAAACATAGAAACATAGACAAACCATAGTTGTATACATAAAGGGAGTCGATTACTGATATTATTTATATTTTAAAGTTTAAAAGCAGTCACTTTTCCTCTTCCAAAATAGAAAAAAAATCATAACTTACATCTCTTGTTTTCATCTTATCAATCCATTAAAAATAAAAGGGGTTTGTTTGTAGTAAGTTGGAAAGGTTGAAAAGCTAATCTAGTTTGTTTGTGGACAAGAAAATACATAGAAAATATCTTATTGATGTTTTTAAAATCATATCGCTTATCATATTAGTTTCATTCATATATTCAATTCATAAACATAGTTTATTTCATACAAAAACATCTCATCTAATTTACATATAAGTAGAGCTAGGAAAAATTAGCATCTTGCATACTAGCAAAGGTTCCTTCTTTCCTTCTTTGTATATATTAAAAATATTGAAAAGGATTAAAAAAGAGTTTTTATTTCATTTACTTCTTTCTTTGTTTTTATTTTACTTTTAACACTTTATTTTTAGTAAATAAGCATTTACTTCTACAAAAACAAGAAAAGTCCCAAAATAGCTAAAATAGACAAAAATAGTGTCAAAAGCCTTGCTAACAGACACAAATTATATACAAATTCTTATCAATTCAAGTAAGAAAATACATCCTCCATAAGCCTTATCCATCTACATAAGAAACATATATAAATAATTGCTTCAACATTCTAACAAACACACTTTACAAGCCATCACCTAAAAAATTTCATAAGCTTTTCCCTATATTTTCTGTAGTCTTATTTAGATGACCCTCCCTGAGATACCAGGTCTTGTTTATCATGATATATTCCCTAAAGTTAGATAACCTAGTCTCACCATCATTTCACAATATAACATTAGCACTAACTTGAGACATGAGGTATTTCATTCCACTCCTATTCCTCACCTCATCATAGATTTTTTAGTCACATTAGAAGAACAAGAATACATCTCCAATCTACCTATCATTATCCTCCATCAGAATAGAGGACATAAACATAATGTTATATAGGACTAGTCTCTCATCCATATCTCATTTTTCTCCTCTAGTCTAGCCTCATATTATATCATTCACATTGAGTGTATGGCATTAGCTAGGCAAAGTTAACCCAATAGAGTGGAAATTTTCCCATGAGTTATACAACTGATCTCCCTCCTTTTCTTAAACCTAGTATTGACTAAGAACTTCACCTTCTTATGATATCAAAGATTGAAGGAAATTGAAGCACTATTTATACACATCTCAATGCTTTTAATGAGTATCAAGACACTATTGAAGTCTTTTGGTTCCATCATGAGAATTCATTTCCACCACCTATCCCAAATCCCATTCCACCAAATAATCAAACAAACCCCTAGCCCATTCATTATGTCATCTACCTTGACTAGACCTCAAAGATTTCAGTGCATATTTTAGCATGTGCTAATTCACATGCATATAAATTGGTGAACCCAATGTGAAGTACTTCATCCATTATGTACCCCTTTATTCATATTATCCTTTCATTTCATCATCTTCCCTCCTTTCATTTATTTTGTGGGTATCTATATACCCCCCTAATACGTCTAGATAGGATATTGGTGGATCTCTTGACCTGGGGGGATATAGGAGAATCCACATTAGCTCTAGCAAACCTTCATTGATGAGTTATAATAATCTAGGTTTTGAACTAATGTAGAATACTAATCTTATGATTACTCCCTTCCCAATACTAAGACAAGGATCAAGGTTTTTATTTAAGTGATACGTGACATATATTAAACCACAAATAATAACCCTGAATCTAACACCATGACCCTCATAGGTGGAGGCACATTCACTCTTTGTGTAGCCACCAAGCCATCCATTAGCTTTAAAAACCTAGATATAGAAAGTATCACCAAATATGATTAGTACCTAATAAGGATTCATCACTTAGAAGATGAGGTCAATCAAATGCAAGTTGATACCGACCTCCTTAGTGAGAATCAAAACAACTCCAACACACTACCATTAACCACATGCACTACACCATGGGGGGCCACCTTGAACCATCCCCTTCATTCCACCCCATCTCATTCATCTACTTGTCTTACCATAGATACCCATAGGCCCAACACCAATGTCAAACTAAACCAACTCATTAACACCCTAGTGGGTCATATTAATGACTTAGAAAAAAATAAACAAGATATAGGTCAAGGGATGGGCCCAAGGCCCCCCACACCAAATTATCCAAGATGAGGTTAATCAAATTCAAGTTGATACCCACCTCCTTAGAAGGAATCAAAACAACTCCAACCCACTACCATTAACCACATGGACTAAACCATGGGGGGCCACCTTGAACCATCCCTTTCATTCCATCCCATCTCATTCATCTACCCCTCTTACCATGGATACCCATAGGCCCAACACCAATCTCAGACCGAACCAACTCATTAACACCCTAGTGGGTCATATTAATGACTTAGAGAAAAATCAACAAGGTATAGGTCAAGGGATGGGCCTAAGTCCCCCCACACCAAATCATCCCTCCTCTTCTCCCATCCAAATAGTAACTTACCTAACATCACAATAAAAAAATTACATGTTCCCACCACCATAGGAGTACAACTAACACAAAATCATGTCTCTCACCAACCCCTGGTAGATATCCTTACTCACATGTTCCCCAACCCAAATACCTCCAAGACTTATTTATCTTATCAAATACCTATTCAAAATCTAGTCGGGAATGTATACATGTAAATTACACCATTATAAACTATGTAGTAACCAATAACCTACTATTATCCAAACCTCCAAGCCAAGTTCCTCCCATGTATAATGTCCCCCTATAGATAGGATATGTCCCACCTCATGTGGCATTAGGTTACACATAAACTACACATATCCCACCATAGTAAATCACCATTCCTCCTACATCTAACAACCTCCCTTATTAATTCCATATGCATTCAAAGTCATCCCATCCAAATAACTACTTTCAAGTCTATTCCACTTCACCCTATTAGGCTTCCTCTTTTCCCTCTCTAAAAATTATCAAAATATCCCCTACATGGCTCCCCATTTTAACCTGAATCTAACTACAACTACAATGAAATCTAGCAACATGGGGAGCTATGCCAAATATCTCAAAGAGCCTATAAATACAAATATATGGGGATTCTTATTCAATGCACCTACCTGATCTTCCTACATTCAAATGGGAAGGGGATCCCAATGCACACGTAAAAGCTTACATAACCATTATCAGGGAACTCCTACATTAGGATGGGGTTGTAGCAAATATCTTTCCCAAGACTCTCGAGGGGATAACACTTGACTAGTACTACGACCTCCTTAAGGGGTCCATACACTCTTCCCACCAACTTATGGTTGAGTTTGTCAAATCCTTTGACATGAATAAACTTCTAAATACTAGCATATGTGATTTATTACATATCAAGCAGGAATATAATGAATTGACTACCCATTTCATCATAAGATGGTGACAATTCTTATACTCTTTTGATAGTGTACCCAATATGAACTAACGTGAATTATACAATATTTTCCTTTATTCCCTTAATAAGAAAACAAGGGAAGACATCCATAAGTTCCCATACCTATCATATGAAGAGGCCCTTAATAACATGATGTACATTAACTAGGTATCCATTGACAATGGGTGATGAACTTATGGGACCAATGGGCACATCATTAGACTTGATGAAACTAATGGGGGATCTCAAAATGCAAACCCAAATAATGCAAATAACCAAAGCTCCAAAATTTTGAGCTGTAATATTAATACTACCACTAATGGCATCTTTGATTAAACCAAGAAGTAAAACCCTATAAATAATAGTCAATATCAACCTAAAAATAACACCAACACTATAACATAAGGGTTAGGAATCAAATTCCCACTCTCACCATTCTTGTTATTAATTTCAACTAATCACCCCCTCATAATATGCAATGCCAAAATCATAACCAACACTAGTACTAATAAAATTAACAATATCCCTAGTTCTAAAACCAAAACTACTACCTATGTAACAACCAATACAGGTTTTAATAGCCAAGACAAAACATGATACCTAAGAACTATGACCCCAATGTATATTGCCTCTTCCATATTGTCATGGGTCATGATACTCAAAGTTTTAGAGAGTATAACAAGTTCATATAAAGGCTCTCGAAGGACCAAAGGAAAACATTCATGGATATGTTCCTAGAAAATGCTAATGTAAATACCCAAACCAATTCAAATGGTCTTGTTGTTACTTATAACTAGAACCTACAAATGTATCACAACCCTTTCCCCAAACACTAGACATAACTTACTAAAAGTAAAAAACAACTAACCCATAGTGTCACCCCATTCAACACAACCAACCTATGATGGTAGGCACTCATGATGCCTAAGGGTGGGACACCTATCTAGCATCACTCCTCCCCCTTAATCTTAGATTAACCACATTTATCTATAAATGTTCCCATTTATTCAAGAGTCATGAGATATTGGCTACTTCTTTGATATATGAAGCCTTACACTTGAATCTAAACTAGCAAGGAGAGGATATCTAACCTTATTACTACAAGTATGGATCTACAACTATGTGAAGAGATCCATGGTTGATGATGAAGTGACTGTGAACATCACCCCCTTTTCTTTCCTAAAAAAAATTGGTTATAGGGAAACCAAGTGTTCTACAACATGCAACACTTTATGAGGATATGATAGTCTCAAATATACTTCCATCAAGACTATCATACTTCCAGTCACCTTAGGTCCCAAGATGATACAAAAGGAGTTCTATGTCATAGACAAGGACACCAATTATAACATGATATTGGGAAGGCTCTAGATACATAAAATTAAGACTATTCCTTCCATCTTTTTCCAATAAGTCTAGTTCTTACACTTAGGGAAGGTTTTTGTATCTCAATGGGATATTAAACCTTTTGATATGTTGCAAACTATCATGCACAAACAACCTAGGTTACACATTTATTATCACTTACCTATTAGTGGGGTCATGAAGCCCTTGTAATTGGTTTATGTTACTAGATCCTCAAATCTTAAGTTTGTCATCATAAATAAAGGGATGAAAATACCCTAGGCCTTATTAAAATATAAATAAAAAAAGGACTTAACCACAACTAAAAAATCCATGACTTAGAACCAATCACCAATGTGGAAATTTCCACCATGTCTATCACTAAAATCATCAGTCTCCTAGAGAAGGATACTCCTCTCATTCTCCCATTTGATCCATGAGTAGGTACCTATGACTTTTGTAGGCCTCAAGGTTAGTAACCTCAGGAGTGGTTAACCAGCCTCCCACACTTTATATGGTAGAAGTGTTTATGGATGAGGAAGTTCCCCTCCACAACAACTATCTCAATAGTCATCACCAAGGCCAACTAAGGGCCAAACATAGGGAAATAAATCATAACATACACTCCACTCTTGTCACTTTTGAATCACTTTAGAGTATATTGGTAGACCCCACCATGACAAGATCAAACAACTTTTCTAGGGTCTATGATACATAAAAATTACTCCCTCTAATTATGTTGGCTATCCTCTTTCGACCCACACCTGGTCTCATCTATTACTACAATCAAAACCCACGTATGGTTAACTAAGTATTTCACCCTCCCTAGGTCATCCTAATACACATGGATGAGGCTCACACCATGTCTATCAATAAAATAAATATCAACATTGGAACCCATGATTATCCATAGATTTTTGGATTAAAACATTTATCATCTACTACAAAGGAGGAAGACCCCAAAAAATTGTTAGATGACTTATTTCAATATTTCCTCCATATAATGATGGTAAAAATAATGTTTCCCATGTCCTATCCATAATATTTTAAGTTACATGACTATACCCATCCATCTATTCCACTAAGGAAAAATCTTAACTACATTAGCATACTCCCTACACCCAAATAGAACCGTAACTATGATAACATACTCCCCACCCAAAAAGAGAAGCCAATCAAACAATATTTCAAATTTTTGTAAGTCCTCACCTATCTTAATCCAAATATTAGAATACAACCTTTCAAGTCCCCAAAATATCTTCCATTCATTCATATACAACACAAAATTGGGTTATCCACACCCTCATAGGATTTATTATTTTCCCCACACAAGGGATGGGTTCATCATCTTCACAAGTTTCATAGCTAAGAACCCTAAGGGAGATTCCTTGATTTATTCAACATTCACATGGTTTAAATATTAGAAAACCAAGAATTCCCACCTGATGGATGACCTTTTCTACACATGATCAGTGGCTCCTACACTACAACAAGACCAAGTGATGCCTAGGCAATGGGGAAAGATTCATCCTAATTTCCCTTAAAGGACGATTTATGCCTTTCAAGTTCAAGTTAGACTTTGAATTTATAGATAATAAAGTTGAGTACAAGGTTATATTACTTGGTATGCTCATTTTGAAGTGCCTAGGTGTTACAAATTTAAGAATCTAGGGAGATTCATAGCTAGTTATAAACCAAGTATCTACAGTCTATTAGACCAAATTTGAGCACCTCCATTTGTAAAAAACTTATATCTATGAGGTTACTAAGAAATTTTATTTCATTTCTATCAAATTGATCCATAGAGAAATCAACTAGATTTCTGACTCTATGGATGCCTCATCTTCATGTTTCATCCCCCAACTAACGATCCTAAACTCATATTTTATAGTCTTAATCAAGGTGGAGCCTCTTGTAAGCAAGAATCCTAACGACGAAATAGTCAACTAGGTAAAATAGTATGAGAACCCTCTTATCATTTATCTTGATGATAATGATGAGTCCATCCTCAAATTATAATAAGCTTATAATGACCTACCCTCAATCCATCATAAGAGAGTCTTCTTGCTTACCTATTATCCTAAATTATCCCTTGGAACTGAGTTTCATGAGTCCTAATGACATGTGGAGCATTACCTCTCCTATGATGATGAACACAATGTAATCGACATTAAGAGTGAATACTCTGACCTTCTCCTAACTCTTGATGTATGCAAGGAGGTAAATGCATCCCTCATTGAGGAAACTATTGACATTAATATTAGAATGGAGAACCCTAAACTCCTTGATCTATGATATTTTATCTATGAACAAGAGGTGGAAGACCAAAATAAACTCCTCAAAGAGCTTTTTAAATCCTTTGCTTTCTCCTATACTTGTTGGATGGTAGAGCTTGAGCTTATTAGAATGCCTAGTTTCTAATGGGGTGTGTGGGGGGATTACCCCCCAATATGGTCACCATAGTAAAATAGAAAAAATCATTGTAAAATATTTTAATTTTATAGTAAATCTAGACCATTAATTATTAGGTCATAGATCTAATGGTAGAAATTATGTTGGTGCATTTTTGCCCTAATATGTAACCCTCCCTTGATATGAAGGCATTGTAATCATGGTATTGCATTTTTTGTGAGTGAAGATAAGATTGTAGTGGATGTATTTTAGGTTTATCCCTTCATTTATTGGACTAAATAAGAGAAGAATTAGTTTTTTCTATGTGGATGTAGCCCATATTGGGTGAACCATGTTAAAGCTATGTCTCATATTATGTTTTTTGCATTTTATTTCTATTTCTATTTCATTAATATTATTTTATGTTATGTATTCCTAAAAATTATAACATGATAGGAATCAATCCCAATGTAGTTATCCAAAATCTAGTTATATCACGTAACGCAAAACTCATCAAGTAAAAAATTAGACCCATCAAACCCAAGGTTTCATTGATGGAAAAGGAGGAAGTCATCAAACTCTTAAAAATTAGCTTCATTAAACTTGTTGATTACTCCAAATGGATGTCTAACATCTTAATAGTTATAAAAAATAATGGTAAGATAAAAATATGCATAGACTTTGAGAACATTAACAAGGCATGTCCAAAGTATGATTTCCCTTCCTATATATTGATGTCATTAGTGACACTCCTATGGGATATGATCTACTATCACTCATGGATGGATTTTTAGGATACATCTAAATTCACATCTCTAATGAGGAGCAAAGTAAAACTTTGTTCACAACACCTTGGGGAACCTTTTGTTATGTTGTAATTCCTTTTAGCCTAAAAACATAGGAGAAACATATCAAAGGGATATGATCCACATCTTCCATGAACTCATCCAAAAAATAGTGAAGGTCTATGTAGATGACTTACTTATAAAATCAAGGCAATATGAGGACCATTTAGGAATGTTACACATCATCCTCACATGGTTGATCAAATCTAGAGTCACTCTCAATCCATATAGATGTGTGTTTGGCTTCATTGGTATAAAAATGATAGTGTAAATCATTTCCCAATGTGGGATTGATATTGATCCCACTAATATCTAACTAATCTTAAAAATAAACCATCCCATGGATGAATATGGCATTAGGAAATTTTTAGGAAAGCTAGGATCTATCCATTAATTCATCCCATCAAAAACCTATTCAAAAAGACAATCAACCTAACTTGGATAAGCAATCATCAAGAAGCATTTGAGGTAATATAATGTTTTATTATATCTCATCCTATGTTTATGTAACCTAAGCTAGATAATCCTTTGATACCTTATGTAAGAGTGGTTGAGGTATCTATTGCATGTGTGTTGGCTCAGAAAGATGATGCCAGTAAGGAATGCATGATATATTTCATTAGCCAAACCCTTGTTGATTATGAGACATGATATAATCAAGTATAAAAGGAATGCTTAGCAATACTATTTTTAACCAAGTAACTATAAAACTATATGCTAATTCAAGAAACAAAATTTATTGTGATATATCAATCCCTACAGACTTTCCTAACCTAACCAGCTCTCTTTTAGAAGGTTGGGCACTTTATTACTCTCCTAAGTGATTTTAAATTAACTTATATTAACTAAAAGACTATTAAAGGACAAAACATCACTGATTGGTTAGTTGATTACCCTATAAAGGTTAACATCCTCATTAATAATAATTTACCTAATGAGTTGATATGCTATATAGAAAATCCTGCCATCAGTTCCTCTCCTTGGTACATAGACATAATCAATTACCTGGTAGACTGAACCTATCCCTAAGGTGCCAATTCACAGTAGAGGAGATGTATTCATATTATCACATCCAAAATGTTATCTTAGACACAATAATTTATTGCAAGGCTTTTGATAGCATGTTCCTCTAGTGTGTTGACCAAGAGGAGTCAAAAAATGTCCTCTTCCATTATCACAATGGCATGTGTGGTGGACACTTTAGTGGTGGTCATATGACTGCTTAGAAAATCCATATGATGGGATATTTTTTGTCACTCTAGACCATAATGTTATTGAATATGTATAAATATTCAATAAGTTCCAATATTTTTCACACGAGATACATATTCTCACTAGGGAATTATATCCCATCATCATTTCATGGCCCTATTCTACCTGGGGTCTAAATTTAATAGGTAAACTCTCCCCTACTTCTTCCTATGGTCATCACTTCATCATCATAACGACCTAATAATTTTCCAAATGGTCATAAATGATGCACCCAATGACTATGACTGGATATGTCATTGCAAATTTCATCCTAAACTAGATCCTTTATCATTTCAGAGTCTTGGAGGTCATCATTATAGATAATAGGTCCCCTTTAAAAAGTCCTAAAGTTCAAGAGTAATGTAAAAAATTTAGTATATCACACCACTTGGCCTCCTTATATTATCCAAATACTAATTCCCAATCCAATGCTACCAACAAAACCTTGAAGTCAATCATGGTCAAAACCATCAAAGACTCTAAATGGGATTGGCATTTGTAGCTCTATCCAACACTCTAGGCTTACAAAACAACTATTAAAATGCCCATGAGATCAACTCTATATTCACTAGTATTTTGGGCCAAGGACATTTTTCCCTTAGAACTATAAATACCTATCTTTTTCATCACCCTTTGGGGCCTCTTAAATGAATAATAATATAGAGAGGGGTGTTTGGCTAAGTTGGAGCTCCTAGATTAACATCGGATTACCACTACAAACATTCACATAGATTATAGTGACCACATGTGTAAGTAATATAAAAAATTTGTTAATGAGTGCCTAATTAGTCTTGGATACCTTATCCTTAGGCTCAATAATTGAATTTACGAAAAATAAGAGGGTCATAAATTTAGACCCAAGTGGTTGGGCCCTTAATTAGTAATAAAATATTTCAACAATGGAGCCTATTGGTTATGGACTTTAGATGGAAAAGAGTTTAATGAGTTTGTAAAATATTTACAACTAAAACACTTCTATATCTAATTATTACATATCACCCTATTCTCATTTGCATTACATTTTCATAGGTTTCATATTCACCTACATATCAAATGTGTTGTTTCATGATTATTTAGTTGGTTGGTTCATACAAAATAGAAACTTTTAGAATGTATGATGTAATATCACTCCATTATCATATTACCTTATCAAACTATATAAATTAGTCTCAAAATCATCATGTCACATTTGTCTTTGTCTTAGTTCTTATGATTAGATTACACCTCTTTCCCTTCACCTTCTTGCATAACTTAGAAAAACTATTGGACTACAATGGAGTATTGAAACTTGACTATGATAGAGTCTCCCATTTATGGTGCCTTTATAAAATAAAGCATTATCATGCCTAAAATAAAATAACTTTACCCACCCATCTTGGTCCTCAGTGGTGATCCATTGCTTATTACTAGTTGCATAGGGCCAATGTTTGGGGGTGAAGGCCTTAAAATGGAAAAGTAGATGCTTCTATAAAAATCAAAAGTTTATGCAAATACAATAGTTAAAATTATATGTTTCTCACCCTTTTTAAAACCTTGGTGTCTATCCATCACATCATACTAGTTGTATGGGGTTGGCATTGGGGAGATATACCCTTACTAACCTATATCTATCCTTTGGTGATGATCCCATGTGTCTTTATGGTCACATGAGACTAGGTGTATGAGGTTTCAAAGAGAAGCAACATATAAATTCAAAATCAATGTCAAATCAAAAAGAGTGTCTAAAAATAAAGTTCTTCAAAAGGGGTTGTATATATGTTTATATTTAAATAAAGTAACATTTTCCCATTTACCAGCTCTATCAGTGCAATTTCTCTATAGATGGATCCAATAAAGTCATTTTTTTAATAATTTTATCAAGAAGTACATATTCCCTTTTTATTCTAAGTATTAGTCATCTTCCTTTTTCCTATGAAATTTTTATTTATGGTTCATCTCACATTTATCCTATTAACCCCTTTCATCCTTTGCTACAAATTGAAAGTCATATATTGTGTGAACAAATCGATTAGGTAATCACTTGCAAGATAAGCACTAACATAATCATAGTTAAATATATACATCTATCACATTAATTCCTATACATACATTCTATTTCCACATATACATAAGCATTTTCTTATAACAACATATCAAAAATGAAGAGATACACATAAACATACATCATCACATATCTAGTCCTCTAGAGTGCATAAAATGAGAAATTGATATGAAAATAAAGAATCACATCACATAATGATAAATGAGAGATATGCCAAAACATCCATACACATATCAAGTAAAATTTCAATTTTAGATAATAAAAAAGTTTGATATAATCACCTCCATAGAGGGTCAATATTCCTTAAGGCATATAAAAAAGAACCAACATCTACAATGGTATATAAAAAAATATTCAACAAGTCTCAAAAGCCTATCCTCCTTCTCTAAGAAGTAGTTAAGGTAGAAGAATTTATAGGGATATAGCTTTGATGATGTTTACTATTCATGCCTCCCTCTGATGATTCTTCATTTTCTATAGGTAAGTGTCTAGGAGGATGGCTCCTACCCTAGCCTCCCTCTGATGGAATCCACCCTATCCTGTGACTAGAGGCTCTATCACCTCCTCCTCTCACCATGGTGTCCACCATGGCCTCTTCTCTACTCACCCTATCCAATAGAGTGTTGTTATACATACTCAACACTATCATCTTCTCTAAGGCATGGTACATTAGGGTAAAAACATCCATGACACCCAATCCCTACAAGAAGCCTAAGATCTACCAATAGTTGGTCTAATGTCTGACTAGTGCTCAACTAAAATAAATTTATAAAGGTATCCTTGATTCTCCTCCTTGATGCACCCATATTATTTATAATCACATAGTATAGTGTATAAATTAGATCCAACCGACATCATAAAATTTTACACATGTAAAATCAGCTATGTAACTAGAAGAAAACAAAATATAATCTATAATCACAAATAAAAAAATTAACAATTTACTTGGATCTCCCTCCCATCACTCAAGATGAAATTCATCATTTGTATCCTCCTCTTTACACACACACACACACACACACACACACACACACACACACACACACACACACACACACACACACACACACACACACACACACACACACACACACACACACACACACACACACACACACACACACACACACGCACACACACACACACACACACACATAAGCGCGTGCGCGCGCGCATCCTCTTCTAACTTATCTGTGTTGGGGCCTCTCCTTCTTTATCTCTTGGATTTAATTATTGCTACTATGTAGGGCCCTGTGGTGGTGGTGATGGCAGTGGTGGAGGTGGACCCATATGCTACTACTATCCAACTATAACCTATCCTCCTCCTCCTATGAATGATTGAAAGGCTAGTTAGGTGATAGACACCCCTCTGATAAGTGGGTGCCATGCCATTCACCCTAGCCTCATGGATCTTACCTCAGGTCCCCTATACATAACTCCAAGGATGGGGAGGTTACCCACATAGGACATACTAAACTATTAAGGAACTTGATCCATGGGGTGTGCCTTTATTTGTAGTATCCTATCTCAAACTTGGGTGACTATAATGGCTACTGCAAGATAGAATCCCTCATTGGCCCATTACCTAGCCATGTCCTAGTTTGACAAGGTAATTAAGTATACCCACATCAAAAACTCCATGGTCTAGGTTAATGCATGAAAGGGTGCCATATCTGATGGCCCTAATGTCCTCATATGCCCTAATCAGTACCCCCCTCTAGTAAGGGATCATCCTATCATAGACCTAACCCATAATTATGGTTGGGTGGATAATTAAAAGGGATCCTAGGTGAGAAACTTGATATACATATTTATAGGTCCATGCTAGAATGTTTTAGCTATAGGCATAACAAACCCATCTCTCTTCTATGCGTCACATGATCAGTGACCAATTGTACAAAATCTTATCTTTGCCCTTATCTCCCACTAATTAAGAGGAAAGAATGTTGAAGATGGCCTTCCTTAGATTAGGGATCATTGATTTCTCAACCTAATAAAGTGTCACTCCACACTTCACATACACATTAGGTGTGTTATGGTATCCAAAATGATTTGACCAACTATAGGCCTCACAATGGCTATCAACATTGTAGATAGACACTAGTTAGTCAATCATAGAAAGATCTATAATCTAATACACATATATGAGAGTGATCATACACTCTCTTGAGCCTTAAGGGAACACAAGATTGTTTTATTTAGGGTTGCAATAATTTAATATGTTGTAAAATAGCTAGATAAAAGAGGGGGTGATCCCCACCCATGTTATATGAAGTATCCCCACTCTGTTGAATAAGGCCAAATCATCAGCTATTAGAAGTGATAGGACATGAGGGAACCATTCCTATTCCTGAGCTCTACTATATAGAATATAGGCCCATATAATAATCAAGGAAACCTTAATTTAGTTAGATAAATGAGATTCACCTTTCAAACAAGTAAAAAATCTTCACATTCTCTAAACATGCAAGATTTCCTCAGCTTATAGGTGATGGTTATGAAGCTTCCCTATGATGGTTTCAAAACCACCTTGAGGCAGTGATGTAACTAACCAAAGTAGTTGTGTAACCACCTTAAGATAGTGATATCATAACCACCTTATGATGGTTACATCACCATTATGGTGGTTATGGAACTTATACCCTATATAGGGCATCAAATTTGTAGCCTAAATGATAGTTTTGCTAGCTTCCCATCAACTCCCCAAATTCACTCCCCACCCCAAAAAATAGTCAAATCAGCCCAAAACTCAACAAATTCCATAAATACCAAACCTATCCCCTAATAATGATTACAAAACAAAAAAAATTCAAATTTGTTGGATTTTAACTGAATTTTGATCAAATTTTCAAATTTTGGGCAAAAAAGAAAAAAGTTAACAAAAATTGATTTGGTTGTGATCGACCATGCCTCCCACTAGTATGTTCACCATCCTTTTATCACCCTTATTTTATTGATTTCTTCTATGCTCAAAATGGTCATTGGCTATCTAGAGCTTAGAAATATCTCTTAAGGTAAATTACACAAATGAAATGTTTTGGTCATGTTTTTGAATATATTGAGTCCCAAACTAGCCATTTTAATTTAAAAATTATCCATTTTTATCATGATCTTTTATTTATTGTTTTTTCTCACATGTATAAGTCATATTTCCAAGATATTGTAACTAGTGTTTTTATCACTAACATTTTAACAAGCTTATTTGTTTTCTTGTAGTAAATTTTATGGTTTTGTAGGTACACATGGCTTTGCACCAAGTTCAATCCCATAACGAGATAGTCTAGGTAGTATGATATTCCTCACATGTATGGTATTTAAAAACTACATGTTTAGGTTACACAATTTATTTGTTTTGTTTTTATTTAAAATCACACTTGAATCTCATCTTTTATTTTTAGGTTTCATAGAATCTTGATAGACTTCACTCCTCTATTTGGGTAAGTAAATTAAGTCTTTATAACCTCTCATTTCCTTTCCATACACCTTATTTGGGATTACACCTTTCCAACTCAGACAAGGCACCCTCTCAATGGGGAAATATACATTCATCCAAAAATTACACATTTTGACACTTTAAATACAAATTTGATGATGATGTAATAACCTTTTGTTTCATACTCCATACAAAACTCTCTAGCTCTAATACTTCACTATACATTCATATTCCTCCCTTGACCCCTTTTGGTCCCCTTGGTTCTGACTTTCCTAGATATTTTCACCTTGTTTCAAAAACTGACCATATATGATAAAACTACCACTCCTATTGATGAAATTGCCTTTCTATGTTACAAAACCACCCCTTATTTTATGAAACTACCACAATGGTTATGTAAACTAGGTAGTGGTTTTGATGATAAGAGGTGGTTTTGTAATGGTTAGTGTTAGTTTGGTAACCTTAATTATTAGTTATACAACCACCCTTGCATAAGGCAATAGTTCTATCATAGTTGAAATGCCTCCAAAATTAGCTCCTATTACTTTAGTTTTCACACATTTTTCATAATTAGCATCATGTTTCTTATTTTTATCACTTTGTGTTCTCCTCCAATTAGGCCTAACTTACTCCCTCTTTTATTTTTAATATTCTTTAGTTCCTCTTAAGTTTAACTCACTATCACACTTAGTTGAAGTCCTCCATGCAAGATCCTAACTTTTCCTACAAGAAGGCCAATTTTGCCCTGATTTTAGATCCAAAAATTACAATTATAAGAAGTGATTGAGAAGCTTTTGCAGCCATATCCTTACTATAATTGTTATAATATTTATCTTTTATTTTTTTTGAGTCAACTACATAGTTGAAAGTGAAGAAGTATTCTTGGTGAAAGCAACTTAGCCTTTTCAAGCTAAGACATTAGCCTTCCTCAGTTCAACTTATATCTATTTTTGGATTGTGTCCCCTCTTTTCCCATCTTGTTTCATAGTTTGTGCATGCTCTAGCTAGAGAGTTCCCAAAATTTATACAAGATCATATGGAACTAGCATACTGACAATTCTTCTATCAACACACCACATGAACTTAAGCTAATTTATGTTAGAATCAGGTTAGAATTCTCTTGATTTCTAATATATTTTTATTAGATTAGATTTAGTGTCATTTTTTTTTTGTTAGTTTAGTTTTACAAATTAAAAAAAAGAATCAAATTTGATATTGAATAGATCTACCCCTTTTCATTTGTCTTCTCTACAAAAATATAATTGGTTTTGATTTATGTTTGCATCTCAATAGATTAGTTTCCTTCGTAATTAGTAATACATTTTGTCAATCATCCTAGAAAATATATTAACAAGTCTTTAAATTATTTGCGTCCAAGACAACCTTTCCCTTTCAATATCTAAATGAGTTTTTTTCACTCTAAACAATCACCTATTCAAACATAAAAACATGGACACTCATACGTACATACATACAGGTAGTAGATTACTGATCTTATTTGTCTTTGAAGGGTTAAAATAACTATCATTTTCTTCTTCCAAAATAAAAAAAAGGGAACTTGCATCTCTTTTTTTCATCTTATAAATCCATTAAAAATAAAATGGTTTTTTTTAATAAGTTAGAAAGGTTGAAAAGTTAGTTTTGTTTGTTTGTGGACAACAAAATCCATAGAAAATGTCTTATTGCTACTAATTAAAATCATATCTCTTCTCATATGCCTTGCATTCATAGAATAAATTTATATATTTAGTTTAATTCCTAAAAAATAATCAAAACAAATAAAAAACATCTCATCTAGTTTACATACAAGTAGAGTTAATAAAAATTAGCATCTTGCATAATAACATAGGTTCCTTCTCTTCTTCTTTGCATATATTAAAAACATTGAAAAGAGTAAAAAAGTTTTTTCATTTCATTTACTTTTATATTTGTTATTATTTTACTTTCAACAATTCATTTTCAACAAACAAACATTTACTTCTATAAAACCAAGAAAAATTGAAAAATAAGAAAAAAAACAAAAATAGTGTCAAAAGCCTTACTAACACATTGAAGCCTTATCAAAAGCCTTGATAATCTATGTAAGAAAAAAAATCCTACATAAGCCTTATCCATATGCACAAGAACCATATATCAAATCTTACTTCAACATTCCAACAAGCATACTTTAGAATCAAATGCTTGAACAAACTCATATGCTTTTCCCTGGATTTTGCCTAGTCTTATTTGGATGAGCCTCCCTGAGACACTAGATCTTTTTTAGCATGGTTTATTACCTAGATTTAGATAACCTAATCCCACCATCATTACATAATATGAGATTAACATTGAGTTGATACACGAGGGTTTTTTATCCACTCTCATTCCTCACCTCATCATAGATTCTTTAATTGCACTAGAAGAGAAAGAATGTATCCTTGATCCACATATCATTATGCTCTCTCAAAATAAAGGATGTCAAAACAATGTTATCTAGGCTTAGTCTCTCATCCATGATCCTTTTTATCCTTAGATCTAGCCTCATCTTATATTATTCACATTTAATGTATGACATTGACTGAGCAGATTCAACCCAATAGAGCAGACCTTTTCCCATGAGTCATCTAACTTGATCTCCCTCATTTCACTAAAACTATTATTAACTAATAAATTTTCCTTCTTGTGATATCAAAGACCAAATTACCTTGTAGCTCCATTTATGCATATATTGATTCTCTTAATGAGCATTGAGAATTTAATTCCATCACAAAAATCCATTGCCACCACCTATCCCAAATCCTATTCTATCAAACAATCAACCAAACCCCTATCCCATCCATTACATCAGTTACTTTGGATATACCTTAGGGACTCAAGCTCATAGTTTAGTGTGTGCTAATTTTCATGCATATGCATCCCTAATATTACTATAATTTTAGTTTAGTCTACCAAGATTCCATCACTACATATGATGTAATGCATAATGACATTGAAAGGTGTGAAAAATAATCAATTATTCAAATTTAATGCAATGCATAGGGATTGACACCATTATAGAATTAAACTTAGCTTCAATAGATTCTCTTTAAACAAAGAGAAGACAACCCAATCATCTAAATTGACTTCAAAAAATCATGAATGAAATATTTAAATGTAGTTACCATAGCCCTAGAGAAAACTACTAGAGCATTCTTAAGACCAAAGGGAATTGCCTTATATGCGAATGAACCCCATTAAATTTCAAATATTTTATTATATTTATATTCTTTTGTGATAGGTATTTGATGGTATCCATTGAATAAATCTATGAATGAGAACACCTCATGACTTGTAACTATTTCAAGAACCTCATCTATAAATGGTATTAGAAATAGATCATTAATGTAGGCATCATTTAGTATGAACTATTCCCCATAGAATTGAATCTCACTAGAATTATTTGGATACACAAAAATGGGACTAACCCAATTGGCCTTTTCACCTGGATAGATGATCCTTGCTTATTGAATGCATCCAACTCAACCTTCATATTCATGTTGGAATTTAATCTGTATGGGTGATTTTTAATGGGTCTATCACACTCTTTAAATTTAATGTGAATCTCCCATAATGATGTATCTACACCTTTCATTTATATGAACTTGGTTGAAAAGATATCTTGATAATCTTTGAGCAGTTGCAATACCTCTAAAATCTCATTCTACACCCAATAATCTCCCATAATTGTAAGTTTAGGCACATACTTTGTTCTAATATTTTATTCAATCTTATTTAGTGGTTTTTGATATACTTTATTACATCCATTAGGTATATAATCTCATATAGAACATTCCCCTTCCTATTTTAGAATTTTTACATTGCACAATATTCCCTTTTCAACTTGTTCTATGCTTTGGAAATTTATTGGCTCAACTTCTCACTCTGGTTTGAAGAAGCCTTCTAAATCCAGATCTCCATCATTATCAATATATTCTATTATCTTGTCTATAATTATATTATAAGGTTTAATACGATATTGATTTTATTTACAAGCATTTTAACTATGAATTAATAGATTCAAATCTTGGTCTAATTTTTGATGTGATGATGAATCTATTGTAGCTCCCAAATATTCTACTTAGTCATAACATAGAATTTTTTAAAATTTTTTCAATACATTATACACCATTGGATTGTCATCTTCGAACATAAAAGTTTGAATAAATTATTTTATACTTGCGCCCAATGTTTAATATCCCTTATACACTCTTGATGAATATACTAGGCAGTTGGAAGTAGAGCTAGTGTGCGGCTAAAAATATACACCCAATATCATGGCTCAACTCCATGCAAAGACCATATATATACACATATATGAATATGTAGCTCAGGACATTGACCTTCTTGAAATAATGCCCACTTTTTTCTCATAGTGAATAGTAACTAAAATCATGCTCATAAAAAATCACATACTTCATCCCACTGTAACTCTTAGTTCTCTATGAGCTACCCACCAAGTCACAATAGTTCCATTAAAAGCATAGATGAGTGTGTTGTCTCTTTGATCTACATCTAGTATATGTTTCTCCAACCTAAATATAAATAGGTTGAGATCCACTGTCACAAAATATTATGGTAATTAAAATTTTGTGGTGAAAACCATGCATAGAGGCCATATCTCATGATCTCCCCTAGATCAATTCAACATATTGGTGTCTGAATCACCACTTATTGATGATGTTTATTCCCAAGGTGAGACATCTTATGGAGTAGGCTTTGTATAATCTATTATTATTTCACTTATATTATATAATAAATATACCTTTGACTTAGTTGGAAATCACACAAATGGAAAGGTACATCCTTAAATTTTAAATTGGAGTGTTGGATATTTTTTATCATTAGCTTGAAAACCTATTGCTTTATTGTTTGGGTTTGTATGTTTTGCTCAAATTGTGGTTTCAAAAATTGGCATTCTGTAGCTCACCAAGCATTATTCTTTGTTTCTATGTTCACTTTGAACCAACGATTATCACCATAGGCATAAGGTGACTTTGGTTCCTTTGGAATAATATATGGATTCTAATCAAATTTATTTAATGGTATAACAACTTTATTTTCTCTTTGATGAGCCTCTAATTGATTATGCACTGTATCAATAGTCATTTGACCATCACAAGCCCATTTCTCACTAATCACAATAAGATAATGGGTCTCATCTATTTTCATGTCAATGACCTCAAAATATTTGAGAAAACTCATCTTGACAACTCTAATCTCCACGTCTTTGAGTTAACCAATTGGTTCTACCCTCACATAGTATGCAAGACCAAGAGTGACATGAATTTAGCTCAAGTGTGGCCTACCAATATCCTCCTAAGTAGATATATGAATCATAATAACAATACTTCCAAAATTAAATACTACATTAGGAATTTCATATCCTATGAGCTTACTGTTCATTCATGAGTCAACATCCCATAGTTTTTTAGTTTTGAAATACTAGATCACCCAGTTAGTATATTTTTTCCCTTGTTGTGCACACTTTAGAGGATTATGTAAGAGATTTTTAATATTTTGGGATATATCTTCATTTCATAGAGTGATGAGTAGTTTCAACAAAACTATCAGTGCAGTCACAACACCTTCTTACCTCATAATCTTCATAATTTTCCCATAGATTTATGCATCAATGCTTGTGACATATCCTTCCAACATACTCTACAATTATATGTCCTAAAGGACATGTGAAACATGATACATCAAGATCTTATCTATTGTAAGATCAAGATATTTGTCTTGCTACACCTTCCTTATTTCATGTTCCCATGACATTTATAATGGAGGTAGTCCTTTATTTGGGTGTTGTTATCTATTAATTACTTGCATAAATACATTTTTCTTAGGATACACATTTATCATATTCACATTACACACTAGATTTTATTTCCTTCGATTCTCTAATACTAGATAATGTTTAGTTTAATGTTGTCCTTAAAATATATAATACATGTAATATGTCTATCTCTAAAGATTAGTGGGGTAATTTATTGAAAAATGATTAAAATCACCACACAAATAACATTAAATGGGTTAGTGATCTTGTTGGTTATCATTATTATGACTCCTTGATATCCACCTCGATTTATCCTCTACATCCTCATTTATTTTTTTGAAATCCCAAACCATGTGACTACTTCCTAGTGAATCATCCTTGTTGCATTTATTGCACATTATATCTACCATACTGATGTTGAGGTGATATTGGATCCCAATTTGATTGTTGATATTAAGGAATCACATTGTTCCATTAGGATTGATACTAATATTATAGAGATGATGGTGTCCATCTAGCCAGACCTTGGGGTTAATATTGATATTTAGGTTATGAAGGTATTCATCTAGGACTACCTTTTGTTGCACTAGTCATTTCTATCTCTGAGCCTAGAATTCTTTCCTTCATAGTGGGTAATTGTTGTGTTATGAGTATAAATACATTTTAGTGATACATTCCTTCAGTTCCTATAAATATTGATATCTATTTTCATCATGGTTGGTTTATTTAAAAAAATATAGTAAAAACTCTAATATTTTATATTGTACTATTGTAATAGATGACACTTTGAGGTTTTATACCCTACTACTCTATAAATTTCATAGAAATTTATCTTGAGCTTATGGAAATCATTCATATGATGCCCTTCTCAACCACACTCTATACACCATAAGTCTAGTTTATATCTATCGTTTTCATGCATCTCATTCATCATTTTGATAAAATCATATATTTTCACCTCAACTTTGGAGCTATCTACTTGAGCATCTCCATAGTCTTCAATTTATTCTATCATAGGGTGGTTATTCAAGCATCAACCTTAGTCAATAATTGGGACCACACAATGGAAAATCTAATTATAGATCACAACCCTTATAAAAATAAGGTAGATTTGTACTTATCCTCCATGATAAAATCAATCTTATTCACCACTTCTAAAAATATATGATCATAGTCCCATATAGAATCTCCACTTCACTGTTGCATCTCCTTCAGATCTTAAATAGTCTAACTTGAGAACTTTTTCATTTTAAATTCTATAATTAGCTAACCTTTAAATTTTTTAATATAAAATTCATTAACATATATTTTGAAAATGAATTCCAAAGCTTGACATGCTAAATATCTTATGAGCTTGGACTTCCTTACATCATTAAAGGTTATTCCCTTAACCTTCCATTTCATGTCACTAGTTAAAAAATACTACTCAGTATCTATAGAACCATCATATTATGTCATTTTAATAAACATGGCTAGATTCAATTTCATATTTTGCATACTTGTAATTTTTATTACCATATTTTATGCACTAGTGACTGTGACTATAGGCTTTTATGAACTAGTTTTTATAAGTGTCTTCAAACTACTCTCAAAATCAAATATAACCTCTTCTAGCCTCTTATTATCTATGGAATTATTAGTCTCTACACTAAGTTTACCAAATTATTTTGTAAATGACTCAAAATAAATTTTATTCATCCCTTCCTTTATAATTGGTATTTTTACTAATGATAAATTGGGTTGGGGGGATGCATACTCAAGAAATGAATGATCTATGTCCTTAATTTCTTCTATATATGATCTTGAAAATATGATACTTATGTGATTTTTCATAATATATTCTCAAAAATATATTTTTCACTAATTTAAATAATATTTTCCTCTTATTTTTGATCTACTCCTACCTTTTAACTACTTCACTTTTATCCTTCTTTCCTCTTCCTCTTCACTCTGCTCCATATCCTCATTATTCTCAATTCTTTCTTTTTTCTCCTTAATCCCTTATCTTTCCTACTCTATATATTCTCTACCTTATATAATTATATCATCTTGTGAAGCCTCTCCCTGAGCTCCCATTTCTTCAACATCATCTACCTTATTCCTAATCCTACTCATAGTTAAGTCTAGATTATTCATTTTTTTCATATTCTTTGTTGTCATAGTTCTCTTTCCAATCCTAGAATCTTCTTCTTATGTCTATTTCATCCTCCATATTCTAAGTTTAGGTTCAAGTTCCTCTATTCATATATAAATCATTCATTCCTACATCATAACCATCCCCATAACACCTGAAGCAACTAATCCATGTTGGCAAGAGTAGGCACCATGACCTTTTCCACAACCAACATATTAATCAAAGTAGCTAGTCATTAAAAAAACTTTCCATATATTCCTTTTAAAAATAATTATTTCATAGATTCAAAATCCAAAGAGCCTCATATAACAAATTTGGTGATATATCCATCAATGGTAGTATTGGTCCAATATTATACTACATGGGTCTAATCAATATCTAGATTTTTTAGGTTTTCTATCTTTTTTTTGTCTAGGTTATGAATTTTGTCCTTCTTGGTTGAAAATAATAATACTCTAATCTAGATAACCACATAGTTAATAGCTTAGGTAGTTTTCACTAGAATATTTCATAGATTTCTCAGTATATATGCTCTTGCATAATTTATTTCATAGTATTCCCTATTCTTCTCACTTCCTCTTCTAAATTTTTTTAATTCTTTCATTGAGGCATCTTTGTATATCTATTTTGTCTATCAACCATACCAACATGTTTTAACAAAAAATTCCATGCTTACCACACCATTATTACCAGAGGTTAATGGAAAACCCTTCATAACATGTTATAATAGGGATAACTTACGTATGAAGTAACAAAAGTAATCACTTGATATAAATTCAAACTAAATATATTCATTAATAAAAAAATAGATAGATACACAAATAAAAACCTACTTATTAGAATCTGAACAATCAGTATAAACTCATATGATTAACAAATTAAAGCAAACATAGTATTCACTTCACATATAAAAATGATAAAATATACATAAGAAAACCATTTCAAAATAATATGCATTCATATCTATCACATAAAAACCATATCCAAATACAATTGAGCACTATATATAGAGTTTTACAAAGTATTGTCTTTGCATATTTTAGTCTTTTGTTATTCCCAAAAGGAGTGACACTTCAGATTCAAAATTTTATTACTATGATTACAAAGGCCAAATACATATAAAATTATTACACAAAATAAAAAATAGTGTAAGTCACACACATGTCCATCAGATATACTTTGAGATTTTGATAGCCCTGTTCTACACTCAACATTTTGAAATATTTGAAGATAAAGAGAGCAATGAAGGAGTACATATGTGTGTAGATGAAACCATGTTGTCTCTTGATAATTTAACTTGGTAAGTATGATTCAGTATGAAGCATTAGAGATATGAGAGGTCAAAACATGAACCTTGGATAATTGAAGATGAAGATCAAAATGTATTATTATTCAAATCTAGTGTAAGGATGAGTTGTTACATGGCCATAGAGATCACTAAATCTCAATCGCATAACTCCAGTGTGAATATGTAATTTGGTGAGGGTGAGTGATTTAATTAAATCATCTTATAAATATGGTGAGATTGGATAATTTAATCAATATAAAATATAAATATGCTGAGATTAGATGATTTAATCACTTTAACCTATAAAATGAGCCAACTTTTATAGAAAAAAACTCTTGATAATAATACATCCTAGTGTAATCGGTACATCCTAGTGAATAGTGTAATTTATAAATTTTGAAATTTTTGGTGCAATAACATGGAATATTCACCTATAACATGTATTATATAGAGTATATGTGTCATAAATGTAGAAAAAAATATATTTCAAATCTATAAAACATTAGTCCAATGTATAAGTTTTTGACCCAAGTGTATATCTAAATCATGAAACTAGAGATTGTGTAAGTGAGGAGGTCATGTATTTGTGACATGACCCAACTAAAATATATGGATAATGAGAATTGGATAATTTTAGATTTCATGTGTGGAGATACTAAGAAATAAAATGACATGCCCCTCTAGAAAATGAAAACTATGAAAAAATGTGTAGGTCATGATTCTATGACATGCCCCCACTGATATTTCCTCCCTTTTGAGGTGAGGGAGATAAAATATGGTAGGTACATTACCTCAAAAGGATAAGATATATGTATAATATGTGTATTAATTTTTTATCATTTATGAGTAACATGTCTAAGTAGATATATCAATGAAGTTCATAGTATGTGATCACATCAAGTCTTAATATGCATGATATGGATTATAGAATTTTTTAGAGAATAATAATATAAGATCAAAAAAATCAATCACACACAAGATCACTTGATGTAATGAAAAACAATGGATAAAATAGACATTATATAAGGGTCATGTTCAAATTCCACATAATAGAAAATAATGACATATTCAAATGTCCAATCAATATATAATGGCACATGGGATAACAAGTAAGGACCATATTTAAATGTTCCAAAAGAAATATAAAACAGTCAAGAAGTGAAAAATATATGTAGCATAAGTAACCAACATAGGCATATCATAGTAATCCCTACATATATGTGTCAGCAAAATTTATTATGTAACATAGCATATCAAGTAAACTATGAAAGATACGATTATGGATATAGATATGTGTAAGCATTAGTATATAAGATCAAACATGATAATTTATAAGTGATAATAAAGTATATTCAATTTATATCAATCATGATCAAATAATTATATGCCCACAATATATTATATGACACAGGTAGAGGAGAGGTCCAACATCTATAAGTGCATATATCATGTGTTTGGGTATGACTATATCAAACTCAAAGATGTGTGAAACATGTGTATATATAAAATAAATGATATGTTATCTACTAACATAAATCAAACAACATAGATGCCATGGAGATAATAAAACATGGGAATGCCTAATATTTTTATATTTTTGAATTATTTGATTATTTTTGTATTTTATTGAATATTTGATTTTTTTTTTTTAAATAGTATGATTAGAAAATGAGATATGCACAAAAGAAAAGTGTTGATATGAGATAAGTAAATCATCAACAATATGACTCTATGAATGCCCTATATCATGTGTGTCATATTCATATGTTGTGTAATTAGTATCATCATGATCATACCAATCATTTTTATTATTAGGATCATAATCATTAATGTAGTAATTAGTATAGGAAATATGCAATTTCTCAGGTTGTTCTTGAACTTGTGATATATGATTTTGAACATCTGTGTATAAAAAAATCATCACACCATAGATTGTAATTTCCTTGAATTTTTTTGAGAATGTTCATCATTGTCAAAATGTTACAACTCAATATGGACTAGAGAAAATTCATGTATCTTTTCTTGAACACTAGGAAATGATGTAATTTATGACTCAAATTATTTTATTTTTATTAAGTGTAAATTATTTTGAGATAGAGCTATGAACTATGAATGAGGTGTTGATAGGCCCCAAAACTTGATATAAAGGAGAAGAAAATATATTACCATGAATTCTCTCAAGAAACACCTCTACTAGTGGTAAGCATGAAACAAATAGAGGAATCTACAAATATCCATTTAAATGCAACCTTAATTTGTTTTTATAGGGTCCCACAAACCTAGACAAGTAGTCATGGCCTACCAAGCCAATATTTATAATAATAATATATGCACTAAAACCAAATAAACTAAATCAAAAATCAAATATAGCCATGTATGTAATCCCTCATAATAAAACAACAACTGAACCAAAATAATGAAATAACAAAAACATAGCAGTAAGGAATATTGAGGGTCTTGAATGGATCCTTAAACCAATAATGGGATATAGGAATTGAAAAAATCCTTCTAAGATCATCCTCAAAAGTGTTTTAATAGGATTAATCCAACCTAAATTAAACATGCTTCCCATCAAATTTGGTCATCTTGAATAAAGAACAATAGAAATAGATCTATAAATTTGTGAGAAAAACATGTATTTTTCTTGATAAACATCATCCATATTGAAATGAAACCAAATTGAGGGTTTTGACAAAATCTAAATTGGCCCCCCCTGACTAGTAACCACATAAATGAAACTAGGGTCTTGAAAAGTTTTGGGTTGAATCCCCCAACAAATAATAATGAAAAATAAGATCTAGAAAACAAGGCCACCCATACCCTTATAGATCATATATATGATCCAATAAAGCTAAAAATTGAAATAACTCACTAAATATAAAACTTTTTATATGACATGTACAAAGAATAAACAACTTTGAAATCCTTCAAATCCTAGATGAAATTGTGGCCAAACCTATATCTCCTTTGAATCATGGACTATAACATGTCAAAAATACAAATGAGATTACTTCCTCAAATCTTAGAAACTAAACAAGTTAGATAACAACATCAAGGAGTGAACATGAATGAATAACTCACTTCAAGTGAGTCATAATCCAAGCTGCAATGCTAAAAGCTAGAAGTATGGACCAAAATACCATCCAAAAGGACTATACCTCTCTCTAGGCTCACACAAACAACAAAAATAATATATCTAGAATTGAAACATCCCTTTTAGTCCAAAATCTGTACATGGAGTGAAAATATTCTTAATTGGACTTCCCATCTAATTGTAGAACACCAAACTTGGTATAGGTTGCATGGATCAAAACCAAGACACAGAACTGAATAAAAACCAAAAAAAACTTGAATAAAAGCACAAACAAAATCCTTGCAGAGAGTGAGACATAAATGATTAATGATTCAATCTAAAATATAAGATAAATCCTCAAAACCTATATTAAATTGAACCAAACACCAACCCATAACTCCCATGGATTGAAAAGGTGATAGATAATTTCAAATCATCAAGAGTGGGAATGACTGGAGGCCACCTTGAAAGCATATATTTTTTAGTATTTCCCTTAATTTTTTCCCTTTATGCATGAAATATATATGATATTTGGATCCTTAGAAACCATAATTGTATCATTTGATTTTGTAGGCATGTATTGCTTTGAAAATTCCTTTGTTAAAAACCCTTTTTTTAGAATGCTTGTTTGTTTAAATTGAATTTAATTTTACATCTGATATTTTTGATATTTTTATAACATTACCTTTTGAATCTTTTTTGCTCTATCTATTATATTTAAAAGTTTTTTTGATATAATTATCTTGTAGTACACATACTTGTTGTTTTAGGAGAGATACTCATAATGTGAGTGAGTTGCTTGATTGGTACATCAATGATATGATCACCACTATCATTTATCTTTTATATTTTGTTCTTCATGACAAAAATCAATCTATATGATTCCCATTCATTCTATCATATTCACATAGTATTTTTTTATCTCCTTATAAGATGTAGAGGAGGTAATTGAATAGTTTGTTTTGAATCATTTATATTAAGATTTCACTTGGACTATTATTAGTATTTTTTTCACTTTTTTAATCACTTGTTTTATATTTATTATATTGTAGATTTTCATTTGGATATGAAACCTTGTGGAGTAAAAAATTGCTATATGAAGATGAAAACATATGATTAACACTAGCATGTTTTGGATTCTATAAGTATGTAATATAATTTTTCAATGATGTGATATTTTAACTAATATATTGAATCTGGTTTTGTAACTCTTCTATTAACTTACTCATAGTATTTTTTTGATCTTTTAAAGATTCAAAAGTATAATCCCTAGGTGCTTCATATTGAATATATATACATAAACCATCTAGAGGAGATTTGGGATGGGTTTGAGAAAGAATAAGTACTATAGGATAGGATATCTTACCCATTGGAGTAATGATAACATGGACCTAGTTATAGGGAAAGTAGCTATCACCCTCCTTAGGGATAGGAAGAGAAAGAGGTTCATTTTTATCCATTTTAAATTTTATAAATACTAAGATGAGAACATGATAAGAGGGACATACAAATGATAGTGACTAATTTAAAATGATAGGAAAATTAGAACTAAATAATTACTACATTATGAAACCCTAGAGCAAGCTACGATTGCATAAGAAGTCTCAAAGGTTAGCTTCACCAAATGTTTAACCCTAAATTTAGATATGTGGGGATGGACTTAAGTATATATAAATGGTTCAAAAACAAATGTAATATATTAATCTATAGTAAATAAATTAACTAAAAACTCATATAAATGAATATTATGAATTATAATACTGAGATATGCTAACTATATAAATTAATGAATTCAAAAGATAATAAATTATGTAATACGAAAGAGAAACGATACTTAATTGGGTTTTCTATGCAAAAGTATATCTAGACTAAAAATAGGTGGAAATTATGTAGAATAAATATTATGGATTAGTTGTTAGATTATAGAAGTTTTACTTATGTATTCATGGATACTATTGTCAGATTTGGACACTACCTTCAATGCTAGTGTCTAACTATTATGCATGTGTCTAAAAAAAAAATGATTTTATCTTAATGTGATTAACTTCATTTTTATAGGATTTATATCACCTTTCTACTAAATTTTTTGGCTCTGAGGTATAAGGTCTCACTCTTTTCTAATTGATCAAACCCTAGCTATTCACCCTTAGAATGCGTTTTATAAAAATGGGTTAGTGGAATCATCATGTCAAATCAACCTTAATGACCCATATATAACTATGCACTATGTACATATATAATACTCTAAGGAGGGCCTTAGACTTATGTAGTTGTCCCCTATGTGTGAATGTGTGTGTGCATAAGGGTGAAATATACTATATAAAGATACATGTAAGGATCTAGCTTGTAATTTGATAATTATCACTCATGGGATATTATTTTAATCCTTAAAACCTTTTATATGGCTTCTCTTGCGACTGATAAATAAATAGGGATGAATAAAGTTGTATAATTCAATTGTGTAATTGATTGAATTAGCCTTGGTAGGTTTTTTCTTGGTATTTTCTATATGAGTAATGAGAAGGATTAGACTTATAATTATACCATACATTTTGAAAATATGTGACGGTAGGGTTTAATAAGACAAATATTCTAACTTATAGGTTTCAAAACATTTTCAATATGGATTACTTTTGGCAACTAGATAATAGATAAGGATTTGGACACTACTCTCTATGGTAGTGTCCTATATGGCTAGTAGTGTCCAAAAGGCTAGAAAACTAATATGGATCTAAAAATTATAATGAAGTATTTTTATAATATTTTAATCTTTCTATGTATTTCATGAGATGTAGGTAATGATAATGATATGGATCAGACTAAGAGATAAGTATTTAGCCATAGTAAGATGACAATGTGAGCCTTTCAACAATAAGGGGTCTAAAAATGAATGTTAGAGCCCTGATTATATTTTTGAAATTTATAAGATTGAGTTGATATAAATATTTAGTTTTAATATCTATAATATAAATATTTACCAATTCAAAATTCTAAGGGGAAACATGGTTGCATCAACACATATGTGTACTCTTTCATTGCCCTCTTTATTTTTAAGCATTTCAATTATTTCAAATTTCAAATTATATGTAATTACTTGTACTATAACATGTTATTGGTTATAGATCATACACCAAAAAAAATTCAAAGTGGTTTCAATCAAAGGCAAGGTATGTTGCACATACCCAGGTGCACATTTCTTTTCTTTAACCTAACAATGTCATACTTATGAATTAATTGATTAAAGGGGAGGGAATGTAGATAATAAAACCAAATATTTATAGCATCTTATTCTTGTACATTTGATAAATACCAATAAGGGCTCTACCCTTAAATTATGGACCTTATCACTACTAAAAGGCTCACATTCATTATCTCATTCTACATAATTTCTTATCTTATGTTTTGACCCTTATCATTATAATGACTTAAATATCTTATACTGTAAAAAAATTCTCAAACCTAACATATGTACTTCACTATAATTTTAGGTCCTCAACTATTTTATACCCTTTTGGACTCTACTAGCCATAGAAGGACACTAACATTGATGATAGTGTCCAGATCTTTATCTAGTGCCTAGTACCCAAAAGTCATCTAAATTGTAAATTATTCAAAATCTATGCATCAGCCTATTTATCTTATTAAACCTTATTGTGAGATACTTTGAAAAGTTGTGATATAAATACAAGTCTAAGCCTTTTCATTGATAATTTATAAAATACTAAGTAAACACCAATTCAAGCTCATTCAATCAAATTGCACAACTAAGTTATATTGCCGTAGTCTTTCCTATTTTCATATTAGTCATAGGAGTATTCATACCAAATGTATGAAACATTCAAATATTAATCCATGAATGGTATTTTTCAAGTTAAAATTTATATCATTACATTTACATATATAATATTAAAAAACTCCCACACATAGGGAATAACTACATAAGTCTAAGTCCCTCCTTGGAGTATTGGCTATGTAGGAAACAACAATTTATAGAAGGGTCTTTGAGGTTATCTCAACATTGTGATCCCACTAACCCATTTTTGGAAAACACATCACAATGGTTAATAAGGGTGAAGTGTTAAGGTTTAATCCATAATAAAAAATATACAACTTATGTTCTAGATATAAATACATCAGTATAAAGACAATAATAAAAAGTAAAAATAATGAAGTTGGTCACATCATGATCAAGTATATATTTTATACAATGTTATCAAATACAGAGTAACATCAATGATAGTGTACCAAGGTTTATTTTAGTGTCCATGACTCCATAAACATCATTTACAAAATTTGATGACTATTTTAAAATCTTAATCCTACACACTTTTTCCTGTGTATAACTTAGATCTCTTTGCACATTATAAATTCAGCTAAGTGTCATGTATCTTTGAATTTACATTCAATAAAACATATTTAAAATTTGGTAATTTATATATTTAATGCATCTTAGTATTTTAATTTAGAATATTAATTTACCTAAGTTTGTAATTAATTATATCCATCCTTGTGTATAGTCTATTCTACCCCCTTAACTCTTCTCAACAAAAAAGGGTTAAACAATGAGGTACTAAAACACCATAACATTGTAATGAAAAAATATATAATGACAGCAAGGGTATGGATATGTGTGGGAGCCATTAAGACCCTATGTGATATTTTTACAATCATAAAATTATAGAGAGAGGATCAAAGACCTTCATCTTCTAAATTAGTTACCATAGTTAGGGTTGATGAAATGATGTGAAAGGTTATAGGAACCAAAAAAAACATTATGAGGGTTAATAAACACATATATTTTGTGAATGCTAGGATAAAGAGAGCATGATATTGGCACAAATTTTGTAGATAAATATAAGACCAACCACTACATGGGGATGGATTTTATATAGAGTAGAATCCTTATTGTAATCTCTTAGGGAGGCTAGAAATGTTACATCATCATAGAGTGTAGTTTGCCACCTTGGTATAGGTGTGGGTGGTGTTTAATGTATATATTAAATCATTTTTAGTTTTATTTAGAAAAATAAACACACACACACACACACACACACACACACACACACACACACACACACATTTAATTCTTTTGTTATTTTTGTATAGATCCAAAATTAAACCATTATTCCATCATCATCAATTTCTTCTATTTATCACTAATTAACATCATATTGCTAACACTATCTACACCATAATAATATTACTCAACATTTACTACATTACACTAACCTTATAACATTTGTTGCATCAATTATTCTTCATATTAACACTTTATTTAACATAAAATTTCACTTACACAATATTTTAGGAATTTTAAATTCCTTCTCACCTACTACTAACTACCTCCACTATGCCTCCTATAAATTATCTCTAATTGATATCTAATCATCATTTATTAACTCTAATAGGCTCTAGAAATCTCTAAGCTTCCTAGATCCCATACCCAATTTCTACTAGAATTCTCTAAAAAAAAAATTAATTCTTAGAAAATTCCTCCACCCTAGATCTTCATCCTTCATGGATGAATTAAAACCATTTATCTCTCCCATAAGCTCCTATATAAACAAATACATTCACATGAAAATTAGTAATCTTTGGAATATCACTATCATATTTACACCACCTTGTCTCTATCATCAATAATCAAGTATCCATTACTCTCATCCTACTGCAATCTTGAACATTGTAAGATCAATCCAACAATTCAAGCTTTAATCATTCAATCAAGTACTTGTATCCATCAACAACATCAATATGAAGAATATTTAATGAAAATTTGAGGTATAAATATTTATATTTATGTTTCATTTAGTTTGAATTTAATTTACCTTCTCTTTTTCTATAATCAAAGGTTATTTAGTTTGACTAGGGAGAGAGTTTTATCTAGAATGTTCATGGATTTCTATATAATCCCATAGAATCTAAATTAAGAATACATTTTTTGTGATCATAGTGGGATAAATCCCTTAAATTTTTATTGTGATGCTTTTGGTATGCTTGGGCAGGTTTACAAGTTCCTTAAAAATAATATTTGGTAGCCAAACCAAAACTCCATGAAATAACCACTTCCAAGTTCTAGCATCTTTGAATTTTTCAAAGTGAACTTGATCTATATAAACATGACTATGTGCTAACCATAAGATATTAAATACTTAATCACTAAACTTGACTATTAAAGTTTTTTAACCATTTAAAGTTTATGACTATTTTTTTCAAAGCCACTTTTATCAAATAAGCAATTTTGCTTAACCACTAATAATTTCATGATAGATTTAGAAATTTTTCACTTTCTTGTATGTGTACAAGTTTCAAAGTTGCTAATACAGAAACAAAGATTTGATTTTTACATCAACAAATTCAGACTCAACAAAAGTAGGTTCACTAGGTACCCACATGACTTTGAGGTATACTATTTCTATTCTTTGTCAATGTTACCTATCTAAATCAAATCAACTTATATGTTTAAGTAGAATTGGGTTTATTATTAGAAAGTTTTAATGAAGATTAGTGGATTAATTTTTTTTAGAAGCTTTGATATTTTTAGTTTTCAAGTTTATTTTATGTATTTACAGATTTGCTTATATTCTAGTGGCTTCATTGATGACATATGCAACTTTGTTATTTACTAGTTTTTCTTGCTTTATGGTTAACCTATCTATTTTAGTGGCTTCATTCTATAAATAAGCAACTTCATTTTATAATTAGCGTCTTTGATCCAATTAAAATCAAATTTGTTCTTAAGTGAATTTTTATTTATAGTTAACTGATTTAACTATTTTGGGAATATTGGTGTCTTATTCCTAATTTAGTTAAGGGTATAGAATAATAAATTAGTAAATAATATTGAAATAATATAACCACTAATTTGATTAATTTATTTATATTTTTAACCTTTCTATAAATAATAATAAATATAGATAAAATAATACTTAGCTTAAAACAAATTGAAATGACTGTTATAGAGTCTGATATTAGTTGTGCAAAATTGGAATGGTATCGTAAATCATGATCTAGTTTTAATTTTATGAAAGGATAGGGCCACCAAAATAAGACACCCTAGAGTCTAACACTATTTTCATCTTTTTCTATTGTTATCCAAACTAAACATAGATACTTGAGTGTTTTGGGTTTTGTTCACTATTCCTGTGTGAGCTTTCCTATGAAATCTCAACTATTGAAAATTTACAGAAGTCATTATAGAGTTATTTCAATCTGAAAACCCTATACTTCATTATGATTTGATAAAAATTGAGAAATAAGGGGGGTTAGTGTTTGAAAGATGCACTAAATGTGTATCCACACCCCTTATGTGGGAATACCTACATACCAATACTCTGAAGAGGGATTAAGCCATATTTAGTTCTCCTACTTAATGTGTTTTGTTCAATAGTGTAATGTAGATGAAAAAATGTTAAACTAGGTGTGTTTGAGGTGGCTAGGGATTGGTGTGAGGATTTGGATATTATTGTAGTTATATTGGATGGTTGTATGTAGATAATAGGGAAATTTTCCTCAGTGGTTTTGCTTGTATTCTTATTTGATTTGTAACATTTTCCAACCTCCTCTAAATGAACTTTGAATGGGATTTTATAGATATCTATTGGTCATGGGTTGAACATATTCATGATAGGCTGACAAGATGAAGGATAGGAATTGGAATGAAATAATCATTGGAGCTCAAAATATAATTTGATAAGAGCACTAAAATAGGACACCCTAGGGTCTGATGCTATAGTCCAAGTTGGGCATTCCTATCCTATAGGTGAGGGACCTAGAGGGATAGGTTTGGCCTAGAAACTTCTTCTTGGCTAAGGTGGAATGACCATTTATAAATCTCAAGATGACTAGGAATAAGAAAAAAGGGGTCTAAAAGGGTTGTGAGAGCATGAAAGAGGGACCTATAGGTTGGGTATCACAAGCCACACTCAATCTAACAATTTTGACATTTTATATGATTAGATTTGCCCCCCCTTTATTCTAGTGATGCAACAAAATGAAATACTAAGATAAAATAAAAGTAGAAAGTATACCTAAAATTACTTATAAGGGTGAAGATCATGAAACTATGTGATGTTGGGTGTGCATAGAGAGAGCATGTTATGAAGTGTAAATCTAAAAAATAAAATCAAGAGTAGATTATTTCTTATTAAGTAAAAACATACAAAAGCTGGGTAAAAGAGAGAGAAATAAAAAGGAATGAATACATCTCATTGATTACATGAACCAATATAAAACCTATTATGATGTTGGGTAAGTGCTAAATGATGTTGTATCAAGAGTAATATCATTAATGGAGATGAGTTCTCAATTCCTCAAGAGTGGATCAAGAATGCAAAGGCCAGCCCTTTGGCTCCATCATCACCCACTAAGTGAATCTATGTGATCATGCATGTGTTAATCGATGTTTAGACTGTGTGTCCAACCCCTCTGAGTAAGTGGCTCAATAATACAAAGGATGACTTGTCCTTTGGCTATGTCATTACCCCATGAAGTGAAACTATGAACTGATACTGGTATGAATTTATGTCATATGAGATAGCTCCTAAAGCTCATGAATGTTCTATAATTTGACAATATGGCATGGATAGCTGAATGTGTGCTAGAAACTAGGCCACTCTTGACCACTTAAAAAAGGTGGAGGTTAGAATTGTATGAAACACACTTCAAAACTAGGCAATAGTCTTATGTTAAAGCCACTCAAGAATGATGCCAACCACTTGTATATGGAATAAGTCACACAACTTTTGAGAATGCTTGGGTAATGCCATAAACTATAAATAATAGAAAGCAAATGTGCCATGCACTTTGTCCCCAATCATTGGTGTCTATAACATGGATTCTAATCTAGAAGTGATACCAACTACCATATCTAAAACTATAAGTGAGAGCCATTATGTTATGCATGATGCCCCCTGTGTCTATATTATCTGAGAAAAACTATACTAAAACTATTGATTCTAAACTAAACTATTGCTGACAAAACTATAACTAGTCTTACCTTTCTATTTATTTCTAAAAATTCTAGTTTTTTAATATTTGAATAGGAGCTTTAAGATAGGAATCTCTACTATTTGGTGTTATTTTCCAAACTTGGTGCCATTTTCATGTTATCTTTTGAAATATTTTTATATAATTATCACTATCTATCTAGTCTATTCTACCTAGTTTGAAGTTTGCATACTATTCTGGGTGTTTTGAAAACTAATTTTTGACCTGTAAGAGGTTCTGATCTTTATAACAAAACCTTTTTTTCCTCTTATAAAGGTAGGAATGAAGACCCTACAATGACTTCCCTCAGAAGAAAGAGTCTTGAAAGTGTGTTATGTTATGAATTACATGATATTATAATGATAATTGTAAATATGTCTGAAGATATAGCATAGTTTTTAATGGAGATTATTAGATCAATAGGGTTATGCCTATATATATGTAACAATGTAATATCATGTGCAATATAGTGAACTAGAGCTAGAATTATAGTTATTTTTTAGTTGTCAAGGAGGGATGGAGCATGATGTCCATCATAGCATCTAAGAAAGTAAGAGATGCATGATATGGATCATAACATTGCAAACAATTAAGAAGAAAACAAGTAACAAGCATGCAAGGTAAGAATTAAGAATCATACAAGAGTGGCAAAGGGGATAAGAATACAAGAGACATGGGCACATGTCACTCAAACTATAAATCAAGCATACAAGGCATGTTAAAATTCCCACATACACACATAATTGAAAACAAGCAAGGTTGGTATGAGTGCCACAAGCACATAGAAGAGTACATACAAAAAACATTAACAAATGCCCTAAAGCACACATAAGGGACAAAATAAGATATGAGAAATGCAATGAAATTTAGATATACAAAGTAGGGAAGGAAAGCATGTAATATATTGAAAAGACAATTGCATCTAACTAATCAAATAAAGAAGTTAAAGTATGAAAAACATGAAGCACAATACTAGGTAGATGTTAAGAAATACACAAGTGCTATATACTAGTGAGTGTTAATAAATTAATCTATGTAAGCTAGTAAGTAATGTACATCATCATGATAACTAGAGTGTGTGGTGTAGGAATGACATAACTTGGATGGTGTAGTCAGGTAGAAGATGCCTCTAGTGGGTAGATATATTAATGTATGTCTCTAATGTAGAAGTAAGATGTCCCCTCAATGGGTACAGTGAAGAAATCAAGGATTTGGATGTCACTACCACACTCAAAAAAGAACAATTAAAGTATGGTAATGTAAATAAATTGACAAACAATAGCATAAAACAACAAATCTAAGTCTAGCATGGTAGTAATAATGTAAAGCATGGATAATGCATTCAATTGAAATGTTTTTATATTTTTGAATTATTTGAATGTTTTTGTATTTTAAAATTTTGTATTGTTTTTGGTATTTTGAGTTATTTGAATGTTTTTAGAGTTTTTTTGGAATATTTGAATGTTTTTAGATTTTTGATATAAACTATTTATAATCAATCATAAGGAGTTATGTGCAAGTAATTTGAAGAGAAGATATGTACAAGAAAGACTGAGAAGAAATGATACTAAAAGATGAGTCTCATTAGAGATTCCCTATCATGGTGTCTTGTATTGAGGAGAGGGATCATGCATGATCTTAAAGAATGATGGAAGCGCTGAGACTGTGATTCTAAAAGCTAAGTATGTTGTAAATGCTCTAAAATATCTATAGTGTAAACTGATTATGGGGTCCCCATGTAACTATAAGAAGTGGATGCAAGTGTAGGGCTCTTAGGGAACCATCTAGTAGTAGAGTAAGCTCTCTTAAAATGTGCTTTATGTGTAGAGGCATGAGAAATCAATTATACTACTCTACGTGTGAATACTATAGCTAAGAATTGTCTAGAGTCTTGAAACTATTGTTGATGTAGTGGTTACTCTAAGAGAGGCCTCCATAGAAGTGTATGAAATTTTTGTGTTGGTGATGGAGGCCTCAACTGTGTTTGAATCTGAACTAGAGGAAGAAATGTAACTGGTGGAGAAATTGAAACTAGTGGCATAGTTAAAACTAGTGACTATAAAGTGGGGAGTGGTAATTCATACATAACTCCACCAACTATAACAAATTTATTAGTTTGAATTAATTTCATGCATCTATGAACTGTAGAAGGTATTTCTCAAAGTTTCTAAATCTAGGGTCAACTAAGCAACATATCAAAAACTCCTACACTAGGAACTATAGTAAATGGCATGTCCACATGTGGTGGACCAACCTATAGAGGAAGTACAATCTCACCTAATGAAATCTATATGTGCCCATTAAATCTATTGATAACTGTGTCCATCCTAGTAATATCCTACTTTGAATATCCTAAATACTACAATAATGTCATAGTTCACATGTTCACACTAGTTCCATTATCTGTGAGAACATTGTGAATAGGATGATTATGAATGTAAGATCTAATAAAGAGTGCATGATAATTTGAATCATCCTCAACTATCTTTGTCTTTGAGAAGGAGATCAAAGGTATAGCTAGAAATCCATAATTATACACACCAATCATGTTAGTCAAAGGATGTGATTCAACTAAAAGTGCCCTATATGTAGTTGGTGATGGATGTGCATGATATGCATGGTGAACCCCTAATGTGTCCCCTATTTCTTATTTTAAATGTTGTGGAAAAGGATTTTAAATTTTTTTTAGAGCCTTGTCTTATGTTTTCTTTACTTAGTAGAGGCTCAACTAGAGTGCCAAGATTAATAAGATTGTCATCTATCAAGTCTTATATCTTGTGTTTCAAACTGATGCATCTATTTTTTATGTGGCTTGGTTCCCTATGAAAGTATCAAAATGCATTCTAATCATATCCCCATGGAAGAGGCTTTGTTTGATAATCTTCTTGAATAAGAAGGAGAGATATGATATTACATTCCAAAAGCTACTATAAAACTCTAGCTAGAGGAATTGGTAGATTGGTAAAGGTTTGTCGAGGAGGTGCTGATAAAACCACTCACTAAGAGGGATTTGAAGCTGCATGGACTATAGGTTAATTCTAAATTTTGTTATTATTGACCTTGAATTTATATGGGACATTTTTGTTACTCTTGTTTGTTTTTTATGATATACTTGTGTACTTGAGTTTTCTCATTGAAATTAGTTTGACTTCCCTTTCCTTTAGTGTGTGACACAACTCAATGAAGGAAGAGAATCTTATAAATATTATTGACTCATGAAAATCTAGTAGAAGACTATGTTTGAAGAGATCTTGTAACTCTTGATCAGTTATGGGGATAGTCATCTTAGCCAAGATAGTCTTATATCAAAGAACATAATTAGTGAGATGCTCATTTGACATTTATTTATGTTGTGTAACTTGGGAATAGAAAACCTTATCGCCAATGTTAATGTTGAAATGAGCTAGGAACATCTTGACTAAAGGATTGAATGCATTGATCAACTAATTCGGTAAACTATAGAACCATTGTAAAGAATAATCCTTTAGACTCTATGGAAATAGCTTGGTTAGTAGCTATTCATTTGGCACATAGTCCAAGCATGCTACATGAAATCTCTCAAATTTGTCTCTAGATCACCCTTGCCATCATATAAAGTGAGCTTGGGTTAAAAAAAACCTATTGGCAAGGGTGTAGAAGCAATATGGCATGCTAATGGTGTATGCAATAGAGCAAAAGAATATAAGGCTTGTGTTGGTCTAGAAGAACCTTTCTCAAGATGTATCACCTTTGATTTAAGAGGTTTTATCTCTTGAATAAGGGTTGTCACATCATGAGACAAAGATGTACTAGTCGTAGCTGGTGGTGCCATATAGGAAGGCTGGGCTACTATAGGGGTTGTTGAGACATAGTTACCCCCATAGTGTCATTTGCAACTGGTTTCTCTATGGGTTGAGAGGATTGACCATTGTTTGCTTTTTGTTGCTCTTCTTGTAGTATTTTAAGCACATCATCTTGTATGTTAGGGTGTTTAGTAGAGAGTTCTTGAAGTTCCCTTTTATCAGTTTCATCAAAACTAGTGTATTGGGCCATTGTTAAAGTAGGAAAACAAATTGAAAATTAATTGATTTTTTTTAATAATTGTAATAAGCAAAGTGTTATGGAAGGAAAGTATTGAATATAAGAAATGTAAAGTCCTAAAAACAACAAACTAGAGAATGCATAAAAAAGATACGAATCTCACAAACATGTAAGGTGATACCTCAAGAAGCAAAGGACCTAGTAAATGCAACTAGGGTTTGAATGAAATTATTTTAAAAATTACTAAGGTAATTTTTTTAAAAATTAACTAGGAAATTTTGATTTAAAAATGTAAGAAAAAATTTAAAAAATACTAGAAAAATATTGGGACTTAGTATAGGCAACTAGGGTTTGAATGAAATTATTTTTAAAATTACTATGAAATTTTTAAAAATTAATTTGAATTTTTTATTTAAACATGCAGGTAAAAAATAAAAAAGATTTGAAAAACTCTTTATTTAAAGGGACCTAGTATATGCAACTAGGGTTTGGAATAAAATGATTTTTTAAAATTACTATGGAATTTTAAAAATAAATTGTGAATTTTTTATTTAAATATGCACATAAAAAACTAGAAAAATATTGAAAAAACTTTTGATTTATAGGTTCCTAGTAAAATCAACTAAGGTTTGAAATAAAATGATTTTTTTAAATTACTAAGGAATTTTAAAAATAAATTTTGAATATTTGATTTAAATATACATGTAAAAAATTAGAAAAATATTGGAAAAACTTTTGATTTAAAGGGACCTAGTAAAATCAACTAGGGTTTGAAAGAAAATGATTTTTTTACAAATTACTATGAAATTTTAAAAATTAATGGTGAATTTTTTATTTAAATATGTAGGTAAAAATTAGAAAAATATTGGAAAAACTCTTGATTTAAAGAGATCTAGTATATGCACCTAGGGTTTGGAAGAAAATGATTATTTAAAATTATTATAGAATTTAAAAAATTAATGTGAATTTATGATTTAAATATGCAAGTAAAAAATTTGGAAAAATTTGGAAGAAATTTTCCCTAGGTTTTCTAGGGTTTTTATGTGTAAACAAAGTAAGTCAAGTTCACCAAATGATTTAACTATTTTGGGAATATTGGTATCTTATTCCTAATTTACTTAAGGGTCTAGAATAATAACTTAGTAAATAATATTGTAATACTTTAACCACTGATTTGTATAATTTATTAATATTTTAACCTTTCTATAAATAACAATAAATATGGAGAAAATAAAACTTAGTTTAAAATGAATTGAAATAACTATTTTAGGGTCTAATATTGGTTGTGCAAGACTAGAACAATATCATAAATCAAGATCTAGATTTCATTTTGTGAAAGGATAGGACCGTCAAAACTAGACACCCTGAAGTCCAATTTTGTTATCCTCTTGTACCGTTATTATCCAAACTACTTGTAGAGACTTGAGTTTTCTAGGTTTTTCTATTGTTCGTGTGTGAGGTTACCTATGAAATATTAACTATTGAAAGTCTACAGAACTCCTTATAGAGCTATTTTAATCTTCAAACCCTAGAATTCATTGTGATTTTATAAAACTTGAGAAATAAGGGGGGGTTAGTGTGTGTAAGATGTACTAAACATGTATCCATGCCCCTTATGTGGGCACACTGCCTACATACCAATACTCTGAAGAGGGATCAAGCCATATGTAGTTCTTTCACTTAATGTGATTTATACAATAGTATAATTCAAATGAAAAAATGTTAAGCTGGATATGTTTGAGGTGGTTAGGGACTAGTGTGAGGATTTGGATATACTTATAGCTATATTGGATGGCTATATGCAGAGAATAAGGAAATTTTCCTTAGTGTTTTTCTTGTATTCTTACTTAATTTGTAATATTTTTCAACCTCCTCAAAATTAACTTTTAATGGGTTTTTAGAGAGATCTATTGGTCATGGGTCAAATGTATTTATGTTAGGCCAACAAGATGAAGGATAGGAACTAGAAGGAAATAACTAGTGGAGATCAAAATGCAATTGAATAGGAGTGCCAGAATAAGACACCCTAGGGTTTGGTTCTATAGTCTAAGTTGAGCACTCCTATCCTATAGGTTTGGGACCTAAGGGGATAGGATTGGTGTGGGAAATGCTACCTAGCTGAGGTGGAATTACCATTTGTAAAGCTTAGGATGACTGGGAATAAGCAAAAATATGTCTATAAGGGTCATTAGAGCATGCAAGAGGGACCTATGGGTTGGGTGTTAGAAACCACACTCAAGCTACCAATTTTGACATTTTATATGACTACACTAACCTATTTTGTGTATCAATTTAGTTCTATGTAGAAGCAACTTCATCTTGAGTAGTAATGGCTTCACTCTATTTAAATGTAAATTTGTTTTATGACTATTTTTGTAGGTTACACCTCAAGATTTGAATTCAAACTACTAGATCATGTCTTACAGGTTTAACTATCAAATTAAACCTGTTATAAACACATTTTAATCTTTTTTAATTCTCTCTCTCTCTCTATATATATATATATATATATATATTTGTGTGTATGTATTTAAATTTAGTCATCTTATCTTAATTTTATGTTTCTTACTTGTTATACCCAAAGCTAAGCCTATGTATACTCTCCCCTTACACATGTAGGATGACCTTGGGGATAAAAATATTTAATAAACCTCATTATTTTTCCTTTTTATAGTGGAAATTTAATGTGGGATTCATCCCCACATACTTGTCATAGTTATTAGGTGGGTTGTGATATGTATTTCATCACCACATAGTAATCCACACTCTATGTTTAGTTGAGTATAAATATCAAGGAGAGCTATTATAAAGATAAGTGGATTTCTTTAATTTTTTCAAGAAGTGATGAGGTTACACTCCAATACTCAGGAATTAGAAAACATACTTATATGGACTTAGTCCCCACATACTATGATGTATTTAGAGGACTCCCTTAGTGAGGCTTTCACATCCTAGATTAAGACCCTTTACATACAAACAACTATTAGTGTAGGGTAAATATCATCCCTAATGATCACTTACCACATAAAAATGTAGAGTGAGGGTTGGGAGACAAACCTAGTCACCACTTTACATGAGTATATTGGTGGGTTAATATTTATATTCTAAACCCATAATTTAATAGAATAGGCTTTTCAATATTACTTGATCTTGTTTGTGTGATGTTGATACTAGTGTTGTTTGTATACATATTCCATTCACCAAATAAGTTAAATAGTCACATTTAACACAAGTTCCACATATCAATATTATTTTCTAGTCCATACATCAGTCAATCATTACCTTATACCATCTAACAACACCCATTTTACCCCATATCTTAGATGCATCCTCTTAAGAAGTCTATTCTTGTCCAAAATAACCCCAAACACTTATCCATTATCAAACCTCTTAAGCTTGCTTGAAATCAAATACATAGTCAACTCACTTACATAGTTAAATCTCATCATCAAATCATCCAAAAACTTGGGCAAATCCTATAAAATCACTTAAAAAGCTATTCCCAATAAAATCAAGTCAAATTTGGTTAATTTCAACCATTACCTAGCTAAGCTATTACATCAAATCCTTAGTTAGTCCAAAAATAACACTCCTCAAACCAAGTAAATTCACAATCTTATCTTAACTCATCCTTTAAGTCAATAATTAGTCAAACCTAGGGTTATCAATACCTTTCCTCATCTCAAATATCAACTAAATCATGCCCAAAAGTTAAATTTTCTCAAGAACACCTTGATAAAAATCTAGTTCTATATCAAATCCCCACATCATATTTGAAATCCCAAAGTTGATCAAATCAAGCTTACTAATTAATAGTCTCCCATCTCATATCATCTAAATCCATCCTATATTATCCACACCTCAACACCATGTCTATAAAAACTCATCAACAACTCAGGATTAGAAAATCAAGTTATAATAATGATCTTGATACTCATTTATGGGGTGAGTAAAATCATGGTAATGATGAATATAACCTTATTTTTTTATTAAGGTTAAAGGGGGGGGGGTTTAAACTATGCTCCCTAGATCCTAGGAGAAGAAAAAATAGAAGAGAGACAAAGGTCTAAAAAATACTAAACAATAACAAGGTCAAAATAGGCCTAAAGACAACCAAAATATAACCTAGAAACTAATAAATAATAGCAAAAGAAGCCAAGGCCTAGTCTAAGTCTAAACCACTAGAGACAACCTTCCAACATGTTTTCATATTTTTAAGGTTTACATACATTTAAAAAAATGGTTTATCTTTATCCATGGAATTCTAGGATCCATTGCATTGACCTTGCTTACATTTACATTTGCCAGTCATTTTGGGCTCAAATAACTCCTTGAGGTGAGATCAAAGATTCTTAACATTCTGAATACCCTCATACATAGAAACCTTGCTGCAATTCACTAAAAATTTGATAATATTTTTAATTTTTTAATTCTCCTATTCTAAAATGTCCAACCTAAATAAGAGACTCTAAAGTTCCTGATCATCCTCCTTGGCTAAAGAAATTTGGTTCAACCTGATCTTTTCCTACTTTAGGGAAATCACCTTACCTTTAAGATCCATGATCTCTCTCATAAACTAGCGCATTATATATTTTTGAAGATCTAATTCTTCTAATATCTTATGTAAATTCTCCTTGCCCTTAATTTAAGTCACTAGGTTATTAACATTCTCACCCTGGTCTTTTAGTTGCTTGTCCGTAGTACTCTCCCCTTTATATATGGGGGAATATTTAGTCATTCCTTTCTTAGCCTAAGAAAAAAATTTATGAGATAACTTATTTCCATAATCTTCATCCTTTTAACCCTCCCCAAAAACTTCTCTATCATCATCTACATCAATGTAATACCCTATTGAACACCTATTTTACTTTACATGCCCCAATTCGCATGACAAACTCTTATAGGCTTTCAATCACTATGAAGTCATTTTTTGATATTATCTCATGACTTTGGATCCTTCCTTTTAGCATCCTTGATATTATTCTCCAAAAAAATTAATGGAATTATTGATCTCTATAGACTTGATCGAGCTCCCAGGATATTTTAACCAAACTTTTTTGATTTTTCTAATGTCAATAGAGGCATCCTCTATAGCTTTATTTTGGGGTTGAGGAAGATCTGGGCTATCTTGGTTCATACCCATAAAGTATTTATTTATGAGGTAAATCACCCCTTCATACCTTGGGGTCGAATAATTTTTGTGCTTGGACTTCATGATCAAAACCTCCATTAATTTTAGAATTAAAAAAGGAATACTGAAGGGAATACTGTGTCTAAAATAGTTCAACATCTTAAATAAAGACATATCAATACATTAAACCTACCTTCCAAGGTTACATACTACATCAGATGATAGACAACCTTCTCATATAGTTTGGGAAAGGATTCTTGATATAAACCATTATGTAGTAGTTTCAATTATTCTCCCTCATCTAGGAATGTCTCTTTATCCCTTTTAGAGTCCCTCATCAAGTGGTAAATTTTAATATCCTCAATAGCTAACCTAGTAATGTGGGAAATGAGTTCCTCTATGATATCAAGAGTAACTCCATTAATAGTGATAGTTTTATATTCTCAATATTTTGAAAACATGATCGAAATGTGCCTATCATGTCATTTTATCTTCTCCATGAAACCAACAAAACCTCCCACTTGCAAATATTTTCTAATTATTTCATTTATTCTCACTTATTTCAGCATTTTTAGTTTTATTCTATTAGGTAATCCCATATTGCTTCATGTATGACAAACATAGAGATAAAACATGATTTCTCTATTCTATAATTTAGTCTTCATAGGATAGAGTCGAGAGGAAATGTTATTGCTTTTTATATTTGGGTAGTCTATTAGATTTTCTAGGACTTCTAGAAACTTCTCAATAGAACCCAAAATAATTAAACAAATCAATATAAGGTCTTGACTCAAATGACTTCAATATCTCTTTCCTCTATGAATTAGAGGCTTCTCCAATATGCCCAAGATTTTATTCATTAGAATTTCCTTCATATTTTATCCTCATAATAAGATCCCTAGGGCGTTTTTCATAGTCCATCCATGTCATTTTACCCACAATGGTCACTTCTTTATTGGTGAACCAATCCATATTAGAGTTTCCTTCCCTATAAGTATGTTGAATTATAACCTAGTACAAAGAGCCCATAATATCTATTGATTCATCTATAACCTATTTGATTTACCAATTGATGACATTTTAACTTGACAAGCAATTCATAATATTTAGAGTGTTCCCCTCAATTATGAGTTTTTAAAATCTCAATTTTTTTGACAATTTGATCCCCCATAGTACTATAAGAACTTCAGCTTAGTGGTTAGACTTAACCCCCGTGTCTCTGCCAAAGGATGGAACTAAATTACCCTAATTATCTCTTGTTATTCCACCTCCTCTAACTGGTCCCAAGTTCCCTTTCGAGGCCCAATCAAAATTGAGATTCATCTAGCCCAAAGGAGGGGTTTTCCATTTAGCTCTTTCCCTAATTTCTTATTTAAGGTCTAAATTAACCAATTCAAATGTATCAATTTTCCAATTACAATATAGAAGATGAATATAACCATATTGATATGGATGCACATAATCAATATCCATAATATGATTTGCTAAATACTAAAAATGGTAGAGCCTAATTACAATAGTATATCTATGATAATAGTGATGAGTTGCTACTCTAGCTTCTTAAGATATGAGATAGACTTCCTCCTAATTTTGACTGGGAAAACCTAAAGTATATTATATGAATCCCTAAACAATTAAGGCCTACACCTATATGTAATCATTTTTAAGAAGAAAAATAAGAACCTCAAGTAGAATCTATTAATATCAACCATGTCAAACTTGGAAAAGGGAAGTCCACCTTAGAATACCAAGATAAACAAGACCATAAATAATCCTTATTTGATAAACTAAATAAAATAAACCAACAAGTGGCCTCCCTTACATCTTAAATAGATTTTGAAGCCAATAAATGCAAAACTCACAAGAATCCATCCAAAAATAATTCTCCTCTCGTAAGAGAAAATCAAAACAACCCTAACTATCATTCATCATCACTAGTCCCATTGTTTGACCCCTCATTTTCCCAAGAATGGAAGGAAATGAAGGATGTTATCCAAGGGATAGAAATAGGATCATGAAGAAAGAAGTAAAATTTTGAAAACCTATGAACTTAGCCACTTGACACAAACATATTATGTACTCTCTTCTCATCTCATTTTAAACCACCTAAATTTGAAACATATAAGGGGAAGGGGGATCCCATGGAGCATATCAAGGAATTTTTCATGTCCTATAAATAAGTCACCTATGGTGATGCCTATCTTCTCATATTATTCCCTCATAGTCTTAGAAGGCCTATTGTGGAATGGTTTATGTACTTACCAAAGGGATCAATCACATCATTTACAAACTTGTTAGATAATTTTATCAAACATTTTTCCTATAATGTGGAGCATGAAATTATCCTATTAGATCTATTAATTCCAAATAAATAAATGGATAAAGTCAATTGGATATAACCTTTCCTCCTAGTGTTTATTACCACTTAGCATCATCTATTCCCTCCTTTTGATAGATCTAACAAGTGATCAATCAACTAGATTGATCATTCAATCAATTATCTTCTTAGTACAAGATTGATTCATTCTAACCAAGATGAGATAAAAAATTCATTCCCTTCATAGTTATGTCTACTATATTCACAACTCTATAGATTACTCCATACCATAGTGTATTCACTCTATCTCGACATTTGACTCATAGTGTACCAACTTCCTTTATATATATATATATATATATATATATATATATATATATATATATGGCCTGACCATATAGAATCTTTATCATATTTATTAAAAACATGGTGAAGCATATAAAAAATATTTTCATGTCTGATCTTTGAGAAGTAACTAGTTGATAATTTCATTGCCAACTTGAATCAAGAACTAGCTCTCTAATTATAGCTACACTGTGTCAATACATTTGATCATATTTTTGAAAATGGTATTCAAATTGAGAAAGCCCTCATTTCTAAGAGGAGAATCAAAATATTTTCAAATAATGATCAAATTCAAACTCATACCTCATCATAAAATTATTTAATAAGGACAAAAATGTGGTTGGTGATGGAGTGTCAGATGTCAAACATGTCCAAACCATCCAAGGCTCTAATCCTTATATATCTAAAAGTGCATCAAACATCACTAGTATTAGATGCAATTTGAAGATAAAACCTAGGAAGAGATGATACACTAATCTTGGTGAGCTTGTGAAGAATGTCCTAAAGAATATTATAACTAATATTATGATTATTCTTCTTAAAACAAAACCCCTTGAAGACATTCCAAGACTTGATCGACTAAGGAAAAATAGAGGTTAAAGGAGAGGAATATTCTACCAAGAATCATTATCTTAGAATATACTAGGATCATTTCCCCAAGCATGACCAAACATAGAAACATACACATTAGGACCAAAGTCAAACCTCTCATTCTAATAATGTAAAAAATAAAAGGACATCCCAACATTACGACTTTATTTTTGGCCACATTGATCACTGTAAGCACATATTCACTGCTACCAAGATAAGGTCTAAATTTATTAAACACCCTCATGTTTAAAACAAAAAATTTATTAAGATCAAAGGACCATCATATAATTATGTGATTATCACACACCATGGAAAATCATTGTAGTTAGAGCACCTACTAAATCTCACCCTTAATTGGTACCCACAAAGGTCAATGTCTAAATATCTCCTCTAACTACTCTTTTAGGTGACTATGACATCATCCAATATCTTGAGAATACCCCATCATAGATTTGTATTATGGACCTTCTTAAATGGTCTTCTATCCACCATGACATTCTCAATATATCTCTCTAGGAGTCAAGAGTTTTGATAGATATTGACCCTTTTTAGTTTCAAGACCTCATGGATAATCTCTTATCCACCCAACATATTAATTTTGATCTTAATAACATGTCTCTTCTTGGTCCTAATCATAATAATGCATTATAAATTGATGTCTTCTTTTCAAATCATAAAATCAAGAGAGTGCTTGTAGACAGTGGGTTTATAATCAACTTCTAAAATATGAATCTAGTCAAGATTCAAGGATATTCTAAGTCCTCAATTAGACCACATATCATCACTATCAAAGATTATGATGATAATGTGTGACATTCAACTAATACTATCTACTTTCCTAGCATGGTGTCCCTTGTTACATGTCAAATCTTAATCGATTGGTAAAATATGAATTACCCTACAACATCTTTTTGGGATGTCCTTGGATACATGAAATACAATTTGTGACATGAACTCCCCATAAATCTCTTAAATTCTCACATTCTAGAATGGAATTCATAATCTTAGGTGATACACAACACTTTATATACTATCAAGCATTAAAAAGACTCTATTAGTATGCCATTTATTGTCCTAGCATTGATATTACATCTCTTATAAATAACAAGCCCAAGTATTAAATCCATACAAATTATTTACCATCTACTTCCTCTAGTCCAATTATATCTTCTCACATAAAAATCATCCCCAAAGGATGTGGTGAATACAAATATCACACCTTCAATGTTAGAGAATTCCCTGTGTCACCATAAAGTTATAGGTATCATACCATAAAAAAAATTAGGTAGACAACTCATCAATTTGGAAAGACAAAATTTTCTTACTATGGTCTCCTACTAGAAGAACAAATCAAGTGATGAGATGAATCTTCATTATTTGAGGAAGGATTTGCATCATGTTTTCAATGTCTAAATTATTCAAAGTCTAATAAAATGTGCAAAAATATGAACTATAAAGGAAAGGGACTTGGACTTCATGATAAGGTTTCTATATCCCATCTTGGCTAAATATCATCTGATGTATCATATTCTAGGATAAATACCACTAGATGGTGATCCCTATGATGCCATCTCTAACACCTCCTTAGTTCCTAAGGAATCTTTGTTTGATGAAGATGCATAAACATATATTTTCATAATATCTATGAGCATATCTATTATAGAAACCTATTCACTAAAACATCCATCTATACCATCAATTTTTACCTCAGTTACCCTAGGACCAACAAAAAGAACCATATTTTGATCTATTTCATAATGAAAAAGTAGTAATAAAGTTCATGGGTGTACGAGACCATTTACAATCTAAAGATGACAAGAAGGGGTTCAAAATAAATTTATATGCATATGACTACTTTGGAGAATAGGTAGAATTCCATAGTCAAAAAACATTATAAAAATAAAAAGGTATTAACAAAGGTTGAAACAATTAAAAAATGGAGTCCCTTAGTGAAACCTCTTTGAGGCACTAGTGGATGATGAAAATATAAGTAAATAAAATAAAAATAAGAATAAAGATGTGTATATTAGTGAAAACCTTTGTAAGGCACCAATAGATGAGGAATTATAATTCCACCCCCCCCCCCCCCACAATAATTACAGTAAAACATCTAACAATCCCCATATCATGCCAGTAAATGACTCTATTAGTCTTAAATAACAATGAGTATATGACAATATATTTATAGAATTTTTATATATCATGGAGATGCCTAAAGAATATCAGCTTCCTCCTATCTATGCATATATGTAGGATTAATATCTGTAATTAATTAAATAAACTATTTATTTTAGTATTATAATTAAATACAAACCATGAATAATAAACTTGGGGTCACCCTCATTCTTGAAGAATAAGAGATCTTTATATAACTTTTCAAAGAATTCCTTGACATCTTTGTGTGGTCTTATGTGGATATGCTAGGCTTCAAACCTTAAATAGTAGTCCATCATCTTGTTTTCCATCCATATTCAATAACTATCAATAGAAAAACTCAAAAAATGCATCTTAAGGTGGCACTTATAGTGGAGGAATAACTAATTTTTTTAGATGTGATGTTTATCTATCTTATCGAATACTCAGATTGGATATCAAATATTGTACCCATCAACAATACATAAGGTAGAATTAATATTAGCACTGATTTTAGATACATCAATAAATCCTACCTAAAGGATGACTTCCCTATTCAAAACATCATCATGATCATTGATTCCATTACTAGTTATTAAATGTTGTTGTTCATGGATGGATTCTCAAGATACAATTAAATATGCATTGCACTAGAAGATCAACATAAAAACAATTTCACTACTTCATGCTGAACCTTATGCTATAAGTCATGCCATTTATACTGAATAATGTTTAGATTATAGTAAACCCACATTGAACTAGTTTGGAATCCATTTTGGGACACAACAGGAGGCTAGAGTTTCTATAAGGTTCTAATAATAAAATCAACATCACAACATGCCCAACCAAAAAAAGACCCACTAAACATGGTACCAAAAAGGCCTAGCCAAAAATGAGAAATAAAGAGAAGTAACAAATGAAGAAAAAACCTAGTAAAAACATTCAAAACTAGTAGGGTATACTAAAGTCCCTAGAGAGGGCTCTTCCCTGCCTTCCCTTAGGTCCTAGTTATAGGACCTTATTTACCCATAGGTTTGAGTCCTTCAATGCTAGAAAGGTATGAGGTGCTCTTAGGGGTTAGATGAGAATAATTATTCACTCTTGAACATCAACCAATAGAGCCCATGATCTGAAGGTCCTCTAGGTCTTCTAATGATTTGTTGTGAGGAAAAATGATAGCAAAAGCATGGTCCTCCTTGGCCATCAATCCATCTCTAGGGAAGAGATCCCAATGAATTTCCTTGATTTATTTTTTCATCACCTTGAGTTTAAGGGCCTTGTTATTGAGACCAATATCAAGTAAGCCTAACCATTCTCTTGGTAAACTAGTCATCACCATAGCTATAGTCTCTTGATCAAGGGTCTTTGAGTCTTCTAGAGCTAGGGTTGAAAGTTTTACCTAAGAGTCATCCAACACCGAGGTCATAGTATCCTCTTCTATCGACTCCTCTAAATACATAGGATCTAAAATTAACCTCTTTTTTGGCAAGCCAACTTTAGCTTTAGTCATTTTCAAAGCCTCAATAAATGACATTTCACCTTTAGGTCATTTCTTAGCCTTTTTTGAAATTGAGCTAGATCCCCTAGTAAGAGTCATCACCTTTTTTTCTATGGAGAAGCATTTTTAAATAGAAAAAGGATGAGATGTTGGTGAGTAATAAAAACCTTATTATTAAACTAAAAAACTACAATAGAATCATAAAAGGAGTGTAGTAAGAAGAAAAGGATATTGGTTTTATAAACGTCTTTAAAGTGATTAAGTAACATGAAATGGTGTGATTGAATCAAGCTAAATTTGGAGTCCAAAGTGAGATACAACATGACATGCTTACAAAATTTAGGTTAGACTTTCAAAAGTTTAGTTTGCTTGAAAACTTTGGTGACCTCTTTCACTTTCTCAAGAGAATTAAATAATTTTGAGACCCATTCATCCTTCATACTCTTATTTTTATAGTATTTTAGGTCATGGATGATTAGTCTCTTAGATTCAATGATAAAGTCTTCAGAAAACTCCATTCTCATGCCTCTCATGACAACTAGTCTATCTTTATAGGCTACAAAAAAATCCATAGAAAAGGTTGGATAATTCCCCATAATTTTCAACATGAAATGAGTAAGTCCTCAATTCTCAAGGTTTCTCCAAACTAGAGTATTTTTATTCATAAATTCCAATCAAGACTTGGGCTCAACCCTTCTTGTTCTCAATTTGATTTTGTTTCCCTCCTTGGAGTCATGTTTGAAGATACTTACCTTTATCAGTCCCTTTAGAATATTTAAGATAATACATATGAATAAATATATCAAGGGTAAAAAATTGAAAAAAAACATGTAGAGAAGAAAGAGTGAAGAATTAGTAAAGGGAATTATGGGCAACACTTACACCAAATGGGGAATAGAGAAAATAAATGCATAATTAAGAAGGTAATCATGATGAGAAAACTAAGGGGAATGAATACCCAAGTGAAAGAGGCAATAATTAAGTGTTGAGGGGCACTAAGACAAGGGAGAGGCCATGTCATTTCATGACATGAGGTGATAAAATGGTGGTAAATCTACCATAAAAGAGAAAAATAATGGCAATAAAAGTTAAATTTAATAGAAAGAGTGATCAAATCCAATCTACCAAAAGGGGATATTTATTTTATTTCAAGTTAAAGTTTGAAATAATAAATGCAACGAATAAAAATGGTCATGAAAACTATTTGATCATCAAAAAAATCAAACATAATGAGATATTGATGAAAGGGAGATGAGGGAAGACCAAAGTCACGAATGAGAAAAAAATAACCTACCAATATAAGGGAAAAATCCAAACAATGAAAGAAGAGAACCATAGGAGTTAAAATAAAGGAAAATACACAGGTACCCAAATAACCAACCAATTTAGGACCCAAGAAAGTGCATGGACATCCATGTAGAGGGGTTAAATTTAAAACCCATTAGGATTTAATTAGTTTCCTTTCTAAAAGGGTACCTTGAGTGCCCTTTGTAATTTCCTCCTCCATATCTTGATCTCACATGCTACAAGTAGAAGCCTCCCTCATTGATTATTTTCATTACCATAGTCTACTTTGACCTTACTAGGTGAAAACTTATTATGTTATAACTACCATCATAGTCTTGGTGAATAACCCCATTCCTCTTTTTATTATGGGGTCTAGTTAGAATACTTTGCAAATGGATAATGGTGAAGAGGGATCTTCTAGTGAACTAGTTTGACATCAAGAAGATATTTGAGAGATATGAATAGATATTATTCATCATATATAAGGGAATTATAATCCAACTTATGTCTTCCTTTAGATTAGGAAATAACCCCCTCAGTGATAGATAAAAAAGGTTCTTGTGTCATCTTGGCAACCTTTATTATAACTAATCATCCAAGGTTCTCAAAATCTTCATGATTACTTAATTCCTCTAGTTTATTATTAGAAACAAGTGGCCTAGATCCTCCATTTACCATTATATTAAAACCCTCTAAAATATATTTTAGCTCTGAATGAGGTTATGGCAAAACATTAGCCTCAATTTATGGCATCGTATCGGAGACCAATAAAGGAGAGTCTTTCAAATCCATTTTATTCTCATTATTTAAGGAAACCTTAAAAGGAAACAAAGAATACTCATTATTTGAAGGATGTTTAATTTTTTTACAAGGCCTCCCAAAATTTTCTATGTAGGAATGTGACTCACAAGGTCCTGAGAATCCATCCATTTTATAAACTCTTGCCTCCATAATATTTCCTCTAAACTTAATAGAATTAGCTTAGAGGGGGAGATCAATACCTTGATTCTAGACTCTAAAATAATTATACTAAACTAGGTATTTGGGTCAATTTCTAATGGTAATCCAAAATCCCTATCTATCCCCAAAATAATATCTTCATGCTAAAACTCAAGTGAGGGTTTTGTTAGAGATATCCAGATCAGAAAATCCTCATAGTAATACTCATCTTAATAAAGACTTGGTATTCATTTACAAAGTGATACAAAGTTTATTCCCATAAATCTAAGCTCTTCCTAAATAACTCTTATCAAATCATTTCTATTGGAAAAAGTGATGAGGGAGAAATTTTTAGATATTAAAGCAATTTCCATTATATATTTAGGCTTCCAATTTTTAGTTGCCCAGGTTCTGAATCTCATGACCCTAAGGTGAAAACCTTTATATTTAGCTAGTAAAGAGTGTTCCAATTGATCATCTACCTTATCCAACACTAAATCAGGGATTGAAAGGTAGACCCCATTTTTTGATTCAATAATAATAAGCATCATAACTATTATATTTTCCTATAATGATTATGACAATTTTGTTTATGTGAATCTCACATTTATATTCAAGTAAATTCTATTAAAATTTGTTTTATTTTTGGATTGAATAATTTGACTCAAATTATCAAAGATATATGAAAATAATTGTCCATCATATGATGTATGTTATTATCTAATACTATGTTGATGACATCTTGGGAAAATCAAGAACAAGGGAACAACATCTTGTGGTCCTCAAAATAATATTTGAATGTCTAAAAGAATATGAACTCTTATTAAACCCCAAGAAATGTGTCTTTGGTATCACATAAATATAAATCTTGGGATTCATTTTATCTAGGTGATTCATCAAATTTGGCCCTATGAAAGTTAAATCCATCATGGAAATTCTTCCACCTCATAATCTCAATCAACTTTGAAGTCTCTAAGGAAAGCTCTAGACCATCCACCGGTTTATATCACAACTGGTAGATAAATTTCAACCATTCACTCATCTTATTAATAAATGAGTTAAATATCATCAAATTCCATAATGTTAAAGGGCCTTCACTAATTTTCAATAATACCTATTTGATCTACTCATCCTAGCACTTCCAATTCTAGGAAAACCATTGTTTATTTATATATCAACATCTCAATGTGCCTTAGGATCCCTCTTGGATCAACATGATGAAGATTTAAAATAAAGGGACAAATATTAACTCAACAAAACATTAATATCCTATTATCTTAGCTATAACCCAATTAAAAAAACATGTTTAGCAATTATCTTCACATCCTATAAACTCCATCATTACATGTTAAACAACCAAACCGATCTCATTACAAAGATTGATCCTCTAAAGTATTTACTATCAAAATCATACCTTAAAGGATGAATGGACAAATGGATCATGATTCTCAATTAATCATTGACTGATTTAATCAAAAATTAATTAAAGGACAAGTTGTGGTAGATCAATTGGTAGAAACCCCTTTGTCTGATATGCAACCATTGGTTATAAGATTTCCTGATGAATCCATCATAAAAACTAATTAGTAACACAAGTGGAAGATCTATTTTTATGGATTCTTAAATACTAATGGCTTGGGAGATGGTATACTTATTAGCATGCCTAAATGTGATATTATTCCCAAGGCTTTTAGAATCACCTTCCTTTGAACCAAAAACATAGTAAAGTATGAGTCACTTATTCTAGGGTTTTAACTTGATCGTCCATGGAATATCCAACATATCTAAGTTTATAGTGACTCTAAAATTATAATTAAATATGTCAATAATTATTTATAAATAATTAATGACAAGTTTATCCTTTATAAGCACATGGTTAATAGTCTTAAATCATAGTTTTAGTATCTCATATTTGAAGAAGTTCCACAAGTAACCAAAACTTCCATGGATGAAAATACTACCATTGGTTCTCTGTTTGAGATGTTTCTAGACACAAATCAACATAATGTATTAGTTGAACAACTTTTAATCCCATCTCATCAATCTCTTGGGTCAGAAAATATTTGTGAAATCACTCATTCCTATCTTCTATGGTATCAATATATCTATAATTACCTTCATGATAATATCCTTCCATAAAACAATACACCACTGTAAAGTTGTCATTAAAAAATCCTATCATTTCATCATTATTGATGTCACACTCTATTGATGAAAGTATGAAAGAACCCTATTGATATGTCTGAACTTAGATGAGGCCCACTTAGAAATCAAGGAGGTTCATGATGGAATATATGGGTAACATACTAGTGGGATGGTCTTATCCAAGAATCTCCTTTAAATTTATTATTATTGTCTAACCATGTATCATGACACCTTTTAATATGTTAGGAAATGTGTGGTGTATCAGAAACATGGAGACTTATTTCATGATCTATTACAAGAACTATATCCCATAACCATTTCATGGCTTTTCCCACCTAGGGATTTAATATTATTGGCAATATTAACCCCTCCTCATTAGAATTACATAATCTCATTATCACAACCACTAAGTACTTCACCAAGTGGGTGGAATTTATGCCAGTCACTTAGGTCAATAATAAGCATATTTATAAATTCATCCTTAATTATATCATTTATCAGTATGGTATCCCCTCTATCATTATTTTTATAATGAAAAATCATTCAACAATAAATAGAACAAGGCCTTATAAGAAAAATTCCACATCTAACATAAGTGGTCCACAACATATTACCAACAAGATAATGACCAATCATAAGAAAACAATAAAATCATCATCAAAATTGTTAATGATGCTGGCCATGATTATAATATTTATCTATAACCTACTTTATGGGCTTACCAAAAAAGCATTCATAACTGGTGCTACTCCATATTTATTTGTCTTTAGTGCTAAGGCCATCTTTCCAATCAAGGTCAAACCACCCTCTTTATGCATATCACCTCAAGGCCTCATAAAAGAAGAAACATATAGGGTTACTTGACTTTAGGAGTTAGAAATCTTGGATGAAAAGTGTCTTCATGACCTTAATCATCTTTAGTCATATCAAAATTGGTTATGAAATCAATAAAACAATAAATTATAGGTAAGAGAGTTTTAAATTGGAAATTTAGTCCTTAAAGAGAATCACTGAAATATAAATGTTGAGCATGAAAATAAGGATAAGTTTGAGTCCAATTAGTATAAAACCTATGTCATCATCACCAAATTTGGCGTAGGAGCGTAAAAAATTAGCGACTCAAAAAGGTTAGGATTTATATGAGATAATGAATATCATGCACCTAAAGAGGTTTTACACCTAAATCATGTCCCTACTATTATATCATTATATGTAGTCTTATATATATTACAAAAAAAATCACCTAGTTATGAAAACAAGTTCTTTGATGTCTTGAATAAGCATGGTTATGAAAATTGATATTCGATGTCACTCATGACATGCCTTTATATAAAATCATCTCATGGTGAGACCTTTTATACTCAAGGGCATTCCATCCATCCCATCATATTATTATTCTACTTACCTTATCATATCCATTGTCTCATTTATCCCATTTGACCTTGGTCCTAGATTTTGTACACAAACAATGTTTTGGGAACATATTCAACATGACAATATCTCTTCAAATTTAGGAATTCAATAAAATATAAAAACATGAAAATAATATCCTTGGATAACTATCTCATGCTTAATTTTCATCCTTTCCTTATTTATCATCCTTCGTCACTATATCACTTTATCTGGAATCAATCCTATCCTCTTGGATACTACGTCTAGATTTCATTTGCCAAAGGTTCATGTGTGCATATGTTATCCCCAAAAAATACTCATATAGTTCCCCATCCTTAAATTCTATACCCATAATTTTATGACCTACATCCCTCATCTTGTCCATCCCTTATCACCATTCATCAAGTCACTACATCTATCTTCATATCTCACCCTATGGATTGTAACTTATCCTAGGGGAAATATCTAATAAAGTTAATATGAATACTGATTCACTCATCCTAATGTTGTTGATATGAAAAAGGATAAATCATATTGACCATCATCCTTGTGAATGTACATATGTGTGTGTTCCTTTTATGATTTGTCTATGTTTATATTCATTGTGTATTTTTCTAGTATATGTTTGTTTCTTATTTTTATATGGTTCATGTCATGTCCTTTGTTTTTTTACATTTACATATTATCTTTTGTTTTTGTATAATGGCATAAATTAATGATGGAATCATGGTTTATCAATACCAATGATGCATCTTACTAAATTCTATTGGAAATTTTTGTGTTTAATCTTTTTTACATTAGTTCATTATGCATTATGGAAAAAAGTCATCATGATTATATATGTGTCATGGCATATATTTTATAATGTTATACTAGAAATGATTTCTCAATACATTTCACTCAAGATATATCAACATAAAATCCACATCATCATGTCCTAATCACACCCATCTAATCATCATATAATGTCTATCATAATTATCCATTTACACTAACATAATGATCGTCATCATTTAAACATTACACATATCATCACATCTATCTAATCAGTACCATATCCACATATAAGATATGTATAAAATTATAACATCATAAGCAATATCATGTAAATAACATAACATCACATCCTAATCTAACATCCTCTAATCAATATATGAGCTTAGAAAGAAAACATGCAAATCAAAAGGTAGGAGAACCATCATTATTAGTATCCATCATCATAATCATCATAATTTTTATTTTTCACATCATAACCATAACATCATAAGTCCCACACAATACCATAAACATCATATAAAAATCATAATCATCAATCAATACATCAATAAATTATACAATTCATAGCACATAATCAAAGTCCATCACATGATTAATAACTCAAATCATCATCATCATCATATATATATATATATATATATATATATATATCAAAATTTTGTCCATGAATACATAAAAAATGGATATATATAATATCATCATGGATATATATATGCCAATATACATTGATACAACATAATGTCTCCTAGACCCTCGCCATTTTTAGGTGGTAGTCTCAGTAGCATATGTTTTGATCATGTAAAAGTCCTAGATCAAGATGAACCCTATAACTATCTACTATTTATGAAATTTATTTCTCTCTACCCTATTAGGATGACTTGATCATATAATCTCCTATAATATTATACCTATTAGTTGGGCCTCATAAAATGTCTACCCATATTTCTTATTCCATATGCCTCCAAACCCCCTATGCAACATCCCACTTTGCCTTTGAAACTTGGGCCTCAACATCTCTCATAATCATTTTTGCCTATACCCATATCAATTGGACTTGTATGTTTGTAAATTATGTGACATGAGACCTCAATATAGTTATCTTTTTATCCTACTCTATCACCTAAGATTGAAAAGTGGATACCTTTCCATTGACTTGGATAAATATTTCTTTAATCTATCCACCTATGTCTCTAGACCATATATCTCTATGAAAAACATAATAATATCTCACTATAAGCTATCTATCAGATATTGATCCTCAAATACTCTAGATGGACCTGATGGCCCTATATCATCTATACCCTCTTTGATGTCCACTATGTCTATGGATCTCTATATCTCATACTCCACTATCACCCCAAGAGTCCTCAAGGTCATCCTCCCTTGCATAAAACCTATATGAGAAGGTGGAGAATCTATAATGTATGTCAACTATTATCTCTCATCTCATCCTTTCTAGATGAAACCTCCATTATTTCATCTTCCTCCTTATCTAGTTTTTTCATCTATGTCCCATCCATCCCACTTCCCATATCTATCTCTAGTTACATAATCTTAGCTATCATTATCTACACTCTATCTTTGTCTCCATCTCCAAGTCATGTAACTTGATCCATGTAAACCTATGTGTTCCTCCATTCCCATATCCATCATTAGCTCTCCTTTTCCACCTTTTAAACCTATGTACTAAATCTTTGTGTCCCCACATTTGGGAGTAGGTCCTCATCACTACATGTATCCACTCATATAATTTCATTACAGGTACCAATGGTTGGGTCAATCTTGCTAGAACCCTTTGGGTCCATCATGCCTCATACTCCCTATTTCCCTTTTATTATGAATCATTATTTGGTAATCCCATTTCATGACACCCATTACATCAAAATAAATGATAATTTTTTCTCTATCCATTGCTAGGCCCCACTGTGCCCTCTCCTTGGTCACTCTAGCAAAGACTTGTGGTCCTTGGGGAATACTATGTCATCTACCAAACTATTGTTAGACCTTCTACCCATCCCCATTGAATCTACCTATATGACATCCATGTAACATCATCTATAGTTAGCTCATCCAACACTCATCTATACAATTTTATGTTTCTTGGATGTCCTTGTCAATCCCCCATAACAATATCCCATATATATACCATAGGATCATAAGGTTCTCTATTGTATTATATCCCAATTAGCCACTCTATAGCAATATATACCCATACCCATATTTATAATAATTTCATGGAACCAATGATTTGGCCCATCCTATAGGTAACTAAGTGTAAATCTTGATATAATTGAGCTAATATTGCTGGTCCCTAAGAAAATACTCTCTCAATATCAACCGTGTTCACAACCACATCACTTAAGCCAATCTAAAAGAATTGTTCACTTCTCTCAAGTAATAAGATGCCACTAACAATAGCCATGAACATCAAATAAAGTTGATTTATCATCTCTATATACATTTAATATTTTTAAAATTTATCATTCACTAATGATTTCTCTCTTTCAAAAACCTATTTAGTTTGAATATCTCTGATTGCACTCATCAAAAGGTGTATCAAGAAATGGGTGGATAGACCAATGGTTTTTCATGAGAGATATTGTTATTTATCTATCATGCTTATATCCACTATACTTATCCTAGACTTGATCCCTTAAGAAATATTCATTGTAATATCCCTTAACTAAACTAAGGCCTTTATTTTCCAACTACATCAACCTAAGACGTTGTAGTACTTTTTGCCTCATGTTAAATTATAAACCATGTCATCCTAGGTCAACATAGTCCAAAAGTTATGGTATATGCTTCACAACTAAGTCATCCCTAGCTGACCTAGTTCAATGTTAAATGATAAATTTTAAACTATATCAAAGTTGGCTATAACATCAGCTAAAATCATGAGAATGGTTAGGATCACTCACCACTATAAATAGAAGTAAAATTTCAATCCAATGGAGTAACAATCATTTTTGAATATTATTTCTCATAATTATGCTTAATTCTAAATTTGGAGAAGCCATTACTTAAATATAGTCTTGGAGGGAAAATATTTTTTTGTGGAGTTTTGGATGAAAAAGGAGTCCTTTTAGCCTATATCTTGAATCAACCATTATGATCCTTACAACCACAATAATCTCTTGAAAAACACCATTGGCCAAGGGAGAGATCAAGGCTCTACATAGTTTATTCAAGGTAAGTGTTTCTAACCCTATCTCTTTCATTTTATAGATAAATATTTCATAATTAATATCTTGGATTCATAACACATTGTTTGAATCTCCTCTACACTTATACTTAGTGTGATTATAGGGTTTTTAAAACTTTTTGTTAACCAATTTGGATGTTTAAGTCAAAATAGGGCACCCCTAGTAAAAAAAACTTCACTTTTAAGCATTTAAAAGGGTGTAATATGTTGTTATAAGGTGTTTCATAGGTCAATTAATGTCATTTATTGTTATTATATCTTTGGTTAGAGGTTCTCTAGGTCCATTTATCATTTTTGGGTCATTTTAAGTGCATTTAATGCTTTGTAAGGTTTTATTGGGTTTTTGAAAGTTAAAAATGATGATGTCATTTCTCATGTGTCCTTATAAGTCTTTAGAAAGCTAACATAACTAAATAAATGGTAGGTTGTTTAAAAAAGGGTGGTTTTCTTGACCAAAGGGTGAGAAAAGGACACTTATATAGATCCTTGGGAAGTGTGCCACTTGTAAGATGTGGTGGTGTGATTTTTCACCTTCCCACAAGTCATCTCCATGTTTGGATTTAAGAAATTGCATAAAAATGCATCTATAACTCATTTTTCTCCCTTTTGCTCTTGTCATGCAAAGGAAGGTCAACTTCAAGCACTTGGTATAGAAGGTATAGGTAGAATTGAAAGTATTGATTATACAAGTGGATTTTAATCTAAGTTTAATTAGTTTTCATAATATTATTATGTTTTTTATGCTTCCTCCTTTATGAACAATCTTGAACAATCCAAGCAACATTTTGTAGAATTGCATCCAAGGGGGGTAGAATCATGCATCTATTTTTAGTTTTTAGTGATCCTTGGAGCTGAGTGATCTTGATAAGGTGTTTTTAGGTTATAATAAGGATATATTAATGATTTTTTCAATGTATAACACTTCATCTCTTTGTCTTTGAAAGAGTTTACAAAAGGTGCTAGGTTCATGAGACTTCCAAAGTTGAGCGCAAGTTTTATGTTTTAGATGTCCAAAGAGATCCATAATGGTAATAATATGCTTGAGTTTCATTCATAATTATTTATTTCATGTTTTAATTTGGTGGGAAGTTAAACTAGAATCCTTTAAAGGTCAATTTTCTCACCTTTACCATTGTTTGTTGTCGTACCAACTTCAGTTAGGTTTGTACCTATTTCATGGGAAGTGTACAAAGGTGAGAGAGAGGTAAAAAAATGGTGGAGTCCATTTGAATTTTTATCACCCCAAAGAGTCATGGTATTCATTTCATGAAAGTATAAGATGCAACACAAGCAAATTTCACTCAAAGAGAGGCCATTTCCAATTTTGGTATCATAGTTCCCAAAAGTTCCAAACAAAGATCCAAGAAGTTTTTACTCTTTCCATAAAGTGGAGCCATGATTTTTTGGGGTAATCCTCTAAATTTAATCTTGTATTAATATATACAATATATCACCATGCCAATTTTTATGGCAAAGGGAGAAGTGGAAGATGAGATTTGACAAGATTAAAAGTGACCAAAAACCATTGAATTGTGGCAGTGACATCTACAAGTTTGGAAACAAATTTGATGCTTGCATTGATTAATAATATTATTGAAATTTTACAAGTTATGGAAGAAATTACAAATGATCCAATAAGTTTTCCTGATAATTCACAACATAAGAGAAGTGATGGTCACATGAAATGACCTTTCTTGGCCATCCCCTATCCGTACACAGGGTACACAAGGTAGTAAGGGCAATATTTCATTAGATGGAACAAAAGATGGTATGGAAGGTTAATAAATAGAATATATATCATAATTTTGGAGTTTATAATCCTAAATGAAATCCAAACAAGCTAAATATATTCTAAACACACCCCAAGTGACTTTCAAATGACCTACAAGCTTGAATATGCACCTACAACCTGGTGAGTGGAGGTTAGGTTCATTTGAGGGTAATGGAAAGGTTTTTGAACCAATGAGGAGAATGTAATGGGTGAAAATATATGAAATTATAATATAAAATAAACCAATGACCTTATGCACACTTTTTAAGGTTATAAATAGCCACCATGAAACCTACAACCAAGTAAAGAGGCAGAGGTATGAAAACACAATCAAAATTTGGGGATGAGGATAGTCAAGAGCAAAGTGATATTTGGAGGCATAATTAATGAATGAAATAAATTAAATGAGGGATATATTATTATTCCAAAATATAAATAAAATAATTACATATATCATAGGTCAACAAACTACAAGAGTAACCTACAGGCCTACAAGTTGTCTTAGTCCTAACATTGAAAATGCGTAGCTTTGAGGATGAAGGGTATATGAATGCACATAAAATGATATTTTAATAATAGGTTGGTTAAGTAATCACTTTAACAAGATCAAAATCATGATATAATTTTATATTTTTTCACTAAATCATGAAAAGAGCCCATGTTTACTATCTCAGTCTCGATAGGGCAATGGTTGGTGATGACAAGGTGCCAAGTTTTGACTTCCATGGAAAAGTATGAAGAATTTAATACATGGTGAATGGTAAGGTAACATAAATTTAAGGTAATTAAATTCATAATATCATTAAAATTCCATCCAAACACCTTTTCACCTAGGCAAAGTTGCCTCAATCTGAACAACTAGGTTAAAAGTACCTTATTCCAAGAGATAAGTTGTGATTCTCAATAGCAAGAAAGCTTCCTAAGGACTTATAAAGCTTCATGAGATTTTAATAAGGATTATAAACATGTTGGAATGGTATTTAGGCATATTAATTGAATATAAGGAGTAGCCACATGGAGGTTTACATAAAAACATGCAAAAATAGGGTCTTTTGACCCCTCTTTTAGCAAGGTTGAGTTAGTTTGACCACTTAGACTTAGAATCTAACAAAATAATTTGGTAAAAGTGGTATTCATGACATTTTGGAGATATAAAAACTTTCAATTTTCACATACAATCAGGCTTAATACCATCTATTTTGTCTCAGAGGTAGGCCAGTCCTCTCATGTAAGAAGTTGGTAGTTTTGGGGAAAAGAGTTGGATAGTGAACTAGAGCCCCTTATGATCAATTGGTGAGGTTTTTACAATTGGGGGACATATAGGATAACATAAGGAATCAATATAAAAGGTTGGGATTGCAATAATATGGTATATACAAGGAGGTTTGCAGGAAAACCTAGAGGAAAACATGAAAACCCAACCCCTAATAATATGTCACTCCAAGTTTTGGTCTTATCCAAGAACCCTAATGTTTTTTGTGTTTTTTTTAGGGGTGAATGTGATGTGTTAATGTTTATTTAAGGAATTTATGGTAAGTATTATCACTTTTATCCCATAAAGTTCTAACAGGCCTGTTGACATGGCATAACCCTTATTCCAAAATAGGGGTAACTTCCATTTTAGGGTCTTGTTGAACTCTCCAAAGGTTTGAATAGGTTGGTGGGCCAGTTTTAGAGGTGATAAATCTTTTTTATATCTTGTAAACTCCACAAGAATCCACATTAAACTCTAGACATACTCAGATCCTCATGAGAAGCATGAAAAACACCTAAAGATCAACTTTGGAAACTCATATCTCTCACAAATAGTTGCATGGGACCCTAAGCCAATTAGACATGTTAGATAGGGTCCTTAAGGAGATATTAGTGGAATTTTGTAAGGGTTACAACATCTAAACTTTATGAAGAAAGGTTAAGAGTCTAGGTCACTCAAAACCCTTATAAAACCCTCACAAGGACCCGATTAGAGAGAGGGAGCATTTTGAGCATCTAAATGCAAGGGGATTTCAATAAAAACACCTATAAGTTGTAGATTAATCTTATAAAATCTCACACGTGATTTTCTTGTATGGAATAAGGGAAAACTAGGATTTTTTTGGCCATTTTGAGTGGTGTGAAAGATACAGGAGGATTTAAAAGATGAAAATTTTTTTGGAAGGAATCTCTATAGTTTAGATAACTCTAAAAATTCATCTAATCTTCTAAATTAAACTCTAAGTGTCCTAACTAGACTCTCACTTTTAGCCAGTCTAGTGAGTTAGAATAGTGAACACTTGGGAAAGTGGTGAAAAGCAATTAGGGGTAACTTTTATGTTTTTTTAATTTTAACTTGTGGTAGGGGAGATCTTGAAAATTTTCATGCCATCTTGTGTATGGATCATTTGTGAAAATTGAGTTATTTGGAATGTCAAGTGGAGAAAGTGTATGGAAAGGAGCCTTTTGGAAACTACCAGTGATGATTTTACATGTCCACAAGAATAGGAATGGTAAAGGATCAATCCAATGAGTGTGAGGAATTTTATGTAACCCATATTTCTCATACCAACCATCATACCTAACCATTTTTAGTGATATGGGAAGTTTTGGAAGGCAACTTAGGTGGGTAGTTTTTTATGTCAAATTGGCATTTTTGTGACACTTTTCATTATCTTTATAACTTGTTTTGGAAAAGTATACACAATGAAATGTCATAGATCAACCCACCTCTCCTCCACATGTAATTTTAAATGATTATATTAGATTGACACATGTCCAAGTGGCTCTTGGACTTCCCTTCTCTCTACCTTCCCAATTCTTCTATAAATTTTGGCCATTTTGGCATTGTATGGGTTCTCTCTGCTTGGGTATGGTGAATCCCTACCAAAATTTTACCTTTAATTAATAAATAAAAGTGTTTTACCTCATTAAAATATTTCAATAAGTGTATATGCTTGGTTTTAGTCTTGTGTAAGTGTAATTTCCTTTACTTTCACATGTTGATTCCATTGGTACCTAGTGTATTGTGTTTTCCTTCTTATAGGTCAACAAGAAGTGTTTAAAGAGAATGCAGGTGTAAGTGAGTATGATTTTAAATAGAGTGTCTTAGAATTCCTATTGTTTAGTTCTTCCTACCCTATGTCATCTATAAGACCCCATGTTGAAACACTAATGTGAGAGGGGAAATTGATGTTGAATGAAGTGTATGTGCTATTTGTCATTAGTTTCTAGTGTATGCCAAAGGTAAGACTAGATCATAAATTTTTGGTGCATCACCTCTAGTAGAATAGGTTTATTTCTAGTTATTCTAACCCTTTTCATCCCCCCTAATTTGTTAGTAGTAGGAACATGAGCTTAAATGATGCATCAAGAGGAGCTAGCCCCTAATCTGGAGGTTCATCTCATAAGTTTGTTCACCCACAACAAGTGATATGCCCCCATTTTTCCACTTGGATTAGAGGCCTAGAAAAACTCTTCTCAAGGGTGCATCCAAGTGACAACACTTTCCATTTCCCACTTTAAGTAACCTAGGCCTCCATTTGCCTACCATGGTTCCTTACCATTTTCAATTTAATCATCCCCCATATTTATGTTACTAGCTTAGAAATAATATTAATATTATAAGACATAGTTAGGTTTATTCCATTCTATTTATTTCTTATATGCTTTTATACCCTCTCTATTGATGTTATATTATAAGTGTTCCTCTAGTTAGGATTAATGGGTCTATTTGTCATACCCTGGTATAATTAAGTATCAATAAGATCTATATTTGATTTACCTTTTTTGAGTATGCATCTCTTAGATAGGATAGGTTTCAAGTCAATCCTAACTCATTTCATACATTTTGGTGAACTCAAAATGAATTAACCATCAATTTTTCTCTTTCAACAAACTACATTGGTGTAGGTCGATACAATTTTATTTCTCTATATTTTTAGTAGACTACATTGATGTAGATTGATACAATATAATATTTGTGTATTTTTAGTAAAACTACATCAATTTTTTTTGCTAACATTTTAAATTTATATTTTTTCAACAAGTTCCATCGACACAAGTTGATTTGGTCTAATTTATGTATTTATTTTTCAATCATCCTGCTAGATTACCTAGACCTGATATAGTTTTATTTATTTGTTTTATTTTTATCTATTTTTTACAAAAAACATTAACGTGGGTCAATCCAATCTATTTTTTTTTGCATTTTCCATGAAACTACATTAACCTAGGTCGATATAGTGTTAATTCTATGTTTTTCCAACAGGTTATTCTGACGAAGGATGATCCAATTTTTACACTCAGATCTGAAATATTTTTAGTTAACCAACTATATCAACCAAGGTCAATATATTTATTTATTCCATGTAATTTTATGACATAGTATATCTACTCAATATGATATATTTTTTCTTTACAATAAATTTCGTTAAGAAAATTTTACATCAAATTTACATTTTGTTAAAATTAATTTTCTTCTCTATCAAAATATATCTACCCTATTTAATATATTTATTTGTTTGCATTTGTTTTCAATAAAATGTATCGACCCTATTTGATCCATTTTACTCTATCTCTATTGTTTGAACAACTACATCAATCTGGGCTGATATATTTCTTTATCCTTTCATTTTTAGCATAAGTAAGGTAAATTAGCTTTCATTTTTAGTAATTAATAAAAAAATCACTTTCAATTTGACTTCATGTTTTTTTCCATTCATTAAAATATACAAATTTATTTTTGACATTGATTTTCTACTTTTATTTTCTCTTTGTTTGGTTCTCCTAGAAACTATGTTCCAGATATTTTCAAACTACTTAGCTACTATCATGAAGGGCTACATGGTGTTTTTTTATAATCCTTTTATATTTTTTACAAACATCTTGATGTGAGGGGCTCACCCCAATTATAATATCTATAATACATCTAGTTTTCACGTACTTCACAATATTTAGGAAATACCTAAGATTCCCCTTTTTTATAGAACCTTATGAATCCAACCATCCATGTGATTATTTAGTGCACTAGTTATCAATTATCACTAGGAAGTTACTCTTAAATTACATTTAAAATAGGTTTTAGTGGGTTATGGTAATGGTACTTCCTCCATATTCAATACTCTAAAATATTGAGTTGATGCCATGTAATGGATAAGAAAGTATCTTTGAGAGTCTACAAATTAATCACATCCTTTTAGTACTTCTACCTGATCTTATTTTTAGATAAATAGTTATAAAAAATAATTAAAGTTCTAATTTGATGTTTGTTATTATATTTTGTATTATATATTGTATTGGCCAATGTTGATACATTTATATGTTGTGTGTTCATCTACATCAACCATAACTAATATAGTTGTCTCTATGTGATTAGATTACATCTACCAGGCCCAGCATAGTCTACTAAGTTTACTTTACTTATACCTCTATTTATTAAAATATATAGACTAAGACCAATATTTTTTATTCATAATATTGATAATTTTTCCCCATATCGAACTACATCAACTACGCTTGATATAGTTTTTCCTTTTACATTTCTTTTTGTGTAACTACATTGACCACTATCTATATAGTATATTTTATGATCACTTTACCCTTTAATGACTACATAAATTAGGCTTGATATAATTTTTCCTTTCACATTCTTGTATGTGTACCTACATTTACCTTAGTTGATATAGTAATTTTTTAGTTTATTGTACCATTTATTGACTATATTACCTAGGATCAACATAGTCTATCCTTCACATTTATCTCCACATAACTACATCAAACATGGTTGATATAGTACCTTTTATTCTTTAATAACCTGGATGATATAATTTTCACTTCAAAATATCCATAATGAAGTATCTAAACAAATAACACAAAACAACATGATGGATTTTAGTAATTCCCCTAAAGTTCCTAAATCTCACTTTCCTTATACTTATTTAGAAAATAAAAATGTAAGAAACATTCATGTGTCCATTAGAACCAAAAAATATGGGATACCTCCTTCTCAAATCCTTTATCCATTTAACTATCCTCCACACATGCCTATTTGTAAAGGATGAAAGTGATCTTGAATATACTATTTAAATGATAATTTTCATCAATGAAAACTCTCGATATAAGGGTAAAGAACCCATGGTAATATATAATCTCATGATGGGACCCCACATATGATGTCCCTCTTCACCACCACGTAGTTTTTATACAATATTTAGGGCAAATTAATATAAAACTTCCTTTATTCCTTCCTCTTTTACCCTACCTAGTATAACCACTACCATGCCTAATATTTCCTCTAGTGTGAATACTCAAAGTGACCACATTAACATTAATATCAGTATTACTTTTAGTTCATCTCAAATCAATATTAATACTAATGCATCTCAAATCAATACTACTACTAGTGCATCTCAAGCCACTACTACTAGCCAATAACCCATCAACATTGACCAAATATTATCACAAGACATGAATCAAATGGTTACCTTCCAAACCAATGATTTCAATCAAATAATGAAAACTGAAAATAAAATCTTATGATGTTAAATTCAACCTCAACTTAATCAATGGAAAGTGTGAAATTCAAATTCTCCCCCACCCCCCTTTGATATTCACAAGTTAATCTTATTCCTCAACCACCACTCCTTAACAAAGTCATCAAACATCTTCAAAACAAACCATTAATCCCTCAAATTTTACACATATAAATAGGTGGTATTAATCCTACTATAACCTATAATGGATCCCTTGATCTTGTGTTGCATTTGAAAGATTTTTTAAACCTTTAAAAAGATTATATTAATTTAAATGTCTTTGTTGCAACTAGACTTATAGATAAAAATATTTTAGGTAATGCCCTAGATTGGTAAAATCATCTTAATTCTAACACTATTTCTAGAATAGAATACTTAGCCAATGCATTGGTTTGATAATTTCAAGCTAATGATCTACTTGAAAATAGCTTAGCTCATTTTACTAATTGTAAATAGTTAGAATCTAAAACTACCCAAGATTTCATTAAAAGATGGAAAGCCTTATCTAAAAAAGATGAATACAACACATCAAAATATAATCTCTTCCATTTTTTCACTAATGATATTCATCCCAAAATCCAATATCATTTTAGGACTCTCTCTCCAAAATATTTGGAATAAGCCCATGATAAAGCTAAATTCCAATACTTTCTAATAAGACAATTTGAGCTCTCCCAACCTCCAAAAAGAACTTGCATGCTTATCAAATCTAAATAATGACATTTTACTAATGATGGTATCAAAAATACCCATGATTATATACACACCATTCATGTTATTATTCCAAGTGGATCAAATGATGAAATTATTTCTCCACCATTCATAAATACTACCTTTCAACCTTATTCTTCCACATATTCCTATGTAAATAATGTTTATGCTCATCAACCTCTTTCCATGGTGAAAATATAACCACATATTCCTAAATTTTCAGCATGAGAACTTGATCCTACTCACCCTACCAAACATTGGTATGATCCACACAATTTTTTTGGTATCATGCCAGTTGGGAACATTCTCATGAAATGTGAAGGTAACTTATGAACCTTGATCTTGAATTTATCCTTGGTCCAAAATTTGATCATACAAATGTCAACAAGAATATGAAATTTTAGATAAATCTCATGATTCTAAAATCAAGAACAATGCTCTTAATCAAGATAATGCTCACTTGGATATCTATAAATATCCACTTCCTAATCACATATCCAATACTAGTAAACTTATTACCTCTAATGTTGTGTATACTTCAGTTCAACTTAACACTCTAACCAATGATAAAAATTTAGTCAACATAAAAAACATGAGGCATGTAGTATCATATATTAATACTTATCCACATTCTACTTATAATAGCTTTCCCACTTTATGCAACATTCGAGATACTTATCCATATCACTTTAAGGATATGGAACATATAAAAATAAAACTTAATCTTGCCTCTATCACTACATATACATGCATGACACATCCCATTTTGTTACTATCTATCCAAATTTTATCAAATACAATGATACATCTTGATACTCATTATTCTTTCATTGATAAGACATGTTAATCTAATACCATCATCTCTCATCACTCTGAGCTAACTACTTTGAATATCATGAATAAATATACTTTTGTACACACATCTCCACTCATCATATTAACCACCTCAAGGGATTTAGCTCTTAACACAACTATTCCAAAAATCACAACAACCACCTCAACACAATTTGATCCACCTGGGCAACTTATACCAACCAAGTCCAAATAGTATAATTCCAATAATCATCAATTTAAGTGTGCTTACACTTCTCTTTTAGCATATTTTATTCAACATTATGTAGTTTTATCTAATAAAATTCTATATGTATATGATGAATGTGATCCTATTATTTAAATTTATCACCTCTCATCTCAAATTACTTTTCTATAACTCATGAGGAGTTCCCCTCATCATCACAATTAGTTAATGCAATTCTTATTTGAAATGAACATCCATCAACCTCCACATGTTTGGAAAGAAACTACTTTGTCTAGGTTTGAAGATAATATTATTCAATAATATGAAGAAATGTCTATACAAGTTGATGAAGCTATAAATACTTGTCTTTTACTCAAATTTCCTATTGTGTCAATGATTCTTAATGAAATATTAATTCACATAGATGATCCTCCACTATTCATTAGTGTCCAAGTTGATGACATCCAATTTAAGTGTGATTTAATTTATGAAGATTCTATCACTTATGTCACATCCCTTGACTTCATTAAAACACTTGGATACTCAAAATGTAACCTTAAATCTACCTAAATCATGTGTCAAGGCTATGATAGAAGAAAAAGGCCTCATTTAGGTTATATTTGTCTTATTATCATGGTTCCTCGTATCATGGATTATATTGAATTCATGATATTTAACTTCCCATTATCATATAATATTTTACTAGATCTACCTTGGATGCATCACATGAGAGCTATAGTTTTTTCAGCATGCCATCATGTTAAATTTCCTCACAATTGTGCTACATATAATATTCAAGGAGATATGAACCCTTAAAATTTTTAATAATTCTAAGAACGTGGTGTTTTTAAGTGTTCATCCTTGATCCTTTACCTAGTATTGCTTTTCATGAATCTCAATAATTATATTATCCTATTAATTATAATATAGGTTATAATGCACACCCTAAACTTATATGTAATATAATACCTAATATATTAGATTCTAATGATGATGAACCTACTTATATCAATTTTAAAATAAAAACTTTTGATCTTCCTCACACATAATTACTCAATTAAATCCTTTATGACCTAGGTCTCGTCAAAAGACAACAGACAAAATTCATGATTCCATCATCATGCCAAAGTAATTTATTCCTCATACTTACTTGATTGATAAGATCATTGATGTTTCTACTATTGATCTTCAAACCCATAATTATGATGATGGTTATTAATTATATGATCCATTTTTAGTTGGCTTTGCTCAAGCTAAAGATGCAAAAATACTTTGATATCATTCTTCTCTACAACATTCTTTACATTTATATAATATTAGTTATATTGATTTAGTTCCTTATTCTTCTACCTAATCTAACATTATTTCTTATCCACTTGATATTCTAAGGTCTGAGATGGAGAAAATACTAGATACTTCTAATTTAGTTACTTTTGAGCCTCTTTAGAGTATGTTTCTTGATCATGCCATAACATGAACATATCGATTTGATAAATTTTATTATTCTTAAAACATGATCCCTCTTGAGATGTATAACACATTATTACAACCCACATTTAGAACTTATATTATAGCTAATGAGGCTAGTATTTAACCTACTCTGAGTTTTCTATTGATTTTTATGAAGTATTAAATTTTACCAAGTTTGATTCCTCACCTACACGATGGGAAGATGAGCCATATTGTGAATTCCATAAGGTTAGTAGTCATTAGACCAAGGATTTTTGTGTATATTAGATATTTTTAACACAAAAACAAGCATAAGGTTCCACACATACTATATATAGTTTACCTTCATAGTTAGTTAATCCTAAAAACCTTTTTTATTTTCATGGAATGAACATGCACACCACTAATCATTATCAACAAATTTGATAGTGCATCAATGTGCTTCATATAGATATCATACAATCTCATATTGATAAGAAATTACCTCTACCTAAGATTCTTTTAAAGTATATCCCTAGAAATGGGGATGTTTATTGCCTTTGGCATCAATGTGATGCACATCACATAGACAAGTGTAGAGTATTTCAATATAATTTTGTTTATTTCCCACAACCTACATCATCATATTCTTAATAATGTACTCAAGGTCATTCTTGTGAAAATTCTCAACTTTCTTTGTAACCTACATAATCCCAAAGATATGAATATATTTTTTACTTTCAGTACCAATTCCTCACATTGATTACCCTTCACAAGAGGTGCCATGTGATCATTCTTATTTTATCATACCTACATCTCCAGAGACTGTGTGTTAGGAAGTCCTCAAATGACTCTCTATGAAGATAGATGAGAATATGATTAAAGTTGCATTTTAGTTACAATAATATTTATCCAATATTAATAATGATGCATGTCATGAGATATATAAAAATTTGTGAACACATTATTGTGTTACATCACATTATTATTCATATTTTCATATGAGCTAGATTTGATATTTACATTTCACTATAACATTTATGATGAATTGGTTATCTTTTTATCTCATGATTATTTTCTTTATTTTTTTTTAATATACTTTATGAATTAATGACATTTTGTCTTAAAAACATTGATTTATAATTGAATTTTTTATAATCAATTTTAAAATTAAATCTTTGTTTATGATTCATTTATATTTGGCAACCATTTATTTTCCCCCTATTTTGGGATAATTTTTTCATTACATTATTGCTTGTGTTATCTCATTGGTTGAATAATATAGTTATTTATGTGACATGGATATCATACCATACCCAACACTATCGTATTTACCTTGTGATCAAATATAAAACATATTCATAATTATACCATTTATTACATAAATGGATTTAATACAATTCTCAATTATCCCTTATCATTATTTCATTTAAAATAACACATAGGTTAGTCTTGATATTACAAAGTTACTTGTGGGCAAGCCTAAGAATCCTTAAAGATGACATATTATTTAAGTACTCATCTCTTGTAACAAAAGTGTAAGCTTTCATGTGTTTTTCAATTATATAACTTATGATTGGTTTTTTGAATTCATATGGAGGAGGGAAAAAAAATCTATAAAATTTAAAATCCAAATCATAAAATAAACAAAAGGTAATGATCAAAAGAAATTTACAAAAAAAAAAAATAATCACACCAAAATATGACGTGATTCTTATTTGGAATATATCTTATTCTAGTTGAAGCTCAAAATCCATAATTGGCCTCATGATAGAGCCAATATTTTTTTAAGTGTAGTAGGTTAGTGGACTGGGATAAGAGGTCTCATTATACTATTTAGTGCCACCTACTTTATCACACAAGCACACAATACTCATAGTAGACCGATGACTCTATAAGGGGTCCTAAGGAATGGGGAACATGTTATGGTAAGATAGGCCCATATTATTTTTTCCTAAGTATATAACCTTAATGGGATGATCTATGTACCTCATTTATTATCCCAAGATTTTATGTCTATTATTTAGAGTATCTTAAGCCCTCATTTTCCAAACAAGTTCTTAGAAGTCACACATTCATTTAATGTGTCTCATTTCTACTAAGGATTATTAGAATGCCTATGCCTATGTAGTACTTTACATTCCTTATTTCATCACATTATCCTTGATATTATTCTTGATGAATATCATTTAGTCATTAATCATACCATCACTCACACTTCCTATTATCACACCTCAATAGTTTTCCTATTTTGATTTGAAGTACAATATCTTGGATAGGACTAATCCTTACTCACAAAATATCCCTATCTCCCATAAACACAATGTGCCATATTTTTACATGTCCATACTCTTCGACATTTCAGACTAACATAGGTACTAAGTTGATTTTTCATTTTAAAATATTTATTAGTTTTTGCTATTGTCATATATTTCTATTTCTCTTATTCACATATCCTTTTTTCTCATTTGTTTTTATTTTTTTATGACATGTTGGAAAAACATTGATATATAATTTTACATATTTTGATATTTCTTTATTGGTGTTCTCTTTTAGTAATTTAGATTTATATTTAATTTTATTTACTTATAATTTATCTTTAATTATTTCAATTCTCATTCTTTTTTACCATTATTTGCTCACATTTTCTATAAAACCTAACACATACATCATACATTTTCTCATAGCATAAAGAAATCAACAAAACTACAAGAAATAAAATACATCCATAGCATCCACAAGTCATAAAAAACATGAGAGAGAGAGAGAGAGAAGAGAGAGAGAGAGAGAGAGAGAGGGAGAGAGGAGAGAGAGAGGAGAGAGAGAGAGAGAGAGAGAGAGAGATGAGAGAGAGAGAGAGAGAGAGAGAGAGAGATGAGAGAGAGAGAGAGAGGAGAGAGAGAGAGAGAGAGAGAGAGAGAGAGAGAGAGAGAGATGAGAGAGAGAGAGAGAGAGAGAGAGAGAGAGAGAGAGAGAGAGAGAGAGAGAGAGAGAGATGAGAGAGAGAAGAGAGAGAGAAGAGAGAGAGAGAGAGACTTTATTTGAAAATATTTTGTAATTCATTATCTGTCAAAGTATTAGTCATTTAGGAAAGTATGGTCTTGTAATGAAGTACATAATCACCGATAGGCTCATTCATTCCTTACTTATGCTTAGAAATTTGTGCATAAAAAATATTTTTATCAATGTTTATAGTAAAATTATTGAGAAATTGATCTTCTATGGGATTGAATGTTTTAACTGATTGAATAGGTAAATCATAAAACCAATGCATGACATAATCTTTTAAGATTCTTAGAAACAAATTAGTCAACAACTTGTCATTGAAAGCATAATCGAAAACATGTCTCATGAAAGGATATAATATGTTTCAATCAATCTCTTTTACCTTAATATAATGTAATTTTAGGAGCTAAAAATCTTATGGGTACATGACATGATGCAATTTCAGGTGCTAACATATTATGAAGCAAGGCTTGTGATTCCATTGATTCACTAGCTTTTGGTATACCTTGATCTAAAATTTAAAGGTTATATAACAAATTTCTATAAGTAGAATGAAAGTGAAATATATAAAGTAGGGATGAATGAAATAAGACTAACTATGAACAATACAAAAGACTTAGTTGTTTACTTTCTCTTATCTAATTGTGTGCAAATGAATAATATCTAGAACTAATCAACATATTTGACTATGATTATACATACTAAAACTACAATTTTAACTAATAAGGGTAGGGATCATATAAAAGGGAACATGATTTATCAACACTAATTTCATCTACTATTTTATTATTTTCTTTGCTATAAAACAAGGAAATTAGGGCATGATTATTTGTGGTTGCTTAAAATAAAGTTGTGTGTGGAAGGTCAATGTGGATGAACTACAAATAATTTCTTCAAGGTTGAAATCCTAATAGGGTTTTTAATATCTAAAATCATAAAAATAGAAAAAGGGGGAAGTGTAATGAGTTGAGTTGATCCAGTCAACCCTATGATGACTTACATAACTAATACTCTAAAGAGGTAAATCAAGCCCACATAGTTCTCCCACTTAGAGTTTTTTATGAAAATATGCTCATTTTGTTACATGAATGCATGTAGATATGGATTGAATACTTGATAACACTTTTATTGACTTGGATAAGGATTGCTTCAAATGATTAAAATCACATTTGGGAATAACATGGAAGCTTTGCTCAGTGTGCGGTAGTGTAAGTGTGCCTCAATATTTAAATTAGATAGTGATAGATTATGTGTCTTAGATGTGTATTTATAGTAATCTAAAAGGAAAAAACCTCACTACCTATCCTAAAAATATGAACCAACTTTCAAGGGAGAGTCTAAATTTGAAAAGTGACCATTACTAAGGTGAATTATAGGATCAACCCACAAGGTTGAAAAGTGACCATCACTAAGGTGAATGCTAAGATCAACCCATAGGGTAAAAAATTACTACCACTATTGATTAATAATGGTTGATCTTGTCCTGCAAGAAAACATGTGAATTTTGGGATCTAGAATGTTTGTACAGATGTTTAGAGGGGGTCTTAGCAATTTATAATGCCTATGTACATGTAAGATAGAAAATTAGAAATGGATAGGTTTGCATAGGTGCTTATGATAGAGTGGGGTGGTAAAATAAGCCCAGAATAAATTTTCAAAGCAATTAAAATGAAAGTGGGTGAAAAGTAACATTATCAAGTATTCATGAAAAAATCTAAGTGATTATAGATTCCATAGTCATCTAAAGGTGTTGGTAATAATGGTACTGCATGACCAAATATCTCACAAATTTCCATAGTCCATCTCATCCTAATCTCAATGTACTCCTTAAGGTGTACACTTAGGGAGATTAAAGTGTTGATGAGTCATGAAAAATAAAACATTAATTAGATAAAATAAGATGTACATGTTTCATTGAATGAAAATGAGTTATAAAAATCATTAGCACACTATATATATATCAATCCCCTTTTTTCATTAATTTCAAAATTATCTCGAATGGTAATGAATTAATGAATCAATCTCAATCATCCTTCACTATACATATAGAAGTTTTTGAATATTCATACATGTTATAACATAAAATTTATATATAGAGATATAAAAGATCAACATTATTATAGATCATGAAAGAAATATAACAAATCAAAATATATCATTGATTATCCCAAGAGGGATGAAAATCTATGTATAGATTAAAGGGAGCATGGGGGTAAACTAAGCAGTAAAGATTCTAGAGATTCCCATAATTAAATGATGCTCTCTTCAGCTAAGATTGTAAAGAGATAATCCCACATTCCCATGGCAATAAAAAATTATATGTTTACCATATCTTATTAAATTTTTTACATTATAACTATAATATGAAAGAACAAGATTATAAATGCCATCACAAGATTATAAATACAATAATAATAAAAAAATTCAATCAAAACTTAAAAATAAATACATCCTTATAAAATATGAGAATAAAATTGATCCTTTAAATTCTTATCGAAGATATGAATCCTTTAAATTCTTATCAAGATATAAATAGAAGTGATCCTTTTAATTCTAAATATAGTACTGAACCATCTTCTATAAAATGATTTAATGCCACTAATTGTTTATCAAGTTCACCATTCAATTTAATAATCAACTCAAATAACTTAGAATTAATAAATAAAACAATATTATTATTATAGCTAAATTGGTGATTTCCTCTGAAATTCCACGGTTAAATCTATTTCAGCATTGTGATCCCCACCAAATTGTTTCTCTTTCTTTTTAATTCTGGCCTTCTATTTCACTTTCTTTCCTTCCTTCTTCAAGGGTGTGGTTGCCACTTTTTCTTGGCTGTCATGAAAACAAACAAACAAATATTAAGGATCTACCAAATAGTAAGTAAGAATAAAGAATAAAGATTGTGAGTGTGCATACATTGCTTTGAGTGTTGCCTCCTCATTTATGAGCTCTTCTTGCTGGTGATTACACCTTGCAACTTCATCTGTAATTATGTTTAATTAATCCATAAATCAAACAAACAAAAATCATACATAACCAATCAAATAATGAAATTTAAGGTATTATAAAACTCACCTTCCTCAAGATTTGAGGAACCCACTGTAGAAGGGTGAAGAGCAAGAGTAGGGTACTTGTCTATGCCTAAAATCACTTCCTAAAAAAAGGTCCAATGATCTTGATTAACATTTTTAGGTGCTTTAAATTCATATCCTATCTCTACAAGCTTGTGTCCTATCATCCCTTTAATTAAATCAACCAATGATTTAAACACAATTTCATCAAAGACTGTCATAACCCTGCTTCAATACAAAGATTCAATAAAATTATTTGATGTCACTAATAGAAGAAGAAGATAAAAAAATTATCAATATCTTCCAAAATATTCTAGGTTAGGGTTCTTCTCATATATTACTTTAATTGAAAGGATCAGATTGCAACAAAGTTCTTCCAAAATATTTTAGGTTAGGGTTCTTCTTCTATATTACTTTTAATCAACTGAATGTGTGATGATAAAATTAAATTTTTAATTAATTACATATATTTAATTAATAAATTTAAATTTAAATTTGTGATATTTATATCATTTTAATATTTATTATAATTTATTTTAATTTTTAATTATATTTATTTTATTTTTTTATAAAACTAATTTATAAATTTTGTTAAATTTTACATGTCTAATTTTTACATTCATATATTTATCTAAATATTTAATATTTTTTTCTTATTTAAATATATAATATTTTGTTTAATACAATGAAAATCAAATGTGAAAATAATTTAAATGTTTAAAATTTATTTTTCATATATATATATAAGATTATTATTACAATTTATTTTGATTTTGATTTTTTTAATCTTACAAATCTAACTTACAACTATCTTGAAATTTATATTGATTTTTTTATTATTATATATTTATATAAATACAAAATATTTTGAGTGGTGAAAATACAAGTTAAATGTGAAAATGGTTTGCATGTTCAAATTTTAATTATCATATTTTTCTATAAATATAAAACATTCTATATAAATTTAATTTTAATTCATTTATTAATTATTTAAGTATATAAATTACAAATAAGATTGATAATTATTTTATGATTGTTTTTATTATTAAAATACATCAATAACTCTTATTATCTAAAATATTGCTAATTTTTTTGGGTTAAACCTGATCCAAAAATATTGAAATATTTTTGTATTATACAAAATTTGAGTAATAGTTTTGAAATTCACACAATAAATTATAATCTACTCAAAATTCACAAAATCATCAAAAGGGAAAGATATTGAAATCAAGAAATCTTACGATCACTTTGCCTCCTTAAGTATTCCCTCCAAGATCATATATGTTGCTCCTAAACAATTAGATTGAAATATGTTGGATTACAAGATAAAATAGCTTCAAAGTTTAGGTGGATCTAAGAGATTATGGATATAGATCTAAAGAAGGATTATGGATGCAATATGAGAGCTAAGAGAGAATGCAAATTATGAAATCTTGAGGGTTTTTATAATTAATTTAGTCAAGAGCTTTGCATGGATATTTATAGTGGTGGTGAAGGCAATAAAAGAGAATTTAAAATTTCTAAGAATCCTCTAGATTTATAGGGTTCTAGAGAGGTGGAGAAGTTGATGAAAGTTTTTAGAGTTAGAGAAGTTTAGAATTCATTAAGAATTAATGCAAATTAGATATGGGATTTAGATGGGTTTTAGAAACTAAGTTTGTAGGAAAGACTATGAGTAGGTGGATAGGGGGTAGTTAGTATTTTTGAATTTTAAATTAGCAAGTGGGCATGTAATAGGATTATTAGGTTAATTGGATATTTATAGGAATAAGTAATGGATAAATTAATATAATGTGGGATGTAAAAAAGGTTAGCATGTTATAGGAAATATGAAAGGGGTGACTAGATTATTAATTAGAAAAGGGTTAGTTAGTGGATTGTTAGATGAGTTTAGATGGGGTAAATGGCAAGATTAGATGATTGACTAAGGTGAAAAAATTAGAATGCATAAATTTTTCCCCTATTTGAAATGGAATTTTGAAGTGGACAAAGTGAAAGGAGAAATGGTCTTTCATAGAAAAAATAATGCATGAAGAATTAGTAAAAATGAGTTTGTATGACACCCCCTCGAGGGGGCATGGAGGAAGGAACGGATTAGATGATCACTCAAAAAGAGACAAGGGGTGGAAAAATAGTTGAGATGATTAGGGGTTGGGATGCCCAATCAAATGATTAAGATACAAATAATATGATGCCCCAAATGAGGATGCAAGGGGTAAATATGAGAAAGGTTATAGGTGTAATACTAGTCCCAAAGGGGAACACACCATAGTAATAATGAGTAGCCTCTTAAGATGAGTCCTAGGCAAAGACCAATGGCCAAGAAAGAGATAAGTGGGTCCGATAGATAAGATGAGTAATCTTGAAATAAATACATATGTCAGAGGAATGTGTAGATTGAGATGGATAAGGCCACGAGGTTTTGACATATCCCAAGTAAAGTCATATGCAAGAGAGAGCTATGAGGTGCTATTAAATAATTATATGATGGACTTGATATGAAATAATGATACAATGGATATAGATAAAAGTGTAGCTCCAAATGATTAATAGAGATGAATTTGAGTGACATCAAGGGGGTAGGAAAGGATGATAAATGGGTGGTCAAGCTACCCTTAGGAACTAAAAAAAGTAGTCAATCACTACCTACATACTTTAAAAATCCCTCAGGCCAATGTAGTTCTAATTTATAGGATGTTAAATGATGTTAGATAGGGAATGGGAAGAGGGAAGATGATGCACCAAGAGGGTGAGATGATAAGTTATGGATCAAGGACACATGCCCTATAGACTAGGATGACTATTAAAATAATTAAATGTATTATTGTTAAGGATGTGATTAAATTGATAAGAGAATTTAGATGAAGGAAGATGGTGATGAGGATTAATGATGGTTAAATAGGTGTTAGAGAGGGAAAGAAGAGTTAGAAGGGGTAAAATAGAAGGAGAAGTGTAAAATAAATTCATTTTCACTTTTTTACTATTTTGATTTTTGTGCTCTGGAGTTTATAGCCATGGACAAGATTTTGCATTCATAACACCATGGATAGAGAGTTAGGAAGCTCTAGAGACCTAAAAACACTAGACCACTGATAAATGTCTAAACCTAGCTTAGTTATTTCTATTTTAGATGCATTAATTAGACATTTATGAGTGCAAGAATAAAAGTGTGACAAATCATAATTGAGGGTATTACCCCAAGTTATGATTTTACCTTCATAATAGGTGATAATGGGCTTGTCACCTATGATTTTTCAAAATTTTGACTAGAATTAGCATTTTTACAAGATCACAGTTGGAAATTGTAGTTTTATAAAATTACATAAGGGTGAGTTTTAATTTTTCAAAATTACAAAAGGAGATTAGCGATATCATATTACTATAATTAGGGACTTGTAGTTTTGTGAAACCATTACTAAAGGCATAGGATAATTAGCAATTATGATGTGGATGATAAATATGGTTAGTTTGGATGGCTAAAAGGGGATGTTATAAAGATTTGAAAGGTGGTAAGGATAGTATAGGCTAACATGTTGGATGTGAATTTATGCAAGAGGATCTAGGTGTATTAGTGTCAATATTACGATAGTCGATGGTGCTCTATGAGATGCATAGACTGAGTTCAACATATTAGAACATAATAGAGATGATAGGATTATATTATATAGCTATTATGCCATTGATTCAAATTGATCATGTATTGATTACAAATTTAGTAGATAGGTGGCATTTAGAGAGGAGCACTTTCCATTTAATGATAGGGGAGATGACTATGACCCTTGAAGATGTTCAGTGCATCTTTAAATTGCTAATGAGAGGATCTATTATTTATTGGAGGCATAATTCACTTAGAAGTATAGTTCAAAGGCTGTGTAGACACTTAAAGGTTGGTATACAATATTATTATGGTAATATAGACAAGGCACTAATAGAGGTCATAATTGATCAAGTGACCATAGTATTTATGTCTCTTGTTACCAGTATTTTATTATCAGACAAGAGTGGCTAGTGGTTTCAACTTGGTTTGGGAGATGTTGTTGACATGGTCCAATCACATAGGGTTTTTTCATGAGGTCCTATTGTGTTGGTCCATTTATACTAAGAACTACATATAGGTGCTTATAGAGGGGTATTCAGTTTCAATCTATCTATATTATTATAGATTTGTTCATGGGAGCACATTGAGATAGAGAGACCTATGGGTACACGATTAGATTGATATCTTGAGGATCCACTAGTGTTTGGGTGGCAAATTATCCTAAGTATGTAATGAAATCATGTAGGTGATATGATATTTTATAGACATGCCTTAGATAGCTTGATAGACATAGGGATTACCTAGATGTCATATAGGTATATTTAGTGGACCTAGGTAGAAGATGCAACACATATGGGTTATATGATGATTGAATTATATTAGACAAGTCATCATGATCATATAATTAAGAGACATCAACTAGATAGAATATAATGCAAATTTGGTATTCAGTAGGATATTCTTAAAGTAGAGAATTTATTTTCTCTTAGTGAGGTTGAAATATAGGCATGGATATTTCTTACATTGATTAGGATAATGTGGTACTAGTAGCATGGGATTATTAGACAATGTTAGTTAATCCTAGTGTTACTATATCTTATAGATCTTAGTGGATGTAGAGGAGGTCGAGGAAACTTTTGAGGCCCTTATAGAGACAAGTTAGGAGAGGGGTAGTGAGGAGAGTTTTGTAAGCACAATAAATATTACAGAGATAGAGGGCATAGAGGAGGGAATATGAGGTTGGAAGTGATGGCATGGATGGTGTAAATGGACTTGTTATGATGAATATAGATGGAGATGCAGGAGGGGACATGTACTTATAGGCATATGATAAGAACTAGACCTAATGGTAGTGATGGTGTGGGGCCATTGAGACTAGCTATGAAACCCAAGGATCAAGCTCAAATATCTATCCTAGAGCAGGAGGTGAGGTCTGTGGTGACAAAGATAGTTGGTATTACTATTGAGAGGGATAGGTATTAGAGTCAGGTGACTGATCTCTAGAGATAACTAGTTCAGAGAGGTACACAATTGAGTCATATTCTAGCATGATTAACCACCTTATTATGATAGATTGGTGATCAATATATATATCATCCCTTCAGGGGTACATTAAATAGATTCAAGGTTCTTAGGCTATGTTATAGACTAGGATGAGTCATAGGGAGGTAGAGCTATAGGTATTTTGGTTGACTAGAGAGGTACAATATTACAGTGTCCTATATGAGGGTGTCATACTAGCATATCAACAAGCACCATATTACATAGCTAGTAACCATACTTCTCAATATGTTCATCAACCATTGAGGAGAGCACCAGTACCACCTAGGGTTTGATATAAGACATTTTTTATATTATATACTTATATATCCATTCTGGTACATGGATGCCCATGATGCATATGTTGTATATAATTTTTGACATGTTCATGGACATGTGATTTTGGTTATATATAATATTTTTATTATTGTGGTGTACTACGTTTATAGATTTATGTGTTATTTATTTATTTATTTATTTTATGATTATAATTTATTGTGTCATGGTATATTAAATAGTGAAATTTAATTATTTAGTGTGTAGGATGTTATTATTTGTTAATATTGTTTTTGAGATGATATTCATGAGATTGTATTTTCATAATCATGATGTGATGATGCATGCAAATGACCTATAGAGTAGATGATAAATTTAATTATTTGATCTGTAGTTTTTAAAATGATTTATGCATTATATCTCATTTGATGGGTTTTTATTGTGATCATGATATTATATATGGAAATAGTTTGCAAATGAGATAATGTTTATGATGTGATTAGATGATATCCTAGATGATGACATAAGTGATGCTTTGATCTTATGATGGTGATAGATTATTTGGTAATGAAGACGTTAATGCTTATGATGATTAAATATCTACTGCTAATTAATTGAAAAATGATTATAGGATTATCCTTTTGAGAAACATATTTATATATTTGTGTATGTAGTGATTGAATGATTGGATTGATTCTATGGTTATGATGTAATGAAGTTATATAGGCAATATGGAATATTTGTAATTCAATAATGAGATGGAAAATGAATGATTTAATAATGAGATAAAAAATGGATGATATAGATAGTATTAAAGGTGCTATGATTTTATCATTTGCCAAAGATTTAATAAGTTATCTTTGAATTTTTTAACATGTGCTTCAAGTAATTGGGAAGGATACTTAGTAATCCTCCCACATAAGGGAGGTAAGTGGATAAGTTAGTAAGATGATGAGAAATGGGAATTAGGATACATGATATTTTATATTAGATAGGATGAAGAAGCAGATGGGTTAATGGTTAATAGGTGTAGGTTTAGGATGAGTTAATTAGATGAGATGTGGATGGTGTCTTGAATCCATATAAATGTCAACATTCTATTTTAATTTTTCACAAGGTAAAATGTATCATGATACTAGTATATTCATGGTGGCATGTTACCATAGTTCCTAGAAGTTAAGAGGGAACTCTGTGAAGGGCATCTCAAAATCATAATGGGAGGTCATCATAACATCCTTGTTCCCTTTATGCCCAAGACAAAAATGACTTGATAATACTAACACTAAGACTACTAATCTAATTAATAAAGAAAATACAATTATAAGCAAATATGTACAATAAAAAAAATATTTACAAAGAAGATAACAATTACACACATAATAATCAAGAAAAAATATAGAGTAAATTTGTGATAATCTTGATAGGATCAAACTAGGTATGTTATATTTACTAAAGACAAGGTAAACATTTTAGGATTGAGATGTTCCTTGTATGACATTGAGGGGGGATAATTAATGACCTTCTCTAATAATGATAAGATAATTGTTAATAATGATGGGAGATATTTGCTTAAGTAGGTAATGGAAACCAAGGAGGGAGGTTGATATTGAGGTTGACAAAAGAAAAACCATCTGGAAGAGTTGATTTTAACTATTTACAACTAGAATATGAGTAGTTAATAGATCTATAGGAAATGAGTTGACCAAATGTTCCAGATGATGCTTCAATACTCTTCTTTATGATCTTATGGCATCAATCTTCCTTGACTTTGATAAATCATGTGTCTTTATCTTTTGAACTATACAACTCCAATATACACCATTGGGATCAATGTCACATGGAATCTGAGAAAATGTGATGGAATGTGTAGGATAGGGAGTTGAATGACATGAATGTAAATTTCCCGAAGTACAGGTGAGGATCAGGAACAAGATTCTTATGGATGGAGGATTTTCCACAATGAAGTATAGGATTTTAGGATGAGCATAGTTCAACACTTTCAGGTATAAAACCTTTTGAGGTAAATGATATTCATTGTCTTGTCAAATTATTCTCCTTCCAAAGTGGATAATTTATATGCCCCAAGCCTAAATTTAGAAATAATGATATAGGGCCCTCACCAATTGGGCTCAAATTTACCTTTCTTCTCCTGGTAAACATTAGTATTTTTTTAATTTTGTTTAAGGACTAGATCTCCAATTTTGAATTCTCAAGATTGGATTTTATTATGATATTGGCCTTTTAACCTATTTTCATATGCTCTAAGGTGGTATAGATCCTTTTGATGCTTTTCATCTAGTATCTCTAGCTCTTGTAGCCATTTAGTTCTATATGCATTATCTATGAGCATGTCCCATAATGATGTGTAAGGAGGGAAGCTTGACCTCAATTGGCAAAATGGCTTCAATCCCATATACCAAGGAGTATGGAGTGGCCATAATAGGTGTACAAACACTATTTATATAAGACCATAATGAAGGATATAATTAAAAATGCCAATTTATTCCAATGTCATTGATAATATTTTTAAGGATCTTTATAAGCATTTTATTTGTAGCTTCTACTTGACCATTGCCTTTGGGGTAATAGGGTGATGAAAAATTCTTCTCAATATGATAATTATTACATAATTTTTCAACTTCCTTATTTTTAAAAGACTTTCCATTATCAAAAATTATCTTTGAGGTAATTCCAAATTGGTAAATGATCTAGTTCAAAATAAATTTAGATGTCTGAAGGCATGTGGTTTATATGAGCATCATGGCTTCCACCCACTTTATGAAATACTTTATGGCTATAATAATGAATGTTGCCATATAATGAAGTAGGATTTATCTTACCAATGAGATCTAATCCCCATATTGAAAAAGGCCAAGGGATCATGATAGGCTATAATTCTTAAATGGGGGCATGCATAACATTTTCATGTTTTTGATAGGCTAAACATTTTTACACATATTGACAAGTATCATGATACATCATTCACCAATAACATCTAATAGGCTAAATTTTTTTACACATATTGACAAGCGTCATGATCCATCTTTCACCAATAATATCCAAGTCTAAGTAACTTCTTATCAAGGGTCATTCTACTGACATGGCCTCCCCAAATGCCATAATCCCCCCCCCAATTGCCAGAAGAGCCTCATCTGAGTTTAGGCATCTCAAAAAGGTCTGTTAATATCCTTATTTATATAGCATGTTTCCAAAGATAGTGTAATGGGATGCATGTTAGATGAAGTCTTTATGTTGGTGGTGAGCATGATTTGGTGGAAGGGTGTTATCATGGAGATAATTATAAATATCATGATACCATGGTTGACTGGGATCAATGATTAAACATATTTGATGGTGGGATGAAGTGTGATGTGCAACTAATATTAGTTGTTTAACCAAAAATTATCCTTCAAGAATATCTTCTAGGAGGTCTAACAAAGACTCAATAGTAGCCATTCTTCACATAGAAATTCTTCACTTTGGGTAAATACATCTATAAATTCTACACATAGCTCCTAATATAAATTTTCCTCATCAATACTCAATTAAATTTCCTCTATGATAGGAGAGAAATCAATTTTGAAATATTCTTCTTCTTATATTTGATTCAAATATTTAATTTACTCTAAAAAATATGTTGAATCAATTATACTAATAGTAAATCCTTTTTTATGATCTCCTAATGACATAAAATTTCAATCTCCCATACATTCAATGATGGCTTCATCACTTTAAAATGTATCAAAGGATGGTTCTTCTTACTGATCTCAATTTATTAACTCTAGTTAGTGAAGGGAAATATTTATGGTAGAAATAAATGTGTCAAGTAATAGGTTCATAGAATCAAGATCTTCATAAAGGCTATATATAGAACTTGTTTTGACTTCCTCATCAAGGATTGACTCCTCAAGAATAAAAGAAGAGTCTATGATGAAATTTGGAAGGTTGATGCTTGGTGGTTTGAGCCCTAATCCAAGTCATCCTAAATGTCTTTCAATACCAATAAGTTCCAAAATACCTTATTCTTCTCGACCTAGTCCTCAATCTTTATATTTCATATTATGGAGTAGTTTGTGTGCTTTGGGATATTCTTTCTTCTAAAAATAAGGGGTGAAGTCTTAACAAATTATCCAAGAATCATTGGGTTCTTCAAAATGTTCTTTTGATAGTGCCCATAAGCTAGTGAAGGCAGTCAACCCAAATTGATAAATAGTAGGTTCAATTCCCTATATAGTAGGGGACTAATAACTACATGGGGACAGTGGAAGATTTCTTACCCAAAGAGTTTTGTATTCATATTATCCACATCCATTAGATATGATATTTATATGGGTATTCTCTTGTGATTTTGAGGAAGGTGATAATCTATTAGTATGTATGTAATTTATGGTTTTTGGGTCATAAGATGGCACTTGAGTACTTGGACACTAAATGTCATAATTTATTCCTTCCATTTGACAACTACAAAATTATTTGATTTTGCCAAAGAGGGTGACCTACATGCCTAGATGTGGGAATTTAAGACATTAATGAGAGGGTAAAACTCTCATTTCATGGATCCATAGTTGACCCAAAAACATGTTATATGAAAGATAAAAATTAACTACATGAATCGAGGTCTAATGAATTACAGGTCCCACTACTATATGAAGGTATAGTGTTACTATTGATGGTTGCTCATTGTCATCATAAGATTTTATCATGATTAAAGTAGGCCCCAAATATGATTTTGAATATCCCAATTTATTGATAATATCTACATTGCACAAATTTAATGTTAATCCTCCATCTATAAATACTCATGGGATCTTATGATTGGCAAAGGATATTTTTATGAACAAGGGGTAATTATGATGGGGCCCTATTGGCACCATATCTTGAGAACTAAATGTGATTTGTTGTGATAGATAAAAATGACCCAACAAATCTTGAAATTGACTAATATCAATATCCCTACAAATTTTTAACTCATGTAGGATTTGATTTAATATATATCGATGAACATAAGAGGCTTTGAGAATATCCATGATGGAAATATGAGTAGGAGTCTTCTCTAATTGTTGAATAATGTCATATGTTTTATCAAGAGTGTTTGGATTTTTCTTAGGGATAGTGATATTTTGAGAGGACATGGGAGGTGAGTATTTAGGGGATACCCTAGGAACTTTTATTTTACCATGTCTAGTGGTGACTACATAATTCAAATTGGCCCTATTGATCTTAAGTATAGGGAAATGTATACTGGGGGGATCTTAGAGGTTTTTTATTTTAATGGTATTAATGTGGCTATATGGAATGGCATAATAGCCAATATTATTGGAACTGGATGTATGAACTTGATCCCTTGGGGATTTATTATATATATTTTTATCATACTTAGGTAAGGGATCTTGATATATACATAGTTGCTAATTTTTGGACTAGACTAAATTGATTTCACATTCAGTCTCTATTTCTCCCTTTTCTATCAAATCTTGAATGAAATGCCTTAACTACATACACTTTTCAGTATCATGCCCTTTCATGATGATAATGACAAAACTCATCTTCATGATACCAGTTAGGATGCATTTTATTATCCTCCAAAGGTCTAATTTTTGGGAGAGTTATCATATTAATAAAAATAAATTATTTCAAGACCATCTCAACTAGTACACCAAGACTTGTAAGATGTCATTTTCCCATTCTAGTTCTTGGCTTCCCCTTTTGTATGGTGATGCTAGAGATATTTTGATTGTTGGTAGTAGGGGAGGTTTTTTTCACTCTTTTTACATGCTTAGAATTAGTGATTCAATCCCCAGCAAAAATTTTATTTTTACTAAAGGTTTTAGGCTTAGCCAAAGAAGGATTATCTTGATTTTGATTTTGCTCATTTCAGGTATACAACTTGATAGTCCCTCTTTCAATAAGTGATTTTTTGATTTGGATACCCTTTTTTATGATTTCATCAAATGAATTGGCACATGGTAACTTTAATTGATATTTAAATTCTATATTAATATTATCAATGAACATTTTGACTAATTATTTCTCTAGAATAGTACATCAAAAATGACTTGCCAAGCTTCTCCATTATTGTCATAAATATGCAATACTCTCAATGTTATTTTGTTTGGTGTTATAAATATATATTATAGAAATATTGTACTCAATATTGAAGTAAAATGTTTTACAAATTTATTTGTTAATAATTAAAATGACACAATGGACCCTTTAGGGAATAAGCCATTTGAGAGCAAGTCTTGTGAGACATTTTAGAAAGAAACAAAGCAAATAAACATCATTATAAGCAACCTCATGGCATGCTACATATAATTATTGAATGTGGTTGTGAGGGTATCCTTTTCCCTTATACTTTTCAAATTTTGGAATTTTGAAACATGATAAAAGGGTATTTATAAGATACTCATATCTAGAGGGGATGTACAAAAATATTCATATCTATACTTCTTTGATTGAGTTTGGGGATCTATCTGTTGAAGAGTATCCTTCATCATTTTCCACTCTTGTGAAAAATAGGGGTCCATTAGGGGTTTTAAGGTATTATTTTGGCTTGATTTTGGCTTTAGGTAATTAATTATAGTGTTTATAGCACTTTTGCCTATTTTCCTAGGTGATGTGGGTTTGTGGGATTTAGAGTGAATTTGAGATGCTAGTGAATTGACTTGCTGGGTAATTTGGTTGAGATGATCCTCCAAGGTGGATTTTATTTTATTAGCCTTAATATAATTATTTTGAGTATCTTCTTCTTCATCATCTACTTTTTGTTCATGATCTACTAGCTCAGGATTCCCTTCATCTTGATTTGTAGTTTGTTAGCAGGGAGGAGATATATGGTGAGATGGTGTTTGGATTATATGTTAAAGGAGATCAAGATTAAATGTAGGGGTAATTTACCTCTAATTCTAATAACTTGGACCAATATTTGGTCTCAATTCTCATATATGTACTGGACAAATTGAGTCCTATTCTCATCATTATTGAAGAAGTCATTGTTAATTATTTACTCTCCTCCAAGAGTATGTATATCACTTTGGTTCTCTTTAGTATCCCTAATTTATTCACCTAATGTGCTTAGGTTATCATATTCTCAATTTGATCCTTGTCCCAATCTCAAGACTTGTACATGATTTTTGATAGGCATGGTGGATGATAATGGGTGATGTAGATGTTAGTGGTGTTTTAGGATGTAAATTTGATATGAGGAAAATAATGTAATAATATGTATTATTTAGTAGTAAATTGTCTTAGATTGAGCTAAGAAGTACATGATGCCTATATGTGATGATGGATGGGATGGGATTAATTTTTGGTACTAAATGTTGGATAAAGAAGGATCTAGACTATATGATTGAGTATTGATAATATGTCAACTCTATGGGGATCCAATCTATCAAGGAGACTATATGGTAAGATGACCAAGTGCCTATATTTGAACTAGAAATATGATGACTGGATAGGGCTAGCTATGAATAAATGAGATGACAAGATGACTATGTGTTAGATAAAATCTGGTAGACTAATATGATAACAATATTTGGACAAGGTAACAATTTTTATAATATGATGTTGAATATAAATGGATGGGTTAACAAGTGGGATAAATATATGACTTTAAGATATAATGGATGACCACTATAGCTTATTCATAAGGTAAATATAATGCTCAAGACTTTGTTTGAGGAGTATAATAGATGAAGAGATGATGGTGAGAAAGGGTGAAGATGGTTTGAGCCAATTTTTATATGGGATAGGTATGTCCTAAATATATCTAGGTGTTCTTAGTTTGAAGGGTAAACATATTGACTCAACTCATAAATAACATTGGTCTAATATGACATGTATACAATTAAAGAAACCACAAGACCTATTACTCAGTAAATTAATTTAAGAGTGTAACCCAACGACTACACTATCTAATGGCTTTGTGGGTGAGGCTATAGGCTAATGACTCATTATGAAATCTCTCAAACCCTCTCAACCTCATTTTTACATAATGATCACTTGAGAGCTGATACTGACTTTGGAAGTAAGTTGCCTATTACAATCAATGGACATATATTAGGCTAGATAAGTTTTTTTAGGGGTTTCCTTGGTATATACTAGGTACATGGGGCCCAAATATATGTAAGGTATTGTTTATTGCTTGGGTTAGATAATTAACTCTTTCCCTTCATGGAATACCTGTATGGGGTCAACTATTTATCCTAACAATAGTTGTCCCTAATTTTTAGACTCCACTAGAACACAGAGTGTAGTTTAATGTGTGGTGATGAAATCCCCATCACCAACCCCTAAGACTATGGTAAGTGAATGGGGATGAACTCCACATCACGTTACACCCTATAAAATAAAAAGTAGTGGGTAACACATAGGCAAACAAAAAATGTTTAACCATTTAATTTATTATGAGAGGAAAACCAAACAAATAAAAATATTATAACGTATCAAAATCTAAATCTTAAACCCACATATTTGGCCCACGTCTTACAAAAAATATAAGAATTAGAGTTATAATATTTTATTGTTTATCTTACACTAAAAATTGTTAGTAGTTTGGCCATGAATCAAAGTAACCTTTGTTTCTTCCAAAATCACTTCTACACAATTTCATATAGCCAAAAATTTTCAAAATTATATACAGAAAGATAAAATCATAGATGATAGTTCAAAATCATAGATAGATAATAAGTGATTTTGTAGAGTTACTATAATAATATGTATAGTTAGTGGATAGTTAGCCTATTCAAAAACATTAATAGCTTTTACAAAATCACTACTAGAAATCAAAATTGTGGTTAGGTACATGTGATTATGCAACTTATAAAAAATATAATATGTACAAACTTGAAAGGGATAACAAACCATTTATAAGTGTGGACACTTAGTTTTGGCCACATTCATACCTAGAATGATATTCATATCAATTTCTAATAAATGATACAATTTAAGCCTATAAATCACTTGAATTACCCAATTTTTTTTGTGTAAGATATTTAATTACTCATAAACATGACAAGACTAGTTTATTTGATGTATTACCCTATATGCACCAATAACCTAGTTCAGTTTTAACCCTAGTCTTATTATGACCTAGTAATTTGAAAATTTTGGCCTATCAAGCTATTAATTCATAACATTAAAAACAATTTCTAAAAGCCAAAAAACACTAATAAATATTGATTACATTGTAAGTCTTAGTTAGCTTGCCTAAGGAAAAATTCCAAATCAAATTAGTGAATTTCATTTCTAAAAAAGAAATTTTTAACCAAATATGAAGTCAAAGGTCAAAAGAGCTAATAAAGTGATTTATTATTTCCTAAATATTCAAAAAATTATGAGTCACAACCTCACAAATATCTAAAGTGAGATGTCATGCCTCAAAAATATTTGAAACTGAGGAGTCAAGATTTCATGAGTGCTTTAACCTAGACTAGGGTTAAACCAACTCAACCTAGGTTATTTTAGACTCAACCCAAGTTAGAATTTAACCTAACCTCCCTAGGGTTATAGTTAGTTCTTAGAGATATAAATATAAGTGCCCACTCCATATTCCAACAAGATTTTGTGTGTAAAGTTATTCTACTAGAATACCTTCAAGAAGTCATTGAGAGTAGTGTTATAATTCCCAATTTATGCCAAGATTCATACCAAGCCACAAGTGACCATTAGAGAGATGTTACCACCATGGAGAAGCATTGCTAGAAGACTCTAATTTTCATAGTCTGAGCATGAACATCCTTATGCCAATAATTAAACATCAAATTTGATAAAGAAGGTAAATTATTTTTATTATTTTTATCTCTAATTTATGATCTTGATTATTATGTTATGTTCTCCCTAGTTCTTAGATAAGAGTATTTAGTCCTAATGTATTATTATGGTTGGTTTTTATCATTTAAACTAACAAGGGACTAATCTATGTTTTGTTTACTCTTCAAACACCTAATATACATAATAACACACACTATAAGACCATGCATCATGAATAGCCAAGGAGAATGATATGCTAACCTTAGTTTTTGTAACAAATACATTTAATTCTTCAAGTTTAGAGTTTTAGCCTTGAAATTAATGTCATTCTATTTTTTGAGTAATCGACAGCTTCACCAGTCTTGTGTTTGTTTGAAATATTTATTTGTGTAAAAATGGAGAATTTGAACTTGGATCTTTGACCTGATAAATGGTGGATTTGATTTAATAAATGGTGGAATCTCTCTATGGAATAAATAACTTTGACCCTGATAAACAATGACTTCACTAGGTAAAATTACACTATGTTTGCCTATTTTTCTATTATTTTTGACTCCTTCACTAACTTAACTTATGGATTTGACTTGATAAATGATGGCTTCACCAATGGTGTTATTAACGTTTATGTTTTTAGGAAAGTAATGGCTTCATCTTGTTAAATGGTGGCTTCACTCTATGTTTTTCAAAAACCTGAAAGCTTGAAATGGATTGTTGTTTACTCATTCATTTTTTGTCTTAGAGACAAGAAAACCCCCTAACATTGTTTTAGGAACTAAGGTGGAGAAAAACAAGCCTATACATTTAAAAACTCACCTAAAATTTAATTTGGTGCTTAAAAACCACTTAATCACACTTTTATATTAATTTTTGAAGTTTTTACAAGTGAAAACAAGGCCAAGGGGAATTTTTTCAATCACTCTTAGATTTGGTGCTATTAAAAGGAAAATACATTTTAGTTAGAGATCTCAAGAGATTTTTCACTTTATGTTTTTTTAATTACAAACTAAATTTCAAAGTTCATAGTTAGATTTCTTTATTTGTGGAAAATTAAAAACTATTGCATGTATGCTCTCCCCCCTTCCCCTTTAGGGAACTTGGGTGACCAAAAGCACTTAGTTTATTACCTTGATTATTTGTTCTTTTCAAAAATAATGTTGTGTATGCTCTTCCTAAGATCCAAGTGACTTGGGTGACATAAAATTGACCTTTAGAGACTTTCCATTTTATTTTTTTGCATTTGGCTTATTGGAAGGAGCCCATTTCTCCCTCATAAGTTTTATAGGGGTGAATTGACCTGAGATTTCATCCATAGAATCATACCAACCCAACTCCATGGTGGGATATATAAATTCAGCATGTGATACTAGGATTTTCAAGGCACTAAGTGGCTAGCCTCTCCAATCCTAATAAAAACCTAGGTCAATTCTTGCTAAAAATTAGACTTTACTAAGTATTACATGGTTGGAGTTGTTATGTAAAGGAATAAATAATTTAATAGGTATGAACCCAATTGATGTGATTGAACCCTTGTGTTGTCAACACTTGGGACCATTTAGTGCACACTAAATTTATAGATCTTTAGTAAACCCCACTTGCCATGTAATTTCTTGTTAAATATTGAGTTCACCTCACTCTAAGTTTGTGTCATGTACCAATGCTTGAGATATAGAGGGGGGCATAAAAATTCTATCTACACCTATACTTTAATTTCTATATTATCACTTAATTCTTCATAAGTATCGATATTGTTATATCATATAATTTCACCCTTTTGAGAGAGTTCTTTAGGATCTTCCTCTCCCGTCCACAATATTGAAGCAACCTCAGTCTATGGGTATCCTATAATTACGTTGAACCTCTAGATAAGGCTAACTTCCTCTTGGTAGATCACCTAAACTAATTATTCTTCTTGGAAAAATGATAGAGAAGGGATATAGGGTAATTAAAAGAGCTAAAATGGTGATGCAACAAATTTAAATGACACTCACATGAGTTTGAAATAAACACTAATTCAACATAAGACAATCCTAACTCACATAACATCATAAACTAGCTAATCTGCATAAGTATTTCTTAAACTAGACTCACTAAGTAATAAATAATAAAGAAGAATAATAGACATGGAAGAATACCTCTTCACAAAGCCATCATGCACAAAATTAATAAACACAAGTTGAAGGCAAGAGATAGGTGAAAAACTAGTGTTATTACTTCAAAAGGTATTTATTAAAAATTTTGATAGGGTTTTTCCTTGTCAAAATGAGAGTCTCTTTTAAAATTGGGGAGAAAAAAGGGATAAAAAGGAGAAAAGGGGAAGAAATAGAGGATAAGCACATAATCATAATTCAATAAATGAGACACAACCACTCCATGAATTTTCAGCCATATTTTGATTAATTATCACTAATCCTTTCTCAACAAAATAACCCTCATTAGTCCAAATATTTAGAAATGCACTAGAAGACAAGAATTTGTTGAGGATGATGAGTCATGATAAGAAGGAAAAGTCTCCAAATGATTTTGAAATTTCATTGAATGTTCTACTTGTCTTTTTCAACCTCCAAACTCTCCATCTTATTAGTGAGCTTATAGCATTTTTATTCCTCTTCATATGTTTTTTATGTTATTAGACAGTCACTTTAATTCATTCATCTGGTATCTTTTTTTATACTTCTTTCATAATCACAACTCTGCCTTTACTCCAAACCCTTAACAAAGGTCCACTATAGATGAAAAACTTCAACTGTTTGCAGACACTAGAAGGAAGGATGCTGAAGAACCAGAGCCACCAGCGTCGGCAGTATGACCGACGTCGGTCAAGTGCAGTGGAGAAGGAGACTAGTGACGGCAGGAAGTCGGCCGACGTCGGCAGCACCAGACTAGCAGGGACCGGCATCGGTCACCTGTGTATTTTCGGAACTGCTGTTGACGAACAGTCAATTAGTTGAACTGAGTGTTTGCATGCTAAGGGGCTAATTTAAGTCATGGGCTGTGTGTCTAATTTTAGTAGTTAGACTTCTATTTTTGTAAGCATGGGATCTTATTTATAGACCCATAAGGCATGTATTGTAATTAATGCTAAGGCAAGTAAAAGGCATTAAAGCTAGCAAGGTCAAGAAGATCTACAGGTGTAAGGTCAAGGAGATCAGCTGAAGCATTCAAGGAGGGATAGAAGCTTAGGCTTTAGAGTTGTTGTGTTGAGCAAGAGAGAGAGAGGGAAGAAGGTCTTGAGGTGTGGCAAGCCTTTGAGGTGGAGGAAGAAGTGGCATCTTCCTTATTGTATTTTCTTTTAGTAGTATTTAATACAAGAGTGTGTATTGTCTCTCAAATTCTTTGCTGTCTCAAGTTTCTAGCTACTTTATCATTCTGGTATAATTCCATGTTTAATTGCATATAAGAAAGTAATCAATTGTGCTCTAATTGGTAGAGCTATAGATCCCCTGACAAGTGGTATCAGAGCTACGGTTTGCAGGAAGTAGGGTATTGTTTTTTATTACAGGTCATTCACAGGGTTTTCTGATTGAGTGGGAGTTCAACAATGGTAGGAGAAAGAAAGCTATGAATGGAGAAGTTTAACGGCAAGAATTATCAACATTAGAGGATGCAGATCGAGGACTATTTGTATCAGAAGGATTTGTACTTACCGTTGGGTGGGGTTGCATGCAAGCCCACAGATATGAAGGATGAAGAATGGAACGTTCTTGATCGAAAGGCTCTCGGTTCCATAAGGTTGAGCCTTGCATCATCTGTGATTTCCAGCTTATCACAGTGTAAGACAATGAAAGAGTTGATAAAGTCCTTGGTGAATCTATACAAAAAGCCCTCGGCTTCTAACAAGGTATACCTTATGAAGCATCTATTTACTTTGCAAATGCAGGAAGGTGGATCGGTACATACTCATCTCAGTGATTTCCATGGTTTGGTAAACCAACTAGCTTCAGTCAATACTATTTTTGATGATGAGGTAAAGGCTCTCTTGATTTTATGTTCTTTGCCTGAAAGTTGGGATGGTATGGTTATGGCAGTAAGTAATTCTGCATCTGCTTCTAAAATCTTAAAAGTTGACGATGTTGTGAGTGTGATCTTGAATGAGGAAATACGCAGGAGAAGCACAGGTGAATCATCAGGGAATGCTCTAAGTGTAGAAAGTAGGGAAAGGCAAAGGGAGAAGGTTGAGCAAGCGAAATCAAGGTTAGGAAGGAGATCCAAGTCCAAAGGTATTACCTGCTGGTTTTGTGGAAAGAAAGGACATACAAAGGAGTGTTGGTTGAGAGATAAAGAGAATCAACATGCAAGTATGGGAGAAGCAAAGGATGCAAATATTGTGATGCAGGATGCTCTCATACTTTCTTCAGATAGTCAAGTAGGATCATGGATTTTAGATTCTGGTTCATCTTTTCATGCATCCCCAAATAGAGATTTATTCTACGAGTATGAACAAGGAGACTTTGGAGTTCTTTATTTAGGGGATGGTACGCCTTGTCAGATAGTTGGCAAAGGGAAAGTGCAGCTGAGATTGCAGATTGACAACACGTGGGTGTTGAAAGAGGTCATGCATGTTCTGATTCTGAAGTAGAGTCTAATTTCTATAGGAAGGTTGGGAGATGAGGGATGCACAATAACCCTCACAGCAGATTCTTGGAAGGTTACCAAGGGAGCACTTGTTCTAGCAAGAGGTAAGAAAGTAGATACTCTTTATCTGTCTACTTGTATTACTGATTCTACTTCTGGTGTAGATTCGAAGATGTGGCCTAATAGGCTTGGTCACAAGAATAGGAAGGGAATGGAAGTTCTTGATTCAAAAGGTATGCGTTCAAATTTGGAAAGCATAGATACAGTTCATTGTAGAAAGAGGAAATTTGATGCTTTTGATAGGAACAAAGAAGCCTTGGTGTTTATGGAGGAGATGAAGGACAGAGATCAGTCACAGGGGATGAATAAGTTTGAGCAGGGCATCATGGATAGAGGTTTGATCCAAGAAGAGCTCGCGGATGAAAATTTCATCACTTACAGGAACACACAGACACCGATGTCAGTAGCTTGGCATCAACATCAGTCATCTAGATACCGACATCAGTCATGTGCAGACCAGCAGAGTCGGTAGGTCGGACAGGAGAAGTCTAACGTCGGTCATAAGGACCAACGTCGGCAGGAGGGACGCCGGCGTTGGCCAGGGAAATGATGTCGACAGTCAGGATCAGTGCATGGAACCGACATCAGTTAGGAGCAGATTGGGAGATGGCCTAGATCGGTCACTGGAATGGATGTTGGGTGAATTATTAAGTCTCAAACACCCATGTGGAGGTCAGGAAAGGTATGTGAACCTCATATTCATTGTTCACCTTCTTTATATTGCTTACTGATAGTCACGAACTAGGAAGATGGAAGAAGCAATGCAGGTAGAATCTAGAAATAGTGGGAGCTTGGCATGGATGAGGAGTGTGAGTCCTTGGAGAACCAAACAGGTATTTGTTGGTAGTGTTGTCAGCTAGAAGAAAGCACTGGATAGAGGGATGGATTCCTGTTTTAGAGAAGAGAGTGGATGGACACATGAGACAGAAGGCTATGGTATATGGTCTTGATTATGCTGCAGAACAATGGAGGTTTGACCATTGTATTTTATCTTTACCAGGTTAGATAATATTAGCTACATTATCCTGTTACTGTATTGTGTTACTTGTTGCAGCGTTTCATATACAGGGAGTTTTTTGAGCTAACGGTAGAGTTGGTTCAGAAGTATGTCATGGAGAATTTGGGAGTAGCAAAATTCTTGTGGCATAAGATATAGGTATAACATCACAGGTTTACGTGGTGGTTGGTCTTCAAGAGTGACATTGAAGAGGGATACAGAGCCTAAGGAACAAAATAGATGGTGTACAGGTATAGGTACAAGTTGCAACTGTTTATCTCTAAGTGGGAGATTGTTGTGGTGTGGAGCTAAAAGCTTCAATTGTTTGCAGACACTAGAAGGAAGGATGCTGAAGAACCAGAGCCACCGGTGTCGGTAGTATGACCAACGTCGGTCAAGTGCAGTGGAAAAGGAGACCGGCAACAGCAGGAAGTCGGCCGACGTCGGCAGCACCAGACTAGCAGGGACTGACGTCGGTCACCTGTGTATTTTTAGAACTGCTGTTGACGAACAGTTAGTTAGTTGAATCGAGTGTTTGCATGCTAAGGGGCTAATTTAAGTCTCAGGCTGTGTGTCTAATTTTAGTAGTTAGACTTCTATTTTTGTAAGCATGGGATCTTATTTATAGACCCATAAGGCATGTATTGTAATTAATGCTAAGGCAAGTAAAAGGCATTGAAGCTAGCAAGGTCAAGAAGATCTACAGGTGTAAGGTCAAGGAGATCAGCTGAAGCATTCAAGGAGGGATAACAACTCAGGCTTTAGAGTTGTGTTGAGCAAGAGAGAGAGGGAAGAAGGTCTTGAGGTGTGGCAAGCCTTTGAGGTGGAGGAAGAAGTGGCATCTTCCTTATTGTATTTTCTTCTAGTAGTATTTAATTCAAGAGTGTGTATTGTCTCTCAAATTCTTTGTTGTCTCAAGTTTCTAGCTACTTTATCATTCTGGTATAATTTCGTGTTTAATTGCATATAAGAAAGTAATCAATTGTGCTCTAATTGGTAGAGCTATAGATCCCCTGACATTTTATGTTATTAGACAGTCACTTTAATTCATTCGTCTGGTATCTTTTTTGATACTTCTTTCATAATCACAACTCTGCCTTTACTCCAAACCCTTAACAAAGGTCCACTATAGATGAAAACCAATCCCAATATTGGTTTTCATATAGTGTAATCTCAATGAAGATCCACATGTTACTTAGTCTCTCGATCATGATCAAGACATAAATTCAAAATCCAAGACATACTTCATAACTTGATTTGGTAACCCATATCATATTTTAATCTCATATTAATACATGCAAACCTAGGTCCACAAAATCATTAGATCTGATCTTTTTGCATATGTGGAATCTCCTCACCATGTTGTTGCTTATTTAATTTTTAAAAATATGAATGTTGTTACCTTGGACACATGTCTTCATATTGTGCCCCCTAGAAACTTGATCAAATTTTCTCTATTGATCTCCTTGGGAGTCTCTTGGCCTTGACTTTCAATATTGGCCATTGATCTTTGATGTATATCTTAGATTGTGACACTTGGTAGCTCTATATTCTTTTTGTGGACCCTACTATTAGTCTCCATCTAGATAATGTTCTTACACCATGAAGTGGCCTCATGTGCAATATAGACTCATTGACTTATTGAATTGATTCTTAGTATTGATATACATTTGTATGGTTGAATATTCACCATCGATATTTAATCTACATGATCAAATGCATGTTGTTGATCTACTAATTCTATTAATTCACCATGATCAGTGACACATGGCACCATTACATTAATTCTTAGGATCCTTTGATAAATTAACCTCATGCTCACTGTTAAATCTCCATTTTCATTATTAAACACATGCCATTGATCTATCTTAAATTATTGACCTCACTATCACCTATGTGTTGTCGATCCTTGATTCAATTAAGCAATGTTTTGACACTTGGCAGCCCTATGTTCAATTCATATCTTTTTGAAATTATTTGAATCCAAATGACTATTTCCTATGACATTATTTTGACATCCCCTAGTACATCCCACACTGTTAGATCATTTTTGAAGCCTTATATATTGAAATAAGAAACACACCATGACACCAAACTTGCAAGGGATATTCATGACACAAAATACATCATTTTTATGTAATATTTCAACTTTGGTTGAATTCCCAAGCACACATATTAAATTCATAGCCAAACTGACCTATTAATCATGGATTTTAATGATCACTTAAAATAATTTTCAAGACCAACTACTGACTCATAGGATAAACTAGAATGATATGTAAAGTTTCAAATGGTAGGGGTGATATTTTGACATGGAATGTCAAAAATTTCAACATTTTAGTGACTTAAATGGGAAGCATTCCTATTATTCTTAAGAACCAAACCATTTACATGAATTTTTAACTCATAAACAATGATAAACCTGATCCATGACTGTAAGTAAACTTTTGACTTGAAATTAAAACACCTATTCCCTCACTTACAAGAAAGAAACACACAAAACATAGAAATTAATCTAAAAAAAGCAAGTGTGTAAATGAATCACTTATTTATAACAAAACACAAACAAATTAATGTGTTAGGACAATACTTGGAGGAAAACAAAAAAACTAATTATGTATGGGGAACCTAGTTCTTTAATAACAATGTTTTATATGTATCCCATTAACTAGGATAGGAAGCTTCTCACCATCCATCTTTTCCAATTGGAAGGCATTATGGGATTTGAAGCTGGAGATTAGGTATGGACCACTCCAAAGAGAGTCAAAATTTGTATGCCTTCTTGGTTTAGCTCTATCCTCATCCCACTTGAGGAACAAATCTCCTTCTTTGAAACTTTGTGAAGAAGCTCTCTTGTCAAAGGCTCTCTTCACTTGTGCTTGGTGGATTTCCATGGATAATGTGGACTAAATTTTAGCCTCTTATAACACTATAAGCTCAACATATCTGATCTCCATTGGTTCATTCTCTAACAACTCAAGAGAAATAGGTAACCTTGATTCCTTACCATATACCAACTTGTATGGAGAGTTAGTTATTTATATTTTGTAGGTGAACCTATCATTCCATAAATCTGATTTCAACTTGAGATTCCATGACCTTTGATTATATTTAGTAGTCCTTATTATGATCTTTAATAGTTTCTTATTTTTGGACTTAGCAAGACCAATATCTTAGGGATAGTAATTTGATGAAGTGTTAATATAGACACCATGTTGAACATCTCATTGGATGATCCTATTACCCACAAAGGCCATATCATTGTCAAAAATAATGGTTGAAGGAACTCCAAATCTAGTAATCAAACCTTCATATAAATCTAAAACATTGGATTCATTTTTTTCTTTCAATGTTATTGCTTTTGTTCATCTAGTAAAGTAATCTATAGTATTTAGTATCCATTTATGTCCTAAACTTGAAGGAGGATTAATGAGACCAATAAAGTCCAATCCCTATTGGACAAAGGGCTAGTTCACTATAATTGCTTAGAGAGGTAAGGCTTCAATTTTCACTTTTTCTACAAACATAACACATTGTTTGCACTTCCTAACCCATGCATGACAATCACCAAATATGCAAGGCCAATAATACCCACTTCTCATGATTTTAAGGGATATATTCCTTGTGTAAAAATTCCCTCCACCATGTCCACCATGAAACTCTTCAAGAAATATCTATGTTTTGCTTGGATCTATACATCTTAGCAACATGCCATTGATATCTTTCTTAACCAAAACACCATAAAAAAAAAGAAATGGAATTGATTGCAATCTAAAATATATTATTTTTGAATAAATTAGATGAGAGATATAAATAACTTATTGGATATATCTTACCAAGTAATGAAACTAGTTGGAAGGTGAGGTATGATTAGTTACAACCTCTTCATCATTTAACACCAATACTACCTCATAAGCCTCTTGCAAGTCTTGTGCTAGATGCTCATAAAGTCCTTTACCTTTAATTAGATTTTTGACCTTGATTTACACATCATACTCCATTAACTTTGTTACCAAACCATTTCCCTTCTCATTTATATCTTTATTCAAGATAAACTCTTTGATACTTAAATGGACAACTATTAGGTGTATATTATTGTTAGACAACAAATATCTAAATTTCTTAAGACATTATAACTAAAATTACATGTTTTCTAACAAAAGATTAGTTTGTTTCATAATATTCCAAGACTTGACTAAATAAGGCTATTGGTTTCTCCAAAGCCTCCTGATTCTGTTGCATAAGAATGTCTAAAAGGGTGTCTATGTTAGCATAAGTGTACTAAATAAAATACTTTGTGAAAACTAGATTTATGAGTTTAGGAGCAATAATTATGGCCTTCTTGATCTCTTTAAAATTCTTTACTCCTTCTTAGGAATAGCTAAAACTCTTATTCTTATTTAGCATGGTTATAAGTGGCTTAGCTAAAGTGGAAAAATTTAAAATATATTTTCAAAATTAATTTTCCCTAAGAAGCTTTGCAAATCCTTTTTGTGATTTGGCAAGGAAAGTACAAGAATTTAATTTATCCTTTCAAAATCTATACTCAAAGAATATTTTGAAATCACATGCCCAAGGAGCTAACCTTCATGCACTGAGAAGACATACTTTTTGGGATTTAAAGACACCCCAAATAGCCTACACCTTTCAAACACATGCTTGAGGTGAACCCTGTGCTCACTTTCACTCTTTGATAACATTGTTATTCCATATAAATAAACAAGTACAAACATGCTAATAAGGCCATGGAATTCCATATCTATGGCTCTCTAAAATTTTACTCTAGAATTGGATAAAATGAAGGGCATCTTTCTATATGCAAACATCCCCCACTTTGTAGTGAAGCTTGTCTTTAATTGGTCCTCTTAATTGACCAAAATATGATTGTAACCACTATAACCATCCAAAAAATAAAACCTCTCTGAACCTACAACCAACTATAAAATTTGTTCCATGGATGGCAATGGATAGTGATCTTTAATAGAATCCTTGTTTAAATCATGAAAGTCAACACATAGTCTAATCTCACCATTCTTATTCCATACTATAACAAGGTTTTCCACCCAAGTTGAGTGTTTGATTGGAAATATAATATCTAACTCTATGATCTTATGAATCGCATCTCTCATCAAAGGCTCAAGCTTTGGATTGATATGCCTTTTTATTTATCTCACTAGTTTAGTTTCATCTTCTAACTCAATGGTGTGTTGAGTTAGACTTGGATCAAATCCCTTGAGATCACTATATTTCCATGCAAACGCATCAACAAAACTTGGACATAATTCAATGAAAGCTTCCTTTTTTTAAGGAGTACATACCTTACCCAAATTTAAGTTCTTACTAGATGTAATCTCCAAATTGACATAGTGTTCCTCCTTTGTTGAACGAAATGATTTTTCCTTTCTCAACTCATCATCACCACTAAATATGTTCTCAAGTGTGACCAATCCCTTGGAAACTTATTTGTTTTTAGTTACATAATTTAATCACCATACTATTGCAAAAACTTTTATTGATTTCTTGAAGAAACTCAACCTCTTCTTTCAAGAACTTGACAATTTGGTTATCATCTTTAAATACTTTCCAATTATCATGGTTATCTTGATACAAGGCCTTATAACCACCTTAATGTGTGACTATTTTTTTTCACTTTTTAGATCAGCTGGGATACTAAATTGTGCCCCAATGGTAGCCAACCTATCTACATGTTTGTTCTCATCTCTTGGTATTTCTTAAATATTGAAATCCTAAAAATATTCAAGTAAGTCTCATACCCTATACTTATATTATCTAAGAAATAAAATATTTCATACATTAAGACCTCTTACTTGGTGAAGTATAAGTTCACTATCACCAAAAACTTACAAGGTGTTTACTTTCATCTTCCTAACCCACTACAAACTATGAACTAGTGCCTCATACTCTATAACATTGTTTGAACAACCAAAATAAAAATTAATAGAAGAGAAATAACTTATTTTTTTTAATAGAAATCAAAATAATTCCATCCCTAGTACCATGCTTATTCCTTGATTCATGAAAGAATAATTACCATAGACCATCACTAGACTCATCATCCTTCATCATGGCTAGAATTTGTACATTATTCTCATGGAGAAAATAAAAACCAAGTCCATCTTATTCAATTAGCTTATAAGAATCATGCTCTTGAAATTTAGAGGCCCACTCATCAAGTAACAAATATATAATTCCATATAAAGGTGATTCAATTTCCACTCCACTGGTTTCTAGCACCTCATCCAAGATGATACAGTTAGTGTCCACAACACTTGGCATATATGGATCTAAATGAAAACATGTTATGGGTTCAAAATGTATTGTTAACTTAGTAACATACCTAGTTATGAACATCAAATATGTCCAATAATCTGATAATTATCCTCTAATCTTTGAGGTGAAATCCCTTGAAAGACACATAGCAAAGTAGGGAGGCAAGTCCACCACAACTACATCTTATTGAATGGTAACATTGGGACAAAAATGTAGTGTCAACTTCATATATTTTATAATGCATACTATATTTTTTGGTGTCCCCTCTAGTTTCAATACTCAATTAGTATTAGGTTCATAAACAATACCAAGCTTATCTATAATTTTCTTAGGCATAATAGTACTATTAGCTCCACTATCCACCATATAGTTATGAACCAAAGTGTCACCAATTATAAAAGAGAGGTAGAAAGGAGGATTTTTATTTGATTTTACCTCATTTTTTTCCATATTATGTACCTATTGTACTTGTTTCTTAGTTGGTTGATCTAAACTAGTTAGGACAACTCCTTCCTTCTCATCCTATTTTAGAGACAACTTAAGAGCTGAAATATATTGAATGAGCATGTCCTTTTATCTTAAAATAGATATGGAATCCCACATATTAATGTTTATTTTATACTTATTCATTTTATTCAATATATGAAATTAATCTCTACTAACCTTTGATTGCACTTTCTAAACCACTAGTTGCTCACAAACAAGAGGTACTTGATGAACCTTTTTAACATTTGTATTCTATTTGTTTATGTTTTAGGGGCAAAAATTTGATCTTTGGAACTCTTAGATGTAACATTAGGATTAATTGAAGAATTAATCACATCTTAAACCTCATCAATGTCTCTCCTTTTATCTCTAGTTATAGTTACAACTTATCCACTAGTATTGTTAGTCTCACCACCCTGATTGAATGCAACATGATTATCCATTTGCCAATTCACATTAGTGGCATCACATTGACTTTTAAATGATTGATTCTCTCCTTATGATGCTAAACTTGTTTCTTGGTATTTACCTCCTTACAGATAAAAATCTTATTGTGTTATTTATGGCATAATAATGTTTTGTGACACCAAGGCTTGGATTTGAGCATCATTGAGATTAGAGGGATGCCAACCTGAATCCTACATCAAGTATTTTTGAGGTGGTGTGGGAATAATAGATTTTAAAGTGTAAGGTACATTGGGATCAAGATATTGATATGTTTTAGCTTGAGTTATGGATCTTTTTGCTTGGTAGGGTGGTCTATTGTCTCTAAACCCTTTATAAGGAGGCCTTTGATCTCTAAAGGATTGATAGGTAGTCTGATTTTATTGTTAATAAGGCCTATTATCCTAGTAATGTTATCTATTGAATTGTATTATTTCATTCCCAAAAGATTGTAACAAACCTTTCAACTCTCCAAGCTCACTAACTTGACTATAAGGGGATGTAACTTGGGCTTAAGGGGATGTAATAGGAGCTAAATATGGAATTTAAGGAAATTAAAGAGATGGTATAGACTTGAATTATAGGAATATAGGTATTAGATGCCTTGAAGAGAGCTTACCATCTTGAATCAAGTTTTTATCTACTCTTATTACAATGTCATAAGAATTTGGTAAGGTAATACCACCCATTGACTATATCATCACACTAATATAAAAGTTTAAGGCTTTTAGATAATATAAAAAGGCATATTTTGGGGTGGTATAATCAATACAAGTATCCTGGTCCATGTCTTTTGGAATCTAAGGTTAAAATTAGACATGAACTCATGAGGATCTCTCTTTAAGGCAGTCAAATATTCAACTAAAGATAGGTGATCAAATTTGTCCTCAAATTATCTAACTAAGGATGCACCTAATTCATCCTAGGTAGTAATGGAGTTTAGTGGGAGGTTTCTATACCATTGTAGTGCTTTTCCTTTAAAGTAATCAATAAGTAGTCTAATAACTACATTTTCCTAAACAATAATGTGAATTAAACAAAGGTTGAAAACATAATTGATGTGATCAATAAGAGTTTTTTTTATCTTATATTGAGAAGAATGGGATACTCTTAAGAGCAAATACAAGAATGTCATCAAAATATACTAAATTTAGTAGACTAGCTCTATTGAATGAAACAAACACTTGGTTTTTGATGGCCATATGGATAGTGGGAATTACATTATTTAGGATAATAGGATGGCCAAGAGATGGATATTACATTTTAAGATATGAATTTGTCTTACTAAACCTTGCTCCTTTATATGAAGTAGAAGGAACTCAATGAATTCAAGAGAAATACCTTTACTAGTTAACCTTGTGGTAACCTTTGGCATGAAAGTCTTATTTGGATGATGCTATGAACTCTGAAACCTAAATAATCTTTAGCTTATGATGATGATGGATGTCTTCCTTTGCTGAAATTACTTCTCCTTAGCTTCAAACTTCAACTGTGCCAAGGAGAATGGGTCCCATCAAGCATGCCAAAAACTATTTTAGGATATAATTTTACCCTTGTGGGAGATTTTTTTAGGCTCTCCCACTCCCAAACAAAATATTAGAGTAACCTCAATCTTTGGTTATCCTATAATGATGTTCAACCTCTGAAGAAGGTTGACTTCCTCTTGGTATATCACCTAAACTAATGATTCTTATTGGAAATGGGATAGAGAAGAGGTATAGGGTAACTAAGAGATCTAAAAGGGTGATGCACCAAATTTAAATGACACTCGTATATGCTTGAAACAAATAATAATTCAGCATAAGACAATATTTTCTTAAACAACCTCATAAAATAGATAATTTGCATAAGTATTTCTTAAACTAGGCTCACTAAGCAATAGATGAAGTAAGGAGGGGTTATAGAACTCACACTAAGCATCAATTAATGGTGGAAAAACACAAGTTCAGACCTAAAAATAGCTTAAAACACCTAAAAAGAGGAAATAAAAAAGGAAAATGGGCATATAAGTACACCTCTACACAAAGCCATCATGCACAAGATTACTAAACACAAGCTAGAGGCAATATATAGGTGAAAAATAGTCTTATTTATTAAAAATGTAGATTTTACAAAATTTGATAGGGTTTTACCTTGTCAAAATGAGAGTTTATTTTAAAATGGGGGAGAAAAAAGGGAGATAAAGGGGAAAAGGGGAAGAGAGAAAGGAGATGCATGCAATTAGAATTCAATAAATGAGACACAATCACTCTCCATGAATTCTCAACCACATTTTGATCAGTTGGCACTAATCCTTTCTCAAAAAAATAACCCTAATTAGTCCAAATATTCTTCAATCCCTCTCATTAGTTCATAAATGCACTAGAAGACAAGAATTTGTTGAAGATGATGAGTCATGATCCATTAAGAAGGAAAAGCATCCAAAGACTTTTGACATTTCATTGAATGCTCCACTTTCCTTTCTCAACCTCCAAACTCTCCATATTCTTAATGAGATCATAGCACCATGCTTCCTCTTGATATGTTCTTTACGTTATTAGACAGTCACTTGAATTCATCTGTCTGGTGTCCCTTATGACACTCCTTTTATAATCACAACTCTACCTTCACTCCAAACCTTGAACATAGGTCCTTTATAGATGAAAACCAATCCCATTATTGGTTTTCATATAACATTATCTAAATGAAGATTCATAGGATACTTATTCTCTCGATCATGATTGAGACATAAATTCAAAACCCAAGATAGACTTCATAACCTTATTGAGCATACCTTTACATAAAATTGAGATTTAATGGTGGAATATGAATTTAAAAGGTTTCCTATTGTAACCCATATCATATTTTTATCTCATATTCATACACACAAGCCTAGGTCCACAAAATATTTAGACAAAACTTATCTTCTTATGTGTCATCTCTTTAACACACTACTACTTATTTAATTTTTAAAAATATGAACATCATCACCTCAAACACGTGTCTTCATCTCATGCCCCTAGAAACTTGATCAAATTTTCTCCGTCAATCTCCTCTAGAGTATCTTGGCTTTGACTTTCAACATCGATTGTTGATATTTTATCTGCATATGAGATTGTGACATTTGGAAGCTCCACATTCTTTTTGTGGACCTCGCTATTAGTCTCCATTTAATTAACACTCTTATGCCATGTAGTGGCCTCACATGCAATATGGGCTCATTGATCTATTGACTTGATTCACAACACTGATCTCCATCTGCATGGTTGAATGCATGTCATCAATATTTGATCTATATGATCAAACACATTTCATTGATACTCTAATTCATTGTGATTAATGACACATGGCACCATTGCATTCATTCTTAGGATCCTTTAACAAATTAACCTCATGCTCACCATTGGATCTTTATTTTCATGATTAAAATACATATTTAATCTATCTTGACTTATTGACCTCACTATGACCCACATACCATTGATCCTTGATTTGATCAAGTGAGGTTTTGACACTTGACAACCCCACATTTAATTTGTATCTTACTGAAGATTTTTGAATCCAAATGGCTATTTCCTGTAGTATTAATTTTACATCCCCTAACAAATCCCACACTATTATATCATTTTTTAAGGACTATATCTTGAGATAAGAAACACACCAAGACACCAAACTTGTAGGGTATATTCATGGCACATAATACATCATTTTCATGTAATAATTCAACTTTGGTTGAATTCCCAAGTATACATACTAAACACAACCAAACAAACCTATTAGTAATGGCTTCTAAAGATCACTTTAAGGAATTTTCAAGACCAACTACTAACTCACAAGATATACCATCATGATATGCAAATTTTTGAATGGTAGGGGTGAAATTTTGACCTATGATGTCAAAATTGTCAAAAAGTATATCGATAGAAACTTTGCTAGAAGCTATTCACACCTATGTTAGTTTTAGAGATAGGATGAGCAATTAATGTTATTTATATTATACTTGATTTAAATGTTTATTTTTAGACTAAAATTGTTTGTTTGTATTGTCACATCAAAGTAAGTCTAAAACTATCACATTATTTTCACACCCCTTTAGCTTAAGAGGTGTTACTCTATCCATTTTGTGTCACACTTTTTCCTTAGAGTTTTGGGGTGTTGTTACTCTACCCATTTCATCTACAACATTTTCCATGGATTTTTGAGTCCAAAATCATTTTTATCTCATTTATTTGATGGAGTGTTGTTACACTACCTAAATTATTTCAAATCTCTTGACGCTTTTGAAAATAAGTTCCAAACCATTGTTATATCTCTTTTATTTCAAATGTGTGGTTACACTACCCATTTTGGTCTTTCTCTTTTTCTTTAGAACATTCAATTCTTTTTTTATTAACTATTCATTAAACCTTTTAAAGTGTAAATCCTAAAATAATTAGGTTTATGCCAAAGCCTAATCTAATTTGGGATTACGTAGTCCACCTTTGATGTTTGGATTATGTTACTTGGTTTGATTTCCTATTTGATCTAAAAGACTCCTTACATATACCTAGTGTTTATTGTTTATTTTGTACCTTGTTTGAGAGTCCTTTAAGCCAAGTTGTTATCATGTGCCTTGTTTGAAATTTGTTGTGCCAAATTCTAACTGTCCTAGTTTCATTATTCTAAAAGTCTCTTGTGAGTCAAATATCGAGTCTTAGTGAGCCAATTTATGCATGTCACCTAAGCTAATTGCCTTAGTTTAATTTTTTTTCATCTTGTTTGAGTTCTTTATTTCTAAGTCTAGCCTTGATTTTCATGTTACATGATTATAATCACCTTTGGGTAAATCATTATTATCCTTTGATAGTAGTTCATAATTGGTATACCTTATCTAGATACTTTTGTCACTACTTAGAACCACCTTTGGGAAAATTAGTACCTTAACTATAGATGAGTTTCAATATTTTGTGTTATTTTTTCCATTGATTATAACTACCTTTGGGCAAATCAATGTCATTTATTAGATCAATTTTGAGTTCATTTTGTTCTACCCTTTGCCTAATTTAGTTTTTTTACCCTTTTTCCTCTTTTATAGATCCAAAGATTGTTTATTTTTAGACCTCAGTTATTTTTTACCTTTGGACCCTTTATTTTTCATGAGACCTATCTATAAATCTGAACATGCCTCATTACACACATAGAAGGATTATGTATAATCCAAATTATGAGAAATTTGTGACCAATGACCCTTTTGTTCAAGAGTCATATGATGATGTAGCTTATGAAATGGATCCCTATCCATCTTATAACATTACATATGTTAAACAAAGGCACAACCCATTAGCAAAGTATTCGGTTATTATACCTCCTTATCTAGGCCAACAACTAGAGCAAATAGTATAGTACCTTGCTCAAATGATGCCTAACATTGAACAAATCCAACAAAAATATCCATACTATAATACAATGCTAATGTAGACAAGCTACAATCTATACTTATTGAAGCATCATTTTTTATAGAATCAAGATGAAGTTCTCATCAGATCTATCAAAGTAGAAGCCAAGTTTCTACCAAAATTCCCTCATGAAATTTTAAGTATTAATTCACCTTGAATCCAACCATTCAAACATGCATCAACTATTTATAATCAATATTTCATCTAAATTCCATTGTGGAACCAAAATATGCTTGTAAAAGGGAAAGGATCTATGGATGAATAAATGGAATAGGTTTAACAATCATACCAAAACTATCTCAACCTAGCTCATAATCTTAATACAAGGGTTGTTTCTAAAATGTTTCTTATTGAGATAGCTCCATAAACAATAGAACAAATAGATTATTTAGGTTATGTACTATAAAATGTAGATGCATTTATCGAAAGCACATTGGTTGGTGACATGTATAATGTCCTTATTTTGATTGAAGAGACTATCACTCAAATGGAAGATCTCACTTAAATTGTTGTAGATAACACATAAGTGCATTCCAATTTAAACCAAAGTGGGTCTAATTTACCACCAAATAATACATAAATATTCCTTCAAATAATGTCATGAGTGGATCATAACAATAGGGGATATGTATGCCTACTTTTCAAAATCAACAAACAACCTCCACTCCTTAACCAATTGCTTCCTCAAGTGTGTAATAGTGGCTAACAAACTAATATCAGACTAATTTATCAATACAATAAGTACAAAACACTATGTCACCTCAATAAGTGACACTAAATACTCTACCACAAAAAGGACATATAAATATACCTTAGCAATCACAAACATGATCTAACCAACAACATGTTATTATTGGTCATAAAGTGCCATTTGATCAATAATAATAATTACCTAACCAACAAAAAGTGCCTATCTAACAATAGGTTTTCAACCAATAACAAGGTGCCTATGTACAATAGGTACTAAGTGATAGACAACAATTTAATTTCACCCAATAGGTATTGCATGTATAATAAAGATCCAGCTTTCAACACCTCTAATAATAAGGTTCTAGTTAACAACATGTTCCCTGCATATAATAGGGTTCAACAAGTAGACAACAAGTTCCATTTCAAACCCAATAATACAAATATATTTTATTGAGCCAAATTCCATTATTGGAGCCATAATTCACTAGCCAAGTTTATGTATCCAATATAAACTAGAATAAGTATCAATAGTAGCATATTCTATACCCATAGTATAATCCCAATGCATGAATATGCATACCTAGTTATCTGGCTAATTCAACCAATATTCCACAATATGCTTACACTGATCAAGTTAATTCACCTTTGAACATGTAAACTAAATTAAAAAAGGCCATTCCATATGATTTCCTTGCCCAAGAGTTGTACAAAATAAAGGATGTAATTTAAGCTATACATATTGGAAAAATAAAAATAAATTCAAACTGGATGAAATATGTTCTTATCCATTAAACATGGATTATCTAAAAATACCATTTACATCAAGTTATGAGTTGCCTAAATTTGAAAAATAAAAAGGCAAAGCTAACCCTAAAGAGCATATAACATAATGTTTTGTTGCATACCGGCCAGTGGCATATAATGACATATACTTGCTTCTACTCTTTCTAAGGAGTTTAACTAGACAAGCTTGGAATGGCTATTGAAATTACTAAAGAATTTTGTACCTAACTTCAATGATATTTTAAGGAATTTTGCACAACTCTTTTCATATAATCTTAAGAACGAGATTATTATTGTGGACTTGGGTTAAGATGAACAAAATATTGGTTAAAGCTTCATTGTATACTTACAATTTTGGAGAACACCAGTGAGCCAAGTTACTCAAATTCTACCACATAAATAGGTTGTTTCAATATTTACCAAGAACCTACATAGTGAGATATCTTACCATCTTAATTTGTAGTGTGCTCATACGTTTAAATAGGTTATATAGAAAGGAATATATATTGAGAAATCCCTTGTCAAAAAAGGGATAATCAAGTTATCATCTTCTAATTAGAGCCATAATAAGCATCAAGGCTAATATAATTGAACCAAAACCAAGGCCAAAATCATAATCATAACCAAATTCAAATACCAGATTAAATGCCACCGCAAACCAATAACAATGAGATACCAAACTCTACAACTACAATAATAATGTTATTGGAAGTGGGGTTACTAAATAATGTCATGTTTATATGGTGTAAACACTAGTTGTCCATTTACCTTCACACACTCAACAACCACTCCTTCATAAATTTAACCAAGACCTCCACAAAACCAACCACCATAAAATCAAAACCAATTTAAAGCCCCTCCTCCAAAGAGAAGACCACCTATTTTTATACAATTCAGTGACCTTGGTGAGCCAATTATATTTGTGTTCTAAAGAAATATGATTAGTTATCCAATATCAAAGCCATTTCATGAAGGGATTCATTTTCTTTATTGGTACAAAGAAATGAATCTTGTGAGTACCATCATGTTAGAGGACATTCCATAAGATGGTGTATCCAACTCATAAATTTGATTGATAATATGCTAGAAAATGGAGAGATAAAAAGAGACACTCATTCTCCTATGACCAATCATAATTTGGGTATCTACCATAATCCATTTCCCAAACATAATAACAATAAAAACAACCAACAACATTACCAAAAACAACAACAATTCCATCCACAAAAAAAACAACAAAATGGTCAAAACCAAGGATAAACTGACCAAACCAACCAAGGAGGCCATCATGTCATTATGTATACTTATAATAATGTTGTAGGACATGTTTCAATTGGTCATGTTACCACTGTCACCATAATCCTTGAACAAATACCAATAGACCTAAACCTTCACCCAATATGCCTATTTTTTGAAAAATACCTATCAACTTCCTTATGCTAGTGATTTTTCTATAGATCATGTTGACAACTAGACTTCATACCATCTGAGAATGATCATTTCAAGCCTCATTACCTACCCACATAGCTACCAAATCCATGTTCCAAATCTATATTACATAATCAATACTTGATGATCCTAGGTCACTATTAAAGGACTACATCCAAAGACTATAAGTGAGCCCATTTAGCCTTCCATGCCTATCATAAATAAACCAACTAATAAAACTAAGGGGAAGACCTATGATATTATGGAATAATTGAAGAAGACACATGCACACATATCTATCATGGATTTCTTGCATTTTTTTAGAATCCATAAAGACATCTTGAATGATTACTTGAACCAATCCCTCATGCTAGATGACATCACTCTAGACAAATTTCAAGCCATGGTAGGACACTTGGCCCCTATCCAATGTCTTACCTTTGGCCAAAGTTACATGTCATCTCTAGGCACTTTGCATAAGAACCCATTGTACATTGAGATCAATATAATGAACTATAGGGTTAAATGTGTCCTTATAGACAATGGTTTGGGCCTTAACATCATGTCTTTGAAGTTGGTCAAACATATTGGATATATAATATCCAACTTGCATCTAGATACCATCATTATTAAGGCACATGATAACAAATAAAGGGAATCTCAAGGTACTATTAGCCTACTAGTGGTCATTGGGCCTTTGACCCATAACACTCTATGTTATATTCTGGACCTAGAATTATCTTACAATCTATTATTTGGTTGACCCTAGATCCATCAAATTAGGGCCATACCTTCTACATTGCATCAATGTATAAAATTTCCACATTGAGAAATGGATGTGACTATACTAGATGATATTCAATAATATCATTATTATAAATGCATCGAGGCCAAATATAAAAGATATAAATATCAATTTAGCATGAATCATATGCCCAAATCAGATGGAAAAGAGCCAAAAAAGGAAAATCCATTGAATCAATCCCTTAAGCTAATTACATAGCTTAGCCTCTACCTCAACCATGCCTTTACTATAAATTTCTAACCACTTATATATAACTAACAAAGGTATTAGAGAATATATTACACATAATACATTACATATTGTTAAATTTATAACTTTCCTAAAAATCTAAAAGCTTATGGGAAACTTAAGGCCAAAATCACTCACATGTAGTGGGAAACCAAAGGGAAATATTAGCTAAATGAGCCCATTATTTTCAAACTAACCTCTAACCTAGAATAGGAATCCTTAGTTGAATATGATTCATGTCTTTACATTGATGAGTTAGCAGACTATTACCAAAGTGTAAAGTATTATATTCCTAATTGAATTATGTAGAACCTAGCTTATAAATGTAGAGTCTTGGGGATACATCAATAAGGCATGATTGAACTAATATCAATGATTAAGTAGGGAACCCATGGTATTGGATTTAAACCACTTGGGGGTGACCCTACATACCTTATTTACATTCTAACAATATTGACTAGTGATGATGGTGTCAAGAGCAATGGAGGGTTTGATTATAACATCTACAATGAACTTATTTCTATAAATTTATTTAACCTCAATTCCATTTTCATTATTAAAACTATTTATCAACCTTCAAAATTAACCCTTTACCATCCAAAATTAATACATTGGGACCAAAAAGAGTTATCAATGCCATTAGATGGTTTTGAAAATAATGAGGCCATATGCAACTTTTTTGGATTGAGGAATCACATTGCTCTTGGAGACCACAAGAAAGGATTTTCTATTAGATTGGATCCTAATTCCTATTCTAGAGATTTTTTTAACTTAGGAAAAAAAATCAAACATTGAGGTCTGAAAGTGAAAATCTCTTTGAGGTACTTTTTGGACAAAGAAAAAGTAAAGAGAAAGGCAAGTCTCCTAGTGAAAACTAGTTTTCGGTACCATTAGATAGGGATGTTTACCCCTCTTCTTATGAAGCACATGAGACCTTATGGATCAGAGACCATTACCAAAGAGAAGAAATATTTTGAAAAAAATTATTCAAGAGTGCCTTGAGGTATTTGTTTCATGGTCATTACTAGCATTATGAGATTCTAATTCATCCTATTTGGGAGAATTAGATGAGCTAGTCTATCTAGAGGAATTTACCATTGCTAATCAGTTTAACTCTTTACTGAATATTTTAGATGATGGTTCTACACTTATTATTGAGGATGATTTAGAGGTGAACATTATGACTCTAGAGGACCCAAAGTGGATTAAGTTAGGTGTCTCCCTCACCGAGGAGGAATGTGAAGTTTTTACAACTCTTTTGAGGTAATTTATTGATATATTTGCATTAGATTATTCTGACATTATAGGTTTGGACCCCACCTTGGTTATACACCATATTATTATAATATTTATGACAAACCCATTAAGCATAATATGTGTAAGATGCATCCTTATATTACTATGTTAGTCAAGAAAGAGTTGGAAAAACTTTTAGATGTGAAATGCATCAGGTTGATCAACTATTTAGAGTGGAATTAAAAAATTATGCCAGTGAGTAAGAAACCATAAGGTATAATAATCTATACTAATTTAAAAATTATCGAAAAATCCTACCTAAAAAACAACTTTCCTTTACCTAATACTGACATGATAGTTGACTCAACAACTAAGTATAAAATGTTTTCTCTCATGGATGGATTTTCAGGGTATAATTAGATCAAAATAGTTCCAAAATACCATCACAATATAATGTTCACCACTATGTGGGGAATATTTTATTATTAGGTGATTCCATTTGGACTTAATAATGTTGGATCCACATACCAAAGAGCCATGACCAAGATTTTACACAATAAAATACACAACATTTTTGAGGACTATGTTGATGATATCATAGGTAAATCAAAGACCCATGTTGATAATTTAACTATACTCAAAATAATATTTGAGAGACTTCATGAGTAAAACATTAGGATTAATTTGAAGAAGTGTGTATTTGGCATAACTTCTAGTAAACTATTGAGATTCATTGCCTCTCTTAGGGGCACTAAAGTCAACCTAGCTAAAGTTCATGCAATTATGGAAATGTCACCGCTATCTACCTTAAAGTAGCTCCATAATTTATAAGGAAAAATTCAATCTATCAGATGCTTTATCTCAAAATTAGCTAACAAATGTCACCCATTTAAGCACTTCCTAAATAAGGGCATTACATTATATTAGAAAGAAGAGTGTCAGAAATCATTTGATCAAATTAAATAATATCTTGCCAACCCACCTATTTTGTTTCCACCAATGATAAATAAGCCATTACTTATTTACCTATCATTAACCAAAAATGCACTGGTGGCACTTTTGGCATAGCATGATAAATAGGGCAAGGAGCATGCCATATACTTTATGAGATAAACATTGGTCATGTATGAAAAAAAATATACATAGATTGAAAAGGCCTTTTTAGTAATGGTATTCACAACCCAAAAGTTATGTCATCATATGTTGAACAACAAGACCATTGTTATTGCCAAATTAGATTTTCTCAAGTATCTACTTTACAAATTAGATCTACAGGAATGCAAGGCAAATGGATCATAATATTGAGTGATTTTGAAATTGAATATGCCAAAAAAAAGGCCATTACGAGACAAGTAAAAATATATCAACTTGTTAAATCTTCTCTTCAATATAATAAACCTCTTACATTTGGATTTCTAGATGAGGCCATCATGACTATTGAAGAAGCAAAATCACCTCCTGAAGCTTGTTAATTTTTTTACCACAAGTCAAAATGAGTCAACCCATATAGTCAAAAAATTATATAAGGGTCTAATATAATGTTATCAGGGGTATTTAATGTCATATCATATGTTTTTAGCCTTGGTTATAGTCCATATTAGTTCTTGTGTCATTTGATGTCATCTAGGGGTCATTTTAGAGCATGAAATACAAGTGGTATGGTTTTTAAGGTGCCCATGTGTTCCTAGATTCCTTATATCATCCAAGGTATTATTACATGTTAGATATGTCATATTTTAACTAAAAATTTATAGGTTATAACTGAAAATCAAGAAATTAAGCCAAAAAGGAGTTTCAAAGGTGTACGACCTATGAGAGAGAATGGAATGTGGGAGAAGGTTTTATAATGACTCTTAAAATGAATAAAACTCACTTCCACTCTTGACATGCTTTTAAATTTCCAAAAATGGGCCAAACGATTATACTCTTCCATTGCTCCACCATGCACATGAAACTAGTCAACAAGTTTTTGGTTTGTGTTGGCCAAAATTGGCCTACATATGATTTTTTTTTGCCTGGTGGATATTAATTAAGATTATGAATATATAAAAACTAATAAGGGGATTGGTTTTCATCTATATTAGACCTATGTTTAGGTTTTGGATTAAGGCTATAAGTTGTTATTGTGAAAGGAGTGTCAAAAAGGACACCATATGAATGAGTTCAAGTGACTGTTTATTAATGTAAAGAACATATCAAGATGAAGTATGGAGGTAAGAATAAATTTTTTTAGTATAAGAAGGCATACATATTGGAATTTTATTCCAAGGACAAACTAGGGTTGACAATTCTATGTATGTATACTCTATGACCAAGGGATTGTCAGGTAACTTGTATGAATTACATAACATGTTTCAAGCATGATGAACGTTATCAGATTAAGAGGATGGTATTGAATGATGATAAAACCAATCAAAAAGTATATAAAACCCTTCAAATGAAGTTAATATACTTTCAAACCCTATATACCCCTATATAAAATGGACTATGTAACTACGTTCTACAATTGAATTCATAATTGTATCAAGTTATAGACTTTCATAAGCCTTAGGTATGAATTAAATGTGGGGCTTCCAAGTGTCATAATATTGAAATCAAAAATCAAAGATAAAAAGCACGTGGGTGATCACTCAAAGTTAATAAGTTGAATTCCCCCAGATCAAGATTGATGGTGTGTATTCTTATGTACAAATTCTGATCAATGATCCACTTTGAAGACTAGGGTCAATAAGTTAGAAAGACCAACAATGCATGTCTAATCATTAAAATAGAGATATAATAGTGAACACAAATTCAATAGGTCAAATGATCTTGAGATTGAATGTAATGGTGTCAAGTGGCATAATAGTGTTAACTACATGGAGACTAGTAATAGGGTACATAAAAGGCACGTGGGGCTACCAAGTGTCACAATCTCAGAAGCTTGAATCAAAGAACAATAGTTAACATTGAAAGTCAAGGCCAAAATACTCTTGAGGAGATTAAAAAATCAAACTTGATAAAGTTTTAGGGGGCATGATATGAAGTCACATGTCCAAAGGGAAAATGGTCATATTTTAAAATTAAATAAATAACATGGCAAGGAGATGCTACATAGACAAAAGTTTAGATCGAAAGATTTTGTGAACCCAAGTATGCAAACGTATAAACAAAATATCAAAATACAATTTGGGTTACCAAAGAAAATACTTCAAATTTGTATGCCACCATTAAAGCTCAGTCAAGACCACCTCATAAACCTTGTAGTCCCAAGAAAGCACATGCACTAGGTTCAACACAGTCATGGAGGGTTCATGATGAACATAAATCCTAGAATGATACGGATCTCTTTATACTAGTCTATACAAATTACCTATTTAGGCATATAATGGATGCCTCCCTCTCAGTGAAATCATGAGAACTATCCCCATTCAATGGTGGGGCATTCCAAAAGGGCCAAATGATGAAGATAACTTTCTAAGCAAGAAAAAGGAGTCATACACCATATTTTAGATTTTTTCATGATTTTGAGGGCTATTTATCCTATCAAACCTTGCATGGTATATCTCACACTAATTCTCCTACATGTATAACTCCTTTTCTTAGCATGACACATGTTTTAGTGACACTTGAACTTTATTATCTTCTCCTTTCTCTCCAATTCTATAAGTAGCAACCATTTTGGCTATTGTAAGTTAATACCGCACCATGTATGGAGAAGACCTAATAGAATAACACTATATTTTTCGTTTGAATATTAATTCAAGTCTAGTTTTGGGTTCATGATATTTGTCTAAGTGTGCAAAGTGATGTATGGTGGAGTTAGTGATAATTCTCTATCCTTGCTTACCTTATCCTTTCATTTTTATGCAAGAATTCTTATTCTAACAAGTCATATAGAGTTCAATCAAGTATGTTAGTCTCCTTTAAAGTGTAATATTATTATTATAGTGTGAATTCTACCCCATAGTTCATTTACCTTGTGTTGCTTCATACATCTCACCTCTATATTGAAACACTCATGTTGGAACCCTTTAGAACTATAAAACTAGTTTGTATGCCTTGTTTCATTGTGATAAGAGTATGATGCTCATGTGAAAATAATATTGGTATATCACCACCTTATATTAGGTTCATTTCATGTAAACTTATAACTCTTTTTCCATAATCAAGCACTAGTTTAGGTGATAAGCATTTCAAGATACATTTAGGGAGCTAGCCCTTAAATCTAGAGGCTCACTTTCACTATAGGTACACCCACATACCTGAAAGTGTTCTCATGTTATCCAATTATGGAAGAGGATTAAACACCCTCTTATAGGGTAAAATATTTGGTGATAATAGTTCTAAAACACCCAATGGGACTCATTGTCTTCAAGATAACTTGTCAAGGTGAATGCTAGTTTTGGCAAGTTTAATTGTAAATTGGTGTGCTACTTAGCACTTGGCGACTCCATCAAGGTAAAATTTGGTTCAAGGCCATTTTTTTTTTTATAAAATTTATATCATAATTCATGGTTATCACTAGGTAATAATCTAGTAGAGTGATCAACCAAGTTAATCCACCTATTCAGCCTAAACTTCCTCTTAAAGTTTAATACCCTCATCCCAATCTGCCCTTTTAAGACCAAGAGGATTCTACTAGCCAAATAAGTGAAGAAGTATAATAAATTGAATATCTTGAAGAAAACATGGAGAGGCCTCATGCCTTCGCTAAATTTAATATTAATAAAAAATTAATTCACCTTCAAGCATATGATGTTATTTCTCCTAATGCCACAAAGAGTGTGCCTACATTCAATGGTGAGAGTCATGTCAAACCTAGTAAACACATTAGGGATATCTCCAATTTTTGTATTTTTCAAAATGTCACTCAAGAGAACATTTACATTAGACTCCTTGCCATGTCCCTTAGAGGAAAATCTCTTTATTTCCATAGGACTTTGCCTAGTAGATGCATTACATCATGGGATGACTTTGGAGTATTGTTACTTCTAGATTTGAAGATGAAAGTGACCATACCTCTCTCATAAATCAGCTCAATTGATTAAAAAAGGATACAGGGAAATAATTTATAACTTCAATGAGAGGTTTTAAAAGACTTGGCATAGATTATCTTCTCCCATGAGGCCACTATTGTCAATCTGAAGAGCACCTTGTTAGATGGAATATAAGCAAACCTTCTCTTCAGCTAAAAAAAGGGATTTTCTCAAAGAGTGGGTGACTCTAAAGTGATAAGAACCTCTAGAGAGGGATGGATCCCTTTGATCTATCACTTAAACTAATTATTTTCCTGGAAAATGGAAAGAAAGTGACAATAATTCATGAAAACATGTAAAACAAGGTGATGCACCAACATTTTGAACACTTATAATTGCACATGATACACACTATCAAACACTTTTAAAACTTGCAAATATCACTTCACTCACTCTTTGATCAGCTTTCACATAAGTATTTCATAAAAAAGCATGAAATATCTATCACTCTAGCATGGGAGGGCAGATCTTAGGTATTTACCACTTCCAAACCATTCAGGAAACTATCTATGGCACTTAGAATGACCTATGAAAGCTACAAAATACTTCATAAAGGTGAGAAAACTTAGATAGAAGAAAAGGGAATCATACATTCACTTTAACACATCAATTAATTCATAATACACACTTCAATTTAACTTTTAAATGGAGGAATTCAATCTTTTATTGCATCAAATAGGTGTTAGAGTACAAAAATTGACATATCTTGGGAATGCCAAAAGCATAAGTCTCTATTTTTACTAGATCAAGCTCAGCTTTATACCACATAAAAGCATCTTCATGCTAAGGTGGATAGTACATGATAGAGCCTTGGTTGCTTATTCCACTGGCTACATCACTTTAGGAGATTTATGTTGTGGTTTCCACATGCATCCACTCAAGAGGATCCCCTAAAAAACTAGTTTCCAATAACTCACTTACCAGCTAGTGCATAATAGGCACTGTAGGTCCATTTTGAGCATAATATCATGAAGTTACATTTCCCATCTTGAAGATATGATGAAACTCTCCAAAAACATAATGACCTTATTAGAATGGTCATCATCTTCCATTGGGGCCTCCATAGTGATCTTCAAGTATTCTAAAAGCCATGATAGGGTCTGTCCATCCTATTGAAAATTGTATCCAACTCAATCCTTGCTTGATCAAACTCCTATTACACCATGGGAATGAATTCCATCATGCTCTATGCATGTGACCCTATCCATTACACTAAAACACAGGGTTTATGATCCTTTTTTCTATTTGACACTCTTTATGCATTCACTTAAGGTTCTCCTTAGCTCCACTATCCTTATATACCATTTTCAGATGGGGTAGAACTCTTAAAACTTCAAATTCATGTACTTAACCATGTTTTGATGGTATAAGTGGTGATGAAGTCTCTCAGGGTAGTTTAACTGATATTTAATAGCATCCTCATGAATTTGAAGTGTTTACTTTGGTAGCCCATGGGTCCATAAAATATTTTGATCTGACATGTCTGCCTATGTGGCATCTCCCTACCACATTTTTTATCATATTTTTAAAACATGACTATGTTGTAAAAAACACCCCCTTTTTCCCTAGGAAATTGGGACCCACCTTCTTTCTTGGATTTGGTCTTTCTTGTGGTATGGTGGTACTAGCACTAGATATCCTTATGGATTTAGACTTAGTCATTTTAGTTTGGGGATTTTTGAAGTGGACCCTTCAATACTTCATCATGAATTAATGTCCTATAAATTATACCCTTCTAATTTCCATTAGAAATGAAGTATCTTTAGCATTTTACCCTTTGAACTTTATCCCTTTAAATTTTGTCCCTCCTTTGTCCTCTTTAGTAAAATATTTTGGACATTCTGTCTGAAAGAATTATTCCCTATGCATACCCCTCAGACCCATATTTGTTGTTTTACGTAACCTACCCTTCATGTCTTTAAAAAAGTACATTTCAGCACTCTGGAACATTTAGAATTACCCTTACCTATTTCTTCAAAACTTCTATTTTGAGCCTTTTGTCTGATGAACAATCTCTAAAGGAATTATTTTGAAGTAATTCCTCTGAAGGAATTCTTTCAAAGGACACCTTTTCTTTCAAAACTCTTATAACCTACCCTTGAGACTTTGTCAAAGCTACCCTTCAAGTTTAAAAAAGGTCCCTTTTGTGTATGAAAGTACCCTCAAACTTCTTAGATGTGCCCTCCATCCCTTTTATTCAGAACTTTTATTTTATTCCCTTCCCTTTTCTTTAGAACTTTCATTTTGTACCCTACCTTATCCTTTAGAAAATTTATTTTAGACCTTTTGTCTGATACACAAAACCCAAAATAATTCCTACCCTTCACTTTCCCTAAACTTACCCTTCAGACTTATGATAAAGTACCATTCTATCTAGTCACTAACCCTTTGGAGCCCCTTTTTTTTGGAACTTTTGTTTTAGACCCTTTGGTCCAATACACAATCCCTAAAATAATTTAAGCTTCCAAGCTAAAGTCACCTACCTTTCAAAACTTTTGAAGTGCCCCATAACCATGTGAAAATACCCCTTAAGATTTTTAAAGGATTCCCTTGAAGGATTTTGGAGTAGACCCTTTGAGACTTTTGGCATGGATCAAAGTGCCCTATGAAGTAAACCCTTCATATCAAAAATACCCTTCAGGGAAATTGAAAAGGTCCTTAATTTTCAAACCTACCCTTTGTAATTAGTGTTTTGATCTTTTGGAATTAGTATTGTGGATTCCTTAGCATGGTGGAGTACTTCCTTAGAAAAATCATCCCAGATGTTTTGTCCTAAACAAATCACCAAAAGAAATAATCCACCAGTGTTGACTCAAACACTTTTTCCCCTAATGACTATTCAAGTATCTTAAATTTTAATCATGCCCTTTTTTCATTAAAGGTAAAGTGTTTTCAAAGGTAATATTTTTTATTCAAATAAAGGTAAAATGTTTCTTATTAACATTAAAGATCCCCACCAACCTGAAGTAATTAATTTGAATTAAAAGGAGCCAAGTTAATATTGCACATTTGTGTTGCATGAGACGAAATTTAATTTAGAATGTTATATATGTGATATGTAGTGATTTAATACATCATTTTAACTCAAGCTATCTTGTAATTGAAGCATCCTCAATTCCCAGTGATATCTAAGAGCCCTAGTTTTTATTCTAAGAGAACATACAATAGACTATAAGTAAGCTAAATCAAGCTCAATCACATTGATATATGAGTACACACAACAAGTATCATATTGAAAAAAAACAAAACATAGACATATATCCATGGCATCCTCATCTAATTCATCATGGGGAACTAATCCTCCCTCTAAGTTCTTTATTAAGGATCCTACAGAGTTTAAAGATACTATGTTCAATGTAGAAATATTTGATAACCAATATCAAAACTACTCATAGCTATGGGATGCCATATATTTAGTGGATGATTTCTTCATAGACGATGAAATAATGCTAGTGAATAAGTTGTTTGTTAAATAATTATTGGCTCTCAAATTCCAAAGGTTACACTTCACTGCTACCAAACCATAGGCATGCCTTGCATTGACCTTCTCAAAGATTAACTTTTTTAAGGAAAAATATCATAAGATGCATATATGTTTCATACTCATAGTGATATAGTGGTCATGTGCATCTCTAGGGATGATTTTCAAAGATATTTGTCTCTCACTACACTAGATACCTACTTTGACAAGCACACCCTACTACAATTAAATAAAGAGAACTCACTCCAGGGAGCACTGTAATCATGGTTATTTCCCAATGCAACCATGGAATAGAAGGGAAATAAGATGAGTGGATCATTACCTATAAATAAATTTAGGATGGGTATCCACATAGGTATGGCTCTCTTTAATAGATTATATGGGATGCCCTCTATTCATTTTTTAAACTTGGATTGGGTGCCTTCTCTTCATATGATGTTAACACATGATGATACTTATGCCTTGGGAGAAATAATTAGCTTTAGGCTAAAGGAGAAAATTCTACACAAAGATAAACATCTTACTCTTACAGGGGACTTTTATATGATGTCATACCTAGTTGATGTAGTCATGGGTACATGTTATAAAGACTTGGGTCATTTATGGTCCCCAGCCATAGACTACATCAAGAATCAAATATGTGACCATTACCAATTTATGCACATATATGGCTATCAGAGGTACATGGTCATAATTTGTTAGGATGTGTACCCTTAGATATGGCATGCCATCTATCACTCCCTAATTCCATATATTGGGGGAAATACTGAAAAGATCTTGGTTGGGAAGGGTGATTACTTCCTATATTCAGACATCACCATCATTTTGGTTTGGGGAAACAAGGTGGCACCCCTGTGTCTTCCTAATCATGTACCTGACAAGTTAACAGAGCAAGAGATATATTTCCAATTATGAAACAACATAGAGGAAGACTTGGCAAGACAAAATAAAGCCTTCTTCTTTGGGAGTCTTGTGACCATTGTTAGAATAATATATATAATGAGGACTCATCTTGGTGATGTTACAACAAAATAAAACTGATATGGTTTCCCCACAATGCCTCACAAAGATTGGGACCCTCATGGGCATATCCAATATCATATTTGGGGACTCAACATCCCCTAATTCTACCAACCATATGGTTATGACTTATTTTTTCTAAATCCTTCAACTAATAAGGAAGTATTGGAATAGGATGAAATAGCTAGTTTACAAGAGGATCATTTAAGGATGATCTAAGTAGAACTTGACATCTCCACCAAGGAATTAGATAAGAGGAGAACCCTTTTTAAAGGGTGGAAACATTCAGACTTATGGAGTGGTAAAACTCATGAGCTAGGATCTTCTTCTTATTAGGACCCCCCTTTGGAGTTAAAGCTAAAAATAGTCAAACAAGTGCCTAAGATGTTGGAATCAATTGTAAGAAGAGGAGGAGCTAAAGGAGACCCCATTAGTTTGGAATTAGATGAAGAAGATAAGTAGGGTGTTGTCACCACTCTGGCATCTATGGCTATCCCTAGTGTGCCTCATGTTTCATCAATTATGGTAACCATTGCTCACTCTACAATAGTCCCTTCTTTCCATGACTTTCCTACTTGAGGGACGGTTGCCTTGGTTTACACTAGAAAACCAAGGAACCCCATAGGTAGTCCAATGACTTAAATATCCATAGGGTCACCTATGCCACCTCTTAGCTTGTAATCATAAGGAGATAAAGCTATCATCCAAGATTAGATAGAGAATTTAGATGTTAATGCTAAATTGGAAGAAGTGAAGGATCTTAGTCTTCAAGGTAATCCCATCGATCTACTACTCCAAGGTACTTTGAGCCTCCCTATTTTGTCTTTACCTTTAATTTCCATTATTGATGTGTCTATCTCCTCTATGGAAGTCCCCTCCACCTCTTCCACTACCCCCATTGATCCCTCCACAATCTCCACTACATCACTTCCCATAACCACCCTTTATCTTCATATAAAGAAGAAAGCAACTAGGAGGGTAAAAACCACTTTTGTCACACCCTAGATACATGTTCAATCCATTTATATTTCCCTTCCACTCCCCACTTCCACTTCTACAATGGAAACTATCATAGTTAGCACCATCAGGAGAAGGAAAGAAAAGCCACACATTATGGTAGTCCACCCACTTCATCAAATTGGAGGAATAGATTGGTCTAAAGTTATATGGCCTTCCCTACCAGATGTTTTGACAAAGGTAGCCAAGAAATAAGGAGAGGAGAGTGGTCTAGAATGGGATGTTTTCCTCACAACCTCTGATGCACCCATTAATATCCTACCCTAGGCTATGGAACTAAGGTAGCATGCTTCCCAGAGGCCTAGTTACAAGATTATTGATCTTCCTTTTGTGACTACTTTGTTTGATCCTCATACTAGCTCTATTCAAAGGGTTAGGAAGAGGAAACTTGAAGATGATCAATGATCTAGTATCATCCTTAAGGAGTGATATCTAGTATTCTCCCTCACCAAGAGGTAGAGTAGGTAGTCAAGAGAGTCTATCTTAGAAGAAAATATTTTAGACCTAGATCAAGTACACAAGGATGTTGTTATATCCATTCAAGAAGGAATATAATTAGTTCATTAGGATCTTAAGGAGGAAGTGTAGGAGATTTAGGAACAAATTGAATAACTGAAGGAATGATCAAATATTGTGCATGTGCCTAAAAGTATAGAATCTAAAGTGAGTGATGCAACCTCAAAATATTACCACTCCTTGGAGTCTCTAGAATATATGGGGGTGAGATGGCACTCCAAATGAGCTTGGACAACCAACTTTGTAGCTCTCTGGCCCAAGATTATACAAATCTTAAGATGTTAGTTGCCTATATAAATAACTCACTATACAGACATCTAGACTTAATGACCACATTTGAGGCATATAATACCTTGAATTTAGTAGTTATTAGGCATGGATATGTCAAAGAATGGTAGAAATTAGCTGTATTTATGGGCCTAAATTTTCAGTCACTCAAATCCCAACTAATATAAATTTTGAATGATTTAAACCTATCCAAGGCAAAAGATTTTATAGGGAGACTAATTAGTAGAATCAATTTTGATAGCATTATTTAGGAGGTGACAGATAACTTCAAAGGGAACATTTAGGGTTTAATGGTGGAGAACTTAAAGAAGAGATAAATAAATTAAGAAGGAAGGAGACTAAAGTGGAAATCTTTAGGAGTAAATTTAAACTCACTAAATATGACCATGCAAAGATTCCTGGGAAAACCAAGAGATTCCACTAACCTTCTTTACTTAACTTAGACATCACTTAGTAGTAACATGACACAATAGAAAAGGTTTAAAAGGACAATGAAGTAAAGAATAAATATGCTTATACTAGTAGGACTACACTTTAGGCTTTTACTCGAACCAAAACTCATGCAACACTCCATCCACCATAGCATTAGCCCATCATGCACCTCAATTTTGTAATGGTTTTAGTTTCTTATAATGATTGACTTATTCTTTTGAATGTGCATGTGTTATATGCTATTGTAAAGTCAATTTTTTATATTTTTGTCTCCCATTTAGTTTTGACTTTAGTTAGAACTACATTTTCTAAACACCTCATGTAATCATCATGTAAAGACTTGGAGGATGAGGTGACTCCTCCCTAATATATATAAATATTATTATATCACCCTCATTCAAAGGGGAAATATTTTTGGAATATATAGTAGTGAGCCATTTTTGGTCATATTGTTTCTATGCTAATATTCGCTTTCACATTCAAAAAAGGGAAATGAGAAACTTAAAGAAAATGGATGAGGGTTTGTATGTACCTGGATTATAGACGCGCGCACCAGAATTTAGACGTTGTGAAAACTCCTCTTTAGTTGTGGAGGATGACACCTGAAAGGGAAAGACACTAAACATGAAAAAATGTTAGATGACAAAAGGGTGGACTGCCAAGCAAGAGCTTGGTCTTAGAAGCGCAAAGGCTTCTTGGGGGATGACAGTCCACTGTTAAAACAGAATGCTAATTAGAAATAGAAAGTGATAAATGATGAAAAATAGAAAGAAAGAACTGAAAGTAAAAGCGTACCTATTTAGAAGCAATATGCCTTTGCATAATCATCGATGTCGGTGGTATTGTCGACATTGGTCAGGTAAGATCGTCGACGTTGGTTATGCTACCGACGTCGGTAGGGGTACTGGATGAGGTCAGTCGGGGCAATAGTCAGGGATGAGTACAGGTCTGGTCTTGGTCTGTAGAATGGACTAAAGCTTCATCTAAGGGTTAGGGAGGTCTATTTAGAGGTCTGTGAGATTACCTAGAGGTCTGAGGGACTTTTTTTGGGTATGAGGGACTGAGAATGTTGTCTGGGACTGGACTGAAAGGGTGACAGGGCAAAAGGAAGATGGACGAGAGATAGGGGTCTGAGAAGGCTTTTCAGCCTCTTAGGGAAGGATAAGGCAAGTGGTGGATAGTGGATAGGATAGGTAGATGAAATCAAATGATAAAATGAAATGAAACAATGAAACTCTTACCTCTTGCTTGCTGGTTAGAGAATGGAGAAACCTGTTGTCGAAGCTATTGAAGAACCTACAAATGGAGCTATTGCTTGGAGCTGCTCTGCAAGGTACCTGTAGCTACTGGGGTTGTTGTATGAGAGGGAGGGGAAGAAAATATGAATTCAAGGAGCGTCAAGAGATTTCTATTCACGGGGGTTCAAATGGTTGTAGGAAACTATTTTGAAGGCTGCCAACGGCAGCAGAACCACTGACGTCGATCGAGTAATGACCGACGTCAATGACCGAAGAATGGGGACAGAGGCTAAAATTAGCCTCTATCCATTCTTGCACGCTGCCGGGTCAAGGGGCCATGTGAAAATGGTCAAGGAAGGCATAAATGGATGTGGGAGGAAGGATAAAGGGGAGATCTTGGCAATAAAGGCTAGGAGAGAGGTGGGGGGATCCAAGGAGGGGATCCAAGGTGGCAAGGGTGAGGTGGAAGAGGGGCCACTAAATTAAAATATTTAAGTTATTTTAATTTAATGAATGGAGGGGACTAAGGTAAGGGTTAGGATATGGGTCAAGGGGGACAAGGGGGGAGGACAAAAGATGACCAAGGTGTAGACACATTTTCGGTGTCTACATTTGCCCCTTTTTGTCTTGTTGGTTGTTCTTGATGAACTGCAAAACAAAAATAGGAGTTGGTTACCCCAAGAATGGGATGAGGTGTTCCCCCCTCAAAGTGAGAGTTGAGAGAAGGGAACCTGAGATCGAGTGTCAATTTGACAGAGAGATGGATAGAGAGAGGGTGAGTGTGAAAGCTGCAATAGTCGTGATTGCACGTATACCACTTCACGAGATGGTCGGGTCAAATTGTCGCATGTCGAGGGTCGAGGAGTGCCAAAATTGAAATAATCGGTCCCTAGCATTTGGTCATAGCTGATCGAGTTATTCAATCTAAGCTGAAGCTCCAATGGTCATCGTGTTCCAGGTATCCCAGGCTTAGGAAGTGCTCTTGGAAACACAAAAATGTCACAAGTAGTGGGGATCAACCGACTCGTGATCCTATACTTGTGAAGGTCATAAATAGTCTGCACACAATTTTGGTAACCATTCATGGGTAAGCATACATGCAAAAACAACCAAGGCAAAGTTTGTCTTGGAAGTGGTCATGGTTGGAGGAGATAGGCATGATCTCCAGTGGTCATTGGTCAAGGTGGATGGATGGACGAAAGGATGTGGCTGAGCTAACCTCAGAAGACTGAGTGTTACCTACATAGCCCTTGTGGAAGGGCCTCAGGCCAATGTAGTTCTCCCTAAAAGGGAGGAAGGGTCAAAGTGGTGGAATTGGTCTTGGTCGAGGTCAAGGTCATGGATTGGTTTTGGATGAGGTCAAGGTCATGGTCAAGAGGAGGAATGGTTTGCCCATCAGAGAGATGAACAAATGAGGGTGGTTGAGCTAACTCTAGAAGACATCATGTCATCTAAGTGCTGCCTACATAGCCTCAGTCATAGGGCCTCAGACCAATGTAGTTCAAAGGAAGGGGAAAAATTGGTCGATGATTGGTTTGGTCATGTGTCGAAATGATGAAGAGAAAAAGATGTTACAGCCTGGTTGAGGGGTCATTTCATCCCTAGCAATTTTCCATATTCATGATGGATGTATGCTAAAAATGAATTGAGGTCTATTTATGCTTCAGCAAGTATTGGTTTATGCTTAACATAAATTATGTCAGGTTGATAGTTTCCATGTGTATTAGTGTCCATAGAAACTATGTGAATAGGTTATGAGAGTGGTCTGAAAAGAGAGTCGATTTGAGTTGATTAGGTTTGACAAGTGATGAAGTTGAATGTGACCAAAGTGTAGGCAAAAAGTGAAAGGCATATTTGCCCTTTCGTTGATAAGGACCAAAATGACAACATAGATAGGGGTTGTTAGAACCAAGAGCCCCATTCATGCATTACGTCACTGACCATGAGTTGTGTTAGAGTGGTAATCGAATCACTTCGACATTAAAGTGAGCTCAAAGTCCCTTGAGCAGGTGTTATGATAGGAGGAGGATAGGGTAACCCATTTTAGATTAGGGATAACCTTGCCCTTTTTTATAAGAGATCCTGAGACAAGTATAAGCCAAGTCTATGACCCATTTTTTTTTGGTGCAGACTGATCGATGCGAGAAGTCTACATAGAGATGTCATTTTTCTTTGTGGTCATTTGTGAAGCTGATCGATGCGAGAAGCTTCTAAGAAAGTGTTGTTTGTAGCAAGATTTAGTCATAGCCATCCTTCGAGGGAGTGGTCTATATTTTTGCTTTATATAAGTTTGAATAGTTATCCTTCAAGGGAGCAGTCTATTAGCTACAACAATGATAGTACAACTATCCTTCGAGGGAGTAGTCTGCTTTTTGATTTGATTTTATGACCTTGGATATTTTAACATATTTAATTTAATTTAATTTTATTTAATTTTTTATTTTTTTGACAGATTTTGGAGTCATGGATAAGACTATAGAAGTTCAAGGGCTCCCTTTTATTAGGACAAAGCATCCATGCGTCATAAAAGGGTTATAGAATATTTATTAAGGGGAATAGGGTTAAAAGGAATGGGGATTAAGAGGACAAGGATTGCTCAAGGGACGAGCTCAAGTTAAATGTCAAGTGGATGAGTACTCAACTAATAGTAGAAAGGTCACAAATGCAACACATAAAAAGGGGCTCAGATTTTGATAAGTCCCTGGGCCATGCTTGTGTATTTATGATAAGGTTTGAGTCAATTAGGAGCGGACTTGCCCCATTTGCCTCTTTCCAAATTGGTCAGGTGTTGATTGATGTTGGACATGAAGTTGGTTGATGTGTGGTTAATGTCTGGATGCTATTTGGTTTGGTCGATTGTTGGTTGAGGCTTGGTTGATATTTGGTCAATGATTAGTTGAGGTTTGGTTGATTGATATTTGGTTGCTGATTGGTCAAGACTGGTTAAATGTTCTGATAAAAAGGTTGGTTGAATGTTTGGTCAAGGTCATGATCGATGATTGGTTAGTGTCTGGTCGATGGTCTTGTTGATGGTCTGGTCAATGTCACAGTCAATGTCTAGTCATGGTCAATGTCTGGGTGAGTGTCTGGTCAATGTCTTGGTCAGAATTTGGTTGAGGTCTTGGTCAATGTCATGATCGAGGTCTAGTTGATGTCTTGGTCAAGATTTGGTTGAGGTCTGAATTGATGATTGGTCGATGTCTGGTTGATACTTGTTTGATATTTGGTCAATGTCTGGATTGAAATTTGGTCAAGGTTTGGTCGAGGTTACGATAGTCAGTATAAAGTCAAACTCCCCCAATCATTTTGTGGTAGGAAAAATGTCTAACCCCTAGTGTGGATGATTAATGGGATGGAGAGAAGACGAGAAGGAGAGTCTAGGTACCCCACCTGGTTGATAGATTTAGGGGACCCAAGTGAATGATATTTAGGTAGTGAAAAAGCTAGGAGGGATGGAAACCACCGACTTCGTAGGTGAAGAGGGAGGAATGGGTGAGCCTGGAGGAGATTAGTTAATGGGTGTCTCGGGACAAAGGTTTGAAGGGGCCTAAATGGGGTCATGATATCCTAGGCCATACCATTTTTTGGCATCATCATCGTTGAGAGGCTCAATAGGCTGATGGGAGCCTTGCTCATAGCGTTCGAAACCAAAACCCTTCCATGCACACCTATAAAGGTAAGTGTGTGCAAAGGTGGGGTTGCCAAGAAACAAGAAGTCTGATGTAAATGGTTGGGTTAAAGAGAGAGGGTTTCCATCAGTAGGAGCTTGATTGAGCCCCCCATAGACAAGATTGGTTTAGAGGTGAGGAGGACCATAAGGCACGACCATCTCGATCCGATGGTCGTAACTAGGGCTATGGTGAAGGCGTCCATACTCTTGCGGAGTTTGGAACATGTCTAAGGTTAGCAAGCAATATTATCCAAGTGAAAGTCATTAGAAGATGTCTTCCATGGGGTCTTTGGTCATCACTTGAAGAGGAGGGGTGAGGGCAACTGCCAGTTGCGAACTGGTCGAAGCTTTCGTGGATGGAGGCAGTGCCAAGGTTGATGGCTTGATAGGAATGAGGATGTCATTTGGACGGTAGGTTGTGTTACAAGTTTTGAAGGGTGAAGGGTCAGCGGGAATGGTGTGGACTTGCCCATCATGCTCAAATTTCACACAGTGATGCAGGGTGGAGGGGACACAGGCCATGGCATAGATCCATGGTCGACCCAACAACATGTTGTATTGAAACTCTCCTTCGATGATATAGAAGAGCTCCAAGACTATGCGTGGACCAATGTAAATGTGAAGGATGACTATGCCAATGGTCATGGCAGTGGTGTTATTGAAGGAGTGTAAGATTGCATTAGTTTTAGAGATGCAGTTTTTGGGAAGAGCCAACTGATCAAAGGCATGGGTGGAGATAATGTTGATGCTGGCACCTCCATCGATCATAATGTGTTTAATGCATGTCCAATCGACATAGGCAATGATGAAGAGGGTGGCATCCTGATCTTCTGTGTTGGATGTGGGAATCTCAGAATCATTGAATGTGATGGAGGCAACAGGAGATAAAGATTGGATGAGGGCAGCGAGTGGTTGGGGGTCCTCAGGTTAGACCTCCACTGTCTGTAAGGCTCAGATGAGGGCTTGACAATGCTGAGGCAAGGTTTAGATGAGGTCATAAAGGGACATCTTCACAAGCGTCTGGTGAAGCTGTTTCAACATGGAGTCATGAATCGGCCCAAAAGAGGAAGAAAAAGAAGGCTGAGATGTGCCAAGGATATAAATTTTAGGCTTGAGCACTAGAGGTGGTTTGATGAAAGGGTAGGTCCAAGGAATGGCAGATTTTTCTTTTGCCTTGTCCTTTTGTGACCTAGTGGCTATATGGATAGCATTGATTTCAAAGATAGGAGGTGAAGAAGGGGTCATGGCTTGCTGGTGAGATGTTGATGTGGTTGAAGAGGTTGGATGGGAAGGTGTCGAGGGTCGGTCAAGAGTGTCCTCAAGGAGAAGAGTGTCTTTCTCCATATAGCGGCGAATGATGGCCTTGAGGGCACAGCAAGTCTCGGTATCGTGTCCTGGCGTATGATGGTATAAGCAAATCTTCATGTCATCAAACTAGGAGGGCTTAGACCCAAGAGGTTAGAAAGGCTTGATGGGTGGAAGGGTTATGCTGGAAGTCTAAAAAAGTCAGTGCAATATCAATGAGTATGAGCCCACTAAAGGGTTCGTGCTAGTTGATGTGTGTGATGTTGGTGACTTTTGCTTAGGCAGAGTTGGAGGAGGTTTTTGTACCACCTTTGGGTTGATGGTGTGGTGACAGGTGGAGACGACACTTTATTCATGAGAGGTACCACCTTTTTAGGAGAGGGTAGGCTGGAGGTAGGCAAAGGAAGCAAAGGAGGCAACTGACTTTGATTGGAGGTCAGAGTGGAAAGGACTCTAGTCAGGGTCGAAGGATGGGGGCCCAAAATGGAAGGCAATGGTGATGGAGGAGGAGGTGTTCACCCCTGTGGTTTGGTAGTCTTATTTGACTCGAGTTGAAGACTACTATTGGTCGAAGTTTGGTCTAGGTCCACCTTCACTTGTGGATGAGTGAGGGTAGAGACAGGGTGAATGCCAAGTGACTTGATAGGTTTTGATGGGACAGATGTGGGTTTTGGTTTTGATGGGATTGGTTGAGGTTTAGAAGTAGGGGTCTGGTCTTTATTGAGGGTCTTGGGAGATTCTACCTTGGGAGGATTGGTAGCATGAGACGAGAGGGCACGGGCATGTTGAAGAGTTTTAAGATGCTCCCATAATCCCTGATGCTCCACTTTCCTTGAAGGGAGAAGTTCGATTTTCTCCACTAGTCAAGAAAATGGTTGAGAAGAGGTTGGATGAAGTTTGGGTCCTTGAGAAGATGTTGACAGTTGTGGGGCTAAAGATGAGATGGGTGTAGTAGTCTCAGACCTATGGCATGATGAAGTCGTGACAGATTTGTCCTTGGTTAGAGGCGGAAGAGAGGCAGGTTCTTCCCTGGGTGGAGAAGAAACTGGAGAATGAGGCTCCTCAAGTGGGTAAAGGGCAGGGATGATGGTGCCCTCCACTTGTGGTCAAGGAGTAGGAAGGGTCAGGTCCTCCATAGGCAGTAGGAAGGAGGATGGTGAGACCGGTGGTGCCAATAAGGTTGAGGCATCCTCCAAGATGAGAGAGGTTGATAGAAAACTAACTAGGAAAAGAGGTTCATCCATATGTGATGGACTGATAGATGGACTAACCTCTTGAGGTTGGTCGGGGATGAAGGGTGAGACCGTATTGACTGTTCAAATGTTGTGTTCATGAGTGTCGTCAATTAAGGTCTGGACATTGTTTTGGGTTGGTGGATGATTGGGGAATGGTTGCTTGAAGATGTCGATGCCCTGATTAGGGGGTGCATTGGGATTGTCTAGGATGAGGTCCCCCTTTTCAAGCATGTCTTGGATTATGTTTTTAAGGGTCTTATAGTTTCTCATGTCATGTCCTTTAACACGTTGGTAGTTGTAGAATTATTTTCCCTATACCACATAGGGATGGCGTGTGAGGGATCAAATTGTGGAGGTGGTTGGATTTGGGGGAGATTGAGAACCCCCTATCTAACAAGTTTTTCCAGCACAGACGCGTATGATTCTCTGAGAGGAGTATACTATCATTGTACATATCTCTACTGAAATTGGTGGGTGGCACTCTGAGATGTGGATGGCTCAGGCTGATTGGTTGAAGGCGAAGAAAATGAAGGTCTAACAACCACAGCATTCGCTGAAGCTTTAGACTTAGGATTGAATGATGGAGGTTTAGAAGAAGAGGAGTCATTAGTCTTGGAGTTGGGATTCTTGCTCTGCAACTTGACTTTATTCTCCTTGATGGCACGCAATTCAAGCTTGTGGGCCATCGTGAAGCCTTCATCGAAGGTGCGAAAGGTCTGAACCCTCAAGGTGGAAGAAATATGTTTGTCACAGGCTTGGGAGAAAAGTTCAATAAGTTCAGGTTGGGGTAAGGAAAAGGAGAGTTGATTGATGAGGCCTCTCCATCAAGCAATGAAGTCAGCTATGGATTTGTCCTCAAATTGGCAGATAGAATAGAGGTCTATGATTGAGACCTTCTTGGTGATGTTGATAGAGAAATGATCAAGAAAGAGCTAGGCCAACTGAGTGAATGTGAAGAGAGAATGGCTGGCAAGGGAGCTATACCAGTCAAGTGCAGCACCAGAGAGGGACATAGGAAATGTGTGTAAAAGCAACGGATCATCATGGGCAATAAGGTAACATGCATGTCTGAATGCCAGTAAGTGTTGTTATGGGTCTTCCTTGCTTTGAAAGTGAGAAAACTTAGGAAGTTCCCACTGGCTGGGATATGGCCTGATAGGGATAGAAGGATGAATAGGCTCATTGCAAATTTTCTCATATGAGAGGGCATTACGTGAGCCATAAATGGAAGACTCTAAGCTAAACATCTTGTCCATCAACATTTTGATGATATCTGCTGACAGATTGGTGGGTGGAGTGCCTCCTAGGTTGTAGGGTGCTTGGAGGAGGCTAGAGGAGGCACACGACGTAGTTGGTTGTGCTTGTAAGGACACAACGTAGGGATAACTAGTCGTAGGGATAGAAGAGAAGACTAAGGGTGGTTGGGTAGAAGGCATGGCTAGGCTCGATGTTGCCATGGGAGGTTGGATTGTGGTAATAGGGGCCAATGGATAAGAAGCCACCCTGGTGCTGATAGGGACCAGGGTAGGTGGAATAGATACAACTAGATTCTGGAAAGGAGTGGAGAGCGGTTGAGTGGGCTGAGGTTGATAGGGGGCCGAAACCCCGGTGGAAGTGGGCCCAAAGATGGAGGGAGAAGCCACACTTGGAAGGTTGGTCAAGGTCTGGTCATTGGTCGAGGTGATAGCTTGGGTGTCTAAAGGTTGAACTACGAACGCTATCGATACAGCTGTAGTCACGATAAGAGAGGTCGGCATTCCATAAATCAAATTGCCCAAGGAGTCTTGTGTTCGGCTATGCGTGAGATAGTGTTGCAAGGCTTTGACGTTGAGGTCCAAGAATCATGCAAAATCTTGGTCCCCTTCTGGGACAATAGGAGTTTGGGGTGGGGTTGGGCAAGTAGGAGTTCTTTCAGTCTTCGAGTGGAACTCCATTATAGGACCGATTATGGACGGGTAGATGGAAGCAGTTGATGCCTCGCATGGTTGACTAGAGCCTTGGCTTGACTACGAGTCAAAACCATTCAAGGCAAGAAAGGTCATCCTCACAAGCTCAAACAAGTAGATAAGAACAAAAAAGATGAAGAGCACAAACAAATCCTAAGTGTTAAATCCTTAGAAATTTATTAGGATCATGGTGGCTTATGCCTTAGAAATGTGTGTAGGAAGATTGGCTTTTGAGACGGGTCCTAGAAGAGGTAGTCTATGGATGGTTTCGGGTTAGTTTAGGTGCTCAAAAGTCTGGGTTAGGTTTCGTACATGGCCTAGTGCTAAGGAGCAAGCTCCCCTCACTTCACGAGCCCAGTGATAAGCTGGTCTCACTTAGCCAAAATATACTTTCCCTAGAGTTTAGACTCTGCCAGAGAATAGAGTGGGCTTTCCCCTTGGTGATGAAATCCAAGTAGGATCACTGGGACAGGTAAGGTATCCGCTGGAGGATGAAATCCTAGTCGGGCCTTGTCTCAGGTGAGTTTGATGTTTGATTTAGTGCAAGTGGTTCGGTTGTGTAACATCAAGTGGACTACGATTAATTCAATATGCGGTTTGTTAATTACTAAGTGTGGTCTAAGAAATGCAAGCAAGCAGAAATGCAATGCAACATGTTTTAAGCCCCAAGTTGAAATGTTAAGTTTGGATGAAAACAAGTTGAGAAAGGGTTGAAGGATATGATTTTTGACTAGCCTAAAATGCAAGAAAAGAAAGAAAAGTTCTTTTTATTCCTACTTATGATGTCATTTAGAAGAGAAGAAAGAGGTGAAAAGGGAGGATCCTAATGCACCCTATATGAACGGAAAGAAAAGGAACCCACGAAAGAACCTAAGGTCCCACCGGGCGTGCCAGAATGTTTCTACGCTAATATTTGATTTCACATTCAAAAAAGGGAAATGAGAAACTTAAAGAAAATTGATGAGGGTTTGTACATACACGGATTGTAGACATGCGCACCAGAATTCAGACGTTATGAGAACTCCTCTTTGGTTGTGGAGGATGACACCTGAAAGGGAAAGACACTAAACATGAAAAAATGTTAGATGACAAAAGGGTAGACTGCCAAGCAAGAGCTTGGTCCTAGAAGCGCAAAGGCTTCTTAGGGGATGACAGTCCACTGTTAAAATAGAATGCTAATCAGAAGCAAAAAGTGATAAATGATGAAAAATAGAAAGAAAGAACTAAAAGTAAAAGTGTACCTATTTAGAAGCAATCTACCTTTGCACAGTCATCGACGTCGCTAGTATTGCCGGCATCGGTCAGGTAAGATCGCTAACGTCGGTTATGCTGCCAACGTCGATAGGGGTACTAGATGAGGTCAGTCAGGGCAATAGTTAGGGATGAGTATAGGTTTGGTCTTAGTCTACAGAATGGACTGAGGCTTTGTCTGAGGGTCAGGGAGGTCTATTTAGAGGTCTATGAGATTACCTAGAGGTTTGAGGGACTTGTTTTGGGTCTAAGGGACTGAGAATGTTGTCTGGGACTGGACTGAAAGGGTGACAGGGCAAAAGGAAGATAGACAGGAGACAGGGGTCTGAGAAGGCTTTTCAACCTCTCAGGGAAGGACAAGGCAAGTGGTGGATAGTCTATAGGATAGGTAGATGAAATCAAATGATAAAATGAAATGAAATAATGAAACTCTTACCTCTTGCTTGCTAGTTGGAGAATGGAGAAACTTGTTGTTGGAGCTGTTGAAGAACCTGCAAATGGAGTTATTGCTTGGACCTACTCTGTAAGGTACCTGCAGCTACTGGGGTTGCTCTATGAGAGGGAGGAGAAGAAAATACAAATGCAAGGAGCGTCAAGAGAGTTCTATTCGTGGGGGGTCGAATGGTTGCAGGAAACTGTTTTAAAGGCTGCCAACGGTGGCAGAACCATCGATGTCGGTCAAGTAATGATCGACATCAGTGGCTGAAGAATGGAAATAGAGGCTAAAATTAGCCTCTATCTATTCTTACACACTGCTGGGTCAAGGGGCCGTGGGAAAATGGTCAAGGAAGGCATAAATGGATGTGGGAGGAAGGATAAAGGGGAGATTTGGGCAATAAAGGCTAGGAGAGAGGTGGGGGGATCCAAGGAGGGGATCCAAGGTGGCAAGGGTGAGTTGGAAGAGGGGTCACTAAATTAAAATATTTAAGTTATTTTAATTTAATGAATGGAGGGGACAAAGGTAAGGGTTAGGATATGGGTCAAGGGGGACAAGGGGGGAGGATGAAAGATGACCAAGGTGCAGACACATTTTCGGTGTCTACACATATAACATAATACTTTAAATATTTTCTTTCCACTTTTGTATATTTAGTAGTTATCTTTCATGGATGTTTATTTCAATAATATTTAAGTGTGCTAATGCTACAAATAGATTCTTGATTGTTTTGATTATTATAACTAATCTCATATGTGCAAATAACTATTAAGGATTGGTAAATAGTGTTTATAATAGCCAAGTTAAATATTTAATCATATTCCTAGAATGTGTATTTGTGTTTTTTTAATATAGTTTTCTAAATGTGTGCTAATGTTACCTTAGATAATTCACTTTATTCGAGCCATAATCTCCTTTTAAGGGTGTCTAATATCTACCCTAAATGGAGCAACCTTTATCTAAGACTAGAAAATTTCCTATACTTTTTATTCCGTAGACTTCCTATCCATGTCTATATGCATGTGTGCACTTACTACTACTAATAGGTATTGGTTTGAAGAGAACACAAATCTATCTAGAAACCATCCACATAAGTAATTGTTTAAATACCATAGTTATTTATTTTATACCTTACCTTGCCCTCTCTTTGGTATTTGTTATAAGAATCTACCCACCTGAGATTAGAATCCAACCACCCGTTCAACTTTCCAAGGATACCATATTTTATAGGAATCATGACTCCATTTTAAAAAGTTCTTCAACAACCTACATGATTTACCACTATTAAATTAATAGGTTGAAAAAACCACATACCTAAAACTCATGCCTCAGAGTGGATTTTACCTGTATTGAGATCCTAAAATGTTAGAGGTCACCTCATCAATGATGGTGTGCATAAAACCCACATCAATAGTTCATTGGTGCTAGAATGAAGGCCTGAACTTTTATATAATAGAGATTAACCCTTTCATAGAGTTGTCCTAGAGTCACCTAGAAGAGTGACTAGATGTAATTCTTAGGTTGGTTTACTAGTATCACCTTTAGCAAGGCATAAAAGGCCTAGAGCTACACCAAGAGGTCTAGTTCATAGTAACCCACCTTCATTAGGGAAAAATTCATTTATAAGTAACTTTTTACTTGTTAATCAACCAATGGCCTAACAATAACCTTGACTAGTTGGATCTGCAATTTCTGTCCTAGGGGATGTACATGAGCTTCCTTAGAACCTTGAAAAATACTTGTGAACCTTTGCTCCTTCAGGAGCAAGAATAGTAGAAGGGCATATTAAATCCTTTAAGGTTGCACTCAAATTTATGAATGTAGTGGATGAATATATTGCATGTCAGTTATTTCTATTTACTTTGATGGATGCAACTTATGATTGGTATTTAAACTTAACTAAAAATTCCATAATCTCATGGGCATAGTGCCATGCAACTTTTCTTTCATAATTTTGGTAGGTCACTAATCTAGGGCTAGTAAACTAGCACTTCATTAGAATTAAATGGGAACCCAATGGAATAAATTATACATTAAATGCAAGGTGGTAAAAGATGTACAATTGGATGACCGTAGACTATAGACCATAACTAGCATTGGCATTAGAGATATACAAGAATATCCTAGACCCTATCACTATAGTATTATTAAGAAGAGCTTTGGCCATTAATACTCTATCATTGGCATTTGAGGAGTCATTCAATATTGATAAGCAACTCAATCCCCAAATGCCTATGACATAGAATAACAATAATGGATTCCCCACACATAATCCAACACCATTCATAAAGTAGAATGTGCCTACCTATAATAAAAACTAGTTATATGCATTGACCCCACTAATGTACACAATGTAATAGTCTCTTGGCTACCTGAACACTCACATGATGACTAGTGGTTATCAGCTAAATTAGTAGATAGTTACTCTTATGACTATTCTAAAAAATATAGATTCTACAAAGGTGAAATTGGTCTCTATCAAAAAGATGGTTCATAAATTAATTAATGAATTTATGAACATGCAACAAAAATTAGGTAATGTTAATACCCAGATGGGCAACCAAAATACTAGGTTCTCAAGATATAGCATACCCTTTAATCAGTCTATCAATATTGCTAAATAGTCTGGTAAACTCCCAAAAATCAACATAACTAAAATAACTCTCCCTAATTAGTATAGAATCCATAACATGGTGAGCTTGATTGCATTGAATTTTGTATAACATTCAAGATATTTTAGAGAGAAGTGACTAGGCAGGATTAGATGAACAATCCACCATAATCGCATCAAGATCCAAGACCTACCAACATAGCCATGTTTTTTGAGACTCATAAATTTCCCTTCCTAGGAGAGGATGAAAATGAACCTAAGGATAATTTAGAAGAAGTTCATACCTTCTAGTAGTTTCATAGGTGTGCCTATAATCTAAGGAACAAACAGCTCTTGACCACCTTGACTCCTCCAAATACCACATCAGTTTTACCTGATCCTAAGGCAAATAAAAATCCCCCTCCCCCAAAAGGGAGTGATTAATTATTAAGCAAAGATGAACTAATAAAATTAGGTGGATACAAAATCATGGAAGATATGAAGAAAATAAAGGTGAATATCACACTTCATAAGTTGGCTCGAATCATAGAGCAGAAAGAGTTGATATGGAGATCCATCACTGAAAAGATGCCTATGGAGAAGACTAGGGAAGCCCTAGACAAAGCAAAAGAAGCAAAATTCATTGATACCAATGTAATCTACAAGATTAAACCTGAGGTGTCACCATTCTTACTGACTATTAGAGCATTTGGTAAAAACATCCACAATTGTCTTGTCGATTTTAGGGCATCTACTACTATCATGACTACTTATGTATGCAAAAATTTTGGCCTTACTCCTAGTCCTTCAAAGAGATCTATTTCCCAACTAGACAAAACCATGGTATTGATGGTAAGAGAGATAAATAATGTATATATTCAAGTAGCATCAAAACTAAGAGTCTAAATGAATATTGATATCTTGATAGTGGACAGACCAAAAGGCTACAAATTTTTACTAAGTAGAGACTACTCTAAAATGCTCAATGGATATCTCTCCATAGATTTTTCACATATTTGGCTACCATGGAGAGGGTTTGTGAATTAGATCCAAATCAATAGAGAGCCTAGAATGAAATATCCCATCATTAAATACAATGCCAATAATGAAGAGGTTAAGTATGATTCTCCTTCATTGGGTATCTACACTTGTACAATGCATGGTTCTTTATAGAACACAAACCCTGAAGGACCAAACCAATTATGGATGATGCATTTTAATGGATCTAAGTCTAAATAAGGGTTTAGAGTAGGAATTAATCTAATCAACCCTCAGGGAAAGAAGTTTTTGGCCACCTACAGGTTATAATTTCCATGTAAAAATAATAGAGCTAAGTATGAGGCTCTAATCTTGGGCTTATATTTTACATTAAAGAATAATGTAAAACAAATTAAGGTATTTGGGGACTTATAGATATTATTCTACTAGTTAAAAATAGATACCAATGTAAACTATCATATTTAAATAATTAAAAGTATAGGATGTGGGATCTGATCAAGAGCTTTGAAACTTTCAACATAATGGCACTCCCAGAGAGCAAAATCAAATCACTAATTCACTAGCAACTGCTGCTGCCAATTTGGAGCCATTGTAAGAGTCCAAGGTAAAGCAATTCTCTATTGAAATACTTCATATTCCATATATCCTATATAATGTATAAAATTTTTAGGTTTTTGAGTATGACCAATAAATCTTCTAATTCTTGACTAATTCAGGAGAGTTTGAGTCCCAAATCATAGATGATAGAGATACTAGTCATCAAGAAGATACTGATAAAGAAGGTATACTTAAAGATAACTAAATAAAAACTAGTTTAATCTCTTTGGAGAGACCATTTGACTTGGATCTATAGGCACAACTTTGGTATCCCAAGGTCAATAAATTTGATTTTAAGAAAGAGAATTTAGGGGATGAACATAACCCACATTATGTTAACATTGGTCAAAGTTACACTTTAGAGGAGAGACAAAAAATTTAGGACCTCATTATTTAATACAGAGACATCATCACTTAGATATATGAGGACTTAAAAGTATATGATCCATAACTCATCACCCATACTATCCCCTTAAAACTAGATCATAAACCATTTAGATAGAGACAAATACTGATTAATCCTATCCTTGAACCTCTCATTCAGAAAGAAATGGAAAAGTTACTAAGTGCTAAAATAATCTTTTTGATTTGACATTCCACTTGGGTGGCGAATTTGGTCCCAGTAAGGAAGAAGAGTGAAGAGATCAGACTCTGCATAGACTTTAGGAATCTAAACAAAGCCTCAAAAAAGGATAATTATCCTCTACTTTTTCTAGATTAAGTCATACAAATAGTAAGTGGAATTGAAATGATGTCCTTCCTGGATGGATTTTTGGGTTACAATCACGTATTAGTGAAACCCAAAGATCAGTTAAAGATAACATTTACTATGAAATGGGGAATGTATGCATATCAAAGGATGCCCTTCAGTTTGATCAATGTAGGGGATACCTTCTAATAGACCATGGACCATGATTTCAAAGGATTAATAGGGAAGTGCATAATTATCTACATGGATGATCTGATAGTATTTTTAAAGAATCAGTGAGATCATGTAATTCACCTATAATATATATTCAAATGGTGTAAGAAATTTGGTGTTTCATTAAACCTGAATAAGAGTATATTCAGCATTTCTAAAGGTAAACTATTGGGACACTTCATCATAAAGGATGAAATCACTATCAATCCAAACAAGTTATAAGCTATTTTAAAGATTTATCCCCCCAATAGAAAAAAGGAAAAAAATCATTCTTTGGGAAAATTAACTTCATAAGGAAGTTCATTTTAGGATTCATAGAAATTATCAAGCCTTTGAATGCCATGCTCAAAAAGGATGCTAAGATAGAGTGGACCCTAGAGGCCAAAAGGTCCTTTTAAGATATAAAATATGCTATATCATAGGCTCCAATTTTAGTCAGTCTTGACTTTATAAATGATTTCTATCTATACTCCTTCCCTTCATAGCATATTATTACTATCATCATCACTCAAAAAAAGAATGAGATAGAACATCCCATCACTTTCATGAATACCAATTTGAAGGACATTGAGCTACGATACTCTATGATTGACAAGTAGATCTTCACCCTTGTCAAAGTAGTCAAGAAATTTTAGCATTATATCTTGAGCAATAAGACAATTGCTATTGTATCTGACCATGCTATCAATCTCACTTTATCACAAAATGAGTTGGGAGAATGTTGAGGCAAATAGATGGCCAAAATCCAAGAGTTATATATATATATAAATATAGCCTATAAATATTATTAAAGGATAGGGTATTATACAAATCATGACTGAGCTATATCCGTATATCACCATCAAAGAGGTATGTTAGGCCAAGGTCTCTAAAGGTGAAAGGTATACATATGTAATTCAGTATTTCCTGACAGGAACAT